>OZ007588.1:370411565-371611565 GCA_963931845.1 Maratus michaelseni | reverse complement strand
TTTAATTTTGCATTTGTCACTGGTTAAACAATAATCTTTTTACATATTGTACTAATATATAAATTTTACATATTGTAACATATTTAAAATAATATGTCATGATGGGGTTTGTTTTGGTGAGTGGATGGTATCTTGAATGGTATTTATTAACACATCTTATTGACAGCTCTTAAGGTAAGTAATAATGTAATCATCATTATACAGAAGTATAAAAATTTATGTAACAAAATATTTTAAAATACTATTTAATCTAAGTCTATCTTAATTGCATTTATAAAACAATTGAAAATGGCATGCTATAGACTTTAAAGTTTAAAATAATGTTGTTAGTTAATTTAAATTAAAAAAATCTGATTTTTTCATACCCTGATAGTAGATTCAGTTTACATTTCCATAAGTTGATTTTGTACATGAGAATTTATTCAACTTATCTATCAGATGCAGGTGTTTCGTGGTTGTCAGGTAAGTAAATATTGCTATTTGGGTATTAAGATAGCATGAAATTATTTTCGAAATTGTTGCTTATCCTAATAAAACCACTGTGTAGAACACACTCCGAAATATACTAGAATCATTCACACAATCAATAGGAAATCATGAATATAAATGTAATAAGATTATGGGGGGGGAAATGTACTTTTTTATCTGAAAAATTACAAGAATAAGAAGTTCATAAGAATGTAAGAATATTATTGCATAAACCGAGTTTAATTCAACGTTTCTAATTTTTGAAACCTTCGAATTATTTTATATGTCTATAAATATATATGAAATTTTATAAATTTAATTTGCGGATTGTAAGATAAGATGTTAAATATTATGAAAAGTGAGATTAAAAAACAATTGCTTTCAGAGCTGACGTTGAAGCTCCTAATCTGCAAATTTACTAGTAATTTTTAATTTTGTAAATTTTATCATCAAGAAATGTTATTTAGTTGTAGATAGAAACATATTTATGTATTTCAATATTTCTGAACGTGCATAATCTTAGTATGAATTTGTGGATTTTGGCTCACAAAAAGAATTTTTTTGTTGTCTATACTTTTTATTGGGTAATCTTTATTGTTATTTCTCTTGTGATAATACTGGGTGCGCCAAAAGTTCGTTAAAACTTTAAAAATTAATTAAAAAGAAAACAAATTATACTAAAAAATTGCAGTTTGCGGGAATGGGATTAGAGGGCGATCGGGTTTATATATATATATTATAACAAAATGTTGTAGTTAAAAAAATTACCGATAGATGGCGCTGGCATGCATAATATGAAGCTGATGTATGGAAATTAGACTTATAGTAAAAGACCCATTTCTGCGAAGCGTCTGACAAGTTTCAGCATCCCAGCACATGAAACAGGCACTATTCTCGTCTTCAGTCATTTTGACAAACGGAATCTTTGCAATGCACCAGTTGACAATTTCTTGTTCTTGTAAAAGAGTTTAACCAACAGCACTTGATCTGGTAGTGACAGCATACTGCTGCATCGAATGAAGAATCTGTGTGCATTGAGGGATTTTATTGATAGCCTGATTTGCATAAATCTGTTTCATATTATGCATGCAGTGCCATCTATCAATAATTTTTTAACCAATTTTGTTCTTGTTTTTTTTTTTTTTTTTTAGAAAAAAAAATATCTTTTTCTACTCCCATTCCTGCAAATTGCAATTTTTTAGAATTGTTTGTTTCTTTTTAATGAATTTTTAAAGTTTTAACAAACTGTTGGTGCACCTGGTATATTGCATTAACAATTATATCCCTTCTGGTATTCTGTTTATTTTGTGTATTTAATATTTCAGTGTGGACTGATCTTATGTTCCCAATGATTGGATCTAAAACATGTACAACTTATGCTGTTGATTATTTAGAAAAACTTCTGTGGTAAGATAATTTTTATGTTATATTATTTTTCCTTTGGAGTGTTACTGTGTGATATTTATGCATGTTGTAAAAATTCGGCTACTACAAAGTTCAGTTTTTTTAGTCATTATTGTTATTATTTAATCTAAACTAAACAAATTATCTGGGTTAATATAAAGATGCGTTAAACAGCCCAGGCTGCATAAATTACATTAAAAAAATCCTTAAAATAATGGTAACAAGTCATCGTGTCTCTTTTCTGAAGTTTCTCTCCTTTCTGTGTTCTTTTTCTGAAAAAGCTCAACATTTAAGGTGAAAAGATGCAATGATATGTTTCAGGAAAAGATTCTCAATTCTGTAAACAAACTGTCTTTAATTTCAAAACAATAAAGCATATAATATGAATAATTCTATGTGAAATTTAATTACTCAGTATGAGGAACAATTTGCTATGATTACAAAAATATGTTAAGACCATTATCTACATTGATCATAAAGATTGTTTTCACAATAAAAGGGGTAGAAGCTAATGCAAAAAATGAAAAATGGAATGAAAGTTCAAACAACTTATGACTTCAGCTCTGAAATTCAGTGAGCTGATAATAAGTTACAGCTAATAAAATTTTTACTATATTTATATACATGCATACATACATAAAGATAAGTAAATAAATACTTATAGTAGCTGATATTTATTATTTATTTATTTATTTTAATATTAATTACTTTTTCATATTTCTGTGTTTAAACTATGAAAATTGCATACAATTATTGAATATCTTTAATGACATGACTTATATTTAATCATTTTTTTTTCTTTTTCCCATTTGATTTAAATAATGAAAAATTATGGACATTTGTTGTTATTATTGCTGTTACATCTGTCTCAAAATATTGTACACCTTTACCTGTGGATAGTTTGAGTATCATTTATTATGTTGACTGTAAAATTTCATATAAAATCTGAAAATTATAGAAGTTTTCTTAAAAACTGATGAAAAATTCCTTTTTGAAATGTTATACAAAATTGTTTATAAGAAATCCAGTAAATTAAAGATTTAAAAGGCATTAATAATAAACATCTTTATTTAGCAGTTCTTTTTATTCTTTTGTATCATTTTGCAGAGATATTAAAATTGAGCTTTGTTTAGAGTAGATGTCTTTAACCTTTCATGCCGAGGGCCACATTTATAAATTACTTAACCCTCTAAGCGTTTTGCCTGTATTTTTCCGTTTCCCAAAAACAACTTAAATCGGCTCTAGACAAAAATATATTTAACAAAATTGTATTTTAAGATATATGTAAAATAAAGAGATATGAAGTGTATTTTAGAAACAAATGGGCAAACAAAATTTAAATTATTTTAAGTTTTACAAATATTTTTATGAAAATGCAGGAAAGCCCTCAGACGCTCAGAGGGTTAATGCAATTTAATTAAATAGCATAGGCAAAAAATTTACATGTTCCTAGGTTACAAACCCCGGTATGGGTTGTATATAAGTGCTGCAGAACTATAAAACTCTTGTTTTCTTCTTGATTAATTAAAAGACATTTTATTTATTTATATTTACACACAATATTTAATTTCAATATCTGAAATTCTACACAATTACTTGAATTAATAATAGTAGTAGTAGTAGTAAATATTGGTTAGCATTATACGTGGATAATCTATTGGTTAGCACTCAAAGAAAGCCAAAGATACAAGCATTACTGTGTTTATTACAGTAGCATAATGACAGAGGACACATACATTAATTTCTCACATAATGATGAAGGAATACATGAGGAAATATACATTTATGCCATCTTGAGCTGTTAAGATGAAGTAGTACTATTAGTCTCCAACAAGTTCCACCTTTTTATGGCTTGAAAAGAGCAAATTCTCTTTGCTGGAATTTGAATTTAATTCATATTTATGAATATATACCATATATTGTATATATTCATTTATATAATGAGTTTAATTCATATAGTATTAAAAGTGTGTGAAGAAAAAAATTATGTGTACCGAGTGACTTTTCCCCTATTTCTTGATCATTTTATATTTAAAGAAGATAATTGTCATAGCTAACAAATTTTATGCTTTTTCTTAAAGATAAATAAACATTTTAAACTAGAATTTGTACTTATTATCTGAAATCAAATAAGTGTTACTTAAAAACAAGAAACATTTTATTAAATAAATGTTCTGATTCAAAACAAATTTATTTGATGCAAGGGGGAAAAAAAAGTATAAAGTTTGGCAGCTATGTATTTGCTCTAATAAGGCATTTTAAAATTCTTTCAATGTTGCTTGAAAACTTTTCAATCTTTATCCTAAATAACATGGCAGGCCACTGAAATACCCTCCATCAAACATGGGTTGAAGACCCCTAGTTTAGAGCTTTATAAGTATTCACAATTTAGTTGGAAATGTATATACATAGATATATTATTTTCTGCCATATACTCAATTTTTATTACATTTATTGTGGTATTGATTTATAGATAGAAAGAAGTATTTTAAGGAAAGATTTGGTGCAAACCTAACAATAAAAGCACATGTTTTTTGTTTAATATGTCTATTTTTTCTACTTTTCCCTTATAATGAAATGTGCACTTGACGATACATTACTTCAGAATTTTTTTAAATATAATTTTTATTGGGAAGAAAGAAATTTCAAAGTACTGTTGATGTACAAATTAATAATAATAATGGCTTTTAATTCTATCTTGAGTTAATAGAATTTAGTAAATGTATTTTTAAGTATACTACATTCAACTAAATATTCATTAAAAGTGTTAGAGTTTAATCTAGGAAAAAGAGATTTGTAGCTTTTTGGCTAATTGCAGCCAATAACTGTTAGCCAAATAAAAATAGCTTTAGCCAAGAATTTTTTTTTATTTATACAAAATTTCTATATAAATGAGTATTATTTTTAATTATACAATATACAAACAGTACACCACTCTGTAAGATTGACCTTCTCGAGGTTTGGCCATACATCACACATCAAATGCTTTTTTAAATGGAAATTCTTTTCAAACTTCCCCATCCAAATTAATCATAATTAAGTTACTTAAATTTTTGATTGTCAGTCTATTTCTCAAGTCAGTTTCTGTTATATTCACGAGACTCAATCCTTTTTCACAATCTGCTGTAGACAATTGTTGCTATAAATTCATACAAAGAAGTCACATTGGGAAACATGTCAGGAATGCCATTTTTATGGGAAAAAAGAATACAATCAGCTGGTTTCATTTCTGTACCCCTTGTAGCCAGAACCTGCCTAAACAACTTTCATTCATGAACCGTTTTGGTTTCATTTCCAAAGTTGGGATCATCAACAAAAATTAAACAAACTCTTTTAATTTCCTCAATATGCCTAATGCAAATGATATCACTCTATTTGTAAGATGCTTGCACAGGGAGGACGAGACAAATTTTGAAGTAACTTGCCGGGATAGAGGTGGTCTTATATCCATGTATTGATATTTATGATATCCAGGTCTTATATCCATGGTGGTCTTATATACATGTAAAAAAAAGTTTTTTTTTTTTTTTTTACATGGCAGCAGCAGGTTTACAAAATGTAGAACAACAAAATGGAAATTATATATATTTTTTTGGCTGTCGCTATTTGGCGAATCCACTAAATGCTTTGGGGGCAAAAGGTGCTTTCAGTTAGGGTTTAATCTAGCACTAGCCAAATAGCCAAAAAGCTAAGTGTTGTTTATGTAACAGGGTTAAAATGCTAATAATGTACTATATATATGTATATTATATACATATTTTTTAACTTTGCTTAATTTTCTGAAAAATTAGAATAGTTATTTTACCGCAGCAAGTTAATGTATGTTTATGTAAAAGGGAAAATTAATAAAATTTTGATTATTTGTCGTATTAATTCAGCTATTAATTACTATCTTTTCCAGCATATAATGCAAACTTTTAGAACAAGAAAATTGATTGAAATTTAAATGTGCAGCTCTAAAATTTAAAGGTTTTAAATTTAAAAAAGCGAATGATCATACAATTGAAATTTCTACACTAAAAACATGCTATTTATTTACAAAACATTATTATGTACATTATAACAAATTACGTGAAAAATACTAACTTTTTTTTTTTTTTTTAATTTAGTAGTTTTATTTTGTTTTGTTACAAATCTCACAAAGATTACTTTGCAAAGAAAGGAGTCTGTGTTATATAGCAAAAATTGGAAAATACACTCTGAAACTTTAGGTGCATGTTATATTACAAAATACACGGTAATTATCAGTGAAGGGGGGGGGAGAATATTGTCAATCAAATTTATGAAATTGTATAATGTCTTTTCATTGTTTTTTTTTTTAATTATTTATACAATTCCCAGTTTATATGTATTTTTTAATTATTAGGTTTTGCAATAGCTGAATAGAAGTATCTTTTAATTCATTAACTTAATTTGGTTCTTTGTCAAACATTTATTACATTATCATATAGATATTGTCCTGATATTGCTATATTTAGATGTTACAGAAAACAAAATTAGCTCTTAATTTAAATTTATTAATTTATTTTTCAAGCTCTGAAGATTTAACAAAAATTAACAAGAGCATCATTGAAGTGAAAGATCTTTTCCATATATTAGATTTCATATTTTCTAAAGAACTGGTCAAGAGTGTGCAGAAAAAGTTAATATCTTTTTATCCTACATTGAAGGTTAGTAATTCTTATTACTGTTTTATATTATACATATATTTTTTGTTGTCGTTGTTTGAAGATCTGCTTTTAATTAATTATTCAAAGGAATTTTTTTTTTTCTGCAACAGATTCCATGTTCATTCCCAAATTAAAACTTCATTATTTAAAATATTTAATTAAACCTATAAAATAATATTTATGTTACAGTCGTTTAAGTAAATTCATTTAAGGGTCCCCCTCCAAAATTTAATTTTTCTTTTTCATTTTGTTTTATATTTTTTAATGTAAGAAGGTGCAACCCCCCCCCCCCCTCTTTTAATTATTTTTCTGGTTTGTCTGAGCAAGATACCGTATTTCGTTAAATTCATTTTTTGCAACCACGTAGAAAAAAAAAATAACCTAACAGGTCAGTTATGACCTTCAAGAACATCTGTTCATTGTAAGTGTACATTTCCCTGCGAACTGGGCCGGTGGTTGCAATAACCAGTATGCCAATTTCCGGAAATTCCTCTGTTTCATTGTTATTGCACGTGCACAGTTTCTAGAATTTTCTCGTTCCCTTGAGAATGGGGAACCTACCCCCTCAAATGTGGAATGCTTAGATTGAGAAATAAACTCAACCCAAACTATTATTATCCAATCAGGAGCGGAATTCGTGGCCAACTGCCAAAACCCCCGGTGTGTTCTAGGATACTTTTGAGTAGTGGACAGGGAACTGTGAGGTGTAGTACGAATTAGGAAAAACATCTAGTAGCGGACAGCGAGGTTTGAGATGTAGTATAGATTAGAGCGAATGCTTCACCCCCTCTGATATAGTCAAGACGCGCACTTGATACTGAAAAAATGAAGAAGTGAGGTCGGTCAATAAGTGATTATTTTGTCTTCTTTTACGCTCATTTTTTTTGGCAATTCCAATGTGATAATGTTATGGAGACCGTATGCAGTTGTGCTTTTGAGATAAATGCAGGAAAGAAGTCTTCTGTCTTCAGAGGTCTGAATTACAAATAGAATTCTCGGCCGCCTACACAATTAAGAGGAGGACCCACAATAAGTGTGGAGCTGATGAGATTGTGTTTGTGAGAGAAGAGGAGTAGATATGAAAATAATTATAGATGATGGGACATTCTACCTTCTAATGAAAAGGTCACCGTGCAAGAAATTATGAAATCGAGTCCAAAGCTAAATAGGAGAGTATCAGTCATCTCCACCCCTTTTTGTCTGGATGAATTGCCAATTAGAGGAATGTATACCCTCTATTCCTTTTGTGTCAAAGGATAGAACCATCTTGCTTGTATAAGTATCAGGAATTTAATGTGAGTAAATTAACTTATATAATTTGAATATAGTTGTATGTTTGTGTATATGTATATGATCGTCAATACTAAGTGAAAACCATATGTTAAAAGGGAAATGAGATAGTGATGTTTAATTTAATGAAGATAATTGTTAATTTGTATTAAATTCTCCATTTCATTAAATCCTGAATTTTTGTATTCATGATTCTATTCTTTTTCTCTTATTTAATTTCAGGTTTCTTTTTTTTATCATAACTTTTTACCAAGATTGAACTAATTCTATTAATCTCTTAAAATTAATTTTTAACTTAAGGGAAGTTTTAAGGAATCAAATATACCTATACTAAATTCTTTGTTGCAGATATTAATTGTCATTTTGGACTTAGGATTATTTGGAAATCTTTTATATTTTTTAAAAGTAAGGAAAAAGAATGAATAGTATAAATAAATTATTTAGTCTAAATTTCATAAGATGAATAATATTTTCTCTTAATTAAATAAGCCTATCTAGCCATAAGGGCTTTTGACCAACGCAAAGTAACTACCATTATTCTTTCATCGTCTGTGTACTGATCTGACATTTATTATTATTATTATTATTATTAAGTACCCCTTACCCTTTTTTTTTTTGTTTTCAATGTGGTTTTCAAACATTGAAAGATTTTCAGATTCCTCATGGTGTTTGTTCAACTTCTGAAGATTAATTTGTATTTTTTTATTATCAAAACCCCCACCCCTCTCCTTTTATGTCAGATCAATGCACACTAATTGTTGGGTATCTCTCTAAAGCTGTTAATTAATTTGGATCTTGTTAGTTTTTCTTTTCTTAATATTTTAACGGCCATTGTAATTATAAGTGTTTTTCTTTTCTATTTCACTAAATTAGTAATTCATTGTGATGTATTTCTTAATTTTAACTTATTAAAGCTTTTGCTAGTTTATTTATTCTAAATTAATGTAATTGAGCTTTGTTATTTAACCCTTTAACAAGATCTATTTATTAAAGTGGTATTCAGAAACAGCTTCTTTGATAAATTAGGTTAGTGATGAAATAGTAAATAAATTGAAGAGAAATACCCAATATTTATTTACAAGAAGAAAAAAATCATGCGTCAAGCATAGATTATAAAACACTTTCCAACACATTCAGAATGCTGTAACAGAACTTCATTGTTTAATAAAGTGAACGATGATGTCTAAGTAAACAATTTGGAAAACACATAACACATTTGAAAACCCAATTTCAGCAATTACCATCTACAGTCAGAAAATTATCTTAATTTTTTTGTGTGCAGGCCTTATATATGATCTATAGGTTTATTTACCAGCTGGGAAGACCAAGTTACACTTGGTTAAAATTACTTTTGTGTTCAACTAAACCTTGTGTCCAGTATAACAATAAATTCAGTCCATACTGCTCTGAACTACCAGAATCGTGCTTGTTGTATTGTGAATTATTGGTTGAATCATCTATCTAGGCTCCTATTGGGAATTTCTTAAAAATTCTTTCAGTCCTGAAAACCAATTTTTTCAAAAAAAGTCATAATTTTGACAAATATCTCCAAAATAGGCAATACTATTTCATTTGGCACCAAATATATGTTTTGGCATTGGTAATCTTGAAAGTAAATTTTCCTGCCAACTTTGCGACTTCCTTTACTGTCAGCTGTTCAACAACTTACTAACTGTTTCAACCTTCATTCACATTGAAATGCAGTGACCCGTAGTGACCCTAAATGACCCACTAATCAAATTTTCTGGAATATGTGACTTAGCATAATGGTCTTGTAATCCAATACGGTAGGATACAAAATTTAGTCAAAATTGTTAGATCAGTTTTTTAGATAAAATTAGCTTGACCCATAATGACCCAAAAATAACCCACTAATTGAAATTTAAACATATGACATAACCAAATGGCCTTATCGCAATCTAAAATGGTAAGATAAAAAATTTAGTCAAAATCATTTCAGCCATTTTAGATACATTTCGTAAGAAATACTACCTATTACATTCTCCCCTAAGTTGGAATTTTTGAAAAATATTTGCAGATCTACGCCGATCATGACTCCCAGAACCCAAAAACACCCCCAGTTCAAAACTTTATATCTATCTATCTATGTCACTTTTTTATGGACACGATAACTCCAATAATTCTGCACAAATCTCTTCCAAATTGATACATAAAATCTCGGTCAAGTTCGTTAACGGGCAAAATCGAACCGGGGGGGGGGGGGGGGGCTTTTTGTGAAAATACAAAAAAACCCATAATTTCTTAATTATGATACGTATCGAATCCGTTTAAAGTTATTATTACTTCTAGGAAAACGGCCAAAAATTTATGTATGACAAATTTTTAATATCATTAAAAATGGTCCCAAGGGGGGATTTAGAAGAAAAAAATTCATAACTTCGTCAATTCACAAGATATCAAATCCGCGTAAATTTATTATTAATCCTCTTAATATTATCTAAAACTTTTATACTGACAAGTTTTTTATAGGACCAACCGTTATAGCAAAAAAAAATTAAAAACAAAAAAATCCCTGCCAGCTCCACCTGCAAACAAGTTATTTTTCGAAGTAGGCGGTTCCAACTCCCGCATCTTTTCGAAACTGATACATAAAATCAAGGGTCATAAAATCTCGGTCAAGTTCGTTAATGGGCAAAATCGAACCAAGGGGGGGGGAAATGGGGGGGCTTTTTGTGAAAACAGAAAAAACCCATAATTTCTTAATTATGATACGTATCGAATCCTTTTGAAGTTATTATTACTTCTAGGAAAACGGCCAAAAATTTATGTATGACAGATTTTTAATATCATTAAAAATTGTCCCAAGGGGGGAAAAAGGGGAGATTTAGAAGAAAAAAATTCATAACTTCGTCAATTCCCAAGATATCAAATCCGCTTAAATTTATTGTAAATCTCTTTAAAATTATCTACAACTTTTACATTGACAAGTTTTTTATAGGACCAGCTTTTATGGCAAAAAAAAATTAAAAACAATAAAATCCCTGCTGGCTCCGCCCACAAGCAGACGTGAAAACAGAAAAAAAACCATAACTTCTTAATTTTTATACATATCGAATCCATTTAAAGTTATTATTATTTCTAGGAAAAGGGCCAAAAATTTATGTATGACAGATTTTTTATTTCGTTAAAAATGCCCCCAAGGAAGGGGGGGGGGGAATAGGGGTTTCAGAAAAAAAAAATTCATAACTTCGTCAATTCCCAAGATATAAAATCCATTTAAATTTATTGTAAATCTCCTTAAAATTATCTACAACTTTTATATTGACAAGTTTTTTATAGGACCACCTTTTACGGTAAAAAAAAAAAAAAAAAAAAAAAAAAAAAAAATCCCTGCTGCCTCCTCCTAAAGGCAGATGTATATTTCGAAATGGGTGGTCCCAACTGGCACATCAGGGCAAATAAGTCTTTCTTCTGAAATTTCAAATAAACAGGTGCCCCACGGTCTGCGTCTTCGAAATCTACCTGTGCCTGTAGGCCGAGCCAGGGATTTTTTAGATAAAATTAGCTTGACCTGGACCCATAGTGACCCAAAATGACCCATTAATAAAATTTTCTTGATCATGTGACCTAGTCCAGTGGTTTTCTTGTGCCCGAAAATGATGTGATACAGAATTTAGTCAAAATCATTACAGCCATTTTTTAGATAAAATTAGCTTGACCTATAGTGACCCAAAAATGGCCCAATAATCAAATTTTCTCGAACATGAGACTTTGCCAAATGGTCTTCTCATAATCCAAAATAGTAAGATATAAAATTTCGCAAAAATTGACTCAGCCATTTTTTACATAAAATTAGCTTGACCCTGACCCATAGTGACCCAAAATGACCTACTAATAGAATTTTCTCAAACATGTTACCTAGCCCAATGGTCTCCTCATGCTCAAAAATGATAGGATAAAAAGTTTAATCAAAATCATTTCAGCCATTTTTAACACAAAATTAGCTTGACCCTGAGCCATTAATAGAATTTTCTCGATCATGTGACCTAGCCCAATGGTCTTCTTGTGCCCAAAAATGATAAAAAACAAAATTTAGTCAAAATCGCTAGAGCCGTTTTTTAGATAAAATTAGCTTGTCCCGTAGTGACCCAAAATTGACCCACTAATCGAATTTTCTTGAATATGTGACCCAGCCCAATGGTCTTCTCATGCCTGAAAACAATAGGATACAAAATTTGGTCAAAATCGTTAGAGCCATGTTTTAGATAAAATAGTTTGACCCAAAAATGACCCACTTATCGAATTTTCTCAAACAGATGATCAAGCTCAGTGATCTTCTCGTGCTCGAAAATAGTAGGATGTAAAATTTAGTCAAAATTGCTGAAGAAGTTTTTTAACCCAAATGACCCACAAATCTAATTTTCTCGAACATGTGACCTAGCCTTATGGTCTTCTTGTGCCCAAAAACGATAAGATACAAAATTTCGTCAAAATCGTTAGGGTCAATTTTAAAATAAAATTTATATACACACACACAATTTTTGGCTCGTATTATAATATATGATATACTACATAGTATGCCAAAATTTAACTTAGTTAGGAATTGTATAACACAGTTGAAAATTCCTATTCAGAAATTTTTGTCAGTAAATGGAAACGTATCTGAATTCTTCTGTGTAGATCTGTATTGTATATGATCTATAGAATTTATACACACCGTGTAATATGCAAAAACTTAGTTACATTTAAAAACGCACGCCAACTTGAAAACACACTTCCAGCAATCGTTGCTCAAAGACAGTACTATAAGCAAATTCTTTTGTGTGTTCCTGTAAATGAACAATAAATACTGTGAACAGTCTATTCTATAGTAAGCATGTTGTAGTGCATTCCAATGATGTATATCAATTTCAATATACTTGAAGTAGTGTAACATCATTAAATTACTCTGCAAACAATTTTTACCCGTTGACCATAACATAATGAAATTCTTTTGAGTGTCCCTGTAAATGAACTAAGTGCTACACACTTTATTTTCAATACCAAACAAGTCACTGTAAACTTCAATAACATATATGAATTATATGGTGATCCAAGTATATTTACTTGAGTTAGAATGTGGACAGCCAACCAGACAAACCGAATTCACAAACACTTTTCAACTATGTTGGTAAGTGTTCAGAAGCAGCTATTTTGATAATTTAAAATCATAATTCTATGCTAAACTAGTGGGATATGCTAATCCCTAAACTTTCTTCTATCTCACACAGGTTTCGTATTCACTAAATAGAATCAGCACCAATTTATATCAAGGTCTAACTGAATCTAAAGTTTTATTAAATGCCGTGCTTTAGTTGTTGAGATATGACTATTTCTAAAATCGTGTAAATCCTGCAAAATGTATCATAGCAGAGCTACCTGTCGGGAGATTTACCCCAAAACGTAAGCAGCATCTAATTATGTCAAGGTCTAACAGAATCTGAAGTTTGGTGAAATTCTGAACATTAGTTCTTGAGATATAGCTATCATAAAAATCATGAAGAAAGTGGTATAGCAGTGCCACCAGCTGTGATATCTACACCAAAATGTAATCAGCGTCTATTTATGTCAATGTCTAACTGAATGTGAAGTTTGATGAAAATAAGTGCACTAGTTCTTGAGATATAGTGGAAATCGCGAAAAATGCAGCATAGCAGTGCCACCTATTGGGCGATTTTCACCAAAAACTAATCAGCACCAATTTATATCAGGGACTAACTGAATATAAAGTTTTATTAAGTTTTGTGCATTAGTTCTTGAGATAGAGCACCCACAAAATTTTTGTCATATACAGACAGACAGAGTCACAGACTCACAGACAGACATTTTCTAAAAACAGTCAAATCGTGTTTAGGACCTTCTAAAACGTATAAATCCATCGAAAACTAGAGGCCGAAAATCTTCATGAATGCAATACTTTCTTCTTGTAAAGATAGAAGAAAGTTAAAAAAGGGATTTCATTTCAAAGCATCATTTGTGGACTGTAGAGGGGGGAAATAAAATTTCAATCTTTATTTCAAGAAAAGTTAAAAATATATAAATCTCTACACTTCTTTACATATCCAATTTCTTAACTAAATACAAAATTAGTTTTGGATAAACTTAATTTTTCTTATCAATATAATTTATCAATATTTTTTTTTTATTTTTTTTTTTTTTTTAGGATTTCCAATGTTTTTAGAAAGTACTTATAAGTTTTTTTTACTTTCTTCTATCTTTACAAGAAGAAAGTATTGGATTCATGAAAACTTTCAACTTCTGGTTATCGACGGATTTATACATTTTAGAAGGTCCTGAATACAATTTGACTGTTTTTAGAAAACGTCTGTCTGTGAGTCTGTGACTTTCTCTGTCTCTATGTGATAAAATTTTGTGGGCGCTCGATCTCAAGAACTAATGCATGAAATTTAATAAAACTTTATATTCAGTTAGTCCCTGATATAAATTGGTGCTGATTAGTTTTTGGTGAAAATCGCCCAATAGGTGGCTCTGCTATGCTGCATTTTTCGCGATTTCCAGAACAGCTTTGTCTCAAGATTTCATGCACTTATTTTCATCAAACTTCATATTCAATTAGACCTTAACATAAATAGAAGCTGATTACGTTTTTGTGTAGATATCCCAACAGGTGATTCTGCTATAGCAGTTTTTTCATGATTTTTACGATAGCTGTATCTCAAGAACATGCATGGAATTTCATCAAACTTCAGATTCTGTTAGACCTTGATATAAATAGATGCTGCTTATGTTTTGGTGTAAATAGACCAACAGGTGGTGCTGCTATGCTACTTTTTTCATTATTATCACAATAACTATATCTCAAGAACTAATGCAAGGAATTTCATCAAACTTCAGATTCTGTTAGACGTTGACGTAATTTGTTGTTGATTAAGTTTTGGTCTAAATCTCCCAACAGGTGGCGCTGCTATCCTACATTTTGCAGGATTTACACAATTTTAGCAATAGTCATATCTCAAGAACTAATGTACGGAATTAAAAATAATTTTAGATTCAGTTAGACCTTGATATAAATTGGTGCTGATTCTTTTTAGTGTATGCGAAACTTGTGTGAGATAGAAGAAAGTTTTGGGATTGGCATATCCGACTAGTTTTTTTTTTTTTTTCTCTCATTTCTAAGAGCCTGTACTTATTTTTATTTTATTTTTTTAAATAAAATGCAGTTTTCAAATGATCCAATTTCCTTCTGATAGTTTATCTAGAAGTGCCATATTGGTGATAAAACTGCTTACTTGAATATAATCTTTTTATTAAAATATTATGTAAAAGTTATGTAGTCAGTGTAATATTTTGAAAAAGTTGATGATTGGAAAAATTGAGTTTGAATGATATCATTCCCATTCAGTATGATGGAATTAAAAATAATAACCAGATGCTATTGCCAATAAGGTTATCTGAGTGAAATGTGTCGGATGGTTGTCAAAGGTCATGGGTTCGATTCCTGACCTTGGTATTTTTTCACTCTGTTAGAAAAATTTTATTGATATAAATTAATACAGTTTTATTTTTTAATAATGTGGAAAATACGATAGTAAAAATATAATTTGAAATAATAATTATTTTTGAGGTAGATTAGTCAGTGTAAAACTGATTTTTCTTTATTCAGTCGAATTTCGATAGGTGCCACCTTGAATAATTTATTTGTAACTCCAATTAAAACATCATAATTTGTAAAAAAATTATTATCAATTTAGCATTGCTTTTATCGTTTGTATTATTAATGCTTGGATTTTTTAATTTCAGACATTAAGCTATGGGCCTGAACCAGAAACAGTGCTGCGGAATTATTTCCCTTCTTATCTACATAGGCTTGATCCACAATGTCCCCAGGCTTTGAAAGAAGAAGTTAGTTTTTTGTTTTTTTTTATGTGTTAATGATGTAATTCACATTTTGATATTCATAGTTTTTTTTTCTCTCTCTTTGGATTAATAATTTTTGTTTTGTCATGTAAATGTTGCAAGGGAGGAATGAATTTGAGTTGTTTAAAATGAGGAAAAAAAAAAAAAAACATTGATTTTGATGTTATTTAAATAATATTTAATACTTATGATTGATTTATATCAATATGTTATGAGTGTTTTTTTTTTTTTTTTACTTCACACAATGCCTTTTTTTTTTTTTTTTTTTTTTTTTTTTTAAATATTCTCTTAAAGCATTTTTACACGCATTTGTTTAAACTTAATTTTGTTCATGTGTGTAAAGATGGAATTTTGTTATTGGTTTTTCACGCACTTCCTGAAGTACGGGAGTGCTAGAAATTATGTACAGTTGTGTGTTCCCAATGAAAATACAATATTTTCATAACTTAATTATCAATTAATGGATTAATTTTAATTGAATTTTGATCATACATGGAAAAACAATTTAAAAATCGTAGATTACTTAAATAATTTTTAGGCATAACTTTTGTTTTAATCTATTACCACATGATGGAATAATAGATATTTGTTTATGACAATAAAGTATAGTAACATTGTCCATGATTTGAATATGTTTTGATAATGTTTCTGGCGTTTGACTGAAGACTCCAGATTTTTTTACTATATTTTAATCTTCGGATTACCGTCAAATATCCCCCGCTTTATTTTTTGGATATGTGAGTTTCATTTTCAGCCTGCTTATGACTGCCGATGTAACAGCCGTATTGCTGATGCAAATCGAATAAATGTTGCTGAATTTTTGATGAAGTGGATTCTCTTCACTTTGTGGTGCTGCATAAAGTGGGTCTTTTCTGTACATCCAAACTGGCCTAGCAAAGCTCTTGGGCACCGAAAGTACATATTATCAGCAATTACACCAGTAATCACTGAGCAAAAGAAAAGATCAGCAAAGTTTCCTTATACCACAGATGTGGAAATGTGATATCTGAAGTTAAGTATTTGCCCACTTCAGTAGAAGCTACCAATGACCCATTGTAAAATTAGTACATACAGTGCAATATGCAGAAATAAGTTTAAAAAACGTGAGTGGAATAAAGACAAACTGTTTTAAATCAAATAACAACTTTATTTAAATTTAACATATATGTCAAATGACTAGGTTCTTTCAATAAAATATATATATCACCAAAAAAAAAACAATTCAATATTTAATTCGGAACACAAAGGTTCAACTTCTTTTTACAGTACTTTGCACAGCTCGTAATTCTACAAAGCCTTGTCGAAAACATTATCTAAGATTTTTCTCTGTTTTTCTGGGACCCCCAAGAAGGTGTAAACTTTAAGTATGAACATGCTTATACATAAATTCCAAAATAGAAAAGTTTGTTATTATCTTTAAATTTATAAGCATTATGCGATTACTTCAATCTAGAAACTTTAATAAATTAATTAAACTTTAGTATGATTTTTCACAATTAACTTTAAACACATATATTAAACCTTCAAAAATTCATTTAGGAAATCTAAATAACTATTTTAAGTTTAAATATGAAATCAAATAAGCCTTTTATTTAACTTTATAATTTGATTCATTTAACAGCTATTAATTTTAATCATGTTAACTTTAAACTTTAGTTTATAACAATTAAATATTACTCTTATATTTAACATCAAATCTCTTACTCATAATTATGAAAGGTTATTTATCAGATAACAAAGTTTACTTTAATGAAATTTAAGATAAACTATTAGCACTATTTATTTATCTTTTAACTTTCAGTACTGTTACAAAGTGTTGTAATATATCTTTATTAATGAACATTTCATTTCAGAATTCAGTAACATCAACAATCTCTAATTTATCTTCAGTTTTAATGTTTTACTTCAAAATTTCTAATATATTTTTTTAATTAATTAGTATATTTATAAGGATTTATGAAATTTTTAATTAATTCAGAGAATTTTTATTTAATATTCATTTTAAATACAATATTTTCAACAATCTTTTAATCTATATCAAAATCAAAATTAAATAACAACTTTTAGCTTAAAATAAATAATTTTAAATCTAAATCAAAATTTAGTAATTAATTACTTCATTTTAGGATTATTTCTATATTTATTTTCATTCATTTTATTCAAATTTATGCCCATTTAAACAGAAAAAACATTTTGTTAATATTGGCTATTTCGAATTTGCCGCTCGCACAAAATGGTGGATCTTGCAACATTTTCTATTTTTGTTTTTCTCTTTCACCTAAAACAACAAGTTTCTACCTTTCCTAAGGCATCTTTCTGTTGATAATCCACCATTTTGGCTCTTAGTTCATTGTACACTGTAGCAAGACATCACACCCCCCGCATTCTTTAAGATTCAAACTTTGTTGCCGTTCTGAAAAATACCGCCAAAATAACTGTCAGAGTTGATCGGATCACCAAACGAATAGGCCAGTATTAGTTTATGAAAGAGTGCGCATGAATCTGATTTTCTAAAAATGTTAAGTCTTGGAAAGTGAGATAGTCAGATAACGTTCTTTTTAAAACTGATCGCAGCATTCTGATTTGGGAACTGGTGAAGAGGAGACTGATAACAGTTTTTCTCATAAAGCAGAGCAATTGTTGAGCTGTGGAAAATTCCCAGCTTTCAGTTAACCTTGCTGAATATTTTATAATTTCTTTTATTATTCAAATAAATTTGGCCGTATTCTCATCCCTGAATGTTACTAGAAAATAAATCTCTTTCTTGAGGCAGGGTCAGTCATTGTGCTGTGTTTTCATTCTAGCCTTCAACTCGACTCTGCCAAATTGTTTTTCAATCAGAAATTACTGTAGAAAACACCTAAGCTCTTTATCAATGGACGAATATTGATTGGTAAAGGAATTTATTGCTGAAACAGTCACCCGAATTTACAATTATACTCAAAGAATTTCTCTTCAAAGGGATGCATTCTCTGCATTGGAAACAGTTCTCCAATATCTTTGGTTATAGTTAAATATTCTGGTTATAATTCTCATCATAACTGTTATCCTGATTCGCAATGATGCTTAAGTGATTTTTTTCATCATAAGTCTGCAAGTGCCAAGCTATTTATTTATCTTGTGAGCTGCGAATTTTTATGAAAATCGTTCAATTTAGGAAACATTGTTGATTATAATTACCTTTGAACTAAATATTCAACTCAAGAAATATATATACTTTTTCATTGATAATGGGTATTTCAAAAACTATTGATTAATTCAAGAACTGTATTGAAAGAACTTGCTTTAATTTTGCTTTCATCATTTTAGCCTTTTACTTAACCATCACATCATGTAAAAACAAACTTAAAGAGAAAAAAGCACTATCATCATTTCAGTAGCAGACTTTGATTAATAATAGCAAAAGGAAAAAACATGAATTTTGTCAAGAGGTCACAGACAATCATGAAATTCAGCAATCTCTCCTCAATTGGTCACGAAATTTGAAAATTTTTTACTTCATTGATTAAAAAAAACATTAATGATTTTCTCTTGACTACAGTCGCAACAAGGCTTACAATTTTTATCTTATAGCTTAATAAATGTAGGGTAAGTATTGAAAAAAATGTCGTAAATTTTTATATCATGCATAATGAGTGGCATCCTCCTTCCCCCAAAAAAAGTCATTGAAAAGACAATTATGTTTGTTTTTTAATATGTTTTACATTTAATTAGTTTCAGATGAAACTACTCATAGATTTTTTTTAATACTGTGGAATGGTAGACGCTCTGCAACATTCAGGCAATGGCACATATTAAAGGCACATTTTTCAATTTTTTTTTTTTTTTTTAAAGTTAAATATCTGGGATATTTTATGCATAAACCTAGACATATCTATCTAGTTCTAAAGCAATAAGAAAAAACGTCATAAAGTATGCTTATTTTACAAGCTGAAAAACTCCCATAACCCCTTAATGAAATAGTATCATTACCATCAGCATTATTGTTATTAACTTTTTTCTTCAATTAAATCTTTCTGATTATAATAAAATTACATTTTTTTCTTTTTCATTAGCATGTATTGTAAATGAAATCTTTGTCTGTGCTTATTAATTGTATTGTATGACAAATTAGAATGTTAACAGCATTCACATTACCTTATAGTCCTTATGCATCATTTTTCTTTTCATCCTTCAATATTATTTGAATTTCATTTCTTTATCCATAGCTTTTTTCAATTATGTATCCTCTTTTGCCATTAATTTTAATAATCAATTGTTCTTCTAGAATTGATACACTCTAGCAATATTTTTTCATTGATAAAGTATAAAAGTGAATTTTAAATTTTACATTTTGATTTTTGTTTCAAAAATTTATTTGTTAGTATATATTAGTGTTAATTTTAATTGCAGATTTTATCAAGCCTTGTGTACTGTTTAGAAAAGGATACTCGCAATTATAGTATTTGGAGGCAACTATATTCAAAACACTTTATTCAGTCAAAGTAGGTTTTTCATAAATATTCTGTATTAATTAAAAATGTCATTTATTGTGACAGAGTACATAAAAGTAAATATGCATGTTTTTTATTCAAATATGTCGGTTTTCGTGGATTTCCATTTCTCTCTCTCTCTCTCTCTTTTTATATACGTATATAGATATATTAATTTGCAATTTCTGCAGAATTGTTATTTATTTTTTTAATTGTATTGATGTGCACCGTGAATGAAGTCAGTCACGGTGTGATGCAATTAGTCGGTGATGTAGAAAGATTTTTGTCAAAAAAAAACAGTCACAAAAGAAAGAAATCTGTGAATTTTGTCAGTTTCTCATGAAATAAAACCACAAGTTTTGTCAATCGCTCATGAAATAAAACTGCAAATTTCGTCAATCCATTGTGAAAAAAATCACAACTTTCACTTAATAATAACAGAAAAGAATGCAAGTGTGTAAGATCAGTCATGTCACAGATGATGTAATGCACTTTCAGCATATTATTTTTCATTCCACTGACCGTTATTTCCATTTTCAGTGTATGGTTTAAACAAATTTTTTTAATTTATTTTTGAGACTCCATTTTATAAAATTTGATTTTCGAATATACCGTCCAGAGTCTTTTGAGTTTGAACCATTGATAACTGAGGTGATGCTGTCACTTAGCCAAAGAAAATATTGTAAAATTTTTGACAAAAATTATCACTACCGGAAATCTTAGAAGAAGCACCCTGAGATTGATTAATTTTTCTCTAATATTTTAAAGGCCGAGGAAGAAAATACGTTATATTTTTAAAAGAAAATCTTTGCAAACAAACCTAATGTTGGCTTCACTCCTTTGGCAGTATACACCCTCAGTTTTGTATGATTTTATATTTTAAAGCAAAAATCTATCCAAATGAACCTAGAGTTCAAGGCGCTTCTGCAGTGTAAACCGGGCATGCTTCGGTCTGTTTTTGAAAAAAAAACTAATTTGTATGATTTACGTTTTAAATGAAAATTTATCCAAACGAACTTGGAATCTGTGGTTCCACTGCCTTTGGCAACCTAGAATATGTGATAAGCATGGTCCAATCTGTTTTTGCAAACGAACTAACTGGTCCCTGTTATAGTGATTGGCAATTTAATTTCTGAAATTTAGATATATAAAACTTTCGATTCTGATCAAAAGGTTCTTGAGAAAACACAAGTAATATAAAACATGAACTATCCCCTCACTTTTTTAAAATGTGTAATGATATCCAAAGAACAAGTCTCTTAAACTGGAAACAATATCTTCAAAGATACTGAGAGGGGGGAAAATTTACTGGTGAGTCCTTAAAATTAAAGAAAAACATATTTATGAATTGCTAAATATTTTTTTTAAACCAAGGATATCATTAGAATCAGGAAAAATACCAGGAATAAGTGTTTTTTTGTATTTACATCTGCAAAAAAGGAGATGGGATTTTAAACCAGAGAAAAAAAAAAAATGAAAACAAAAACTAATTAACCTCCAAGAAATAATTTTTTGGAAATAGTAAGTATTAATATTTTTCAAAACCAAAGATAAAGGTTTGTACACAACACATATTTTGTAAATAAATTTGATTTTGCTTTTTAAGGTGATATAATTCTAAATATTGTTTGCTGTACATATGTAACAGGCATGAGATTCTTCTGCGGTGTTCTGCTGTTTTGTTATTTTCCATTTTATAAATTTTTGCCATTTCCCGATTTAAAAAAAAGTGAAATTCTTTAAAAGATCACGGAAAAAATGCAAAATTCGTCAAAGCAGCGTGTGGAAAATGCGAAATTTGCCAAAAGATCGGGAGGAAAAAAAAAAAAAACATGATTTTCGTCAAAGGATAGCGGAGAAAATGTGAATTTTGCCAAAAGATTGTGGAAAAAATGCAAAATTCGTCAAAGGATCAGAGAAAAAAAACACTAATTTCATCAAAAGATCATGTGAAAATGCGATATTCGGCAAAAAAATTGGGGTAAAAATGTGAATTTGGTCAAAAGATTGTGGGGGAAAAAAAGGGGTATTTACCAAAGGATCACAGAAAAAACAAGAATTTCACCAAAAGATCGCGAAAAAGCACGAATTTCTCCAAAAAGTTGCAGAAAAAACATGAATTTCACCAAAGTCACAGAATAAAATGCAATTTTTGCCTAAAGATCACAAAAAAAACACGAATTTCATCAAAAGATCGTGTAAGAAATGCGAAATTTGCCAAAAGATGTTTTTAAAAAAAAAGTGAAGTTCGTCAAAAGATCACGGAAAAAACCCTAATTTCACCAAAGGATAGCTGAGAAACCCTAATTTTGCCAAAGGATCACTGCAAAAACACGAATTTTGTCAAAAGATTGCTGAAAGAGCACGAATTTCTTAAAACTTTACTGCATTGGGTTAAAAGATTGAAATCAGATTTCTTTGAGTAATGTAGTAAATTCACCACGAAATATGAAAACAAATTAAATAAAAAAAGTCCTTCCGACCTGTACCGGGAAGAAAAGGTAGCTTTCCTATATCTTCGTTTTAAAATTTTAGCTAATGTTACTCAAAAACAGCAAACTAAAATGCAAAGATTTGTTAATACTGAATTTGAATAAGAAATTCACCAAATTATTGAGCTATAGCTAAGTTGGCTTCATTTATGAAGACTTATTTTGGTCACCAAATTTGGCGAGAATTTAGTGCTAACGGATATGAATATATAGTTTTATGCGTATGATTGAGAAAATGATTACAACAATCAATGAAAATAATTTGCGAGAAATCGCGTTCACTAAAACTCATAAATTAATCGTTGGTTTTTTGTAATGTGCTGTCTTCTTTCAAAATGTCAGCCACCCTAGAATTTCAAACTGCTCTATCTCAGCCATTTTTTAAGATAGAGGTAAAACAAAAAATGCTCTGGAATCCTTGTATCAAGGCCTAACACTTAAGCAAAAAATAAATTTGAATTTTTAACTTTTTTATATATTTATTTTAGTTTTAAAATTTTCAGTGGCCGCCATCTTGAAACAAGATGGCGGATCAAACTGGTCAACGAACTCGGTCGAGGCATTGGTGAGCTTAATACACACAATTAGTTTCATCAAAATTAATTTATAAATACAAGCGTTATTGTATGACATAGATCAGATATATATATATATATAACTAGATGGAACCCGTCAAAACTTGACAGCAAACAATTTGATATGAATTACAAATTTTATATGAATATTGCTCGGGCATGGGACAAAAACTTTAGATATTTTTAAAATCAGTGTTGATTTCTGAAAATTTTCTCAGCGCAGGATTTCTGGAGCTATATGTAAAAAATCTAATTCATAAAGTGTGAAAATAAAAATTATTATCACTTGCGATACACCCAAGAGATGTAGTGAACTCTGATCGCCGATCCGGATACAGGGACTGGTCTAAAAATGTAATTAAATTGACAAGCAGAGTACGTGGAAGTTTAATGATTGAAATTTGGCAAGGTAGTGACAAAAGTGTTAAATGTAGATAAGACACATTCATGAAACAGTTTTTAGGTTTAAATAAAGCTAACGTTTATTAAACATATCACAAAATAAAATAAAGATGAAAAATATGACAGACAATTTAATTAAATAAAATATTATGGCATATGGCAACTTAAACAAAAGGTGGCAAAATAATATAGCATGGAGTAACTTAAATGAAGCCTTCAAAGTATACTTGTAGAAAAGTTCATTTTAACTTACATGATAATTAATTGAACGTGATGACACAAATTAAAACAGGTCTTTTATTTTATTAGTCACCATGGCATTGATGTGAAGAAAATGAGTTAAAGAACAGTCCACACACACTATTAATCCTTGAAATGAACGTACATCACCAACAGAAGAAAGAAAAACCGCAACTTCAACAGCCGAAATAAACAAACACTAAAAAACGTTTAACACTATCATTGCACTCATAAAAAACTTTACACCGCCACTGATATTGTTTCTTCTGGCATCTACCAATATCATTTTACTAAAGCTGCCTCACTCTCGCCCTTCAAACTGCCTTTTCATCCCTTTTAAACAACATCAACATACCGCTTTCCGAAAACGCCCCCTTTCTGATGTGCTAAGTTGAGAAGTTCTCAAACTGCCCATCGGCAAAGTAATCTAGAGTGCTTTTGAAGACTGTGTCACGGCGTCTGGGCACATGCTCCCCTATACTATTACGATTGAAACGATATCGAAGCTGGCGGTTGCAACTGAATTCGGAAAAAGGCTGAGAAAACGATGGTCAATGTGGTGAACAATATCGAAACGAACAGTAAACATCGGCGAGTTGAAAAACGAAAAGAAAGATTTGAACAATACTAGAGATGGAAAACGATATCGACTGAAGAAAATTAATACAGGATTGAATGGAAAATTAGGCAAGTACGAAAAGGTGACATTATGTAGAAGTTTCAAGGTCCAAAAATATATACATAGGGCTAACAAACTCTAACCTTTATTAACCTTTCAGCGGCTATATGCGTTGAAAAGTTTTAGACAAAAATTGTTTTTCAAAAACTTTCCGGTACTTTTCCGCTATACGGACACCATGCCAAAATGTATGCTAATGCATAATGTATGTAAATGTATGCTTGGCGACAATTGTGTCCGTATAACGGAAAAGTACCAAATTTTCTCTTACAAACAGTATTGAAAATCAATTTTTACTATTGATATATATAAAAGTGCATATTTTTAACTGACATAGTATGGAAGAGTTTTATATTATGTGCTGGTTGGCGCGATTGGCCAAAAAATCCAAAATAGCGCCAAAAGGGGTGTGACGTCACGTAGATTAAGTTTATTTCAGTAGTTAAAAATGTAACCCCAAAGACTGAAAATCGCAACAATCACATCAAACACTTATTCCCAAAATCAACTCGCCAAAAAAATCAGCACAGGATACAGAAATCCTCCCTAAAAGATTTTCTTACAATTATTTTTCTTAGAAAATATAAAATAAACAGTTTTTAGGCTTATGCTATATGAATTATTTTCACTGTACATAAATGTGTTACAAAAAATGGTACTTCTCTATTATCCCGTCGACCACTTTTCATAACAAAAAACTATCGCCAAACTGTAACACCAAATAAACGGGAGAATGTTGCCATTGGAATATCAAAATAAATAAATAAATAAAATATAAGAATTTAAGGACACAATTGTTATTTTAATTGATAAAATAACTAATAAATCGGTAAAACATAATGAAAAATACACGCAAATGTCGAATTAAAAACCACTTAATGACGTAACAGACACGTATAATGCTTCTGACATCAAGTAAATGGGACTGCATTTTTGCCGTTTAATCTTACAGTTTGGCGATAGTTTTTTGTTATGAAAAGAGGTCGACGGGATAATAGAGAAGTACCCCAAAAATATATATAATTTTTACTGTTAAAAATTTAGTCTGACTCTCAGAATTTTCAAAGAAGTTTGTCTTGTTTAATTAAATGCCATTGAGGCATGAGGCATATTTCCAAGATCAACAAAAAAGCGAAAAAAAAATATATATCCAATACGATACTTTTATGTTAGCTGGGCACCAGTGATAACTCGCCAAATCTTGTTTCAAATGGTATCATTTGAATTAGAACCCTTTCAATTTAATGATTTCAATTTTGATTTCAATTCAATTCTTGAGATTTTGTTATTTGTATTGATGTGTTTGTGGTGGCACAGATACCATATACACATTAATATCACATTAATAACATACATTAATAACACACATCATATACACAAAAATATTAACGTTATAACGTTATTTTATTTTTATATTGAAAAAAAAAAAATCACGTGCTATTATGGCATGCTATTTGTAACTAATATTCAAAAACAAAGTTTTCACCAAATTGGCGGGGTAAGAAATCGCGCCAATGGGGTACTTATATGACATCTGTGCCTTTGTGAAGTATTTCATCATGATTATATTTTAGCTATTTTTAAGTAAGTTTTTAAAGACATTATATTGTAATGTTAAAATATTGATTATTTGTTATTAGCTAATGTTAAAAGATTGTCGAGAGAAAAAAGGGTTGGCGAGATTAAAAAAATTTGGCGATCACTGGCGCTTGGCTAACATAAAAGTACTCAAAATACATATAGTCAGACATTTCAGTGTCCATTTCAATGTTATGAAAAAACATTAGAGTTTTTTTTTTAGTAGTTTTTTTTTTCTTAATGGGACGACGGGATAATGAACGGAATTTCGACAGGATAATGAAGAAGTACCAGACTATTTTTCTGCATTTTATAGTTATATTAAGAAAAACATATTTTTAAGATTTGCTGAATCACTTATTTGTTCACTTTTTCATGCATTATATTATTGAAGGTTGTTAGTTCTCTGATACTTTGAAATATCCCTTACTTATATAAAAATTGCGTGTGTTTCGCATAAACGTTGTAAAATTCAGGTTATTAGATTTTATCCAACTTTGCTGTCCTAACTGCTGATAAAGCAGTCATTTTTTGACGATTTTTCTGTTACCTGTAAAATGTTTGTTTTTGGTATAGCCCGAACTAAGAAAAAGTTGGGTACTTTTCCGTTATACGGACACCTTTGTAGCCAAGCATACATTTACATACATTTAAATTTATGGCATGGTGTCCCTATAACGGAAAAGTACCAAAATTGGCGATCGATCAAATAATTAAATTTTGTTAAGAATTATATTTTCTTATTTTTAATCTGAGAAAGAAACAATAATCATGGTTTTAATTAATTTTGCAATATGCGGTGAAACCAAAACAATTTTTATTAAATTTTTATACAGGTATCGCAGACGCACCGGGGTTCATTTTTGGCCCCAAAATGACAATTTTTGCTTTGTATGGCAACCTGATATTTTATAATAAAATTGAATATGTGTGTAAATAAATAAAATAAAATAGGTACTTTTATGTTAGCTGGGCGTCAGGGATAACTCTCCGAATCTTGTTTCAATTGGAATCATTTAAATTGCAACATTTTACGTGAGATTTGTTATTCATATTGATATGTTTATGTTTAGATATTTTATTATGATTATATTTTAGCTAATTTTAAGTAAGTTTTTTAAGATTTCATAATACAATGTTAAATTTTACCTAGTTGAAATTAGCTAATGTCAAAAGATTCGCGACCCACAGAGTTCAGAGAATAAACTCTATCCCTCGCAACAGTGGGCGTTGCCGACATTATGACGTCATAAGCAGAAGTAAAAGTTTAATTGGAAATTATGGCTAATTAATTAAATTTTCGAACAAACGAATGCACGATAACAAATCTGTGTCCAAATATCTTTCATTAAAAAAAAGAATGGTGTAATTTGATGCAGTAGTTTGTTCTCACGGATTGTCAAAAGAAATCGCTTAGCATTTTAAATATATAGATTATAATATATATATATATATATATATATATATATATATATATATATATATATATATATATATATATATATATATATGTGTGTGTGTGTGTAAGGAATTAATCCGGAGACGACTTGGGAGACTAATAATCGACAGAAACATACAAATAAGTTGGACTCGGGACCTCTAGACAGATCGAACTCGTTTATTGAAGCATTTCTTCGTACAGACATCTTCGCGCGTTCAGTCGGAGGTTCCACGAGCCATTTACGTTAAATTTTGAGAACTACATGGCCGAGGGTTTGGCTGACCGCTCAAATGTGCCAAAAATCCGTCTTCTTCGACCTTACATGAGGTTTTAATCAGAATTTAGGATATTTTCCAGCAGAGGGAGAAAGAGTCAAATTGGGAGGATCATTTATTTTAATTGGTCAATTAGCTTTTGACTGATGTCTGGGGTCTTATGCCGACACCAAGGCTTGGCCGGGCCTGGGAGCCGCACCCAACAGACTGCTGCAAGAAATGCAAACTCATCACTTTTAAAACTTAAAGAGATGTCGAAATTGATAGATGAAAGTAATATTTGTGAGGCTGAGAAACAAAGATCACTGGGGCAGATTAGATTTAAGCATTAGATTTATAAGTTAGAAAAAAATGTTTTGGGATTTTAAATTTTAATTTTGCATTTTAAAAAGGGTTTATTTTTATCCTTTCATATCCCCCCCCCCCCCTCCAAGATGAGATCCACCAGATTTGCTTGCAAAACTGGGGGAGCTCACCCGGAAGACCGAGAATGCCAAAGTGAGTTAAAAAGAAGTGTTTAATTGAGTGAGGCTTCAAAATAAGTTAATGTTAAAGTTAAATTTACAACTAAGATCGGTAAAAAGTGAGGGTTGAATTTTGCTGCTGGAAAAATATTAAAAGTTCATATTTTGACGCATAAAAATTAAGGAAAAATTAAAGATTTTATGTTTTTATGCTAAAAATTTCTAAGTTTGGTGTATGGCTCTCGGGACAATCTGACCGAACTTTACATTAAAAACTTGAAAAATATAATAATTATACCACAAAACATACGAAATCTATGAAAACAATAATACACTAGTGTAATACTAACACAAGGAATATATGAAAAAAAAAATACAATAATAAAATAATATTGTTTTAAAGTTTTGTGGCCATAATTGTGTGGCTTAAAAGTCTCTGGACATTTTTGTGCTATTTTTTTCAAGTCCTTACAGCACAAAATTTCAAAATATTTTATAAAAATATATATAGTTCTGTGGAAATTATAACTTTATGGCAAAAAGTGTAAAAATTAAATATAAAAAATAGTTATGTAAAAATATATAAACATATGGTATCAATATAATAAAATAATAATAATAAACGTAAGAAATTGATGTGAAAAATATATGTTCCTTATATGTAAAATATTCACATTAGACAAATACTTGAAAATGTTAAATTATGAAAAAGAAACTTGAAATTATTTATACTATACATTTTTTCAAAACGTGAAAATATTAAAATTGCCGTAATGTAAAATTGTTAAAATTAGAAGATTATGTAAATATTTAAAAAATAATGGAATATACTGTAAAATGGACAAAACAGATGTGGACATAACAAGTGTTTATTTACAGGGACTACTGGTTAGGTAAGTAGTTTTATTTGTATCCTAAACCTTTGGAGGTTTTAGCAGATCCTAAACCTCGAGGAGGTTTTAGCAAAAATTAAAAAAAAAAGAAAATTGAGCATGATGTTTCTATTTTGGGTGAAGTGTAGATGCAATTTAATTGTAAGCAATGGAATTTACTGTTTTGCAGACTGGGTGTATTTGTTTTCCCTAGTGGCATCAATAAATCCGAGCAGCAATATAATAAATTACAACTACATCTCACTGTTAGCTCAAAGAAAAAAAAATAAATTCCTGCTCTAGACAAGTATAACTCACAGAACACTTTTCCTTTAAGATTAAGGCCAGAATGCTCAGAGTTTTCCTTGCTAGATTTTACGCAAATAGCAAAAACTTTTTTATTTTTAAGGGTTTTACTACTGGCAAAGGAAAAATTAATTAATAAAACAAAAAATAATAAACCTGGTATGAATAAAAAAGGACAGTGTTTTAGAAGTGCATGGCAACCTGGTGACAATTCTGTTTACTAATGGATCTATTCTTACAAAAATATCAGCAGTCGCCACATTTGCATATGTACATAACTGAATCCTCTTTGATTACACAGGGGTGTTTTTGGTTGGAGTTTAACCAACTCAAAACCTTAAAAAATTGTGGGCTTAAAGATTTACTGGAATGAAACCATGGTCATCTTTAAAAATTGAATGGGTGGATTTAGACACTATTGGACTTACCACGGCAAAAGTGGGTTCACCAAGGTCATGTCTAAACCGATTGGTTAATAAATTGAATTTATTTTGAATATTTAAAATGGTAAGGACGGGGCCTTCCAAATTTTACCTTTAAAAACTGGTTGGGGTTTAACCAACACAGGGAATGATGGGTCACGATATTTGAATTAAAAAGTGATATGGGTAATAAAGGGGTGATATGAGTAATAAAAAAGGAAATGGTAAAAATAATATAATATAAAATATAAAAATATTGAATAAATGCACTGGAAACACAACATAAATACTTACTTACATGAAATATTTTTAAAAATACTGCCAATCAGATTGGTATCTCCAACAGTTCAATAAAAATATATTTTCATATAAAAAGAAACGAACTGTAATGATGAATAAGTACCATAGCTAATAATTAAACACACACAAAATCTAAAAATAATAATAATAATATATTTACAAATTTAAAGAAAATCACCTGAAAACATTGGGAAAATACTTGATGAAAAATACTTGGTGAATAAAATGATGAAACACTGATCGATCACTGCGTAAATGTATCATTTCATAGCTTTATAGCTATTTTCTGTTCTGTTTCACTCTTATATGGAAAAAGTTATAAAAAGAAACAAAAATGTTGTATGTTTAAGTCTTCTTACTGGAAAGCATTCATAAAAGTAACTAGTTCAACCCATTTATTTATAATACCATAAACATTAAATTCAATTGCATTTACTTTTTGGTGATCGCACGTATGCTTCACCTGATGAAAAAGAAAAGAAACTACTGTTATCAAAACTTGTCACAATTTTAATGTGCATAGCTGGTCATTTCCAAATTTCCTATAACTTTAATAACTTGAACTTTACAAGAAAAAATAAAGCTAATAACATTTTTAAATAATAAATTTAAACTTGCTTAAAAATTCTAAAATCCCTTTAACCCAACTGTGATATTTTAGAAAAATCTATTTTTAAAACTTTTAAAAGTTACACATTGATAACAGCAATTTTTTTTTTTTTTTTTTTTTTTTTTTTCTTTCTTGATATTCTCAGAAGTAACTTTTCAATATTAATTTGTTAAGCAAATAAACAAATAAAATATTGTTTAATTTAACAAAATTGATTTTTAAAAACACCTTTTCATAAAAAAAAAAATAACGTAAAAGAAATCTGTATTGTGGCTTAATTACTTTTAATACAAAACTTAATAAAATATTTAAAAAATTAAGCTTCAATTAAAAAATATCAGTTACTTTCAAACATTTAAATGAAGAAATTAAAAAGAATGTAATCAAACTTTATACTTTTTTCTACAAAACCATTAAGACGGAAATTTATATAGCAATAAAACTTACCTGTGGATTAAAATATCCAATTTGCTTTAACACACCCACACACACAAATAAAATAAAATAAAACACAGGGCTTTTTCTGACCCAGATCATTATCGTTATTTGTTCACTAAAGGTAAATAAATAACATTTTCCGGTGGTCGGTTCACAGTGCATCATGAATCACTTTAGTTTAACACTTTAGTTTTATGTCACTTTAGTTTAACGTGCTCAACTGAAAGAAAAGAAAAACTTTAAAAAATAAATGAACACTGAATGTTTTTTCCTTTTCTTACTCAGTTCTAACCACAAAAATTTAAAGTCGGGATCGCATAGATAACGAAGGACACAGATAAATATTTCAGTTCTGTATCAGAGTTTGCGCGATCTTGAAAATCAGCTGTCTCTATGACCTACATATGTTGAGGATGATGTATAAAAGAGTTTTTCAAAAGATTCAGTTTGATTTCAGTGAGTCTAAAGTTAATAAATTGATGCGGTTTGCACATAGATAAGTTTCTTTTTGACGATAACAGAGTGAAGAAAAAAAAAAGTTTCTTGGTTGAGGACCGGAAATATAGCAAATAAATTTCAGCATAAAGTATGTTTATTTTCGGTTTTTCTCAGATGAATACAAAAATTATTTGAAGGTTATCTGGCGAGTAAGCACACTAAGTAAAATAATTTGATGTTGGAGAAAAAAAAAAGTTCTTTTTTACCGGCCATCGGGGGGAAAAGTATTTTTCTTTTCTAGGTGACTATATTCAACTTTTATACACAATAAAAGTTCTTGATGGTAAAATGCACTTTCTTGAAAGACTATAAGGACCCGGTACTCATTATTTTTCAGCAGTCTCGTGATATTTCCGAGTGTAGTCAGGCGACGAAACACGAAAAGGGGGTTTTTATTCGCAAAGGTATGCGCAAAAACATCGTTCTCTTTCTCCAATCGAATGTCACATTAATTACAGGCAATATTCTAAGATTGTTCGTGGGCCGATTGCGCCGACACAACTCTGAAACTATCCGAATTTTTCATGGCACAAGTGGATTTTGTCCTTTATCAAGTTCTGGAAGAAAGGCTGGGATTTTCCCGAAGTAGGCGACCGTCATGCCGACTTTATAAAATGTAAGGAATTAATCCGGAGACGACTTGGGAGACTAATAATCGACAGAAACATACAAATAAGTTGGACTCGGGACCTCTAGACAGATCGAACTCGTTTATTGAAGCATTTCTTCGTACAGACATCTTCGCGCGTTCAGTCGGAGGTTCCGCGAGCCATTTACGTTAAATTTTGAGAACTACATGGCCGAGGGTTTGGCTGACCGCTCAAATGTGCCAAAAATCCGTCTTCTTCGACCTTACATGAGGTTTTAATCAGAATTTAGGATATTTTCCAGCAGAGGGAGAAAGAGTCAAATTGGGAGGATCATTTATTTTAATTGGTCAATTAGCTTTTGACTGATGTCTGGGGTCTTATGCCGACACCAAGGCTTGGCCGGGCCTGGGAGCCGCACCCAACAGACTGCTGCAAGAAATGCAAACTCATCACTTTTAAAACTTAAAGAGATGTCGAAATTGATAGATGAAAGTAATATTTGTGAGGCTGAGACACAAAGATCACAGGGGCAGATTAGATTTAAGCATTAGATTTATAAGTTTGAAAAAAATGTTTTGGGATTTTAAATTTTAATTTTCCATTTTAAAAAGGGTTTATTTTTATCCTTTCATATATATAAATCAACATTTGAATGGTGGGTGGTTTTGGGATCTGGGGGTCATGATCGGTGAAAATATATCGAAATTTTCCGGAATTGCTTTCCTCTGAACGTCTGCAATAGGTAGCTTTATACTTTTTTGTATTGAAAGCTATCTAATAGCTTTCCTATATCTTCATTTTAAAATTTTATGTAATGTTACTCGAAAACAGCAAACTAAAATATAAAGAAGATTCGTTAGTACTGAATTTGAATAAAAAATTCGCCAAATTATTGAGCTATAGCCAAGTTGGCTTCATTTATGAAGACTTATTTTGGTCGCCAAATTTGGCAATATTTTGCCAATTGTCACCAAGTTTGGCAAGAATTTGGCGCTAACAGATATGAATTTATATAATTGTATGCGTATGATTGGGAAAATGATTACAACAATCAAAGAAAAAAATTTACGAGAATTCGCGTTCACTAAAACTCATAAATTAATCGTTGGTTTTTTGTAATGTGCTGTCTTCTTTCGAAATGTCAGCCACCCTAGAATTTCAAACTGCTCTATCTCAGCCATTTTTTAAGATAGAGGTAAAACAAAAAATGCTCTGGAATCCTTGTATCAAGGCCTAACACTTAACCAAAAAAATAAATTTGAATTTTTAACTTTTTTGTATATTTATTTTAGTTTTAAAATTTTCAGTGGCATTTTTCAGTCAAGCTGGCCAACGAACTCGGTCGAGGCATTGGTGAGCTTAATACACACAATTAGTTTCATCAAAATTAATTCATAAATACGAGCGTTATTGTATGACATAGATCAGATATATGTATATATAAATCAACATTTGAACGGACAGTGGTTTTGGGGTCTGGGGGTTATGATTGATGAAAATATATATCGAAATTTTTTGGAATTGCTTTCCACTGAACAGCTGCAATAGGTAGCTTTATACTTTTTTGCATTGAAAACTACCTAAAACGCATTCAAAAAATCCAAAAGCTGGCTTCAAGCTGGCTGGTAAAAACGACCTGGAATCTGGAATAACCATGCACTGACTAGTTTGTGCCACTGATAATGTCCTTAGAAAATCTATTTAATTCCTTAAAAGCTTATTTTTTATTTTAAAAAAGAGTGGGAACTCTGTTCTATCATTTATTTAAGGTGGTTGCAATTATTAGCACATACTTGATTTGCTGTTTCAAGAAAAGTGTCTTACTGTTTTCAAAATTTCAATTAAAACAATGTTCATGCCAGTGAAGGGTTTTATGCTGTATCTTGGTAAAATAAACTTTTTATTAGAGTAAGTAAATAATTTCTGCCAAACTATTGTTAATATTTTCTTTTTAATATACTTAAAGCTAAATTGATGTTATATATATATACTTGTATGTAATATATATATATATATATATTTAATAGCAATTGTAATATTTGTTGTGCTTGAAATTCATAACTATTATTGCTCAAACATCGTTCGCGCAGTTTTCAGCTTTTTTGTCAGTCTCATCCCTGATATATAATTTCTTATTCTTTTTTTTAATTATATAGGATGTTAATTGCCCATATTAATGAACACTGGGAAAAGCTACCTCCAAAGTTCCCCAAGAAATGTTTATTTGATACACTCTCTGTTTTCCAAGTGACAAATGAAGAATTATTAAGCAGTGGGAAAAAGGAAGCTGTTGTGGAAGAGTGTATTGGCATTAATAAAGTAAATTTTTATTTCATTATTTTAAATTTGAAATACAGTAGCTTGAGGCTACTTTTATCAATTTTGAAAAAATATTAAATTTTTTCTCTTTGTTTACCACTCCTACGGCTGTAAAGTAGGACTTATGTAAGATACAGCAGATTTGCAAAAGTAATTTTACAAATCTGCTGTATCTTACATAAGTTTTGTTTAATAAACTCTCGAATATGGTTTTAAATGTCCCATATTACTGTTAGTCCTTTTTATATGTTTTATGTTAAAGTCATTTTCATTTTTCATATATTTTATGTTAAAACCCCAATCTTCTTAATATGAGACCATAAATCTTTTTAAAAGTTAAGTTATTGCTAATGTAATATCCCCGTCTCTGTGTCACTTATGTACATTTTAATATTAAAATCAGGGTTATAAAGATGTACCTGGTCATAATTATGGCTTGATATGACTTTAACATATTGTGCCATAAATGTATTCTATTTCTATTAATAAATAGTATTTTCATTTTAAAATATGTTTTAGAAATAAAATTTAAATATTTTATGTTTATATCTGTGCTTAAAAAGTAAACTATTTTTTAGTGAATTGTAAAAGATTTAATTGTTAGTTATCCTGTAACAGTGATAGTGAACTTGTGACACTTAAAAACCCCTTTTTGGGGGAGGGGGAGGGGGATTTAATAAATGTATATTTGGCATCTTCCAGACAGCTTTGTTCGTAGCTTTTCTTTAATAAAATGTGTGTAGTCTCATATTTCAAATTGCACTTTTTAAATTATGTATTTTAGAGCAATGTAATAGTATTGACACAACACTTTTTTTTTTTAACTTTATGAACTTTTTTTATTTTGTTTCTTTTGTCCTTGAATTTTGTAAATTTAATAGCAAACATTTGACAAACCTTATCATAAGAGTTTTTTTGGAAGAGTAATTTACTTATAAAAAGTTTATAAATGATTTTAAAATATGTAATAGAAATCAAACTGTCATTATATATTATGAAGCATGATATAATATAAGATTTTAAATATATATTATCATCAAAAGATAAAATGAAATTTTTATTTTTTAGTCTGATTTGTACAAATAAGATTTTTGATTAAAAAAAATAATAAGTTTTCAATGTAAGTTTTTACTTGGTATTATTACTAAATATGTCATTGTCCTAATAATAGACAGAATAAAGGGAAACAACAAATTTGTATAAAGTGAGAAACTGTTTATTTATGTCTTGTTATGTCAGTTTGCATGATGTGCGATTGTTTTCTGAGTATGAAGAATGAAAGTTAGCTATCTTCCACAGCTATCTTCCACAGTTATCAGTAGATTCAATTATATCCACTTATCAATATCATTATCTTCCATAGATCCACAATTTTCAAGATTTTTTGTTATTGATGTTAATATTGCATCCATGATTTTTTAAGTTTGTTTTTATCACTCTTGCTTTAGTGTTGTATTTGCTTCTTGATTTGATATAATTTTTGTTCTGTGATATCTTAGCCATTTTCATCCATAAATTATTAAAGTATAATAATATTTTTTTTTTTTTTTTTTTTTAATAATGATATATTTTCTATATCTGTTGTTTTCTGTGTTTTTACATGTTTATAAATAATGAGATTAACTAATTTTTTATTGTTGAATTTACATTAATTTCTTCATATTTATTTGATATTTCTGAAGTAAATGTTATTTTCAAACTTTTTTTTGTATACATATGTGTGTGGGTTTTTTTTCTTTCTTTTTTTTTTTTTTTTTTTTGTGTGTGTGTTAATTATATTTCATTGTCTTCATTTGGTTATTTATTTCATTTATTTATTTTGAATTCTCAGTTATCCCAATCTTTAATATATGAGAATATAAAAGAACTAATTTAAGATTATAGTCTCAAAAGAATTATTATTCATTTATAAACAAGGCATTCATTTAAATGTATCTAAAACAGTAATAATAATAAACATTTACTATATACTGTTGCTTTCTTTTTTATTTCAGTATCCCTTTGTATGAAATAAACTTTAAAATTTATTAAAAATTATATTTATTGTTTTTAAATGCTTACCATTTATTTTCAGGAATTGTTATCTAAAATAAATTCTCAGATGTTTTCTTGGGTTCGTGTAATAATATGGTTCATACTCATAGCATCTCTGTTACTTACTTATGATATTTTAATCCATGGCTCATTTTTAGGTAAGTATTTCCTAATTTATGGCTCTAATTCTTCTATTAATTTATGGTTCTAATTCTTCTATTAAACTGAGCTTATAGGTTTATTAATGGTTTAAATAAAAGAGTTAATGTGTAGTTTTAAAATAAATATATTCTCTTATTTCCTCTTTCTCTCTGTGTATGTTTTTGATTATTAAAGGTTTAAATAAGAGAGTTATTTAAATAAACATATTCTCATATTTCCTCTTTCCCTCTCTGTATTAATTTGTTTATTAATGGTTTTAATATGGTGCAGTTATTTAAATGAACATATTCATATTTCATCTTCCTCTCACTACGTATGTGCTCGATTATTCAAATGTATTTTTTTAAATTGTAAAGTTATATTAATTTTTCTTACAGAATCCCACACTGGTCAAGTTATGAAAGATGCTGGTGTTTTAGTCATATATGCTCAAGCTAGTGAAAAATTGTCATATTATTATATGAAGACTTATAGGTTAGAACATTTTACTGTGAAAGTTTTTCTTTAATTTTATTATTATTTATTTATTTTTCATGTTCTCTCTTTTTTTTTTTTTTACCTCTTTCTCTACATGTGTTATGTTTTTCAAGACTGATATAATACAAAATATTCTTATGTTATCCCTTATATTTTGTGAAAGTGGATTAATTTATTTGAATTGTGAGTTAATTTATTTTAAATATACAAAGCATAGAATGTGCATCCTTCAAAAGATGTAAGTTTATGCCTCTATTAACGCAAAATTTGTTCTAAACTTTTTCTCTCTTTATCAAAGTGTATAGAATCTGTAGGTGCCCTATTATAAATACTTTCATTGCCCAACTCTCATTATATGAATCTTGTTAAAAAAGTTTTAAGATTATATAAAAAAAATACAAATTAATTTTTAACAGAAAATTTCGAAATAAAAACGAAATTGAAGTGGAAGGAAATATTCACCTTGTATTTAAAATCAATAAAATATACATTAAAACATGCTTAAAAGGTGACAAAAGATGTTAAAAATGTTAAAATATAATCATTTACATCCCGAGACTTTCGATCACTAACGTGATCATATTCAGTGGGGAACTGTTGACTGAGCTGAGTGTACGAATGTCGCTTTCACTGTGCTAATATGTAACAGAGATTTTTTTTTTTTTTTTGTTCCGTTACATATTAGCACAGTGAAAGCGACATTCGTACACTCAGCTCAGTCAACAGTTCCCCACTGAATATGATCACGTATCGAAAGTCTCGGGATGTAAATGATTATATTTTAACATTTTTAACATCTTTTGTCACCTTTTAAGCATGTTTTAATGTATATTTTATTGATAATTAATTTTTACTTCATTAAATATAAATCAGATGTAAAGACATGCCAAATAGTTGATAATATATATAATTCTAGGAAAACAAATATAAAACTACTATTGTCTTGGGACTATTTGTAGAATTGCTTTCACTTTTATGTATTTGTAACCCTATTTCGGATATGTAAATTTTGATAAATAAAAGACAATTTAGAAAAGGAAAAATTAAATAAAAATGGAAATAAAGAATAAAATTAGATTTATGAGATAAATCAAAATTTACAACTCTGAAACATCGTCACTATACGCGATCATATAGCTGTTGCTGACATGGCAATGAATATATGAATAGAATATTAAATAAGTTTAATTCTTTAAAAATGGGTCAGAAATTATTAATAAAATACTTAATATAGATTTGAATAAATGATTTATAATGGAAATAATAAAAATATATTGATTACCAAAATTAGAATTGCTGAAAAAATATATAATAAATCAAAGGGACTTGTGTATGTACGTCAATATAAATTTTTTATTCATGTAGCATATTAAAAAATAAACATTTTTTTGCTAGTTGGCCAACTATTCATTAAAAAGCACCATTTAATCTATTTTATGAATTGAAGTATGTATATATATTCTTATAATATTCAATCAAAGAAATATTAACGATGAAAAATATGTAATATGAAGAACATATTTATTTTAATTTTTGCTCCTTTGAACATTGAAGAAAATCTCCGCTCGCCAGCTCGCCATTGGCGAGCAAATATTTAAGGTTGGTTGGCGAGTAAGTTTTGTCTTTAAAAATTTTGTGCTTCAAATCAAACTCAGAATATCGTGCTTCAATCCAGCAACACGCGGATATACAAACGCACAATGATGAATGAGGTATCATACGAAAGGTTTTTGAACAAGCTTTTGATATAGTACACTCATATTTCATTGAAACACATTATTTGGTTAAAAAGTGCAGTTAATTAAAAGTTAATGAAAAACCTATTAGCAAATATTCTCAAAAATTGCAATGCAAAAGCCTCGTACAGATCCACTGGTTATATTTATTGTGCCGCTGTCTATCTTAATCATTTAAGGGAAGAAATATACCATTTCATTCAAGTGTTTTTAAGGAAAAAGATTAATACATTTTGAGAAAAAACAATCGTTTGTTGAAAAAAACATTTTTTATACATACAAATTACCACACATTACAGGCTAAAATTTGTGAACTATTTTTGTATCAATTAGGAACACATATCTATAGAACGCTATCCTTATTGTAAAGAATTGAGCTTCGACATCCAGCTGCACTATGTGTCATTCTAGCATTTCCTGTGAGTACACTTAACTGCATACCTTCCCTCGCTATTTTTGCCTTGAAGACTAGCAGACGCCGAATTCTATTGTACTGTGAGCGGAAAGTTCGGACAGTGATGAAGTGGTAAGGCGTTACCCAAAAAGGGGTCTTATGCTTTGATCCTTGCCGAGTTCGTGGGAAAGAGTTCATCTGCGAAAGAAGCGATCTCTGCACACGATTTTTAGGTTTGCGCCCGAAACTTTGCCCTTTGTCTTAGAACGTCCAATGACGGACTTAGTGAAAACGAAACAGAGGGATCTCAAGGCTGCTAAGAGGCTGGAGAGTTTCGAGGGGCCCGCCTCGACAAAGCCCCCGCCCCCAGAAGAAGTTCTCCTGCGAGAATGAAAAAGTGAGAGAGGACAGTTTTTGGAGAGATCGAAAAGGAGAGTGTTGACTCCCTGGAGAAGGGAAAAGGAAACGTCAGTTTCTAACTCAGCGTGGTGTAAGCGCTAGTGAGGTCCGACCTCTAGAATTGATACAGCAGGTATCCGCCGAAAATCCCAGCGAAGTGAAAAAGCACACCAAGTGCGAGAGTGAGAGTTCTTAGACTCAGAATTAACGAGTATTAGTAGATCTTCCGAAGAGAAGGAACGGACGAGCCTTGGTCCGAATGAACTTTGTTTTGTAGTCACGACTGTCTGTAATGTTTAGAGACTTTTGTTTGTTTCAGTTACACTTGGAGTCAAGAGGTCATTAATTTATAAGCGATTGACTCACGAAAAATAATTAAATGCTGTATTGACGTCTTGTATATATTTTTCATTAGAATTAACATTGTTATACAATAAAATTCTATTTTCTAATTTATGCGAGAAATTCTCTGTGCCAACGATCCGATCTCGCTACCACTCACCATCTTTTATCGGGTCGGTATAGAGGAGTTACTACAACTGGTGGCAGCGGTGGGATTAATTAGCAAAAATTAATGACAATCTTCAAAGACAAAGAGTGGACTCTGAAATTTAAATCATCAAAGTGCTCCAAGAGAGAGTCTCCTTGTGACTTGTGACCTGAGTCTCCTTAGACGCCCCTGTGGATCAACACAGCATCAGAAAGAGTAATCTACCAAGAATTCTGGAGAGTGTTCCCCCATCAGAAAGAGAAATCTACCAAGAATTCTGGAGAGTGTTCCCCCATCCGAAAAGTGTGACAGAGAACCCCGTCTGTGCTCCTGAGAATCTCTGAAGTCTGTGCTTCTGACGCCCTGAAAGACTCTTAGTAATGGAGGTAAGCTCTTTTTATACTCAGAGTGGCTTTAATTGTTATTAGTGTTTGTATAGGTGTTGTAGGCTTCAAAAAAAAAAAAAGTTGTATGTTAATTTTTGTGAGAGTAAATATTTTGAGAAATTTTTCCGGTAGAAAAAAAAAAAAGTATGATGAGATACTTCCGAGATTACTGTAACTTATTTAATAGACAAATTTTGTAGTTAAAAATTAAATTATTGTTGAATTAATTTAATGCAAACTGAGAGTTGTGCAGTGTTACAAAATTTTAGCTGAATCTATAAATGAGAGTTCATTGAAAAAAAAAAAGTATTGAACGCATTTCATATTTTACGATAACAGAGTTGATTTTATATGTTTTTTGTGAATTATTCTAAATTTTTTAAGAGTGGATGCAGAGATTAAGACCACCATTGATTTAAAAAAAAAAAAAAAGAATTGAATGAGACTTTTGCAATTTAAAATATTTTTACTGTACTTTTTGAATTTGAAATTGTTGTTTTGTGTCAAATTGATCCCATATGTATTTTATAACCAAATACCAAGGTGAATGTGGACGATAGGATAGGGTTGCTTAATTTTATATGTTGCATATTTCTTATATATTATTGTTATGCGTACTTTTTATGAGCGTATATTTTGGTAATATTTTGACGCACTTGGTAGGATTTGATTTAATCTTATTGTATTGTTTTATATTTGTGGGAAAGATAATTTCTAATTTTATACTTTAAAAATGTCGGAGCTTAAATATTTTAGGAAAGCTGATTTGCAAACGTTAGCTTACGAATTTGAGGTCATTTTAGAGGAAAATGATACTGTACCGAAAATTATAAAAAAAATAGAGTCGTCAGAGGGATTTGATAAAGAGCTAGCCTTAGCGCAAATTAAACTGTTAGAAAAAGACAGGGAAAATAAGTTATTGGCGGAGAAGGAAGAGAATGATAGACTTCAGTTAGAGAAAGAAAGATTGTGGGAGAAAGCAGAAAAAGAAAAAGAACGCGAACATGAGTTAGCTAGATTAAAAGCGACACAAGAGTCAGATGACCGGAGTACCGCATCCAGTAGCATCTCAGTTAGAACGAATCATTTACCCCTAAAAACAATTATGCATCGCTTTGATGAAAAGAATTCGGATATTTCGTTGTTTGTGAATTTATTCGAGAGACAGGCAAAAAAATGTAATCTAAATTCGGATGAGTTGGTGACGAACTTACTATCATTATTACCTGTGGGAATGGCCGAGCTAATTTTGAGAGAACCCGAAGACAAAATTGATGATTTTCAATATGTGAAAGAAAAACTGTTAGAACGCTATCGTTTGAATGCAGAGACATATCGACAAAAATTTAGTCAACATCCACGAAATCCTAATTCAGTTTGGAAGGATCTGATTTTCGAACTTAATAGTTTTTTAGAAGGTTGGCTGTCATGCTTACAAGTTTCGGATTTTGAGGGTTTGAAAAATTTGCTTGTCACGGACCAAATCAAACGGAGAGCGTCTCCAGAAATGCGCGAACATTTTATAGATAACTGGGCGGAGATTAAAGATCCCGAAGAATTAGTAAGGCTTTTAGATGCGTACGAAGCGATCAAACGCCCTTCTAAAAAAACGTGGAATCCTAAGCCACCGACAGAGAAGAAATTTGAAAGACCCAGAACTTTTGAAAATGGGCGAAACGGAAACAGAAATCCGGAGACTAACTTTAACTGGAGGGATCGAAATGATAATAAAGAAAGGGAAAAGGCGTTCGAAAAAAGGCGAGAAGTCAAGTGTTACGCGTGTTTGCAAAGTGGTCACTACAAATTAAATTGTCCGGAAATTAAAAAGAAAGAGGCTGCGCGGGTCAGTCACTTAAATAGTAAGCCGACACTTGGAGAAGCCTTCTCCCCTTATTTGAGTAAAGTATTAGTGAATGGAATTCGGACAACTGCCTTGAGGGATTCAGGGAGTGATATTGATCTGGTTGCATACGATTTAGTCAGTCAAGATAAATTGAATGGAGATCACGTTTGGATTAAGACTCCGCTGGACAGTAAATTATACTGTCTACCCATAGCAGAGGTCACTTTAGAAATTGAAGGCGTGGGGGTTATTGAAACGAAAGCGGGAGTAAATAATAGAGGTTCAGATATGAATTATTATTTGTTGGGTAATCAATCTCAAAAGTTATTAGAGCAGGCGAATATAAAACCCGAGTTAGTAAATGCAGTTTTGACGCGGGCTCAAAAGAAAAAAATTGACCATACTCCAAGGCTGGAAGATAAGCGGATTATGTTTTCCGATAAGGAAGGGGAGAATGTTCACCGACGCGATGAAGCGGAAACTTTGAATCCGGTAAATAAACAAATTATGATTTCCGAGGGGGAAAAAGAAATTTCTAGCAGGAATGTTGAAGCGGAAACTTTGAATTCCGAGGAAGAAAAAGAAGAGGATATTTCTAGCGGGAATGTTGAAACGGAAGCGTTGAATTCAAAACTAGAGGGTGAAAACCTAGAAAACCCTATTGAACTGGTCAGTGTGGATAAGGGATTATCGCCTTTGCCGATATGTGAGGAATCTTCGATCTTAGCAAACATTGAAAGAGGGGTTAGTAAAATGGAAAATGACAGGTATCCATCTCTCGAAGAGATTAGAGGGAAAGGGGAAATTGAAGAAACGCATTGTAATGCAGGAGATTCTTTAATAATGGCAAAAGCCAGAGACAATCCCATGAGTGGGGGAATGCGGGTGCTTGTCCCATTGCATTATAGAGTGGATATATTTGGCGCGTGCCTAGAAAAAGTGTCATTACACTTAGGGAAAGGGAAAGTTAAAGGAAATGTGTCAGGATACTTTGACTTCGGGAGAAGTTTGATGAATGATTTAACGACCGCATTTCTAAAACGGTTCTGTGTTAAGATGAGAGATTCGATAAGCGATAGTATTGCATGTTGGCATCGAAAAGTTAGAAAGCTTTTGAAAGCGTTTGTATTTGGAGAATGGATAAGAAAAACGGAGGAAAATAAATTCGTGAAGGGATGTGTGTTTAATCTCACGAACAGGTTAAAAAGAGGTCGAGTTTTAGCCGTTGAAAATGTGTCAGAAAAACGAGAAAAGAGGAAATTTTGGTTTGACAGAAAGGCGGTGAAACGGAAGCTTAATGTGAAAGATGAGGTTTTAGTTTTAACCACCAGAAAGCCAGATAAAATGTCAGATAGTTGGATATGGCCGGGAAGAAAGGAGTCAATAATTACGGAAACAAATTATATTGTGAATGTTCCTGGGAGGCGACAAAAATCTCAGACTTCTCACGTGAGTTTAGTAAAGCCTTACAGAAAACGGGTGGAGTTAGCAGATATCTTAACGCGGGAAATAAACGCACTTAAGAATTTCTGTTTACCGTATCTAGATGATATGGCGATTTTTTCAGATAGTTGGGAGGACAATATGCGTCATCTAGAAATAGTATTAAAAAGTGTTAATGACGCGAAACTAAAAATCAAATTGGCGAAATGCAAGTTCGCTCTGAAAACCGTAAAATATCTTGGGCATATTGTAGGTGAGGGCAGACGGAGGCCAGCTGAGGCGAAAGTAAGGGCAATTAAGGAATTACCGGTTCCGAAATCGAAAACTGAAATTCGTAGATGTTTGGGAATGGCTGGATATTATTCCCGGTACCTAAAAGATTATGCAGTGATTGTAGAACCATTAACGAGGGCGCTTAAAGGGAAAAATAAAAAAGAAAAGATTGCATGGAGCGACGAAATGGGAAAAGCCTTTGAGACTTTGAAAATGAAGCTTACTGAAGAACCGGTGCTTTACGCTCCTAATTTTCAGAAAGAATTCATTGTACAAACTGATGCTAGTGACTTAGGTATTGGCGTGGTTTTGGCTCAAAGAGAGGGATCGGAAGAGCACCCCATAATATATTTAAGTCGAAAATTTACTGATAGTGAGAAAAGTTTCTGCGCCACTGAAAGAGAGTGTGCAGGGATTATTTTTGCGATAAAAAAGTTAAGGCATTATATTGATGGACAAAACTTTTCTATCGAAACCGATCACAATCCTTTGGTGTTTCTAAAAAGAAATTCTGGAAATAATCCCAGATTATTAAGGTGGTCCTTAGCTCTGCAACCTTATAATTATGCCATTTCTCATCGCGCAGGCAAAGACATTCCGCATGTTGATTGTCTGAGTCGAGTTTAAGGAGATTTCTTGATAAACTTTTGTATATAATTATTTTAAGATTTTTTATTTTTTATTTCACTGTGTTTTATTTCATTATATGTTCATGATTTCTTATCAGAGCGCGAAAAAAAAAAGGAAGGTAGTATTATCTTATTCATGTATGTTTTATTTCTTGCCACTCTGATGTAATTTGAGCTTGCAATTCTTTATCCGACTCTTAGAGATTCTTAGTGTTTCACCCTTAAGAATCGTTTGAGGAGGAGGTGCTGTAAAGAATTGAGCTTCGACATCCAGCTGCACTATGTGTCATTCTAGCATTTCCTGTGAGTACACTTAACTGCATACCTTCCCTCGCTATTTTTGCCTTGAAGACTAGCAGACGCCGAATTCTATTGTACTGTGAGCGGAAAGTTCGGACAGTGATGAAGTGGTAAGGCGTTACCCAAAAAGGGGTCTTATGCTTTGATCCTTGCCGAGTTCGTGGGAAAGAGTTCATCTGCGAAAGAAGCGATCTCTGCACACGATTTTTAGGTTTGCGCCCGAAACTTTGCCCTTTGTCTTAGAACGTCCAATGACGGACTTAGTGAAAACGAAACAGAGGGATCTCAAGGCTGCTAAGAGGCTGGAGAGTTTCGAGGGGCCCGCCTCGACAAAGCCCCCGCCCCCAGAAGAAGTTCTCCTGCGAGAATGAAAAAGTGAGAGAGGACAGTTTTTGGAGAGATCGAAAAGGAGAGTGTTGACTCCCTGGAGAAGGGAAAAGGAAACGTCAGTTTCTAACTCAGCGTGGTGTAAGCGCTAGTGAGGTCCGACCTCTAGAATTGATACAGCAGGTATCCGCCGAAAATCCCAGCGAAGTGAAAAAGCACACCAAGTGCGAGAGTGAGAGTTCTTAGACTCAGAATTAACGAGTATTAGTAGATCTTCCGAAGAGAAGGAACGGATGAGCCTTGGTCCGAATGAACTTTGTTTTGTAGTCACGACTGTCTGTAATGTTTAGAGACTTTTGTTTGTTTCAGTTACACTTGGAGTCAAGAGGTCATTAATTTATAAGCGATTGACTCACGAAAAATAATTAAATGCTGTATTGACGTCTTGTATATATTTTTCATTAGAATTAACATTGTTATACAATAAAATTCTATTTTCTAATTTATGCGAGAAATTCTCTGTGCCAACGATCCGATCTCGCTACCACTCACCATCTTTTATCGGGTCGGTATAGAGGAGTTACTACATTATGATAACAATTGGACGGGCACATCACTGAGAACATTTGTTCAGAATAATTGATAATTGTATTATTTTCAGTTACATATTAGAGATCTTTATAATTTTTAGCAGCATTTCTGCTATTTAGATAGTTTTCAGGATTTATAAAATGTTGTAATTTATTTTGTGTTCAAGTTTTGGTCATTATGTTTATAAGATTTGTATGTTCATTCATTATTTTCATTAAAATTACTAATTAAGAAGAATTAAATAGACTATCATCATGTACTATAGCTAACTTTGAAAAAGTATGAGGGAGGAAATGCATGTGCATGTGTGTTCTTTTATTCTACATAACTTTGAAATGCATGAATGTATTAGAGAATTTGTTTCCCTTGAAAAGACTTTGCCTTAGTCTTATGCATATCTTATTTTTAAATTATTTCTACACTTAATTTTTGCATCATATTCGGCTTTTTTAGTAAATTTCACTTTAGAATTCCAAACGGGAAGTCATTTGGTCAAGTAGCTTAGGAATTAGGAAAGATTAAAGTTTGGAGCTTCTAATGTTAAATTTATTTATAATTGTTGCAAAACTGATTGCAATGTGGGTGGTGTTTTAAGCATAATTCAAGAACTACTTGGTGGAATGATCTGTAATTTTGGTTTTGCATATTTGAATCTTCTAGAAATTTATTTCTATAAAATATATATATATGTTACAATTCCTAATATTTTCAAATATTTTTTTTTTTAATTAATTTATAATATATATATGAATTGCAACCTATAACAGAATTTTTTTTTCTAAAAGCTTTAAATATGTGAATCCTAAATTACAGCTCATTCTGTCAAATAGTTCTTGAGTTATGCTTAAATTATCCACATTGCAATCTGTTTTGAAACAGTTGCAAATGAATGTAAGATTAGGAGTTCCAAACTTTAAATCTTCATAATTCCTACACCACTTGATCGAATTACTTCCTGTGTGGCTTTGTTTGGTAAATTTTTCCTTAGGATACCAAATATGATGTCAAAATTAGGTGTTTGTTTTGGAAGTTTCGAAGTTTGGTACAATTTCACTATACATATGACCCTGAAGCTTATTTTTTTAATATAAATTGAAAAAAAAAGACGATTTCCTGTTGATTTGCTGTTTTTTTTTTTTATATTAATTTGGAAATTAAAGCATATGAGGTGTTCAAGAATCAGTCCAAATAACAGAAACTTAAAAAAAAGAATTACCTTTAATGTTATTCTGGTGATTGAGTTCCAAGTTATTACCATATGGAGTCACAAACACCTGAAGTTGCTCACTAAGAATATGGCACATGATTCTTGGTTTTCAACCCGATCTCTGTTTTCTATGCAATGACAAGTGGGTGTGTCTGTGGCTTGTGCCATGCTAGCCTACAGGCATACAAACCATATTCCTATAATCATTAAGAAATGATATGGGATAGTGCACTTCTGTAGCTGATGCAAATTCTTTGCTAATTCCTATCTGATGTACTTAGTGGTATCCTCTGGCAAAGTAAACTTAAATGATGGCCTTATACAGACATTGTATTCCATGGATATCCTGTGCTATATCATCAAGAGATATTTGCAATTATCTTTAATCCTCACCAAATCCTTGTGATTACTTTTTGTGTAATTTGAAGCCTCTGAACCACTGTTATTTAGTTTTACTGGCATATAATAGAACCACACAAATTACGCACCTTTCTTGAAAAGTTTAATTACAGCTTGTGCCTATCACAAATTTTTATGGTACTATTAGCAACAGGCTTCAAATGAAAAATTTCAAGAAATGTAAAATAGTATGAGGAGCAAACTTGTTTTTAGTGTAGAATCATCATTATCAATTCATATAGAGAGTTTTATGTGTTTTAAGTTGCCATGATCCTTGATTTATGAACTTAAGCATATGTTGTATATTTATTGTAATTATAAGCTTATGAATAGTATATTAATATCACAAAGAATTCTGCAAAAATGTTAAAAAGAACCCTTATGGCTTTTAATACATACATTGTTTCCAGTTATTATTTTCCACCCCTTGGCATTAATGAGTATATATAAAATACAGAAGTATAATTATAATTATGAATGTTAGTATTTTAATTTCCTTGTTCTCCTGTTTAACAATCTAATTTTCTAACCTGTAGGTTATTAGAAATGTATGTGCCAACAGGTGTTTTGTGGATTCGAAAAGTTGTTGGGCCATATATTGAACTGTTTTGGAATCAACTAATTAATGCATGTGCATGTGTTTGGAAAAATTCACATCCCATAAGAACCTTGTGTAGCAAATATATCCATACTGGTTTTGATATGGTAAGTGTTTTGAAAAGCATTTTAAAGCAATATTAAAAGGCCAAATATTATTTTTTTTCTCCTCTTACTGACAGATTTACCCCTAAAAAGAATTTTCTAAGAAGCTTTGATCAATATTCTTTTTTAAATAACATATATGCATAAACATATATTCACATTAAAAGCTTCTAGAAAATATCTCTTGGGCATGTTATTTCTCAATACTGTGTATGTTTGCATGAAAAGAAGTTTTATCATAGAATCAGGGCTTAATTTCCACTGGAGCCCAGCTCCAGTACTTCTCTATTTCTAGTAAAAATTTAAATATTGGCCAGAATTCACCAGAGCTCATAAACACTGCGCTCTGGAGCCCTGTGCAATAACACTTCCAAAAAACGAATCCTAAATTACCCTTTCCTTTCCCTCCCATCTCCAATCTTTTGCCTTCTTTTGTATCAAAACACTTATAAGTGATGTAATGTGTTGCTCACGTCAGAGATGGAGATGAAACGGGCTCGATTTTTATATCAGTCTTCGGGTTTGGGCCGGCTCGAGCTCAATCTGTCTGAAATTCAAAATTTTATTTTATTTCCATTTCAAATCATTTTAATGCTATTTTGATAAGAATAAAGAGTAAACAGAAACAATCTTTTTCTATTCTGCATAGCTGCAAAATATTCTTTTTTTTTTTTGTGTATGTTAACACTATTTCTGAATCATAATCCTGAGCTTATCTAATCGCAGAATTCTACGATTAATTAACATTAAGATTAGGCAAAGGTTTCTATTTGGAAGGAGTAATAACTAAAAAGTGGAATAGTTGATAGCTAATTATACACAGATAGATGTATTTAAAAATTTTATTTTGCTAAATAAAAAAAAACAATGCTTTAAATTTAAAGAATAATGTATGAAATATAAATATGCAGATTAGAGTGATGGCTGAGGTAGGGGGGTGGGAGTACACTACGGATGTTAGTACTGCAGAATATTAGGGCTCCGGTACTTTTTTTTGTTAGAAATTAAGCCCTGCATAGAATTAATGTTGAAATTAGTTTATGAAAAACAAATGGCTACTAATAAAGATGTGCTATATAAATACATAAAAACTGTCATAGCTTTTTTTTATTATGTTTATTATAGGGTCATTCCATGCAAAATGAGCAAAAATTTAAAAAAAGTCGTGGCCACATAGTAACGGATTTTAATAAAATTTGGTACACAGATTCAACTCATATTTAAATAGAGCTATTCAAAATATCTTGACAAAAAATAAAATATTTTGGAAGTTCTGGACATTTAAAAAACTTGTGACATAGAATGGCTTGTATGGAATCGTTCAAAGTTGCAAGTTTAAAGTTCCATATCTTGAAAATTATTTAACATAAATCAAATTTTTTCATAATATTGTAACCCATGGACAGTTATTATCATATTTATTTAGTAATAATAATTTCGTAACACCATGGTTAACCTTAAATTGGTTGTAAAAATTGAAAAATTGAAAATTTTTAGAAAATTAAAAGCTTTAAAAAAATCGAAGAAATTTAAAAACATATGTGAAATTGATGTACGATGTAATTTTACATATGGAAACCAAATTTCTCAAATGTGGAAGTTGTCATTTATTTTCTACATCTTCAAAATAGCTTACAAACTTCAAAAAAATTACAAAATCACAATTTTTCCTCTTATGTATACTTAAAAAATCAAATGAAGGAAAAACGTGATATTAACAATATTGCAAAAGCATAAAGTTCAAAAAGCCCATGATATGCTGAAAAAAATTCAAGATTGCCTTTTGATTCCTTACATAAGAGAAATAAGTTCAAAAAGTTAATATTTCTTATGTGTTTTGGGCTATTTCGCTTCAAATATCTGTGCCTTTACATGCGTTTCTGCTATCTTGCAAAAAAAATATGTAGTGCTGCCATCTATCCGGAGCCTTGATTACTATTAATTGTTTGCCCCGTTTAAATCAATAAATTTATTCTACTTTAATTTAAAATATTGTTGAGGAAAAATAAACTGAAAGCAAGAATGGAAGTTTCTATATTTAAAATATACACTTTTATCTATAACGTCAAATAATTTAAAAATTTTTAGGATGTTCCCTTCGTATTCAAACAAGTAATAGAAATGTCAAAATTTTTCATTATTTATTTTTTTCTCATTAAGGAATAAAAAGGCAAGAATCAAAGTTTCTGTATTTAAAATATATACTTTTATCTATAACGTCAAACAATTTTAAAATTTAAGACCTTTCCTTCTTGTTTAAACAAATAATAGAAAGATTGCATTTTCCTCTCAAAATTTTTCATTATTTATTTTTTTTTCTCATTATGGAATAAAAGGACAGTTACTAAATCACTCCAATCTGTTACTTATTATTCATTCTTAATTATAAATAATTTTTGACATAGTCTTTCCACTCCTACGGCTAATAATGAAAATTGAAATTTCAAGCATGTAGACACAACCTCGATCTTATATCAACTTTTAATGTAAGTTTTAATACTTAAATAAACAATCTTGAAATCTGTTATTTTACATTTACTCATAAATAAATATGATCTACTTATATGCTGATTTTCATTAAAATGTATGACATGTCAGCCAGAGCTGATTTGCTCATTTTGCATGGAATGACACTATACTTTCTGCAATTTGGGTTAGGGGCTGTAGTGCTGTACATGTATTAGGGTGTATCAAAAGATTTTTCGTTTTTTGAATGCTTATATACCAAAGCCTGTAGCTGGTACTTTCTTACCCCTATTGTTGAACATAAAATGTTATTTAAGAGGATATATCCCCCTCTATACTCTATAATCATACAGACTTTTTTTTTTTCATTTTTAGGTCACATAATGGGTGGTATGAGAGTTGAGATTTTATGCATTTTAAGGCATTTTTTCAAACTAGACCTTAAAACCACTAACTCTTTCCACAAAATTCGTGAAATTGGAGGCCAAAACAGGATTAGCATCCGACTAGCTCATAACAGTTTCAAACATTTTAAGGGAGGAAACTTCAGCCTTGTATAATAAGAAAATAGAGGAGAATCCAACCACTCTGAAAACTGTCAGAGGAACTAACACCCACCAAACGTGCCATATGACATGTTTTATAGCTTAAACAAACTTGCAGGGAGTAAAAAAAAAAAATTATTCTCCTAATATAATGTTATCACTTTGTGGGGGGGGGGGGGGGGTGTCTTTTAGTATTGTTATAATTTTTTATCCAACCAAATTTATTTGTTTATTTTATTTTATTTATTTATTTATTTGTAAAGAAAAAGTCTGTTTTTATGAAAACAGAAAGTTATTATTGAAGTCATTAAATGATTTATAAAATTATTTCATTCCGAAATATGGAAAACCTCAAAGTCTGGCATTCCTATTGTTCTATCATATGAACATATAATCTGCTGTTGGAGAAACCAGATGCAAAGTATGTTTGAAATGATAATTGTTGTGTGTACTAGTAAAGAAAAGACAAAGAGTATTGTCCTTAGCCACTTTTTTTGTTGATAACAACTAAGAAGTTCTGCTTTCCCCCTCCTTGTGCAGGGGCAAATGCAAGAATGAAAGAATGTGTTACATTTAATTGGAGAACTTTCGAAATAGCAAAATGACAAACATGTGGAAATAATAGGATGCATTTTGGGTTGTTCCATTTTCACATTTTATAGTCATAATTTTCCCTTTTTTCCGTCAACTATATGGTTCATCATGAATATGTTGAAGCAGCGTATCCAGATTATACAAAACACGTTTGCCAAAAGAAGCAACTAGGTTTTGGCACGATTGTAAAAGAAAATCCAAATTTTAAAAATATGCTTCATTGAAACAGTTAGATACTTTTAGTTTACTTCTAGAAGAGTTAAGCACACTAATTATATAACTTTGTAAATTCATTTTCCTTCTTCAATCTGATAGAAAATATTTTTTTTTTTTTTATGTAGTTTCTTTTTTCTGTATTATAAAAAAAATAACTTGATTCACTAACTGATGTAATAAAAAATTTTGGCTTGTTACATGTTGTAGTAAAATAGTAATGGGAATTCTGTGTGAAGTTTTATTATGATTAATCTGATGCATGGAAAAAAAATTTAAAATACTTTAATAAAACAACATGTTTTAAAAGGAAAATTTACAAGATTTTACCACAGTTAAAATATCAGCAAATGTGCTTATATTAGAATGGGTTTTATTCATTGTTGTAATAAAGTTCTTTTGCTTCCGTTTCCCTTAATATTGTCAGTTGTGTAATTTTAATTTTATCTGTATATCAAAGTTGTTTAATCACTTCAACAGCTGCCTCGAAATAAGTTGGGGTTAATAACACTGTTTCCCTATCTCCGTGCCCATTGAAATGGACACGTTTGCACACTATATGTTAAATTAAGTGCTATGAAATTTAGCTATATATATTTTTTAACGTGTTACTAAAAGTATATTTACTTAGAAATTTGTGTTGTATGTCAAGTGTTTTACTCCCATTGTTTCATGACTTGTTTTAGTGCATATTATAGCTCTTAATTAAATAAATCTTTTTTTTTTCTTTTTTAATTAAAAAAAGCTTTAGAAAAAAGAATGTTTACATCTCATGGAACAGAAAAAAAACTTGTACAAAAATAGTTTATTGAATTTAGTAGTTTATTTTTTGTATCTAATATTAATGCTTTATGTCATGTATGTAAATTTGTCATAAAGATTCTTATTTTGAAATGTAATTTTTCCTCCTTTTTTTTTTTTTTCTTTCAGATTAACAAACATGCTCCCTTTTATGGAAATTGGTTATTGGATAACTCCAGGAGTCTTGGATTTTTAATCCGGTCTCATTTTCAAACAGTTGCTCAATATGTGTTACTCTGGTCTTCAAATGTAGCATCTTGGATGTCATCAAATGACTTGATGTTAGTATTTAAATGATTTTTGTTAGTATTTAAATGATTTTTGTTAGTATTATTATGAAATTATCTACTAGTAATTATCTTTAAACATAAATAATCTTCAGGTATTTGTTCTTAATTTCTAATTACAAATAATTTAATAGTAAGAAATACTCACCTTTTTAGTCTGAATATAATACAGGTAATCTCTCTATTCTATGGTGATTATAATTCATGACTTATGCTATCACATTGACCCATTGATGTATTCAATTATATGGATCTAAAAGACGTTTGTATATTTTTTTCTTTGTAGATTTTATCATTCATACATTTTCATTAATTGCAGTTTCTCATCTCCCTTCCTGTCAGCATATTCAGTGACATAGTCGGTTATAATTTTTTTTTTTTTTTTTTTTTTTTATGTAAGGAATGTCATTTCTAAAAAAATAAAAATAACAACAGAAATTTTTAAATTGAGTAAATTAAAAGTATAATTTCAGTTTCTTGTGATATGTAACTAGAAGTTAATATAATTGTAGTGGTTTTATTTTAATTTTTGCACTAGATAAAATAGGCTTAGTTTATATTATCATCTAAGCTTATAAAGAAAATCTTGAGTTGAATAAAAGCAGGGGCATAGGAAAATTAATTACTCATAGCGGTTCAAGCCCATTCAAATGAAGTCTTTTTAACTTATTTCAGCTATCCCAAAGATTATTATTTTCTGTTTTCAATGTATGGTAATTCATCTCTGATATAAAGTAGCATTATAAATATTGATTATATTTCTAATGTGTAAATCTGAAGCTCAACAAGTGGCATTTTTGTTCTGAACTAATTTTATTTAATATTTGAAACTCTCAAACTACAGTTTCATTTCTTTCATATTGTTATTGCCAAATATTTTCAAGAGACCTAATTCTTGGAAATTGTAATGTGAAATTGCAATTATATGCATTGATAATAAAGGGTTGTTAATTTTATTTAAAACTTTTTATTATACACTCATGTTTGTGATAATTACAACACCATGAAGGAATTATGCAAATTGAATCAAACTTACAGGAAATGTAAAGTGAGGTAAATCATGCAAATGATTAGAATTACAAAGCGATTGCACATGCGTGGAACAAGAACCGGCTCCTTATCAGTTGCTTGTTCCAGGTATATAAAGGACTGTAAAGATGCGTTGAAATCCGTTTATCTTCCTGTGTCTGCGGTAAACGTTTCATTGGTGGTCAATATGCCTCGTCAAAAGCAGAGGAGACTATACCAACAATTAACGGAGTTCGTACGAGGCCGCATCATCGGTATGCCAGAATGTGGATTTTCGTATCGAAAAATCGCAGCCCACACGCAGTGTAATACCACAACAGGGATGCGTGCTTGGTAAGAAATGGACAGAGAAGAATCAAGCAAGCGAAAACCTGGCAGTGGGGCACGCAATAGCACAACGGCACGGGATGACAGAAACATCATCCGCATGGCTGTGACGAGCTGTACAGCATCCTCTCGTGTGTCCACACAACGTTGGAGCACAGCTACAGGTGTTTTGTTGTCTAGCTCCACAGTTCGTCGCCGTCTGCTGCAGCATGAACTGCGTGCAAGGGTTCCTCTACACAGGATTCCCCTCTCGCTAAATCACAGACGCCTCCGACTTCAATGGGTTCAGCAACAGAGCTCGTGACGTGTCCAGTGGCAACAAGTTGCTTTTCCCCGATGAATATCGCTACAATCTGGAGTACAATCGTGGAAGAGTACGCGTCAGACGTTACAGAGGGGAACGTCTACTCCCACAGTGTGTTATCCAGCGTCATACCGCCCAAACGCCTGACATCACGATGTGGGAAGCTATTGGGTATAATTGTCGATCCCATCTAGTGCACATTGTGGGCAACTTCAACAATGATCGCTACATAAGGAAAATTGTGGAGCCAGATGTCCTCTCCTTTCTTTGACGGATTCCGGGCGCCGTATTTCAGCAGGATAATGCCCGTGCACATGTTTCTCAGACTGCACAAGCCTTCTTCAGTACACAACAGGTTTCGCTTCTTCCATGGCCTGCTTATTCCCCGGATATGGCTCCCAGCGAGCATGTCTGGAATTTCATTGGTTGGCGACTCGCTCGTACAGCTGGTGGGGCACACAGTAAGACTGAACTTTGGCTTCATGTCGAAGCCATCTGGAATGCCATTCAGCAGAATTACATTCAGAACCTGTATGATTCAATGCCACGACGTGCACAGGCTCTCAGTGTGGCGGACACACAAAGTACTAATTTTCGACGTTCTTTTTGTTTTTTATCTTGTAAATTTGATCGTTTATTTGTACCACTATCAGTAATATGTGGAATAAATTTCATAAATTTCTGAGAATTCCTTCATGGTGTTGCAATTTTCACAAACATGAGTGTATTTAGAGGTGCTCTGACCTTCTGAGTCACCCATTGTCTCATTAATTTCATAATTATATCTCTAGAATTCAGCATTTCAACTGTGCTAACTAAAATAATTAAAATACTAAATTCATAATAATGACATTAATGAAATTCAAACATAGTTTGAATCATTAATTATTCTAATAAATATTATGTTAACTATTGGTAATCTTAATTGTTCAATTTATTTGAAAATGGCTAAGCCCCTCCCATGATTTTTAATTTTCTACACCACTGAATGAAAACTCATAAACTGGAAAAAAATCCATGCAATAATTCGCAAATAATGACATTATATTTATTATAATCTATCAGCTGGAAAACTTTTTATTTCTGTACTGTAGGGGATCTTTATCTGGAATCTTTTTGAATAATTATTACTTTTAAAAAGTATGAAAAATCAACAGTGTTGTTGTTTCTTGTGCATATAAAAATAGAGTTTTGGTGAATGTGTGATGTGTAAAAAACAATATTTAAAAAAAAAAAAAAACACAAGCAGCCAGAATAAATTTTCAAGAATTCAAATGAAAAAGAGAGAGAACAGCAACATACTTATCCTTATATATTTATCCCTAAACCTTCTGCAATTAAGCATATTTAATTGCTGTTGTTATTTCTCTCCCCTTCCCTTTCCACTAAGTAAGGACTTTAAATAGCTTTTAAAAAGTTGTATCCTAAATTTATTAAGGCTGTTGTTGTTATTTTTCCTTTTGATATTTCTGTTATACATTAAATTTACTTTTTTGTATTCTTTCTTTCTTTGTAGCATGAATTCTGTGGAATCTGTGATGCAGTTTTCAGGATCATTTATGAACAGTTTGCAGTCCTATGCTGTACTGTTTTTAAATTTTATCAAAGGTTACATTCCACTGTAAGCCTAAGCCTCAGGCAAAACAGAAAGATTGTATTTGTACTTTTTATAAATAATTTGGAAAAAATAAATTAATTTGTACATAATACTGTGTTAAATATTTTATCCTTTATTTTTAAAAATCCGTAATTCACATTAATTGAAATGATTGTTTGAATATTTGTAGCTGTACTCTTTAAGGGTTTTTTTTAAATTAAACGATCTTTTAATAAATTTTGTGAAACAAATGTAGCTGAAAGAACCTGTTTATTTTGTTATTGGTAAGATTAACATTGAAAAAATATAAATTCAGAAAATTAGGATGAAAACAAACAAACAAAAAATATGGTCACAGTAATATTTACATTTAAAAAAGTCTCTGCTCATTCACATTATCACTTTTCATTGCCACTATAAATATATAATTTTCTTAAATTGCATTTCAAACAAAAATAGGCTACAAAAATTAGTATTGGGCTTCCTTAATACAACTTTGTAAAATAAAACATTATTATAGGAACTATATTTAATATGAAGCATTGTGTAGTGCAGGGGTCACCACAAATCACACTCCTACTAATGCACTTTCACTCAAGAAGCCTCTACAAATTTATAACCACATGTATTCTGACAATCAGTAAATACTTGTTTAGATTTTCTTCTTCTTTTTTTTTTTTCTTTTTTTTTTTTTTTTTTTTAAGCAAATGTTTCTTAATTTGTACATGTTTCCTTAAAATCTGCTATGAAAAAAAAAGCATTAAAAGCTTTACTGGATTGGAAAAACAACATTGGTTTTATTATTCATATTTTTGATGGTTGTGAAGTAACTTAATCAAGCATTGTGTAGTGCAGAGGTCACCACAAATCACGCTCCTACAATGCACTTTCACTCAATAAGCCTCTACAAATTTATAACCACATGTATTGTTCTGACAATCAGTAAATACTTGTTTAGATTTTCTTCTTCTATTTTTTTTTTTTTTTTAAAGCAAATGTTTCTTAATTTGTATGTGTTTCCTTAAAATCTGCTGTTAAAAAAAGCATTAAAAGCTTTACTGGATTGGAAAAAACAACATTGGTTTCATTATTCATATTTTTGATAGTTGTGAAGTAACTTTATTTATGTAAATATTTTCATAAATATACATTACATTTATATCATCTAAATCTCTCTATATACATGGTTGCATATGTTTATGCAATGAACAGTCGTCCAAAAAAAGGAGAGAACATGCCATACATTTTAATCTCCAAATTGTCTAAGACAAAAACAAGCCCATTTGACTGCGAATTATGTGATTTTCAATTTATGTTAAAACTAGGGATGCACTGATTAGTGATTTTGGCCGAATACTGAATACCAAATATTCGGCATACAGATAAGCTGAATGCCGAATATTTGGCTAGCCAAATGGTAACTATTAGGCAGAATACTGAATATTTGGCCAACCAAATAGTAACTATTCGACCGAATACAAAATATTCGGCTGGCTGAATATTTTTATATATTAGTGTTTAAAGGTATTAAAAAGTTAAATTTTAAAACATTTTTACATTATATTTAACACAGATACTTCTATTTTGGAAAACAAAATCTTTTCTACAATTAAACCTTACACTAAAAAAATATGTTTTGAGTTATTATTTAAGAAGAAGATAGTTTAAAAACCTTTTTAATTAATAAAATTTTAAATTTCATGACTTCTTCAGTAAATTAAAGCAAATAAATGAAAAATTTCTTATATTCTAAAACAAATATTTTAAAATTAAAAAGAAATTTTTAAGGAATTGGAATTAAATTTTACAGTCATGTAATGTTTATCTGTCAGGAAGGGACTTAAGTAAAAAATAAATAAATAATATAATATATTCAAATGACCGCAACTCAGCAAGAATAATGTTGCTTTCGATTTAGCAAGGAAGTTTTTAAATGCATCAAAGAGCAGTATCTTGAGTAAGCAATCATTTTGAGAAGATGTAAACATACAGGTTGTTCCTAAAATCTTGTAACCAACTTTCGGGGAAGATAATGTGGGCAAGACAAAATTTTTTTTAACAAGAAACAACATCTCAATCCACTTATTTCATCATAAATGCAATATATTTAATCAAAAATACAGGGTGTGTCACTACAAGCCGATACTGAATTTTCATTCACAATTTATCAATAATGCAGATATTTTACTGCAATTTGCATCATATTAATTTTGCTAGTATAAAATATGATGATATCATTGGAAGTGACTGAATTTTGGCCATTGGCACAGTATAAGTACTGTCAGCTGCATTTTAAAGGAATGTCTAGCTCAGTGTTTTTAGATATGAATGGTGGATATTGTCAGCACTTCTCATCATGTCATCATCTTTCATAGAAATCAAAGTAACTCTGTTGAAAATATAGCTACAGTATCTTCATTACTGTTAAAGTAACAAGTGAAAAACCAAGTTTAATCTTGAGTGAAATACAGTGTATTTTTGACTGAATAAGTATACTGTGATCCTGGTTTAATGAACAAAAATTGTCTCTCCTGATGTCTATTATCACTCCTAAAAGTTTTTTTCCATTTTGTTTAGAAACACTCTTTCCGAAAAAATGAGAATCAGATTATTAACAGACAAAGTTCAGGAACAATATACAGCGTTAATTACTATGAAGGTCGTCATTAATGGTTAATTTTCTTAAATGATGCTTTTTAAATAGCAAAATTGACAGTTAAAAATAGAAGTTGTGTCAGGTTTTTTAAAAGACTTTTTTAAGTATTCAGTTTAGTCGAATATTCAACAGGCCAGATATTTTGATATTTGGCAGACCGAATAGTTTGATAATCGGCCTAACTGAATATTTGGTAATATGGCCAAATAGTCCGAATACCAATATTTGGTTCATCCCTAGTTAAAACAATAAATTTAGGGGGTTGTTTTCATGCTGAAAGTGTACCAAACTGTAAAATTTTCACAATGAATATCTAATTTTAGCATCATATTTGACATTTTATTAAGTTTTACCTTAGGATACCAAATGGGAAGTCATTTGATTAAGTATTCTAGAAATTATGAAGGTTTAAAGTTTGGAACTCTTAATGTTAAATTCAGTTGTTGCAAAACAGATTAGAAATGCTGGTAGGTTTTAGCTCGCAGGCTAGAGTTTGAGAGCTGTGTCTTGTCGGTTCTGTATGTATGTACGTAAAGTGATAACTCCTGATAGAAATATCTGTTTTGCTTCAAATTTTGTTTATAGATTCATTCTAATAAGGAGCTTCCCTGATTAATTTTGAGGGTTCATTGGTTCAGTATAAAGGGGGAGAATGAGGGCTAATCCCTCCACCCTCAATTTAGATAGTTTTTCATGTAGAATTATCCAATTTGCTTCAAATTTTGTATATAAGTTCATTATGATAAGGTGCTTCCCGATTACTTTTGGGGTTTCATTGGTTAAGTATAAAGGCGGAGAATGAGAACCCCCCCCCCCCCCCCCACCTTAATTTATTGTTGATTTCTTTATTTTTCAAGGGGCAGTGTTCTTTAAAATAAGAGTATAATTGCCGAAACGTCAGTTGAGGCTCACTGTGGAGATCCGAAAAGTTTTTGGTTTCTGTCTGTCTGTCTGTTTCACAATAACTGCCGCAAAAATTATCCGATTAATTTGATTTTTGGTAGGTATGTTGGTGAGGTACCTGGAATTAGCTGTATAGTTTTTAGTTACATTTGGTTCATTCGTTCGGAAAATATAGAACATTTCTTTTTAGGTCATAATGCTTTTCTATGGGAATTCAGACGATTTTTAAATTTTTCATTCGTTGAAAATAAAATGGCACATTTGATTAATCTATTTAATCAGTAAGTTATGAAGCCTAAAATTTATCAAGTCAGGCCTTAAATTAATCAAATTAATGTGAAATTTTGATAATACATTCGTCAGATTTGATTAAATTATGTGCATAATTTTTGGTGCAATTTTATACATCCGTTCTAATAATATAATACATTTTATTTTATCATTTTTTGCAAATTTTAAAATGCATTTATTTTTATTTTCCTCTTTAATTTAACCGTAACCTAGCAACTATATTTCAAAGAATATCAAAATAATAAAATTCAAATAACTCAGACTATTTTGCTACAGTATTTTATCCGCAAAATAAAATATTTTTGGGTGATTTTATTATTTTATTGAAATACATGAGAATTTATTTTGATACAAGTTACCTTTTAACTATTATAGACTTACATGAGATATTATTCATTTTCTGGAAGAGATGTGGATTTTTCATGGTTGAAAATTAGTATTACTTTTGAAGTAGAATATAATATCTCGTACAACAAGATGGTTAATCTGAAGAAATTAGTGTAGTAATATGCATACATACAGCCTGAAACAGCACAATTACTGGAAACTGAGATCATGAAAAGTTATAAAAAAAAAAAAAACTTTATAGCGCCAAATGACAGTTGCTATTTAGTGAATTGGCAGTAGGCACGATTATGGATGATTGCCCAATAGGTTTAAAAGTTTCAAATAAGCCTATTTTGGGGGATTTTAGTATGCTATTGCCATTGAGTTAGATCAGGATGCACTTAGATAAAATAATATTATAGAATGACCATCAAAACTGTTTTTCTGAAACAAAAATTTTAATAACACTAGATTTCTGCAATAGATATAAGTGAAATATAGTTGATTCAGTTTACATTTCCATAAGTTGCTTTTGCACACAATATATTATTCAACTTATCTATCAGATGCGAGTGTTTCGTGGTTGGCAGGTAAGTAAATATTGCTATTTACATATTAGGAAAACATGAAATTATTTTCGAAATTTTTGCTCATTCCAATAAAACCACTGTGTAGAATGAAATCCAAGATATACTAGAATCATTCACATAAACAATAGGAAATCAGGAATATAAATTTAATAAGATTATGGGGGGTGAATTTTTAAGAAATGTATTTTTTTAATCTAAAAAATAGAATAAGAAGTTCATAAGAATGTATGAAGTAATATCATTTCATAAACCGTGTTTAATTTAACGTTTCTAATTTCTGAAACCTTCGAATTAATTTATATGCATATAAATATATATGTAGTAATTTAAAAAAAATTACTTTGTGGATTGTAAGATGTTAAATATTATGAAAAGTGAGATTAAAAAACATTGACTTTCAGAGCTGACGTTGAGGCTCCTGATCTGTGGATTTACTAGTATACAATTAGTGTGAATAGCCTGTGAGCTCAATGCCATCAGTTTAACTGGGCACTTTTCTTTTTATTTAAACATAACTCAAAAATTACTTGGGGTAAAATGAACTGTAATTTTGGATTCACATATTTGAAGTTTCTGGAAATTGATTGTTAAAAAAAAAATCATAGATTACAATTCTTATTTTTTTCTAAAATTAATTAATTTTTTTTTTTCAAAATAAATATTTGAAAAAAATTAAGAATTGTAATCTATAAATTGTTTATAGAAATTGATTTCTTGAAGATTCAAATATGTGAATTCAAAATTACGGATCATTCTGCCAAGTAGTTCTTGAATTATGCTTAAAACACTACCTGCATTGCAATCTGTTTTGCAGCAATTACAAATTAATTAAACATTAGAAGTTCCAAACTTTAAGCCTTCATAATTCCTAAACTAGTTAACAAAATGACTTCCTGTTTTTGGTAGTATCCTAATGTAAAATTTACAAAAAACTCAAATACAATGTCAAAATTAGGTTTTTGTATTGAAAATTCCAGAGTTTGGTACAATTCCAGTATCTCAACAAGATAATATTATCATTAATTCTACATCTTTAGAAAAGTTAAACAAAACAGCAGATGAACAATTATATTTAAGGATTTCAACTACACTGAAAAGTACCAAAAATCACCTTAGTAACTTCTGTTGTGCTGAAATGCCAGATGCCCCCGCGTCACTCTGTACATGATTTGAAGGTGGCTGTTCAAGATTAGTGGACCCAATCTGCCTCAGGACAACATTGGATGTCTAATCAACTCAATGCCGGACCATGTTGCGGCATGTATTGCAGCAGGCGGCGATCCAATGCGTTAAAGTTGCACTGTATTTGTTTAAATGTCTTAATTTTGGGATCAGCTGAATCTCTCATCTGTATCATTATGTCTATTAAATTTCATTTCAATCCAATGCTCCCTTGGTGCACTATTTTTAATGTTCCTACATATATAAAAATTTGCTTCAAAAATATATTAAAATTTTTCTATAATAATACTTTATTATTTTAATACTTTTCTTATAAAACATAACTTGTAACATTACAATAATTTTTAATAATTCTTTTTGTATATAGGAAAAAAATAATAATAGTTCAAATAACTTACCAATAATTTCCTGATCTTTTTTAGATTTTTCTGAAATATTTTTATCAAAGATACCACATAACGCTATCCAAGTTATTATTTTTTAATTTTTATCTTTATATAATTTGGACGACATATCCCACAATATCGGACATTCTTGTATCTCAAAAATTACTTGCTCCATGTCAGTATCCATTTTTTAAATTCTAGCCAGTGTTGAATTCAGACACTTTTCTCCGGGAGGGATTTCTATGGCTCCGGGGGAGAAATTGCACTTTTCGACCATTAAAAGCAGAAAATCTCAAATCTTCCAGGGGGACGGACAACTCCCTAAATTCAACGTTGATTTTAGCCAGACAATTCGATACAGAACTGCAATAAAAATTGCCTAAAAACTCAAAAGATAAGTCAAAATCACAGCTCGTGTGAACATAATATCAGAAACAACAGCCACCAACATGTGCAGACATGGCGCCAATGCTGAGTGTGTGAAACATGCGGTATGATGTGACGCTCTGTAGTTTCTCACGACCGTATGAACAGCCGACAAGATCACTGCACCCCCATGAGCGTACTTTCATTTTGCCTCTCGCTACAGACGCTCGTGTGCCTCAGGACTACTTTGATTTTTGCCTTGATCCAAGATTACCAAATGATAGTAAGCATCTTTAACTAACAAATCAGGGTAACCACTCAACCTAAAAGTCAGAGAAAAACCTAGAAATGTCAGGGAATTTAACAACAATGGGAAAAATTCAACAATTTTTTTTGACTGAAACATGGAAATGTCCCACTGGTCACATGGTGCCAAACTTTGTGAATAGTAATGTATAGTTCAAGCTCAAAAAATGTATATGTTTAAAGTGTCAAGCATAGTCACTAAAATTATGAACAATCTCAAAGTAGAAAAATCTAAAAGAAGATGATATCAAAATGAACTTTTATGAAGCACATTAAAATCTCACACAGCACAAAGGAAAATTTCCCTTTAATAAAAATACAAAAGCAGAAAAGATCTGTATATCTTCATTATTATTATTTTTCCTAATTTAAAACCTCTTTGTAAATTAAATAAAGTGTTCATTTTTATTTAAAATCACAAGGTAGAAAGTTTGGCTAAAATATCAATTGAATATTTTTATTTAAAAAAATTACACAGCATACAAAATTCTGCACAATACACATTTTAAATCATAATAAAACTGATAAAATATATGAAATTTATACATGTTGAAAAGTGGAAAAAAAAAAGAGACTGGAACATGACAAGACAAGAGTAGCAATGTGTAGTAGAAGCAGACTAAAGTAAAATAGTTGGCAGCCCTGATTTCAGGTAATTTTGATTGAAATCTGGAAATTTCAATGCAATTTTGAAATTGACTGCTCACAGCACAATTTCATGGAAAAGAAAGACACATCTCTTACAAATTTTATAGAAGGTAATATGTTAAAAAATGCTTAATCTCTAACTAAAATTAAGTTTTCTATGTAAATAAACTATTTTGTTAATGATTTTTTTCTTTTTATGATAATCAAGTAAAATATAAAATTTAATTGTATATTGCACCTTCTCTTGCTTGACAAACTTGTTTGAAAATGACAGAAACACCTCTACAACTGCTCACTGATATTGATATGCTGCTTATGGTTGAAAATGGAATATGTGGTGGCATCAGTATGATCAGCCAAAGATATGCCCGGGCAAACATCCCCAGTACTCTTGATTATAGATACATCATGTACTGGGATGCTAACAACCTATATGGTGGGCTATGTCTCAATTTCTAACGTATGATGGCTTTGAATGGTGTGAAACAAGTCATATTACAAAAGAGTGGGTTCTATCTCTACCTGATGATTTGGAAATTGGGTATCTTTTCGAGATAGACCTTGAATACCCAAAACATTTGCACCCTCTGCATAACGAATACCCTCTTGCTTCAGAGAGGGTAAGTGTAGAAGAACAAATGTTGTCTTCCCATGCAAGAAGCTTACTTAACAAAAGAAAATTCATAGGAACCCTTAAACTTATTCTAAATTTAAATAATAAGAATTATATAACCCATTTATCGTAATCTTAAATTTTATTTAGAACTTGGTTTAAAAATTACAGCTGTACATATAAAGGCTTAAAATAAACAGGTGCCTTGACTTCAGAAATATATTAATTTTAATGCTGAGAAATGTAAAGAAGCTAAATCTTCTTTTGAAAAGGACCTTTTTTAAGTTAATGAATAATTCTGTTTTTGGTAAAACCATGGAAAATCTGCGAAAAGGAGAAATATTGTGCTTTGCAACGATCTAAAAAGAGCTAAAAAATTAGTGGCTTCACCTGCTTTTAAATAATTTAAAATATATGACGAGGATCTAATTGTGATAGAAAGGATAAAAACTTACATACTTATGAACAGGCCGATCTATGTCGGTTTCGTTATTTTAGAATTATCCAAATTAGTTATGTATGATTTTCATTATAACTTCATAAAGAAAACATATCAAGACTAGGCAACCTTACTCTTTCCGATACAGACTCCTTAACTTATCATATAAAAATAAACAATATTTATGATGATATGGAACATTATGCATCCTTATTTGACTTCTCCGACTATCCTAAGAACCATCGACTGTATTCTGAGAATAACAAACAGGTTATTGGCAAGTTTAAGGATAAGTTAAATGGTGATCTAGCCCTTGAATTTATCAGCCTTAAGGTTAAGATATACTCCCTAAAAGAAGAGAAGAAACATGCAAAAGGTGTGTCTACACATATTGTTCGACAAAAAATAAAGCACAAGATTATCACAACTTGTATAAACTAACCCAAAATAAAATTAGTTTAAGTCCTTTTGATGACAAGAGATGCATTTTAGAAGATGGAATATCCAGTTTAGCATATGGACATTATGAAATTTCATAAGATTGTGATGAACAAGAAATACTGATTTGTGTTACTAATGTAGAATTAACATGATGATTTTTTTCTGTGAATAAACCCTTCTTGTAAATATACCTTTATTGTAAATTGTTTTGTTTAAATAAAAAATGTTTATTTTATATATGTGTACTTATTTAAAACTTATACACAAACTTTTTTAGCAAAACATTATCTATATACATTGCATTCACGTGAGCTCACCCTATCTAATAAGGTTTACAGTGCTCAAAAACATTGTTTACTATGCATAAAAACAACCTACAAGGCTACCATGCTCAAAAAGCTTAGAAAAATGCATTAGAGTAATAAATTTTGTAAAATATTTTTAAAAGATTTATAAAGTTTTTATTAACTTGTTAATGGTTTCGGTAACATGTAAATAATTTTAACTTTGATAAACTTGTTTCAATAATATGTACATTTTTTTTAAATTATTGTAACAATTTTTTTTTTAAATATTGTAAAAGAAAAAAATGTTAAGTTATTGTATTGTCCTTTACCCTCTTCCGGGTTTCTCTTCCTCGTACTCTTTATTTTAAAGAGTTATTTGATTTACCGTTCTCATATTATTTTTACAGTTCTGTTATCACACAAGAATGCAGCTACTTTCACAAACAACACAAGTTTATTATACGGGACAAAACATCAGGAGATTTACGCATATATATATATATATATATATATATATAAAGATGAACAGTAGCAGCAACAGGTATCAATATTACTATTTCTACTAACACAACTATATTTATTTCTCATATCTCAGTGCCCACCACACACACATCCTATACCTTTGGCCTCCTGCCAATCACTCACTCTCTGTCTCTCTCGCTCAGGAGTAGGAAAAAAAAAAGTGTTGCCGTAAGCTCAGATGTCACCGGCCATGACACCCCCCACCTAAGATTGGAAAAGGGGTATACGACCTTTACAATCTGAAATCCACCCTGGCGACGACACTACACTTCATTCTCTAACATTAAACTACTAATGAATAATAGTGAGTTACAATATATATATAAAGAAATACAGAACAATACTTAGACTCTTCCTAATGGAAACATCTCTGGAAACTCTTGCTAGCTACTGTAATATAAAAATACAATTAATGTTTCATAATACTAAATGCAAATAACAAATGAAATACAGAATACAGGTTAATATGAATTTAAATTATAGCTGCAGCATAAATAAACACAAATCATCAAAAGTTTTTTTTCTTAAAAGTCATCAAATGTTTATCAAAAGTCTATAGTTATTTTTACTATTCTGTTGTCTCCAGTCTAGACAATGCATCAGCATTCGTCAACTTTGCACCAGGACAGTGTGAAATCATGATGTCATATTTCTGCAACGCTAATGCCCATCATGCAGTTTGTAAGATTGGGGAGCATTTTTGGGGATGAAAGTTAATGGGTTGTGATCGGTGATAAGTTCCACGGGTGAACCAAAAATCCAAATTTCGAACTTTTTTAGACTCCAGATAACCGCATAGGCCTCCCGTTCAATGATCGGCCAAGCCTGTTGAGTTTTGGTGAGCTTTTGACTGGCATAACTGACTGGATATAGCCTCTCATCTTTCTGTTGAGATAGACATGCACCGATGCCTATAGCAGATGCATCACATTGTATGGTAAAAGGTAACCCTATAACTGGTGTATAAAGGCTAGGTGCCGCAACGAGACCCCTCTTTAGTTCGTTGAATGTTTTGTCATGTTCTTCCAACCAGCACAATTTCTCAAGACTATTCTTTTTAGTAAGTTCTGTCAAAGGGTATGCTGTTTCACTATACTTAGGCAGGTAATCCCGGTAGTAATTACACAATCCGAGGACACTCTTAAGTTGCTTTTTTGTCTGTGGAACGGCTAATTTTCGAATAGCTTCAACTTTGTCTGGGTCGGTTCGATGGCTGCCGGACCCGATGACATGTCCTAAATACTCAATCTGGCGTTTCGCAAAGTCACACTTCTTCAGGTTGACTGAGAACCGTAATTCTCGTAGTTTTGAAAATATCGTGTCAAGATGCGTCAAATGTTCCGACCATGTTTCCGAAAAAACAGCAATATCATCGACGTACGCTCTAGCAAAATTCTTATATTTGGAAAGCGCTTTATTCATTTCTCTCTGAAAGGTCGCAGCTGCACTCCGGAGCCCAAAGGCCATCACTATGAAGCGATATTGAGCCCTGTGGCTCTCAAAACAGGCTAATTCCTGACTTTCTACTTCCAGTGGTATGGCCCAATATCCTTTGAGTAGATCGATTGTAGTTATTACATTGGCCCTGCCAATATTGAACAAAAGATCAGTTGCGTTCTCCATCAGGAAATCGTCGGTTTTTGTGATTGCATTCAAAGCTCTAAAATCTACACACAGTCGGAGGGCCCCATCCTTCTTCATCACGCGCACTACCGGGTGTGGCGCCTCCGCATCACTCTCTTCAATCAGTCCTAACTCCAGCAACTCTTCGATTTGTTTATCTACTTGTGGCTTCAACGTCTCTGGGATTTGATAGATAAACATAGGGCTTTTTCATTTCTGCGCCGCTTAACCTAATCTTGTGCTCTCCTACCTTGACTATTTGTACTTTTCTTGAAAATAAATCTTTATATTTATATAATAAATCTAATATCTCTGTCCTTCCACATTTTCTAAATGGTTCAAATCTACTTCCTCTATGTTAAATAATTTGAATGGTGCTAAAATTTTCTCAAAAGTAGATATTGTCAGAGCTTTCCATCATATCCCTGTAAATCCTACTGACATTCCCAAAGCAGCCATTACCACCCCATTTGGTTTATTTGAATTTGTTTTTATGCCATTTGGGTTGTCCAACGCTGCCCAAACATTCCAAAGGCACATTCATGAAGTGCTGTATGAGCTAGATTTCTGTTTTCCATACCTGGATGACATTTTAATTGCCAGCAAATCCCAAGCTGAGCATGAAACACATCTACAGCAAGTGTTAAGTCGCCTTGATAAATTACAATTAATGCATCTAAATGTGAATTTTTCCAAAACGAGATTCAGTTCCTTGGACACCTGGTCTCTGAGCATGGATGTAAACCTCTTCCGGATAAAGTCAAGGCAATTATAGACTTTCCACAACCCAAAGTAGTGAAAGAACTCCGAAGATTTCTAGGCGCCTTAAATTTTTACAGGCGTTTTCTTCCTGAGATGGCTTCAATTCAAATTCCACTAAACCACTTGCTGCAAAAATATCAGAAAAATGATAAGCGTCCAATTACATGGACTAATAGCACTAAAAATGCTTTTGAACTGTGTAAAGAAAAACTTTCTCATGCCACAATGCTAAGCCATCCTGATCCAACTGCCACATTAGTGCTGCATGCAGATGCATCGGACACGGCTATTGGTGCAGCATTACATCAAAAAACTGAACAATGTCTTCAGCCACTTGCATTTTTTTCAAAAAAACTTTCTTCTGCACAGCAGAGCTATTCAGCTTATGATAGAGAGCTGTTAGCCATTTATGAAGCAATTAAGTACTTCAGGTACATGGTCGAAGCTAGATCATTTACCATATTCACTGACCACAAACCTCTATGCTTTGCTTTTACACAAAAACCTGACAAATGCACTCTTCGACAACTTCGTCATCTTGATTTCATAGCACAGTTTTCCACGGATATTCAGCATGTCAGCGGGCAAGATAACAGTGTTGCTGATGCACTCTCTCGCATAAATGCAATATCTATGGATCTCAGTTTGCAAGCTATGGCTGAAACACAGCTGAGTGATAGTGAACTGTGTCATCTATTAGAAAATCCCTCTTCATCAAGCTTAGTGCTTAAGAAATTTCCAGTAAAAAGTGGTTCCCCATCTGAGCTTTATTGTGATGTTTCAACTGACAGAATCAGACCATTTGTGCCTCAAGTGATGCGTCGCCAGATTTTTGATAGCCTTCATGGACTTTCCCACCCTGGTGTCAAGCCAACCCTGCAGCTAGTAAAACAACGCTTCTGTTGGCCGTTTATGCAATCTGACTTTGCCAAATGGACTCGTTCCTGCATTCCCTGTCAGCGCAGCAAGATCCACAGACACACGTCTAGTCGTCCTGGACAGTTTTCCACCCCAAGTTCTCGGTTTGAGCATGTTCATTTAGATTTAGTGGGACCTTTTTCTCAATCGAAAGGCTACCAATATCTCCTAACACTAGTGGATAGGTTCACACGTTGGCCAGAGGCCTATCAAATAGAAGATATAACAGCTGGCACAATTGCCTTCAAATTCTATTCTGAATGGATTTGCAGATTTGGTGTATCACTTCGTATCACTACAGACCATGGACGACAATTTGAATCTCAGCTGTTTGAAAGTTTGGCTAAGATCATGGGTGCTCATCATATCTACACAACACCATACCATCCTGCATCAAATGGACTTGTCGAACGATTTCACAGGAGCCTCAAGGCTGCCATTCGCTGCTATGCCACAGAACGCTGGTTGAAGTACTACCCCCTATTCTCCTGGGCTTTCGTTCATCCATGAAAGAAGACCTCCAAACTAGTGTTGCTGAACTTGTGTATGGTGAAACCCTTCGCTTACCTGGTGAATTTTTTTCTGCCTCCAAGGACTATGTAGATCCAGCAACATTTGTCGGTCACTTGAAAGACCACATATCTACAATCCGTCCTGTTCCAACCAGCCAACGCACTGGTCGTTCTATTTTTGTGCATAATGCTCTTTTGTCGTGCAGTCATGTCTTTTTATGGCAGGATGCCACTCGCAGAAGTCTTCAACCATTTTACACTGGAGCATTTAAGGTGTTATCCCGCAGTGATAAAACATTCAGCATCCAACTAAACAACAAAACAACAACAGTTAACATTGATCGGTTGAAGCCAGCATTCATCAATGTAGTTCCTGATGTTCCTCCAGAGCAGCCAGAATTTTTCCCTCCACCATCACTAGCACTTGACCAACCACAGTCTCCTTCGGACTTGGCAACCAGTCAACCACAGTCTTCTGATCCATCTACCAGTCGACAGCCATATATCACAAAATCTGGACGCCGAGTTAAATTTAACCCCCGTTATCTTGATGTTACTTCATCACTGGGAAGGGGGTGATGTGGCAACATGTGCCAACAAATCTTGGCCATGCTTTGAAGTGAAGTGAACTGATAAAACGAACTTTTCCCTTTTCTGAATTGGCATCAGTCCACAGTTGTTAGTGTGGCTTGCCCTTGTAACGATGTTGTGTGTTCTGGTATTTTGAAAGTTATAATAAATGTTGTTAAGTTTAAAGAAACCTTCTGATAATCTTCTCACCTTAAATGAGGATAAAAAACCTCTTATTTACCATACTATTCGGAATTTCTCTATAAGCAAATAATAAATAGGGGATGTGTTTATCCCAATTTTTGGAATCGCTCCGAATTATATGGTGTAACATGCGTTTCAAAACCTGATTATATCGCTTCACTAATCCCGAGCTTTGTGGATGCCCTGGCGTTGCAAATCTAGGAGCCGCCCCCAGCCTAACATGAAACTCCTGTATTAAACCCGAAACAAAATTTCTGCCCTGATCACTCGCTATTACGCGGGGTATCCCGGTTCGCATAAATATTTCTAATAAGGCATCACACGTAGCTTTAGCCGTAATTGTTCTTAACGGGACCGCCTCCGGCCACCGCGAATGCTGATCTACTAAGGTAAGTACATATTGATGCCTACACGCTGAAGGAGGTTCAATTTTTCCAATTATGTCAATATTTACAACGTCGAACGGAAGTTCCGGTCTCTCAATTGGGACAATGGGTATATGATCGCTGGCCCTCTCTCTACTCCGTAACTGGCAGTCTTTACAAGATTTGCAATAGTCCTCTACATCCCATGACATATTCGTCCAATAAAATGAATAACAAATTCTTTCTTTTGTTTTTTCATGCCGACATGATTAGCAAAAATCGATTCATGCGTAATTTTTAAAATTTCCTCCCTCCTCACCTTTGGTACCACTAATTGCATAACACAATCCCCCGTGACCCTTTCTCTATGATAAAGCAAATTATCTACTATAACGAACCCGTTTTTACCTTTTTCCGCGTCTTTGAAAGCAACCTGTAATCGCAACTCTTCTGTTGCTCCCTGTACATACTCGCGTCTGACCGTTGACCCGCATTCAAATCGCCACTATTATCTTTCCTTTCAATACAGCTAATCATTAATTCTCTCTCCGCGCTTTGATTTTCACCTCGCCAGCATAAATTTTCATTATTTATACCATCCCCCTCTATTTGGTTGTCTTCCCCCTTTTGCTTTTCAATTTAATTCCCCTTTTCTGATTGCGTATCATTCACTGTCGCCAAAGAAAATTCCTGTCTGGGCCTCTCTTTCCCTCCCTCACTAGCTAACTGTAATATTTCATGAACTGCCGGTGTTATAATACATGTCCCATATAATTTATCCGTGACGGCAAACAGTACATCTACGCTGTTAAACAAACAATTTGACTCTCTGGATTTTAAAGCTATTGGTAATGTTACAAGATTCGCAGTTATTATTTCTCCAAAAGCCGATATCAACTGAATTTTTGAATTTTCATTATTTCTAAATGAATTTGTTAATTGGTTAGAATTTATTACAGGTATCTCTGCTGCGCTATCTATAACAGATTTAATTTCTCTCCCTCCTATCCACAAATGTTCATATTGTAAAGTTTGCGTACTGTTTGTCGACCACAAGAATAGCTCCCGCCAAGAAGTCTGGTTAGTGGTGGTCGCTGTAGTAACAAGACCTGTCCATTTCGAATGGGGAATACGCGTGTGAGGAATTGGCGGAATAAAAGGTTACCTCCGTCATTCTTCTTCTCGGATCTACAGAAGTTGCGTTATCTTATTTTTGATTAATTTTGCTGATGCTTTTAAAATTATTTGTTCCCATTTATTTAAATAATTTAGTTAATTTGTTAAACTGGAAAGATGCCATTTCAGTTTAGAAAAGGTGAAGTCTTGAAATCGCAAGCACGTAAAATCGTATACATAATGTTGCGGAATTTTGTTCCAGTGAAGCTTCATCTAAAGATGTATTAATTCCGCTCCCACAGGCTCTGAAACGGGCTTCCCGAGCAAGTGGAGTTTCTGAAGCTACAATAAAAAAAAATAGGAAATAAAGTTTCTGCATTGGACTCATCGACAGTTTTAAAATCGCCTGGTAAACATCGTAAAAGACCTAGTGAGCGAAACTGCGAAATAGATGACTTTGACAAGTGCGTTATACGCCAATTAATTCAAGACTTTTATATAAGAAAAAGAACAGCGAAAGAATCTCTCAGAAAATTATTACCCGTGTTGAAAGAAAAAATTGAATTTTCGTAGAAAAGAGTCACATTGTGCAAAGTCTTACATTCAATGAATTTTCCATGGAAAAAGTGCGTGAATAAAAGAAAAGTTCTCATGGAAAGGCCAGATTTTTTTTTTTGGAGACACAAATATTTGAGAAAAATGAGAGGTCATGGGAAAACTGGACGACCGATTGTCTATATTGATGAAACTTGGGACGATAGCAACTTGACATTTAAGAAATGTTGGCAAGACGACACAGTTTTGGGAGTTACAGCAAATGTTAATGCGAAAAATAGACTTATAGTTGTTCATGCTGGATCATCAACAGGTTTTCTTACGGATGTTCAACTAGTATATAAAGCATCGACAAAAAGCGGTGACTATCACGGGGAAAGGAACTACGAAAACTTCAAAAAATGGGTGTTGGAAAAACTTCTTTCAAATTTGAAACCGAACAGTGTCGTATGTATGGATAATGCTCCGTATCATACGACTGTTGAAAACCGCACTCCTACAAAGTATTCTATAAAAAAAGTTATGATAGACTGGCTGAAAAACAACAAAATGTACTGCGACGAACAAATGCGGAAAGCGGAACTGTTCTCTCTCATAGACAGTAATCGTCCAAAGAAAATCGTCTATAAAATTGATTATTTAATATGAAAAGAAGGACATGAAGTTCTACGACTCGCCCCTTATCATTGCGATCTAAACGCAATAGAATTTGTGTGGTCCTCTGTGAAAAGAAAAGTAAAAGAACGAAATGTTACTGGCTATTCAAGTTTGGGCAATCTAAAATCTCTACTTCAAACAGCTATGACTGAGGTTACTTCGGCAAAATGGGCAGCGCATTGCAAACACGTAGAAAACGTTGAAAATAATTACTGGGAACAAGATGGACTGTTAGAGGATTTATTGGGCGAACTGTCATTTAACATTAATACCAACGATTCTGATTCAGAAGAAACCGAGACTGCTGAGAGTAATTTAGAGGAGTTTCACATGCTTGAATAAAATTCTAAAAGTTTAGAAGGCATTATTATTTTTTTATATTTGTAATGATAAAAAAATTTCTCCGTCATTGCAAATTGTTGAAAATACATGCTGAAATATATAATAATCACTGAAGTTCGGTCATTGTATTAATAATGTAAAGTCATTGATAATTATTAATGTCTATGAAAATATTAATTTTGAAACAATTTATTTTAAGTTAATTTAATTTAATTTTTACTGTAATAAACTTCATGATTAATTAATATTGATTCATATTTTCATTTCATTTGTAAAATCTAAATATCATCATATAAATAATGTATGAGACAGTTTTCTTTCACTCGATAAATCGATTAAAATAATTTTAAAAAAAAGTAATAATAATAAAAACATTGCCAACACGCCCTCAAGGCGTTCAGTAAACCAATGAGAATGCCTATCTTCTGGCTTCCCTGTCGAAAATGGAGCGAGTCTTGTTTCCACGGCAACAGACAGGCACAGACTTCTTGGCGTGAGCTATTCTTGTGATCGACAAACAGTATTTATTGGCTCATTTCCAAAACAGAGTGTTTCAACCTTAGCAATTAATTTATCGTCCTGCTTATTTTTTCCGATAAAAGAATATTTTTTTGTTTGATTTTGCAAACTTCCAATTTTATCTCTTTCTCTATTATTTGGACAAAACCGCAAATGTGTTGTCTGTTTGCAAAGCCTACATTCTTTCGATGCGTTTAACTTTCTATCGCCACGAAAATTAAAATTATTTCTGACATGGGATGGTACATATTTTCCATTATTGTAACTTACAGTTCCCGATTCATCGTGATTGCGGGGTTTTACCGGTTTATCGTATAATTCCGAAAATGTTCTGCCCTTTGAGGTGAACCAATTATCGCATAATTCGGAAATTTGTCGTGGTTTTAACCAATTATCTAATTGTTTTATCCTGACATAACTTCGCATCTCCGAATCTAGTAAACTTAATAATCTGTCGCTGACAATTAACTCATTAAGCGTGTCAAAATCATTTACTTTTCTCAGTTCACAATAGAAATCCCAATTGGCTCTGAGCCTACTCGCAAACTGCATATGATTTTCATTTTTCAATTTTTTCGCAAAGAGAAAGGTTTCGAGGCACGCCTCTGGTGTGGGTTGAAATTCCTTTAAGATTAACACCTTGACCTTCTGGTAATCCTTCATTTCTTCTGTGTTTGCATACACTAATAAATGTGTTGCTCGTTCCCCTACCAAATTAAACAAAATCTCAACCTTTAACTCTTCCGCGACGTTTTTAATTTCGAATGCTTTCTCGAAAGAAGTAAAAAATAAATTCCACGATTCGGGCCTGGTGGGGACTGCGATAGTCAAAGTTTTAACGCTTTTGATTAGTGCTTCTAACGAATTAGGTTTGGGTCCATCCCCTCCTGTGTCAGAATTTTTATACTCGTTCTGCATTTTCGCCATCTCTATCTGCGCTTTAACTAATTCTAGTTTAGTTTTTTCGATTTCCAACATAGTATCTTGTTCTGATTTTGTTTTTTCTTTGTCAATTTCGCAACTTCTGCGTCATGCTTTTCCCGTTTAATACGGTCTGACACCGTTGTGTTTAAAAATTCTTTTATAAATTCACTATCTTTTGTGTACTGTTCGCTTCCCTCAATTAGTGATTTCAAATCTATTATCCTGTGGTCACTTTCTACTTTTATGCCACTAACAACACCAAAAAGCACTTCTATTTGAAAGCTATCAATTATGTATTTAAGTAAAGTTTTGAAATTTATTACAAGCGAAACTTTAGTATTCGACACATGCCAAGAGTTAATAGAAATCGTCAAAGGTCTCTCTAGTTACAGCAGACTTTTTGATTGTGATAATTTCAATGGTTTAAGAGCGCAGTTCGATTGCATATTTGTTAAATTTGTGTTTTATTTATATTAATTAATTTATTTATTGATAAAACTTTTAATTTCGTTATGGAATCTTACCCGGAAACAATTGCTGAATTATTTATATTGTTTTCAGTGTAAGCGGGTTAATCTTTCGTAATTGGGCTGCACGCGATAGAGATTTTTTTTTTTTAATCATGCTTGAAAATTATCTTTAGAACCATAAAAAAAATCAATTAATTGAGATACAGTTTTCAAACAAATTGCATTTAAAATTTTGTGAAAGAACTTTTTTTTATATTCGACGGTGTAAAAAAATTGAAATTGCGTGATGTTTAAAAGTTAAAAAAATTGTTGCAAAAGTGACATTTATTGGTCAGGTGTTGCCACCGTATGAATGACGTCAACGTTACTCACGGACATGTGTTTCTAAAAAATATAGATCATATATAATTATATTTTAAAAGAAAACACTGCATGAAATTCCATTCGATGCGCGACGCAGAGAATCTTCCATCATGCAGAAAGAAGGAAAAAGAAAATTACAAAGAATTTGTTAAGTGAAAAAAAATTAAATTTTGCCTTATATGCAGATTTCATTTGCACACGAACGGAAGCAAAATATAAATTTAAAAAAAAGAGAAGTCGGATGGGCCAATCCCTAATCTAACTGAATCTGAAGTTTGATGAAAATAAGTGCATTAGTTCTTGAGATAGAGCTATTGCGGAAATCGCGAAAAATGCAGCATAGCAGCGCCACCTGTCGAGCGATTTTCCCCAAAACCTAATCAGCACCAATTTATATTATAGGAACTAACTGAATATAAAGTCTTGTTAAATTTTTTTGTTCTTCAGATAGAGCGCCCACAAAATTTTTGTTACGTACAGACAGACAGAGTCACAGACTCACAGACAGACATTTTCTAAAAACAGTCAAGTCGTGTTCAGGACCTTCTAAAACATATAAATCAGTCGAAAACCGGAAGTCGAAAATTTTCATGAATCCAATACTTTCTTCTTGTAAAGATAGAAAGTAAAATAAAATGTTATATGCGTCTTTTTTATAAGTTCTAAAACAATTTTCTTTTTATCAATCTTAACAATTCTGGTGTGAAAAATAAAAAGACCTACCAATAATAGAGGAGGGAGGGGGTCTTTCATTCCGATTGCAAAAATATATCCAACTGCTAGCAGGGTAAACTAATATGTTGTGTGGCCATCGCAAAACTTAGTGGTTCTATATAAATCAAATCGTTTTCAACAAAAATAAATGATATTCTATACGTTTTTCAAAGATAGGTATCGCAGAAACCGGAAAAAAAGTGCATATCAGCGAAACATGTTGGACGATTTACAGGAAAACCTTATCAGCGTCTATTTATGTCAAGGTCTAACAGAAAGTGAAGTTTGATGAAATTCTCTGCATTAGTTCTTGAGATATAGCTATCGTGAAAATCATGACAAAATCAGCATAGCAACGCCACCTGTTGGACAATTTACACTCTAAAATTGGGAGGAGTGAGAAGTTGACTCTTTGGAAGAGTGAGAGGCCTTTTCACTCTTTTTGGAGTGAATTTTATAAAAATACACTCCTTAAAGAGTGGAATTTTCCACTCCCTAGAAAGGAGTGAAATATGTCACTCCGTTGTCGAGAGTGACTGTCTCACTCCTTTGACAAGAGTGAAATATTTCACTCCGTTGAAGAGGGAAAGCCTGGCATTATATAATTTTGTCCATATTTATTTATTGAGAGAAACGAAATTATCATTTTTCTTTTTCTTTTTAGGTAGATTTCGTAAGAAATACTACCTATTACATTCTCCCCTATGTTGGAATTTCTGAAAATTTTTGGAGATCTACGCCGATCATGACCCCTAGAACCCCAAACCACCCCCAGTTCAAAACTTTATCTATCTATCTATCTGTCTGTCTATATAGCTATATCATTTTTTTTTATGGACACGCTAACTTCAATAATTCTGCACAAATCTCTTCCAAACTGATACATATAATCAAGGGACATAAAATCTTGGTCAAGTTCGTTAATGGGCAAAATCGAAATGGGGGGGGGGGGTTGTGAAAACAGAAAAAAACCCATAACTTCTTAATTATGATACGTATCAAATCTGTTTAAAGTTATTATTACTTCTAGGAAAAGGGCCAAAAATTTATGTATGACAGATTTTTGATATCATTAAAAATGGCCTAAAGGGGGGGGGGATGGGAGTTTAAGAAGAAAAATATTCATAACTTCGTCAATTTACAAGATATCCAATCCGCTTAAATTTATTATAAATCTTCTTAATATTATCTATAACTTTTATACTGACAAATTTTTTATAGGACCAACCCTTATAGAGAAAAAAATCCCTGCCGGCTCCGCTTGAAGACACAGGTAGATTTCGAATTTTGCTTTTTAACCATAAATATAAAATAAACTTAGGTGGAGAATTGATATTTTATCTTTTTTGTACTACTATTTATTTATTTTTTTTAATCATTGTTCAGCACTATATAATGCGGTTATTTTATTTTTGTGGCAACACTAATTTGAGGAAAAATCGTGCATTTCATTTATAAAAATAATGCCGATTTAATTTTTAATTAATAGCAATATTTAATCAAAAACCATGTTTTAACGAAATGTGGGGGGTAGTACTATGTCAGAAGCTGCTTTAAAAAGCTTTCGAAGGAGGCTACCTCATTTGTTGTTGTGTGTTTTGTAAATTCGTCACTGCAAATAGCTAAAAATTATTATATTTCCATTTGGAAGAAATTTTTTTTTTTTTTTTTTTAAATAATCAGGCATAAAGAAAATAAAATTAGTTAAATTTCAAAATACTGAGAGGGGCAACGGCCTGCACTGTCCTCCTGCTGACACTTATGTTTTATGAAAATGCAATAGTTATTTGCAAGTATTACGACAAAATCTGTAATTAAACTATGTTTTATATCTGTCGAAACTTTTTAAAACTATAATAGTAATTAAACTCAAATAATTGATAAATGTCAGTTTCCGTAAATTGATAAATGCAAGTTGCATTATGAAAAATATACCAAATAAAGAAATTAAAATGTTTCTAATTTATTTTCCTACAACGGTTTATTTCCCGCTGATAAAAAGTAATGAGATCAAAAAACTCTTTATATTATAAACGAAGTTGAGTCAGTGATAACGCTAAATTCAAAATGCTGACCTGGCTGTTTTGCTTTGTAAGATGACGTCAGTACGTCATTGGCATTCGCGCGGTAAAAGAAACTGTTTTAATGATTTGTGCTTGTTTCACGAAGTTTGTCCAGATTTTAAATGGTGTATAATTCCCTGATTATAATGAAATATAGTATTTAAATTGTGGTTCTCATAATGTGTGGTGTGTCATCTGCATCTGCAACTATATTAGTGCAGTTTTTGTTCTTTAAAAATTTACTTCAATGGCTATTATTTGATTGATAAAGATGCCATGCTGTTTCTAGAATAAGAAAATACTCGCGAAATACCAAGTTCCAGAATGATATATTCTTCAATATATATTTTTTTAATTTTACTGATTCATCTGCACATTTAAAGAAAGATATAAAAGACAAATAAAAAGTGCATATATTTTTTAATATTTATATAAGCATTGATTTAAAATTTTGTGGATTATTTTACAAAGGTAAGAGCTCTTGCGCGATTATTTACGAAAATATAATTTTTATTTTGAAATGGAAGTTTTACGCGAATATTATTACTTCTGTAATATTAATTATTTAAACTACTTTTTTAAGAATAATATGTATTATCTTATTTGTATATTTTTATATCGAATAAATATTTTTCAGTGTTACAAGAATTGTATTTTTTTTATTATTATTTATGTATTTATTTTTTCATTTTCCACTAAATTTATATCATTTCCAGGATTAACGATCTTGTTTACTAATCCTTAAATCATCCACTTTATAAATACATGTTTTTTTTTTTTTTTTTTTTTTTTTTTTTTTCTAGTAAATAAACTGATTATTGCTTGAATACATAAAAGCAGAGTATTGCTTTTATTGCTTGTATATTCAGACCCATATTTGACAAAAATTTTCGGATTATATTTTTGCCAAAAAAAAAAAAAATCTTTAAAATTTTATATTTCGATTTTGCAAAACTTCAAATATTGAAACATAATATTAATATTGATTTTTCGATTACTTCTGGTAAAAAGGTGTTTTCAGATTTTAATTTGAAATTGGAAAAAGGTAAGTGTTTTATATTATTTACGTACATAACTACATTTTTCACATAAAATTGCTGGGGATTTTTTGTAAAGTATATTTATGCATTTACATGAAAGATAAGAAACTAACAATTGGACATGATAAAATGTACTATATATAAGGAAAATGATCTTGAAGCTAGAAAATATTTCTCCTGCATGTTATTAATATATATATATATATAATTTTCTAATGACAGTTTAGTAACTCTGGTACTACCATCTGATGTATATAAGAGAAATTACTAACATGGCAACATAATTAAAAGTATAAAGTTATTAAATGATATTGTATTAATATGTTTTTCAATTGTAATTTTCAGTTACAGGTATTACTGGTATGATTTCGCATATGAATTTTTATTTTTAATGACAAATTATTTAATTCTGTTACACATTATAATTTTGAAGTTAATGTTTTCATGTTAACAAAATGAAATATATATATGGGAAATGTTATGGACATTTTAGCTTCAGATGGCGAACATAAAACTTGACAAATAATCATAAAAGCATCCGAATGAAGTTATCATAAAATTCTGAATATTTTATTAATAAATTTTAATTAAAAAAATTAAATTACTATTATATTTAGTTTCAGGATTTTTTTTAAATCTGAAAACTTGCTCAAAAAAATAAAAACTGCAATTAGAGCCTGTGTTCCATCTGTATAACATATTTAGATTTCAAGGCACAAATTCATTTTGAAAGCTTTACGTTATAAAAACTGCAGAAAATTTAAATTAATTTTGATTTTGATTTTTTATTCTTTTTTAAAATAAAAAAGTTTACAATAAAAAAATGGAAATCAGAAAAAATCTACAATTTAATATATTTACTTACATAAAGTTAAGATGTATATTTAACACCTAATTAGTTTTTAAACTTGAATGAATTTTTCCTAGTGTTATTAAAAGAATAGATATATTTTTTTAAGGATAGCTGACACTTTCTATTAACTAGGTCTTACAATTATCATCTTATCTATATAAAAAAATGCCCATATGGTCACCTTAATAATAATAATAATAATAATAATAATATATATATATATATCTGTGTTCCATCTAAATAATATATTTAAATTTCAAGACACACAGCCATTTTAAAAATATAATACAAACAAAGAATCCAAATCGGTTTACTTAATCATATATGAACTGGAAAAATAAAAATAAATAAAAAAGTCATATTGAATAAGATTCTAAATAAAGAATCAAAATAATGTGGAACTAAAAAAAGAAAATTGAAAAAAAAAAAGAGTGGTGGTGGTGGTGTGTATGTGTGTGTGAGGGGGGGGGGGGAGGGGGGATTGGGTAGATAAGAACCATGTTTGGCCCATGGCAGAGACAAATATATTATTTTTAAGGAGTTTTTCATTTTTGTAATAAAATTTAGGATTAAAATGGTTCTTTTTGTATAACTATTTAAGTATGCTATGTACAAGATATAAAAAAAGTTGTTTAGCAAATTTTAATATACTCTTAACATTTTTACAAAAAAAAATCTTTCTTTTTTATTTATTTATTTTTATTTATTTATTTATTTTAATAAGAAGGGCTCGTAACACCAGCGTGGTTTTTATGGATGTTAATATTTGAATAAAAATATAAAACATTCAGAAAAAGAATGAAAAATTGATTTTTCCTTATTATTATTATTATTATTGAACTATTCTATTCAAATGTTAAAATAATTTAAAGCATACTTAAAGGATAGAACCTCGTACTTTCTACTAAGAAAATGAACTGCATGAAATGAAAATGAACTGCAATGAACTGAAATGAACGAAAATGAACTGTAAAATGAATTTATGCAGTTAAAATTCTCGATAGCGGATACCTCGGGACTTCTGGGTTTGTTATCTATATACCTCCATTTAGCGAACTATAAATCAGGCTTGGAGACCACCGACCAGGCCCCTACCTACCGGGATTCGACCCAGTTTGACGGGTTTGAGTGCCTGGAGAATGGGGCGAAAATCGCCTGTCGCCTCATGGAGGCGGTCCACTAAGACAAGTACCCAGGTCGGCCAACTAATGGAGTCCTGTTTTACTGTGTTGTTCACTCCTGAGTTTCAGTGTTCTGAGATCTGACGCCGCACAACACGAACTCGTCATGGCAGTTGGAATAGGGCTGGACAATTTAGTGCCAAAACTTTGGTACTCAACTTAGCCTGAGAATTGGGGGGAGAATTTTGAGGGAAAGTAAATTAAGCAATTAATTAATTAAAAATTTTTGAAGATACTGTGATTAAGTAATAATTGCCAAAAGCTGGGTTGCTTCCAGAAGAAGGACATGATTAATGCATGGGCAAACTCTTCCCCGGCTCTGACCCCCTCCTCTCTGATTTTAGGTGCCTTCCAAATTTGATATTTCTTTCAATATTTTAAACTTATAGAGTAGGATATAGCGGACATTTCGAGACTATAAAATTTGTCTACTATTCGGAGGTGCCCACATTTCTGATGTAAAAATATTCAAACATGTATGTGTTGTGGATTGAAAAGGTGGATTTTCCCTAAATAGAGGTGTCCGCTTTTACCTCTAAAACCGGACACTTCCGAATAGCGGAAAAATTCTGTGGTCCCGAAGTATCCACCATTGAAAGATTTTATTGTTTTTAGATAAATATATTTTTTGTTTTCAATCTTATCTTACTGTAAAAGCTCAAAACATTGAATATAATCTGTACAATGTCGAAAGAGATTTAAAATATCAGCTTTACGAAAATTGCGTATTAAATTTTAGGCCCCATAAAATCGGGTGTGTGTGTGGGGGGGGGGGGAGGTAGTGCCATGGATCAGTTTTCCCATGCTTTAATCAAATTCTTCTTCTGGAAAAATTACCAGCCCTGCTTTGTGGTAAAATATATTCCCATTTATCGAGGATGCAATGTGGTCAAATATGGCTGCATTTAATGCTTTAAAAAAAATGTGGTCAAAAAAGGCAACTTATTGCCGACAGATCAGAGCACGAAAATGGCCGCAATTCAGACGTTTCAAATGTCTTAAATTCAGACACAAATAAGTGTCTTAAAAGATTAAGACACTTTAAAGTGTCTCTTTTTTTAACCATCCGTTTCAGACATTTCAGTTTACAGTGATAGAAAAAGGGATGTTGACAACAGAAATAATATGTATGATTTTAGAATAATAGGACTTTGCAAAATAGCACTAATTTACGGAAAAGTACTGTCAAAAGATAAGAGTTTATATTTAAAACAAAAATTAAAGTGAAATCACACATTGTTAGTCATAGAATATCCCTCTATTAAATAGTTATTAATAAAACTTTAAAAGCAACTAAAGTACAGTAAACAATAATGTTTGATTAGATTTAAATTCATTAGCAATTAATACAGAGATCTAAAGATGTAAAATTTGAATTACACATGAAAAAAAAAAATAACGTACATCACAGGAATTATTAAAATACTAAATACAACTTAATGGGTATTTGAAAAGAAAGAAATTAATTAACTGATTAAGATTTTGGTTAATTACTTGCCTTTATGGTAATTTTAAAACTATCATATCTTTATAAGGCATGCAATGAAAGTAAACACAATTGTGATAAGCTTGGAATAAAATATTTTAGTTTATTTCTGTCAGTAACCTAATTTAATTCATTATGTAATTCCAATTGAATTTTTCCTTAAGAGTTCAATTACTGTTACAAACTATGAATTAAATAAATGTTGCTAATAAAGTATTTTATTCCAATCTTTACCACGCTTGTGTCTATTTTCATTGCATGCTCTAAAATATATGATTCTTTTAAAATGCCCATAAAAGAAACAAAAAAAAAATAATTCACTCCATAAAAAGTGAACATTCACTCCTATGAAAGAGTGGCTATTCACTCCTCTGAGGAGTGAGAAATCCACTCCTTTTGCAAGAGTGAATAGTCACTCCTATGAAAGAGTGGATAGCCACTCCTATGAAAGAGTGACTATTCACTCTTATCAGGGTGAAAAAACCCACTCTTTTTGCAAGAGTGGATAGTCACTCTTCTGAAAGAGTGAGTATCCACCCCTGTTTAGAGTGAATATTCACTTCTCGGGAGTGAGTATTCACTCTTTCAGAGAGTGAACAATTTCACTTTTGCCTAGAGTGAATAGTCACTCTAAAGAGGTTGGGCAAATTTTGACTCTGTGATAGAGTGAATATCCACTCCTCCGGAGTGAATAGTCACTCTTTCTTGTTTAGAGTGTACACCAAAAACTAATCAGCATCAATTTATATCAAGGTCTAACTGAATCTGAAGTTTTATTAAATTCCGTGCATTAGTTCTTGAGATAGAACGCCCACAAAATTTTTGTCATATACAGACAGACATTTTCTAAAAGCAACCAAATCGTGTTCAGGGCCTTCTAAAATGTATAAATCCGTCGAAATTTTTCATGAATCCACTACTTTCTTCTAGTAAAGATAGACGAAAGCAATAATTACATTTCTGTTCAAAGAGATAATCATGGTGGTGAGAAAAGGTAAATCTGTTTACAGTATACAAATGTCAATTTTCTCAAGGTAACCTGATATGACTATAATCCAGCAAACCAGACATCTTCAGAAATGTTCTCTCAGCTCAGAGACGTGCGGTGTGTTTTGAAGTTCAATATGTTCAACAGGACGATATTTTTTATTTGTGTAACTGCGGCCCTAGCTTTAGGAAAGGCTATTAATGAAGGTAAGTCATAAGCAGAGCAATATTTAAGTATTTTTTTACACAAACACGCTGTAAAAAAAAAAAAAAAAAAAAAAAAAAAAAAAAAGATTCTTAATCTAAGAAAATATAATATAACCACGAACGAAAAATATACAATAACCTCTTCCGTGTTATCCACGTTTCCGAAAAGAGTTCTTTATCTTTAGAAACCTCTTAAACCAATATATTTTTGAGACTCAAAGAAGCATTAATAAAAACTAAGTTTCTTTTGCTGCCACTGATTTTCGGAAACGTTTTCGAACAGTTTATAATGTATTATTTCTCAACCCGGAATATAGGTTTTTTTGGATGCTATCAATTCTCCAGTAAACATTTTACTGTTCATCAAACATGATACATTAACAAAATTAAAATTATTATTATTATTATTTTGCTACTCTTGCATGTGTAAATTGAACTTACGCAGCTGAAAAATGTATAATTGCGGATAACATCCTAACCCTAACTAGATAACATCCTAAAAACCCATATTCCGGTTTGAAAAAACTGATTAATACACAATAAAATCTACTCGGAAACGTTTCCGAAATCAGTGGCAGCAAAAGAAACTTTGTATTTATACTAAATGCCTCTTTAAATCTCGAAAATATATTGGTTTCTGAGGTTTCTAAAGAAAAAGAACGCTGTTCAGAATCGTGGGTAACTCGGGAGAGGTTATTGTATATTTTCGTTCGTGGTTATATTAGATTTTCGTAAATTAAGAAAAATTTTTTTCATTCTTTCTTCTTTTTTTTTTTCTTTTTACAGTGTAGGAAATAAATAGTACAACATTCATATATTGCAATATAGAATTTCGTTAAATAAATGCTTTTAGTTTTTTAAAAACACATTTTAAACAATTTGGAAATTGTACTACGTCAAACGTGACAAATGAGGTGCGTTCGTACTATAGCTAGTTACATAAATATTCAGATCTTTTCTGATTTTTAATTCTGTGAAATGAATTATATCGTCTGCAGATTAATTTCTGTAATAAAATAAGTATCTCGGTCGCTTGACGATTAAACTTCGGAAGCTCCTATAATAAAAACGCACCGATTTAAAAAAAAAAAAATACAAATTTCTTAATAAATATTTTTATTAATATCTCCTAAAGTTTTGATTCGATTTTAATAAAATTTGAAATGTCTCGACAAAATTCTGCAAAGATAATATATTTTAAATTGCAAACCATTCGGTTGGGTAGTTTTTGTGTTGTTATATGCGGACGGACGGACAGACGGACGGACCAAGCGACGACAATAGGTGCTACGTATTTATATAATTACGAACGCACCTAACAAGCGACGACAATAGGTGCTACGTATTTACAGTGTCTCACATAAGTGATGGGACACTTGTGCTTTACAAAAGGAAACTAATCAAATAAATTAAAAAACATGTACACATTTTTTTGTGGGTGTGTTTCATACTTAAATTTAGTAAAGATTATTACATAACATACATTTTGCCAAAATATTAAAATATTAATTTAATAAAAATACAAATGTTTAGAACGGAGCAAAAAATAGCTCACATAAGTGATGGGACACCATTATATATGCAACAAAAATCGTCTGAAATAAGCAATAAAAATATTTTTTGGGGTTTTATTTTTACTTAAAAGCAATTGGCAATAATTTATAAAATCGTCTGCAGTATTTCTCTCCAGTTTGTTTTGGAATTTTTGTGTTTTTTAGTTCTGTGTAGCCATGAATGCTAAATGAAAAGAAACTTCGCCTGAAATTCGAAAATTAGTTATTAATTTGCATATTGAACGTGGAAAATCTATTAGAAAAACTGCTGAAACAGTTAACTTGAGTCGTTCAACAGTTTTCAGTATCATTAAACGATATAAAAAGAATCATATGATTCAGGATAAAAGAAGACCTGGCCGACCATCAAAGCTATCCAATGGAATAAAGCGAATTATCGTTCGAAATATTTAAAAAAATCCAAGAATTAGTGCTTCAAAAGTTGCTGCTGATTTACAAGCATTATATGGAATAATTGTTAATCCTGAGACTATTAGAAGGGTAATTCGATCTGCTGGATATCACGGTAGAGTAGCCAGGAAAAAATTCATCGTAAGTGAAAAGAATAGAAAACTCAGACTAGCTTTCGCAAAATCCAACATAAATAAGAATTCTGATTACTGGAATAAAGTTATATTTGCTGATGAGAGTAAATTTAATATATTTGGTTCTGACGGTAGAATCTTGGTGTGGAGAAAACCCAGGGAAGAATTTCGCAAACAGAACTTGGTACCAACAGTAAAACATGGTGGAGGAGGAGTTATGGTATGGGGGTGTATGTCGTCCGCTGGAGTTGGTAATCTTGTTTTTATTGACAGTATAATGGATCAGAACAAGTATATTGATATTTTAAAGCAAAATTTGAAATCTTCAGCACGAAAATTTGAAATCTTCAGCACGAAAATTGAACCTTCATAACGATTTTAAATTCTACCAGGACAATGACCCCAAGCACACTGCTCTGAACGTTAGACTCTGGCTGCTATATAACTGTCCTGAAATAATAAAAACACCACCACAATCTCCAGACTTAAATCCCATAGAGAATATTTGGCAAGAATTGGAATCAAGAATTCGCAAACACACCATTTCTTCAAAACAACAACTAAAATCGGTGCTTCAAGAAGAATGGGGTAAAATCACTCCAGAAATCACAAAAAAATTAGTCGAATCCATCCCAAAAAGATTAAATCATGTTTTAAAAGTAAAAGGAAATCCAACAAAATATTAAAACCTTTTAAAAAGTAAAATTTTTGGATAAATATTTGATGGAAAAGTAAGTGTCCCATCACTTATGTGAGCCATTTTTTGCTCCGTTCTGAACAATTGTATTTTTACTAAATTAATATTTTAATATTTTGACAAAATGTATGTTATGTAATAATTGTTACTAACTTTAAATATGAAACACACCCAAAATTTTTTGCACATGTTTGTTTATTTATTTTATTGCAGTTTCTTTTTATAAAGCACAAGTGTCCCATCACTTTTGTGAGACACTGTATATAATTACGAACGCACCTAAAAACGCATCAAAATCAATCTTATTTTAAATATGATAAAGTAATATTTTTATAGTGCAAAACTCAAGAATAACATTATAAATGTAGAGTAAAATGAAAAATAAAGACTCTAGATATCACCAAGAATATAAACTTAGTCGTTGGGGGCCACCGTAATACTTACCCATCATGGATATGCATAATATAAAATATGAAAATAAAACATGTGTAAACTATTTATAAAATGCATTGCAATTCCAAAATATTTGCTGCACTTTATCGGCAAAGAATCAAAGTCTTTTTTAAAATATCGTCTGCTGCTACTTTTTAAATACTCTTCTGTGTATTTTTAAACTAAGGTTACTGAAATTTAATAGGCTTTGTCGCACTATTACATTCTAAGTACATACCAAATTTCAAGCCTCTTATCTCGCAATTTGTTCGGTAGATAGAGTGTTTAAAATCGTGACTTGATGACGTCATAAACTTTAAATGTTCTCTATTACTGAATTGCGTGAAAGAAACATCCTTATAACTCCAAAAATGATAATCCTATTAACTAACGGTTTATTGCGTCGGATTAAGCGTCTCATTTCCAATTAAAATATATATTTGAATTGAAATTTGGATGAAATATAGGGTCATGAAAAATCGAAGAGTGTGGAAAATAGGATTACAAATATCTCGGCAATTAATTATCTGATCGACTTCATTCTTTATGCAAAATTTGTTTTTTTATTGTCTTTTACATTCATTCCTTAAAATAAACAATTTCGAAAAATTTTATATACCCTTTATCAGAACAAGATATTCTTCCAGGAGATTAATTTATAAAGACGTGAATTTCTTTACTACCCTTTTTTGTTTTAGCTCTAATTAGCACCGATACAGGGCACTGCGCTTTTCTAAACTGTTACATCGCTAAAACTAACATATAAAATATTATCATCATTTACTCAACTTTTAATATTTCATTCTATTTAAATGTTGAAATACAAAAAAGAAATGGCTTGCATTTTAAACTAGTCGTTGGGTGCCACCATAATACTTACCCATCATGGATATGCATAATATAAAATATGAAAATAAAACATGCGTTAAACTAGTTATAAAATGCATTGCAATTCGAATAAAATCGTGGCTTGATGACGTCATAAAGTTTAAATGCTCTATTACTGAATTGCGTAAGAGAAACTACCTTATAACTCCAAAATTGATAATTATATTAACTAACGGTTTACTGCGTCGGATTAAGCGTCTCATTTCCAATTAAAATATATCTTTGAATTGAAATCTGAATGAAATACAGGGTCATGAAAAATCGAAGAGTGTGGAAAATAGGATTCCAAATATCTCGGCAACTCATTATCCGATCGACTTCCTTCTTTATGCAAAATTCATGTTTTTTTTTTAAATTGTCTTTTATATTCACTCCTTAAAATAAACAATTTCGAAAATTTTTATATACCTTTTATCAGAACGAATATTTCGAGAGTCCGAAAAAAATAGTTCCGGATAATCGAGAGGTTACTGAAATTTAATAAGCTTCTTCCCATTATTACATACTAAGTACATACCAAATTTCAAGTCTCTATCTCAGTTTGTGCGGGAGATAGAGCGTTTACAGACACACAGACAGACGGACGGCAATTTTTTTTTTTTTCTAAAGATAATGTTTTTTGGAATCTCCAATGTCTGAAACGTGTAAATCCGTCATTTTTTTTTTTTTTTTTTTTTTTTTTAAATTTTCAAAACGATTACAAGACTTACCCTATACTACGTATGATGGGTAAGTAGAATAGCATTAAAATATTTGAGGGAGTCGTTTGAAGAAAGTGCTAAACCATATTTTTAAACTTTTGAGATATATCAGTTTGAAAGTTAGATCAAATACTTAAATCCAGATATATAACATAAAGTTTTTTTTGCCAATGTCTTTGCAAATGTCTTTGCCAATGTAACATTGGAAATATTCTGATGGCATTCCTTTTATGGTATTACTATTACGTCCTTTGTAAATTAGCTATCTTCATTGGGAGCATAAACTTCTGGGTCAAAAACGAAACCTGGGACATATGCTGACACCAAGGGACATTAGAAACAAATTAGATGTGGGATATTATAATTTACGATAATAAACAGCAGATTACAGTGTTAGATTTATTTCACCAAAAATGTGGCTTGGCGCTTTGTTGCTCCGACCCCCTCATTTGATGAATGCTTAACTTCTAAACATGAAAAATGATAAATATCTCTATTTTATGAATTGTAGTGTTTATTTAGAAATTTAAAATAACAAATTTTTATAGAAGTTTGAATTTATTCTAAGAGACGCTTGTTGTAAAAAGATAGCCGAACAAAACGAATACGCAAAACCACTTGATTAATTGAACTAAATAATAATTTTAAAAAACGCATTTACAATGTATTCTTCTTTTTCTTCTTTTCTTATTATTACTTATCCATCATACGTAGTATAGGGTAAGTCTTGTAATCGTTTTAAAAATCGAAAATATTTTTTTGACGGATTTACTCGTTTCAGACACTAGAGATTCCGAAAAACATTTTTAGAAACAAAAAAATTTGCCGTCCGTGTGTCTGTAAACGCTCTATCTCCCGAACAAATTGAGATAGAGATTTGAAATTTGATACGTACTTAGTATGTAATAATGAGGAGAAGCTTATTGAATTTCAGTAACCTCGATTATCCGGAACTTTTTTTTTTTCAGACTCTCGAAATATTCGTTCTGATGAAAGGTATATATAGGTGGTTATCAAAATAATGGAAACACCCTAGATTTTGAAGGTATTCTTTATTAATATGGCGTAGGACCGCCTTTGGCATGTAATACAGCTTGGATTCGCCTGGGAATCGAATCATACAAATTCTGAATAGTGTTTAGAGGAATATTGTACCATTCTTCATGGAGATATTGTGAAAGTTCCGTGAGAGATGCCGGTGGAGGATATCGATTCCGGATTGAAAGCTCTAAAATAGACCACAACGGTTCGATTATGTTGAGGTCTGGGGACTGTGCGGGCCAAGGTAAATGTTCCACCTCATCCTCATGTTCATCAAACCATGATTGGACAACTCTGGCTGCATGAATAGGGGCATTATCATCCTGGAAAATTCCATCTCCTGCAGGAAACAAAATTTGCATCATGGGATGGACCTCGTCAGCTAAAACTTCTCTATACTTCTCCCCAGTGATCCTTCCTTTCAGGGTTACGATTGGACCAGCAGAAAACCATGACACGGCTGCCCATACTATGACCAATCCACCTCCATGCTTGACAGTTGGACGGAGGCAATCAGGATCATACGCTTGTGCAGGTGTTCTCCAGACATGTACCCGTCCTGTTGTGGGGAAAAGTGTGAAAGATGATTCGTCTGACCATATAACAGTCTTCCACTTATCAATCGACCAGGTTTTGTGGTTGTGGCACCACTCTACACGACGTTTGGCATTAGCATCTGTGACAAGTGGCTTGGGAATTGCTGTTCTGCCGTAAATGTTCTCTTTATGAAGGTATCTCCGAACTGTAATTGTTGACACTGGAGAATCCAGATGCTGATTGAGCTCTGCGGTCACTTTGGCTGCAGTTGTTTTCTTTTTAGACATTACAATCCGCTTCAATACCCGTCGGTCTCTTTCACTCAGCTTCTCCTTCCGTCCACTATTTTGCTTTGCTGAGCTTGTCTTTCCGCGCTGTGTGTATGCTGTCATGACTTTAGACACCGTACCTCTAGAAACGCCTATAAGCTGGGATGTTCCGGTCACCGTTGCTCCAGCTAGTCGGGCTCCTACAATTTGGCCTCTTTGAAAATCTGTGAGGTCTGACATTTTACGCTTCCGACAAAAAAAATCAAAACGTAGACAACTCTTCTAGAGCTCTCTCATACTACCTAATACATGTACTTTTTATATTAAAAAAAATCTGGTAGCTAAGATTATATTTTAATGCTTACGAAGGGAATTCTTAAATGTCCCTTTCATTCACAAGTGTTTCCATTATTTTGATAACCACCTGTTAGTTTACTTAACCATTTCACACAAGTTGATTTTTAAATGTTTAATTCATCTTATTTAAACAATCAGGAACATAGTTGTTAGCTGTTTCGAGAGCAGTTGATTCGACCTTAAAATCCCTCAGTCAAAGGAAAATGAATGGAAACCCGGTTACAGCAGATTGCCACTGGTCGTTTAATTATAATATAATCTTCCGTAATCGTTTTAGATTTGATCAAATCAGAGTGGTTTTAAAACATGCGGTGTCAGAACGGGGGTTGGCGAGCGTAGCTCGTAGGGGGCAGAGCCCTCTAGTAATTAAAAAATAAATAAACTGTAAATTAAAATAAAAAATAAACTATAAACTAACATAAATAAATAAACTACATACTTATAGAAAAATAAGGGTTACTATACTTAGTAAATTGGCGCCATGCTTAGGCAATTGTATTTGACCTGGCCCGTATAATACGTAAGTACCCATTTTTTTATTATAAAACACACACAAATTATTTTATCATAAAACACACATAATGAATAATTTATTATGGTACTTCTCTATTATCCCGTCGTCCACTTTTCATAACAAAAAACTATCGCCAAACTGTAAGATTAAACGCCAAAAATGCAGTCCCATTTTCTTGATGTCAGAAGCATTATATGTGTTTGTTATGTCATCAAGTGGTTTTTAATTCGACATTTGCGGGTATTTTTCATTATGTATTACTGATTTATTTCGTTAATTAAAATAACAATTGTGTCCTTAAATTCTTATATTTTTTTTATTTATTTATTTTAATATTCCAATGGCAACGTTCTCCCGTTTATTTGGCATTACAGTTTGGGGATAGTTTTTTGTTATGAAAAGTGGTCAACGGGATAATAGAGAAGTACCATTATTATAAAACATACAATGTTTAATTTAATATAAAACACACGCAATCTGCTCTACCTGGTTGCCATACGAAGCAAAATCTCGCCAAAATCATCGTGTTGCCTTAGGCATAAAATCGTCCTTTTGACGCCAAAAATTTAAACCTGTGCGTCTGCAACATCTGTACCAATATCTACTATCTATCTATCTATCTATCTATCTATATTATAAAGTACAAACGTGTCCGTGCGTAACGCTGACGTCATTTTGCGAATGGCAACAGTTTACCAGGAAATTTCAGTTTTGCAATTTTTACTATTGTAATTTTTTTAATTTCTAAACATCTCACATTTTTAATTTTTACACCGTTAAATAGGGGAAAATATCTACTTTGAAATGCAATTTGTTTGAAAACGGTATCTTAATTCGCTGATTTATTATGGCTTTTAAATTAAAAAAAAATTGGTATTTTTCCCTTTTTTCGTATTTAATGGTTGCCATTGGTAATTTTTCTTCCCCTCTTGGCGACCGCCTATGGGCTTTATTGGCATGACGTCATAAACCACCATCATGTGACCTCCCTGCTGTGTTTATATTTGTTTGTCTATGTATCGCATGCATACATTGGTCGATATTGTAAGAAATCACGTGTTGGTGGTATTCTTACAATCTCGAACCCATATTCCCAATAAAGCCCATTCTCTCCAAGCTAGGCAATATTTGGCTAAATATCAACAAATTTGGCGACAAAAACAAGTTGCCATAAATGAAGCCAACTTAGCTATAGCTGACATATTTGGCGGAATTCTGATTCAAATTCAATATTAACGAGAACTGAGACTGAATGGTCTGTAATCGGGTTCCGTCCATTTTTAGGTGCGTTCGTAATTATATAAATACGTAGCACCTATTGTCGTCGCTTGGTCCGTCCGTCTGTCTGTCTGTCCGTCCGTCCGCATATAACAACGCAAAAACTGCCCAACCGAATGGTTTGAAATTTAAGATATATTATCTTTGCAGAATTTTGTCGAGACATTTCAAATTTTTTAAAAATCGAATCAAAACTTTAGGAGATATTAATAAAAATATTTATTAAGAAATTTGATTTTTTTTTTTTTTTAAATCGGTGCTTTCTTGTTAGAGGAGCTTCCGAGGTTTAATGATCAAGCGACCGAGATACTTATTTTATGACAGAAATTAATCTGCAGACGATATAATTCATTTCACAGAATTAAAAATCATCAAGATCTGAATATTTATATGACTATCTATAGTATGAACGCACCTCATTTGTCACGTTTAACGTACAATTTACAACTTCTTATAGCTTGGTGTTTTCCAGTAAAATTAGCTAAAATCTTAAAACCAAGGAATAGGTAGGCTGTCTTTTCCTGCCGCTATAGACCAGAAGGACTTTTCGTAGTTTATTATACATATATCAGCTACAAATAAATTAATAGCTCGTGTGTATGTTTTTAAATTTAAACTGTTTGGAAGTAATGTTATTTCAGCATTTTAAATATGTCGTAAGTTTCCACATTTAATGTTTTGAACGTGTAACAATTTAATTATTTCTCTTTTTTAAAATTCAAGTATATTTTTATAACTTATTTTTCTACATTTACTGCTTTTAACACGTGATCATTTAATTATTGTTTTAAAGTTTTATTTCTGTTTTTGATAGTCACGTGTAAATACGTTTTTTAATTGAAAGGGAATATTATTATGTGCGCTATTTTACAAATTGGCAACAATTCAAATAATGGACTTTTTTAAATATAAATTAAATTATCAAAATAATGGAAATTTGAATAAAATAATTTGTTCTAATGATCAGATTTTGACGAAATTGAAATGGGACCACCTTGACCCTTACTCTTTCAAACGAAATAAAAATTATAAAAATCGATTCACATTTACGAGAGAACGTCCTCCTTTTTTAAAGTCTGTTAAAAATAGAAAATATGTTATCTGTACTCAAATAATTAAAGTTAATTGTTCTTTGAAAAGGCGAAAAACAAATACCTGAGTGTACTAGATAGAACATTGTGAATTTTAATGTCACCTTTACTCTGAACTAAAAAACATTTAAATTACAACAGTTACCAAAACACAAAATGGATTAATTTTCCTTTATTCACTTAAACTTCTGAACTAAAAAAATATGATTATATACTAAAATTTAACAAATCTAAAAGACATTTCTTTCTTTAAAAAGCAAATCTGTACAAAATCTACAAACAAGTATCATATCTACTTTTGATAATGTTTTTCTCATCTTCATTTCCAACACAATTTTGAACTATTTCAGTTTTTTTTCTTGATTTCGAAAACATCCAAGCCATTCTCTCCCTTTTCCTTTACAAGATAGCCAGTCTTTACATTCAACTCGAGAAATTTTTCGACGTGTATTTTCAGGTACTGGAACTTAATGGCATAATTTCTTCTCATGTAATGCTCGATGTCATTTAGGTTCGCCCCTTGTCCACCATTCAGATTGGCAAGTGCAAGAAGCACCATTTCTCCTGTGGGAGGGTGCCCTCTGCGGCCTTGAGCACAGTGGCGCAGCCAAGGGGGGGGTTTGGGGGTTAACCCCCCCCCCCCCCAGAGCTAAAAAAATTACTATAATTGCCGCTTATATGAATCAACACTGCTAAAGTTAAAATTAAGTTTTTTGGCCTAAGCCTTGGCAGAATCTTTTATCGCAGCTTGAAGTGATTCTTTTTCAATTAATGTACATGTCTAAATTCCTTTCGTATGTGCTTGCGGTTTTAATACGAGAAATGAAATCATTTTCAGTTTGGCATCTGCGTGCTTCCTAATGCATACGTTTTGGATCACAGAATAAATAAAGAAAGATAAAATGCAATGTCTATTTCTCAATACATCTGCATGCTAAAATTCCTGCAGATGTTAAGTTCGGACAGTTAGTTTTCTGTTGTTATAAAGATGCTGATATGGTAATGTGGTTTCGTGGTTTGCGTTAAAAAAAAAAAAAAAAAAAATAGAATGTGTTTCTCCCTAACAAATTTTCTTCTGTCATTATTTTTTTTTCTCTATTTCTGGGCACTTTTTTTTTTTTTTTTGCTTATTTTCTGCTCTACTCATTTATTAAATTTCATTATTAAAAGTCAAAATGTATTATTATTTTTTTTACAAAAGACAAAATTGCTTTAAATTTTACAAATAATGTATGAAATATAAATATTCGGGTGGGATAACAAGCATAATGCATACCTCCTTCTAATGAAAGGGGGTTTGGGTTGATGGTTGTTGTTATTGCTGAAAATTAGAGCACCGGTACTCTTTTTTCCTAGAATTTAAGCCCTGCCTGTGAGTATGGATTTTGAAAAAAAAAAAAAGGCGTTAAATGTGCGCTAAATGCATTTTTTTAGAAAAATACTATCTATAATTACACACAATTTTACGCTAACCATGCATTAATTTAAATTGATCAGCAATAAATTAGTTATGCATTGATTTACATTTATTGTATTTTAACGAATGCTATCTGCATGTCATTAAAATTATACTAGCTGACCCGTCCGGCGGTGCCTGGGCTCATGATAATTACCTCAAATTTGTATGATTATCTATCTTATATCAATTTTATATTTTTAAATGAAATTTTCACAAAAAAATATTGATTATTAGACAGAAAAGCATTTTTTAAAGACACCTTCTTGTTTGGTTGGGTGTTTTGTTTGTTTCTTTTCCTCGTAAGGGTCTCTCGTTTCATAGTTTAAAAAAAAAATAACCCCAGTTGTCTGAATTCTATAAATTTTTCATCAGTTATAAACAGGTCTTGACAAATGCAGTCGCCAAGTTGCCACTGGCGATCTAGTTTTTCTATCTAGCCACCAAGTTATTTAACCTGATTTTTTTTTAATTATTATTATAATTTTTTGTACAAAAATTGACCTAAGAAATGACAATAAATGGCATTTTTTCTCATTTTCGGCATTTTTAATTAGGTAAAAATAAGTTTAACAAATGCAAATTTTAAATTAATAAAAAATAATTATTTGACTGACTTCGACACGAAAACAGGCAGAAATTGTTTTCCTGCTTCACTGTTTCATCCATGCCCCCCTCATCAGATATAGATTTTGCAGCACTCACTTATCCAGACATTTGAAACCTTCGGCAATCAGCATTTCCGAGAACATACCGGTTAATGCAGCCTTTACATTTTTTTTCATAGATAAATAATTTTGATAAATTTCATTAGAAAACTTTGTTTATACCATCTTTTTAAATGATGTAACTATTCTAAACTATGTAACTAATAATCCGACAATAGGCTTATTATTTTTCTCAATTAATTGATAAAAAACTTTTGTGCTTTTGGAAATTAGTGACTTCGGAGGGGAGCCGTTTATATTTTTTTACTGGTAACTAGAATTTTTTACTGGCTACCAGATTTTATCAAATTTGTAAAGCCATGGTTATAAATATAATGGTTTTAGAGACCGTGGAAAAATATTGATATCTAGCTGTAAAAGAAATGCTTTCTTCTCGCGTCTTTTTTTTTCTTCTTTTTCTTTCTTTCTTTTTTTTTTTTTTTTTTTGGCGACGTGTCCTTTAAAATAACAACACAAAAAAGTTATTGTCCGAACTCTCTGAAATTTTATTCGATTGTCAATATAACTGTATCCCACCCCTCTTTAAAATTCCGTGAAAAAAGTCTGTCTTTGACTAAAGTCGAAGAGAACAGAGTCACAGAAACACAGAGTTACGTCAAAAAAGACTAAGTCACAGACTTAGTCACATTTAATACTGAAAACATGAGCCGACGCTGAGCAAACCCACGCCAAAATACCCAAATTTCTTTTTGCATTGTCATCGAAAAATTCTGAGATTTTTTTAAATACTTTTATTCATCAGAGCGTTTCCAAATTTTTGTAGGCGCTGTAATTTTGATCTTCCAAGATGCTTTTAATGGATTTAGTCGAAATACAGACGTTTAGTTACTTTTAGAATAGAAAAAAGATCGTCTTCGAAAGGCCCGATATGACGTGAGGTTCTAAATAAATCGTAATTTAGAATGCTTTCAGCTGTTTCACACCTTTAAATTTCCCATTTATAATAAATTCTTTATGCCAATAAGCATTTCCATCTTAAAAGTAATCTCTATACTAAATTTCAAGTTTCTAACACTAACAGTTTCAACTAAATCATAATTTAGAACGCTTTTAGAAAGTTTTCAGCTCATTTCGTCCTTTTAAATTTTTAAATGTTTTTTAAAATGTTATAAGCAATTACTACATAAAAGTAATCATCATGCCAAATTCCATGTTTTCATACCAATTGTGTCACATAAATCGCAATTTTAGAATGATTCTTACTCTTGCATTCTTTTAAATTTCGTAATGAAAAAATAAATTCTGGGGAGAATTTACGTCTTTTAAGTAACATCCATATAAAATTTCAAGACTCTAGCTCTAAAAGTTCTAAATGACTTGTTACATTTGGCAAAAAGCAAGGTAAGTAAGTCTATTGAAAATTTTGTTAAAATTGCTTCATTATTATTAAAGTTAGGAATAAGAATTCGTGATTCTTTGCAATGAAACCTTGTGTATTTTTAACACTTTCCAACCTAGTTGAAAAGTTTATGACTTCGGTTTGTCTGGTCGTATGGCCGTCTGGCCGTGCTCTAACTCCCGTAAATATGCTCGGATTGCCCTGTAATTGTTATATGTTATTGTCCTTATCTATAGCATGTTCGCTATTTCAACTGAAGTGTGTAGCACTTATAGTTTTTTTACAGGGACACTCAAAAGAATTCCGTTACATTACGGTGTATGGGGAAAAATCATTTGCGGTTTATTTTAATGATGTTACACAATTTCAAACACATTGTAATTGATATATATCACTAAGGTGCATTACAAGAAGCTTAATATGGAATAGGATGTGCATAGCACTTATAGTTACTTTACAGGGACAGTCAAAAGAATTCCGTTACATTACGTCTATGGAGAAAAATCGTTTGCGGTTTAATTAAATAATGTTTCACTATTTTAAACACATTGGAATTTATATATATCACTAAGATGAATAATCACTCACTTTTTGTCTATTACTTGGTGTGTATAAATTCTGTAGATCATATATAGGGCAGCACAAAAGTTCGCGAACACATTTCCGTTTATTGACAGAAACTCCAGATGGAGAATTTTAAACTGTGTTACGCGTTTCCTAACTAAACTAAAATTTAACATCCTATGTATAGTAACATCAGTACAAAAACACTTAACGGGTTAAAAGTTGTGACGCAGCACTTTCTTTTGGCTTTATGAATTTTAAATATGGGTCTTAAAAGCAATGATATCAAATTTAAGTGATGCTATGTTAATAATTATTTTTTTAAATCATAATTTTCTTTTTAGTTTTATTTATATTCACAGGTGCAATTATTATCTTAATATGAAAAAATATATAAAATTTATTCGCTGATGCTTTTTCATTCACATCTCTCATGAATTCAAAATATGGGTTTTAAAAGAAATGATGTCAAAATTTGAGTGACACCTTGGCGTTAATTTAATAGGACTCTTTTAAAATTCAATTTAAATTATTTTTGGTTTGTCTTCTAAAGTATATTTACACATACAAACAATACTTTTAATTTTTCAATACACTTTTAAATATATTACTTTCACTGAGCCTATATTATGTATTGAAATGTATTTATTTCAATAAATTGATTTATCTTCTGTGCCACGCTATCCAAAATCATAAGTAAAATTTATGTAAATGATTATTTTGCGTCATATTATCCACTTGAATACATTTCCCTTTGTTTGGATACTATGACGCAAAATAATCATTTACATAAATTTTACTTATGATTTTGGATAGCGTGGCACAGAAGATAAATCAATTTATTGAAATAAATACATTTCAATACATAATATAGGCTCAGTGAAAGTAATATATTTAAAAGTGTATTGAAAAATTAAAAGTATTGTTTGTATGTGTAAATATACTTTAGAAGACAAACCAAAAATAATTTAAATTGAATTTTAAAAGAGTCCTATTAAATTAACGCCAAGGTGTCACTCAAATTTTGATATCATTTCTTTTAAAACCCATATTTTGAATTCATGAGAGATGTGAATGAAAAAGCATCAGCGAATAAATTTTATATATTTTTTCATATTAAGATAATAATTGCACCTGTGAATATAAATAAAACTAAAAAGAAAATTATGATTTAAAAAAATAATTATTAACATAGCATCACTTAAATTTGATATCATTGCTTTTAAGACCCATATTTAAAATTCATAAAGCCAAAAGAAAGTGCTGCGTCACAACTTTTAACCCGTTAAGTGTTTTTGTACTGATATCATTACTTTTTTAAGGTTATTGATGAGAATGTCAATTAGTCGAAATTAAGCATAGGGTATAAATTGGACCCCAATAAAATATGAGGGTGGTGGCCCAGGGAGAGGAATCCAAGACTCAACTTTTAAATTATACAGCGAGAGAGTAACACAATTAGAAGGATGAAAATGCATGGCAAAACCCGTTTGTTCCATCTTCCTCCGCCAAAGGACGCAACCTTTTCTATACAAACATAGCTGAAAATTTTCGGCCGTCGATTCCGAGTCAAATGAGCCATACGTCGTCGTGATCGGTCCCATAGAACCCGATAGGAAAGTGCCCCCTGGTGGTGAAACTTGGAACTAAAATCGATATATCCTGTCGATGTCGAGTCGAATGAATCACACTGCATTGTGATGGGACCCATAGAACTCGAGATAGCTGCAAAATCCGTTAGTTCCATCTTCCACCACCAGGGGGCGGACTCTGTTCCATACAAACATAGCTGAAATCTTTGAGGCTGTCGATTTCGAGTCGAATGAGCCATACGTCGTCGTGATCGGTCCCATAGAACCCGATAGGAAAGCACACTCTGGTGGTGAAACTTGTAACTAAAATCGATATATCCTGCCGATGTCGAGTCGAACGAATCAAACTGCATTGTGATGGGACCCATAGAACTCAAGTTAGCTGCAAAATCTGTTAGTTCCATGTTCCACCACCAGGGGGCGCACTCTGTTCCATACAAACATGGCTGAAATCTTTGAGGCTGTCGATTTCGAGTCGAATGAGCCATACCGCGTCGTGATGGGGCGCATATGACCCGAGATAGGAAAGCGCCCCCTGGTGGTGAAACTTGTAACTAAAATCTATATATCCTGTCGATGTCCAGTTTAATAAATCAAACTGCATTGTGATGGGACCCATAGAACTCGAGTTAGCTGCAAAATCCATTAGTTCCATCTTCCACCACCAGGGGACGCACTCTGTTCTATACAAACATAGCTGAAATCCTTCAGGCTGTCGATTTCGAATCGAATGAGCCATACCTCACCGTAATCGGGCCCATAGAACACGAGATAGGATAGCGCCCCTGGTGGTGAAACTTGGAACTAAAATCGATGTATCCTATCGATGTCGAGCCAAATGAATCAAACTGCATTGTGATGGGACCCATAGAACTCAAGTTAGCTGCAAAATCTGTTAGTTCCATGTTCCACCACCAGGGGGCGCACTCTGTTCTATACAAACAGCTGAAATTTTTGAGGCTGTCGATTTCGAGTTGAGTGAGCCATACCCTGTCATGATCGGGGCCATAGAACCTAAGATGGGAATGCGCCCCCTGGTGGTCAAACTTGAAACAAGTTGAATGAATCAAACCATGTTGTGATGGGACCCATAGAACTTGAGTTAGCTCCAAAATCCATTAATTTCCCCTTCCACTGCCAGGGGCGCTCTCTGTTCTATATGAACATAACTGCCCCTGGTGGTGAAACTAAAATCAGTAAGTTCTATCGATGTCGAGTCGAATGAGCCAAACTGCATCATGATTAGGAATGCACAACCTGTGGCCCATGATGGATAACTGGTGGCCCGCAGAGACCATACATGCCAACCTATCCAAAAATTTCGAATTTCCTTAATAATTCGTGAGAAAAATTTGCAAATTTTGTCCATAAATCGTAGGAAAATATGAATTTCATCGATCAGGCGCATAAAATCATGAATTGCATCGACTGGATGCGAATTTTGTCAAATGGGCATGGAAAAATCACAAATTTCGCCATTTTGTCGCTAGAAAAAAAAACGCAAATTTCAATAATCGGTCAACAGAAACCAGAGATGCCAAAATCAGTAATTCCGGAGTTGCAAATTTCGTCAATCACTCAAAAAAAAAAAAAATCTTGAATTTTGTAAATCAATTGAAAAAACCTGCGAATTTTGTCGATAAGGCACTTAAAATCGTGAATTTCATGGATCGAGCAGCGAATTTCCTCGAATGGCGTGGAAAGATCGAGAATTTCAACGAACAGTTGCAGGAAAAATTTGCAAATTGTCCATAGATCATAGGAAAACATTATGAATTTTGTCTATCGGTTCTGCAAAATTATGAATTTTGTCGATAGGCATGGAAAATCGCAAATTTCGACAACTGGGCTTGGAAAAATCAAGAATTCCATCGAATGTTTGTGAAAAAATTTTAAATTTCAACGAACGGTAAAAAAAAAAAAAAATTTGCGAATTTCGCCATTGTCTAGAGAAGAAAAATTGTGAATTTCATTAATTGGCCGATGGAAAGCATATCAGTTGAAAATCATGAATTTTGTCAATCAGGCACAGTAAAAACATGAATTTTGTGGATCGGGAGAAGGGAAATCATAAATTTTGTTGAACACATGCATAAAAATCATGAATTTTGTTTATCAGGCATGTAAAAATCATTAATTTCGTCAAACGGATGCATAAAAATCAAGAAAGTCATCAATTGGGTGCGTAAAAATCTTGAATTTCATCGATCAGGCGTGTAAAAAATCATGAATTTCATCGATAAAGTGCATAAAAATATAGGACAAAATTGCCATTCGCCAATCGGCGAGTAATACTGAAAATTTGCCGACTGACTTTACTGCCACCACTGGTCAAACTTAATACTTCCAATTGCGATGATTCAATGGAAAAAGATTTTTTCCCCACTGTCGCTCGACAAATTTCAAAACCATTTGGCGAATTTCACGATTTTTTCAAAGAAATTATTTGACAGATTGTGATTTTTTTTCTTCTCGAAGCCATTCGACGATATTCGAAATTTTTTTCCCCTGAAACCAGTTGATACATTTTGTGATTTTTCCACTATCAATGAATTTTGTGATTTTTCTGCTATCGATTGATGAATTTCGTGATTTATCGACTATCGATTAATGAATTTCACGACTTTTTCCATAAACGAACAAATTGTGCACTTTTTTTCCACTGCCATTCGACGAATTTTGCAATTCTGTTCCGCGATTGTTAGACAAATTTCACTATTTTTCTCCCAAGATCATTTGACGAATTTTGTGATTTTTAATTTTACTGACTGATTGATTTATATTTAATAATAAAAGTTAAAATGTTTTGATTTAAAAACAAGATGGCTAACTGAGGGTGAATCCCAAAACTTAGCCGCATCATCAATGAGTTAGCTAATCAAGCATTTAGCTCTTACAGTTTGTTTAAAAGGTGCACACAAAAGCAAAAAATATGAATTTTTTTTAATCCTTACCATCACTGTTGAAATCCTGAACCAATTAGAATCTAATTGTGACAGTGTATTTATCTTGCAAATATCATTGAGGAGTTTTTTATACAGGGACACGCAAAATCAAAACATCATCATGATAACATTCAAATTACTAAGCCAATTCAAACCTAATTATGCCAAAGTATCAATCGATGAATTCATTAATCAAATATGTTGGGCAAAATCCTAGAACAAGCAAAACATCCGATTTGGCTATTTTTTTTACGCACGTCAACCAAAAAAACGGCAACTTCCAAATTCTACCCAATCAGAATGCATGCTTTTTAAGCTTAAGCAAGCAGATACTTACACACTGCTTACGGCAAGCTTTTTCACAAAATAAACAAATTTTATTTCGTTTTACAATTATTTACAAAGTTTCAGCAAGTTTTTCTTCACGATTTTTCTATTTTTACAAACTTTTAGCAATATTTCGTCTGGATATTTCAATTTTTACATACAAGCATTTAGCAATTTTTTCCTCCAGATTTTTCTATTTTTAATAATTTTTAGCTATTTTTTCCTCCTTGCTAAAACTTTGTAAATTGTCATAAAACGGAATAAAATCAATGTTTACTTCGTGAAAAAATTTTCATAGAAACTGTGTAAGTAGTGAATTCTCTGCTACAAAGAACACAGGTTATGATTGGGGAGAATCTAGAGAATTCTGATTTTTCAAATGCACGAAACTCATTCAAGCACCAGTTAGTAACATGTATATGTACTCTTTGCGTACATTAACAGAAAAAAAAATCCTGGATGCATGAAACTCCCTGTGCAGCAATCTCTAGAATGCATGAAATTCATCCAAACAGCGGTTAATAATTGATATATATATATATATATATATATATATATATGTGAGTACGCTTCGCATACATTAACTGAAAAAAAAAATCCTGGATGCACAAAACTTGCATTTCTCTGACTTCGGTTTTTCGAAATAGATAAAATGCTTCAGGGATTCAATCCAGCATCGCTGAAATGTTACATAATCACAGAAGATCACTAATTATAATTAAAATATAGATAAAATGCTGAAGTGATTACAAATTAATCACTGAAGCATTTTATCTATACTTCAAAACATATTTGTTTTGTTTCTCATTTCCAAAATAATTTTCATTCATATTTACTTATTATAAGCATGTTATTTAATTTTACTGACTGATTGATTTATATTTAATAATAAAAGTTAAAATGTTTTGATTTAAAAACAAGATGGCTAACTGAGGGTGAATCCCAAAACTTAGCCGCATCATCAATGAGTTAGCTAATCAAGCATTTAGCTCTTACAGTTTGTTTAAAAGGTACACACAAAAGCAAAAAATATGAATTTTTTTTTAATCCTTACCATCACTGTTGAAATGCTGAACCAATTTGAATCTAATTGTGACAGTGTATTTATCTTGCAAATATCATTGAGGAGTTTTTTATACAGGGACATGCAAAATCAAAACGTCATCATGATAAGATTCAAATTACTAAGCCAATTGAAACCTAATTAAGCCAAAGTATCAATCGATGAATTCATTAATCAAATATATTGGGCAAAATCCTAGAACAAGCAAAACATCCGATTTGGCTATTTTTTTTACGCACGTCAACCAAAAAATCGGCAACCTCCAAATTCTACCCAATCAGAACGAATGCTTTTTAAGCTTAAGCAAGCAGATACTTACACACTGCTTACGGCAAGCTTTATTATACAATTTTAACATAAATTTTATTTCGTTTTACAATTATTTACAAAGTTTCAGCAAGTTTTTCTTCACGATTTTCTATTTTTACAAACTTTTAGCAATATTTCGTCTGGATATTTCAATTTTTACATACAAACATTTAGCAATTTTTTCCTCCAGATTTTTCTATTTTTAATAATTTTTAGCTATTTTTTCCTCCTTGCTAAAACTTTGTAAATTGTCACAAAACGGAATAAAATCAATGTTTACTTCGTGAAAAAATTTTCATAAAAACTGTGTAAGTAGTGAATTCTCTGCTACAAAGAACACAGGTTACGATTGGGGAGAATCTAGAGATTTCTGATTTTTCAAAAGCACGAAACTCATTCAAGCACCAGTTAGTAACATATATATGTACACTTTGTGTACATAACAGAAAAAAAAAATCCTGGATGCATGAAACTCCCTGTGCAGCAATCTCTAGAATGCATGAAATTCATTCAAACAGCAGTTAATAATTTATATATATATATGTATATATGTGTATGCTTCGCGTACATTAACTGAAAAAAAAAAAATCCTGGATGCACAAAAATTGCTATATTCCGCACTCCCTAGAATGCATGAAATCCATTCAAGCTGCGGTCAGTAATGTTCGCACAAAAATCGGTTTACAGCAATCTCTAAAGTGCTTAAAATACATCTTATCATATAAAATCAACAAAAATGCACTTACCGTTATTTCTCATCCTTCGTTTTTTTTTAATATTTCACAGGATTTATCCTTTATGACATAAAACACATTTCATAAACATAATTCAACAAATCTGACACACAACAAACCAACCCACAGACAATAGAACTCTATTATAGAATATTCTAATCTGTCAACCAACCAATCAAATCTAATTCCCTCAAAAACCAACTCAATTTTCAGAACCATGCATTCTGCTCATGCTAGAACCAAGCACAGAAGGCATGGAAAAAACGTAAGAAATAAACCGGTAACAAGAAAACTCATTTATCGCTTCGCTAAATTCGATGACGCCAAGCGTCTCGCTTGTTCTAGGATTTAACCTATTTTTCTTAATTATCTGTCTTAGTTTGTGAATAAATTTTTGTAATGTCAGTTGAAACTGATCTCTCGTACATAACGATGCATCACATTTTTTTAATGTTTTTTTTCTTCTACACCATGATGTTGCTATTTAACAACATTATTTTAATTTTAAAAAGAAAACAAACAACTAATAAATCAGTAAATATGAACGTTTTGCACTCCTGAAACCCCCCCCCCCCCAAAAAAAAAAAAAAATATATATATATATATATATATATAAAAATATATATATATATATATATATATATATATATATATATATATATTGTTTTAATTTCAGGGTATCTGAAGAAAAAAAAAATCCTTCTATAGCGTTTCTATTTTTCCATGCTCTGTGAAGATTTTTTAACGGGTTCAAAAACAAATTTCACAAATACTTCATAACTTAATTAACAAATATTTCAAAAATATATTTTTAATTCCATGTTGTTTATGTATGAAGAAAGAAACAAAAGTTTGGTAAACTTCTATCTCTGTTTAAATAGTCTATTTCAAGAATAAAAACATTCGGTAGAATGCATAGCTTTGACAATACATAAACAAAAATGAAGAATACAGTAACTTTTTTTTTTTTTTTTTTCAATTTCTTATATTTGGTGCAAGATACTACTGAATACTTTGCTACAAGATTTGTTTAAAGATATTACCCTCTCTCATGATTTTTAGGTTTCCAATGCCACGTCTACCATTGCCCCGAGAACTGACGACTGATTTCGTGATTTATTAAGTAAAATCTATATTTAACATTTGAAAATAAACTTTCACTAGAAAAAAAAAAAAAAAAAAAAACAATGGTAGAACTTTGCATTTCTCTGACTTAGGAAAATAAATATTAGAAGATAAATACATATTTCTTTATTATCTGTTTTTAAAATGCAAATTTAAGAAATGAAATTGAAAAAAAAAAGGTACTGTATTCTTCATTTGTTTATATAGCTGATCAAATATACGCATTTCACTGAATGTTTGGATTCTTATACTATGAAACAGAAGCTTACAAACGTGTTTTTTATCGTACATAAACAACATGGAATTAAAAATATATTCATGAAGTATTTGTTAATAGAAGTTAGAAGTATTTGTGAAATTTGATTTTCAACACTTCAAAAAATGTTCATAGCAGCGAATCGCATCGCATACGAAGAAAACAAACTGATGATTGATTCATTTTGAATGATTCCTTGTTACGCAAATTAATTGATATTAAAAAAAATCTTAATCTTTTTTTTCCTTTAAAAAATCACAAATTAAATATAAATAACAATTAAATTGTATATGTATAATTATAAAATATTTCAATATTTTAATCAAGGAATCTAAATATTTTTCGACTTAATGAAGATTTTGATTAAGAAATTCTTTATTATAACAAAAAAGAAAAATATACAAACAATAATTTAATTTAATACATATATATTACATATTAAAAATTGCATTAAAAACTGTTTTCGTATTAAAAAAAAAAAATCTAAATAGTTCTTCAGCCAGATATGATTGCGAAATCGCCTTTAACTATAACCGTGATACCCATGAATATCCTGACCGCGCAAGAATAAAAAAGGGTGAAAAGGCCGAAAATCTTTAATGTTAGTCTACCAGAAAAAGCATAAGAAAAGAGTCCGATTTTGAAGCTGGATTATATAAAAAACAAGAGTTTTCCTACGTTAGCTCAAAATCTTACTCTCTTCATCTAAAAGCGATTAATATAATATATTAATTTAAAAAAAATCGTTCGATCCATTTTCGAGATAACACCTCTGTGCCCATTACACCATTACATTTTCCATTTTCGCTTAAAAATTGGTTTCCAGATCTCAAAATCTACTGCATGTAGAAATCTATAAATTTCAGGATAGAGTTAGGCCATAGATATAAGACTAATGTGAAAAAATCGAAACGGTATGCCTCATATTTACTGAGATATTAAATGTCGGCGTTTCGATTTTCCTTTGATGTCCTGCTAGCTGTATATATGAGAGTGACGGAATCTTCGGTTTTGGGCTTACGGTTTTCGGTTTTTCGCTGCGTCACTCAAGAGACTACCGTCTCTTATGATATACAAATCTATAGATCATATACAGGGCTGAATAAAAGTATTCGGATAATTTTCCGAATATTGTATATGTTGGAAATATATGTTGGAAATTCCTGAAATTACGTTTTTAAATATGTTATGCGTTTTCCAAATTGTTTACTTAGATGTTATGTTTCAGCTTATTAAATGGTAATGATTTGTAAAATTATTTTCGAAGCGTTGGAAAGTGTTACATAATCTATGCTTGACGCATGAATTTTCGTTCTTGTTATTATGATGGACATAGTTGAATTTTATAAATTTTATAACCGTCTTCTTACCCCCCCCCCCACCCCCACCCTCCGCCTGATTTTTCGTTCTTGTTGATTGGACAAATGGATTCCAACTCTGTTATTTTCTACGTAAAAATTATTTGCTGTACTGTGCTCTTCCATCTTTAAGTTTACTCCTCATCATTTTTAAACACTTTATAAATCTAACCTAGTTTTGTGTTATTTCATTGGTGCATTTTATAGTTTGTAACTCTAATATTGTAAATGCTGTTTAAATGAATCATAACCAACGTAATTGCGGAGAAAAGCATTATGATTTCATTCATTTAAAAGACTGATTCCATTAACCGATGATTCATATAACCGGCGAAAATCTTTATTATAAACTCAAAACCCCCCCCTAGAACCGAATTCTGGCTGCGCCACTGCTTGAGCAGTTGTTTCTGCCTGACTTTCTACCTGAAGCATGTGGTGGATCAGCATTTCTGGACGAGTTGACTCCTGTAATATTCAGATCATGAACAAGAGGATCTTGGACAGATATATCAACCGATGTTCTCTGACGTTCTTCATGGCAATGACAAACAGCTGCTTTGCTGTTTTTATTCCCCATTGTAACAGATCAGCAATTTTTAGAGCGATAGAATCAGTTGAGAAATATTTTGAAATAAAAGTAAATCACGAGTCTTGTTGATACGCATAACTTGTAGAATGAAATATTTGTTAGAACGAGCCCTTTTTAGCGCAAAACATTGAGTCCATGGTTCATACTTTAACTAAGACATAGACAATGTTTTCAGGGGGGTCAAATCTTTTATTAGGGAGGGCAAAATATAAGCGTGTGGAACTTTCCAGCCATTTCGACTAAGGTATTGTTAACTACGAGAATATTGAAACTCCATGTATTTTTATTTATTTATTTATTTATTTTTTTTTTTTTTGTCAAGAATATCTCGACACGTATCTAATGAAATCTGGGAAATTACCAGTTCTTGTTATTAGAACTAGACAGTTTAAAAAAGAAGTTTTGTTGTTATTGAATTTTTGGTTATTGTAAATAAGCGATGAGATGATGATGATGATGATGATAATCAAGATTATGAATTTTTTAATGAAAATAAAAAGACGTTTATGTGTGATTCTTGCAACAGTGTGTAATGGTCTTACGGGTGTCTGAAGCGACATGTAAGAAACAAACATTGAGATTAAATTAATCATATAGCTTCCAGGTTTTAGAAGCCATAAACTTTATAAATGTCATTTAATGCCCTTGCAACTAGGATGGTAGGAGCTTATTTTTTATCAAAATAAAAAGATTTTTAAAACTGACGCTTAGAAAAGCGTGCATTGTTCTTGCGAGGCTTTGAAGCGACATGCGTTTTAGCGATCGTGGCATTACCCAATTTTACGTATTTTTGTGATTCCTTACACTATACTTGCAGCAACCCAATTAATAGGGTTGCTGCATCCAGTGATTTTTTTTTTTTTTAATTTCATGGGCGCGGGCGAAGCGCATATACATGCGTTTTTTGAGATCGTTGCATTACCAAATTTCAAGCCTTTTTGCGATTCCTACGAAATATGGTTGCTGCATTCAGTATTTGAATTTTTTTTCCATGGGCGTGAAGAATATGTACTTCACTGACCGCAGCATTATCGAATTTCACGCATTTTTGTGATTCCTATTCTATGATTGCGTTCACGGACCCAAACCTGGGTTACGCAGAGTTTCCCATTGGTAACCTGAAGCGTTCAGAGACCGATATCACATGACTTTTTTCGAGTTACCCGCAGCGTTCGGAGCCGGAAATTACCTAGACTTCTGGAAACCCACATTACCTGCAGAATTTTGTTGGGTAAAGGGATCACGTGGTTGGGAAATCTGATTTGTTTGTTATTTTTATAGATAACTGCAACTGTTAACTGCTACTTGTTTTCATTGTTGTAGTCGAAAATTCAGGTGTCCATTTTCATTCAAAATTGTGCATTTATTTATTTATTAAAGAAATATTATCCTGAATTATAAACTTTCGAATTCAATTGCTTAATTGCTTAATTTACTGTTTATCACAGTTAATTTTACGGTATAATACTAGCAGCTATAGGGTGCTAGTTTTATACCTTAAAACCAACATTTTTTTTTTTTTTTTTTTTTTTTTTTTTTTAAAGGAGTGAATATAAAAGACAATAAAAAAAAAAAAAAAAAACATGAATTTTGCATAAAGAATGAAGTCGATCGGATAATGAGTTGCCGAGATATTTGTAATCCTATTTCCACACTCTTCGATTTTTCATGACCCTGTATTTCATTCAAATTTCAATTCAAAGATATATTTTAATTGGAAAAGATACGCTTAATCCGACGCAGTAAACCGTTAGTTAATATGATTATAAATTTTGGAGTTATAAGGATGTTTCTTATTCTTTTACGCAATTCAGTAATAGAGCCTTTAAAGTTTATGACGTCATCAAGCCACGATTTTATTCGAATTGCAATGCACTTTATAAGTAGTTTACACATTTTTATTTTAATATTTTACATTATGCATATCCATGATGGGTAAGTATTACGGTGGCCCCCAACAACTAGTTTGTTTATGGCGTGGTCAGATTTTACGAGATTCAAGTTTTAACGAATAAAGAGAGAATGTGACGGGTATAATAAGAAAACTCCATTACGAAAAATTTTACGAGGGAAAACTCAATAGTGATTTGTTAAGGGTCCTCTCCCCTCACGCGAAAAGACCTGCTCGCTAATGTTAATCCTGTGGGACATTATTTTTCCAATATCTGGTTTGCTTTTTACTATTTTTAAACGATTTTTTTATTTTTATTTTATTTATTTTATTTTTTTGCATTGGATAGCTGAGATCAATTTCTATTTCCGCTGTTGATTACTGTTTCGATTTCCTTTAGCGAACGGGTCTTTTCGCGTGAGGGCAGAGGACCCTAATGGTAGAATTTATAAAAACTTTTGATTTGTTGTTGTTGTTGTCATTGTTACTTATTGAATTAAATAGAAGAAAAAATTGTGATGTGAATGCGAATGTAATTTTTTTTTTTTTTAAATAATAATTACTTCCTTTTAAAAAATGTTTAAACAAATAAATATATAGTTCTTCTTTGGCATCTTTGTAGTGTTCTTTCGCTATTCATTAATTCACTATTGTAAAATTACTGAATTTCAGGTTTCAGAAAAAAATAAAAGCGTTTTTTTATATTGTTAATTAAAATTATTAATTTGTGACTGTTTGGGAGATGCAAAAATGCTTCGATATAACGAAAATTAAACTCTCAGTTATAGAAATGGAACTATACTTATAATGCTTATTTTTCATTAACTTCATTAAAATTATTATTATTTTCCGGTACTTTTAAAAATACTGTTTTTTTTGTTAATTTCTATTTAACACTTTCCAACATAGTTGAAAAGTGTTTATGAATTCGGTTTGTCTGTCTGTCTGTCTGTCCGTTCTCTAACTCGCATAAAAATATTAAGTTTGTCATGCAGTTGATATATGTTATTGAGGTTTACTATGGCATGTTCTGTATTGAAAATGAAGTGTGTAGCACTTATAGTTCTTTTACAAGGACACTTAAAAGAATTCCGTTACATTACGGTCTATGAGGAAAAATCATTTGCTGTTTATTTTAATGATGTTACACAATTTCAAACATATTGTAATTGATTTACATTACTAAGGTGTACTACAAGAGGTTTACTATAGTATATGATGTGCATAACACTTATTACAGGGACACTCAAAAACATTAAATTTCTATGGAGAAAAATCGTTTGCGATTCATTTTAATAAAGTTTCACTATTTCAACCATATTGAAATTAATATATATCACTAAGGTGCATTACAAGAGGCTTACTATAGAATATTGTGTGTATAGCAGTCATCGTTCATTTACAGGGAAACACAAAGTAAGTCGGTACTGACTGTTAACAATAATTGCTGGAAGTGCGTTTTCAGTTGCTGAACGAGTTTTTAAATGTAACTTATTTTTTTGTTTACTACTTGGTGTGTATAAATTGTATATATGATATTACAGAGCAGCACAAAAGTTCTCGAGTACATTTCCGTTTATTGATGAAAATTCCAAAGGGGAATTTTAAACTGTGGCACGCGTTTCCTAACCGAACTAAAATTTATCATTCTATATAATATATATACGAATCTATATAGATCCTATACAGGGCTGCACAAAAGAATACGGATGTTTTTCAGAATATTACTGGTAATTCCTGAAATTGCGTTTTAAATATGTTATGCGTTTTCCAAATTGTTTACTTAGATATCATCTTTCACCTTATTAGACGGTAAATGGTTGTAAAATAGTGTTAGAAAGTCTTACACAATCGAAGCTTGACGCATGGTTTTTCGTTCTTTTTTAAAGTAATATTGAATTAAAATTTATTTTTATTTCCATTTATTTTCATATTATATTTATTTTTATATTATATTGATTTTGGCTTTAAAGTTATCTCACTACGTCTAAATAGCCAATTCCGGACAAATATAATTTTTTTTTTCTTTTCTTTCTTCTTTTTTACTTGAAAGACTGTACAATTAGCTACCCAAACAGTTTTTGTTTTTCTTTTTACAATCATTGGAAGTGCAGTTATGGCTGTGTTTGTTGCAATTCTCAAACAGGAAATATGTGCATTTAAGTAACCCGAAGTTGCTATTTAATGGGCTTAAGAAAGGAAACTTCTATACTGAGATTAAGGAAAGCACAGTATAAAAATATGGATAGTTTTAAGAACTTGCGGGTGAATATTTCAAATATATTTTCAAAAATAAAAACCTTAAATGCGTTTGTTAAAAAACATGATTTTCTTGAACAGTTGCAAAAAACACTTTATCTGAAAATATTATGGTTACATTTATGTAAAACCGATCGTTTACAATTTGTCTGATCTTGCAAGTGCATCGAACTATAAGTTTAAATGTCTTAGGATTTCTCTGTGTTAGTTATAAAAATAGCTGCCCAGCTATTTTTATAACTAACACAGAGAAAATACATACAAAATCATCAAATGGATAATTTGAATGGGTATGTAAATTTTTATGTTACGGCTTAAATTGTAGTTTATTATATTCTTGATACCTCTAATAGAATATTTATTTAAAAAATAATAATAAAATAAAAATTAGTAAACTATCATTATTTTTGTCGTTAAGAAATTTTCGGTAAATATTAAAAGCTGCATTATTTTTTCCTTAAAATTCTAAATAATAATAATAATAATAATAAAAGTTGCAGCAGAATAATTTATTTAACAAATGAAATTGTTTATATTATGTATAAATTTATTCTAAACAATTAGTGTTATTTCCACTTTTGCTGTATACAAAAAAGTAGGTGGTAGGTGTCAAAAATAGTGGGATACCTCACAAAATTTAAAATAAAATAGCAACCGTTTTAAAATTTTATTTTATTTTTCGTTTTTCAGATGGTATCGGCGATGAAGCCATGCAAAATCCAGATCTTTTTGAAGGCGACATATTAGGATTTGAACCTGGGGTAAGTAATAATAATAATAAAAAAAAAAAAAAAAAAAAAAAAAAAGGAAGAAAGAAATATTAAAAAGTATTTTTTTAAGATTACACTCTTTATTTTTTATTTATATTTTATTTCCTACCTTTTGGTGTTTAAAATATTTCATTGTTGCAGTTTCACAGCCAGTTGGCACATTTTAGCAAGCGTGGTTTGGTGCATAATTAATTCCTTTGTTGTTGTAACTCGTATGCAGTGGTAACCATAATGAATATTTTGAATTTATCAACTGCACCTGACTAGCGAAAAAATGCCTTAAAACTAAATTTGAATTTCTAAAAATATTAAAATGTTGTACTGTTATCGAAAACACACCTGTGTACATAATTTTTATAAACAATCATATTCTTTTTAATCAATTAAAACTAGAAATTTTGTTTAAATATATATATACAGGGTGATTCATAAAAGATGGGCAGAACTTTAAGGGGTTATAGTACACTTAAAGACAAATAATATTAAATAGGAGACTAAGGGTCCCAGACGTATTCCCAAGGAGATAGGGGGCATTAAAGTTTAGGGTCCGAAATTTCAAATGATTATAAAACATGGAAAAATTGGTCGATTCGTTTGCGGTTTTTGCAAAAAATTTTCTTTATGCCAGTATTTTCTTGAAATAAAATTTTAAAGTTCAATTTCAAAAAATGCCGATAGGGGGCGCTTTAGACTTTGGAGTAACAAACAACTATTTTTTAACGTTATTTTTTGTATTTCTTTAAATGATTTCGAAAGCTTAGACTTAAACTTAAATTTTGATCTAAAAATCTGAGTCCTAACGAGTAGTTAAGTAGCGTAAACTGAAATTTGAAATTTGAAACCCTTCTCCCCCCAGAACAAAAATCAGTTATTCCCGATCTTTGTGTCGTAGATTAGGCTCTAACTACTGCCGCGTTTTGCTAAAATTATTCTTTATGTCAGTATTTTCTTGAAAATAAATTTTAAAGAAAATTTTCAAAAAATTCCGATAGAGGGCGCTTTAGACTTTGGAGTAACGAACAACTATTTTATACCGTTATTTTTTGTGTCTCATTAAATGCTTTCTAAAGCTTAGACTTAAACTTAAATTTTCAGCTCAAAATCTGAATCGCTGAGCGTGGTTCAGTAGCGAGGGGAGGGGGTTCAAATTTCAACTTCTGAACATAGTTCAGTTTGCACTACTTAACCATGCCCAACGATTCTGTGCTGTGATACGTGGCAAAAATACAACTTTCGTCAAGGACTGCATAGTCGGAATTCACTCATAAAGGCACTGGCACAGTTGGAAACGTCGCTCATGCAAACGTTAAAGCTCCATTCCTGACGCTAGTCACCGGGTGAAGAAGGAAACAGAAAGTATGCAAATGTCAAATGGGGAAGAAGAAGAACACGTATGCAAAATTTCGACACGATTCAGGCATAAAAACCACTGAATGGTGAGTCAAGTGTAAGTCGCTGTAGTAATGAATCGGAAGATGGTGCCCTTCACGAATAAGGAAAAGGCTGAGATGCATTTAATTTACGGAGCGGCAGATGGAAATGGTGCAGAGGCACAACGAATGTACGGAGAGCGATTTCCTAACAGGCGGTTGCCTAACCGCAAAACTTTCGAGCGCTTGCACAGACAGTTGTGTGAGACGGGATCATTTCTCGCTTCCCGGTCGAATGCAGGTCGTGCAAAAAAGGACGAATCAGTAGTTGTTGCAGAAGCCATTCTGGATGTAGTAGCGGCGCAGCCAAGTACAAGTACACGAACAGTGGCTAGCCAGGTGGATACCTCACAGTCCACGACTTGGAGGGTACTGAAGGATGAACATTTGCTCCCGTTTCATGTGCAACGAGTCCAGAAACTGTCTCCAGGGGATTATCCAAATCGTATTGAATTCGCCCGCTGGTTTCTGCAGCAGAACGCGCTAAATCCACATTTTGGACGAACTGTGCTTTTCACCGATGAATGTACCTTCACACGTGAAGGTACATTTAACACACACAATGCACATGTATGGGCGGATGTCAATCCACATGCTACGTATCCACATGCTCATCAGAGACGCTTTTCCATCAATGTTTGGGCAGGAATCCTCGGAGACCACCTAATCGGACCGTACCTTCTTCCTGAACGCCTCCACGGTAAAACATACCTCACATTTCTGCAACATGTGCTGCCAGACCTGTTAAACGTTGTTCCTCCACGCATCCGGCGGGTCATGTGGTTCCAGCACGATGGAGCGCCAGCCCATTACGTACGAGACGTCCGCAACTATCTGGACATCACATTTCCGAACAGATGGATTGGTCGAGGTGGTCCTGTTGCTTGGCCTGCTCGCTCGCCAGATCTTTCACCCCTCGATTTCTTTTTTTGGGGACGATTGAAGGCTCTTATGTATGAGACACCCATTGAATCCCCCGAGGAACTGGTCGCCAGACTTTCCGCCGCTGTAGGGGAAGTGCTCGAAAAGCCTGATGTTTTCGCGAATGTTCGCCGTTCCATTCGTCGCCGTTGTTCTGCGTGCATAACCTCTGGTGGTCACAATTTTGAACATTTATTGTGATTACATGTTAATAAATATGCTTTGGTAACATAATCCTAATTTGTGTCTTTTTACCTCGTATCACAGCACACAATGTGTGGACATGGTAAACTGAACTATGTTCAGAAGTTGAAATTTGAACCCCCTCCCCTCGGTACTGAACCACGCTCAGCGATTCAGATTTTGAGCTGAAAATTTAAGTTTAAGTCTAAGCTTTAGAAAGCATTTAATGAGACACAAAAAATAACGGTATAAAATAGTTGTTCGTTACTCCAAAGTCTAAAGCGCCCTCTATCGGAATTTTTTGAAAATTTTCTTTAAAATTTATTTTCAAGAAAATACTGACATAAAGAATAATTTTAGCAAAACGCGGCAGTAGTTAGAGCCTAATCTACGACACAAAGATCGGGAATAACTGATTTTTGTTCTGGGGGGAGAAGGGTTTCAAATTTCAAATTTCAGTTTACGCTACTTAACTACTCGTTAGGACTCAGATTTTTAGATCAAAATTTAAGTTTAAGTCTAAGCTTTCGAATTCATTTAAAGAAATACAAAAAATAACGTTAAAAAATAGTTGTTTGTTACTCCAAAGTCTAAAGCGCCCCCTATCGGCATTTTTTGAAATTGAACTTTAAAATTTTATTTCAAGAAAATACTGGCATAAAGAAAATTTTTTGCAAAAACCGCAAACGAATCGACCAATTTTTCCATGTTTTATAATCATTTGAAATTTCGGACCCTAAACTTTAATGCCCCCTATCTCCTTGGGAATACGTCTGGGACCCTTAGTCTCCTATTTAATATTATTTGTCTTTAAGTGTACTATAACCCCTTAAAGTTCTGCCCATCTTTTATGAATCACCCTGTATTTATTAAGAACTGCAAGTTTGCGATGCCTGAATGATACGTTGAATATTTCCAACATAATTGAAAAGTTTTTATGAATTTGGTTTGTCTGTTTGTCCGTGCTCTAACTCGCGTAAATATATTCGGATTGTCATGTAACTGATATATGTTATTGAGGCTTACTATGGCATGTTCTGTATTGAAAATGAAGTGTGTAGCACTTATAGTTCTTTCACAGGGACACTCAAAAGAATTCCGTTACATTACGGTCTACGGGGAAAAATCATTTGCGGTATATTTTAATGATATTACACTATTTCAATCATATTGAAAATAATATATATCACTGAAGTGCACTACAAGAGGTTTACTATAGAATATGGTGTGCATAGCATTCATCGTTCATTTACAGGGATACACAAAATAATTAGGTTAAAATACTGTCTGTTAACAATAATTGCTGGAAGTGCGCTTTCAGTTGCGCAACGCGTTTTTAAAGATAACTCATGTTTTGCCTATTACTTGGTGTGTATAAATTCTATAGATCATATACAGGGCTGCACAAAATAGTTTGAATACACTTCCGTTTATTGGCGGAAATTCTAGAAAGAGAATTTTAAACTGGTGCTTTGCGTTTCCTAACTGAATTAAAATTTAGTATTCTACATAGTATATATACAGGGCTGCACAAAAGAATTCGGAAAATTTTCCGAATATTGTTGGTGATTTCTGAAATTAGGTTTTAAATGTATTATACTTTTTCCAAATTGTTTACTCAGATATCATCTTTCACTTTATTTAAACGGTAAAGATTTGTATAAGTATTTTGGAAGCGTTGGAAAGTGTTACATAATCTATGCTTGATGTATGATTTTTTTAAAATACAATAACAAATAAACAGTGGCAGCTATTGAGGATATTCTTCCAGGAGATTAATTTATAAAGACGTGAATTTCTTTACTACCCTTTTTTGTTTTAGCTCTAATTAGCACCGATACAGGGCACTGCGCTTTTCTAAACTGTTACATCGCTAAAACTAACATATAAAATATTATCATCATTTACTCAACTTTTAATATTTCATTCTATTTAAATGTTGAAATACAAAAAAGAAATGGCTTGCATTTTAAACTAGTCGTTGGGTGCCACCATAATACTTACCCACCATGGATATGCATAATATAAAATATGAAAATAAAACATGCGTAAACTAGTTATAAAATGCATTGCAATTCGAATAAAATCGTGGCTTGATGACGTCATAAAGTTTAAATGCTCTATTACTGAATTGCGTAAGAGAAACTTCCTTATAACTCCAAAATTGATAATTATATTAACTAACGGTTTACTGCGTCGGATTAAGCGTCTCATTTCCAATTAAAATATATCTTTGAATTGAAATCTGAATGAAATACAGGGTCATGAAAAATCGAAGAGTGTGGAAAATAGGATTACAAATATCTCGGCAACTCATTATCCGATCGACTTCCTTCTTTATGCAAAATTCATGTTTTTTTTTTTAATTGTCTTTTATATTCACTCCTTAAAATAAACAATTTCGAAAATTTTTATATAACTTTTATCAGAACGAATATTTCGAGAGTCCGAAAAAAAATAGTTCCGGATAATCGAGAGGTTACTGAAATTTAATAAGCTTCTTCCCATTATTAGATACTAAGTACATACCAAATTTCAAGTCTCTATCTCAATTTGTTCGGGAGATAGAGCGTTTACAGATACACACACACACACAGACAAACAGACGGCAATTTTTTTTTCTTTCTAAAAATATGTTTTTCGGAATCTCTAGTGTCTGAAACGTGTAAATCATTCAAAAAAATTTTTTTCGATTTTCAAAACGATTACAATACTTACCCTATACTACGTATGATGGGTAAGTAAAATGCAAGATTATTTTGAGCAATATTATAGTTTGAGGTACACTGTAAAAAAATTAAAAAAAATTATACATACTATAGTGATTTTATGTAAAACGTCTGTCTTTTAACTAAAACTTTTTGTTCTGAGTGGAAATTGTACATTTTCTTGAGATAAACGGAAAATTTCCTTTTTATCCTTAATCGTTGAATATTAAAAACACAACCGTTCCTTCCAAAACAGAAAATGGAAAATGGTCCTTTTCAATTGAGAGAAAACTGAAAATATTCAGTTATATTTTCGTAATTGATGTTTTGGCCTATAATCATGTCGTTGGTTGTGGCCAGGTGGTGTAGGAACGTTTGTGTTTTTAAGATTCAACGAGTAAGGGTAAAAAGGAATTTTTCCGTTTATCCCAGGATAATGTACGATTTCCACTAAAAATAAAAAGTTTCCGTTAAAAGACAGAAGTTTCACATAAAATCACCAGTATGGTATAAGGTAATTTTTTTTTTACAGTGTACCTCTATCTGTAATACTGCTCAATATAATCTTGCATTTTTAAAACGCAAGCCATTTTTTTTTTTTAATTTGCGTTTCAACATCTAAATAGATTTAAATATTAAAAGATGATAAATATCGCTCTTCATCCTGTAATGGCGAGAATCGATGTTCGAATACCGAGAAAGGCAAAGCGATGAAAAACAAGTGCAATAATCTGCAATACAAACATCGTATAAATGTGCATTACTATATACCGGGTGTCCTAAATTAGATTGATTGATTTTAAAATTCATCAACTTGCAAACAGTGACAGATATTTAAAAAAAAAAAAAAAAAAAAAAACAAGCACTCCGGGAGTGCCGACAGAAGTGAAATCATGAATTTCAATATTATATATATATATATATATATATATATATATAATAAAATACCACTGTTTAATTTACATAAAAATAATATATAAATATATATTAAATATAATATATAAAACCACCCTACCTCATACCGAGCTATACGCAATACATGTACATACTTATATACATAGGTGTTGGTTACAGTAACAGTGTCGGGAGTTAAATGGTTTTTTCCCATCTCAAAAAATGTCCAACGCGCCTAAAGAAATTTTACCTTCAAATGTACAGAGGTGTCGGTAACAATGTCGGTTACAGTAACAGTGTCGCGAGTTCAATTTCAATGGTTTTTTTCCCATCTCAAAAAATGCCCAACGCGCCTAAAGAAGTTTTCACTTCAATAAATTCTTCATCATTGCAACTGCATGTACTTTCATGAATACACCTCTTTAGGTCTTTTGTATATCCATTATAATTAAACATAACATGGCCTAAAGGCTTATCATATTTAAATGGCTTAACTATTTTTACTTTACTCACTGGTAGTAGATCATTGTACTTGTTTAAATATTTACCCAAAATTAACTCCTTTATAGCAATTCCCCACATAATCCAATATAAAATAGTTCTTTTCTTCCGTACTTTTCTGACAGTTCTTTAAATTACAATATCTCTGTAGATCCTGTTTCTTGATTCTATACCGCAATAAATCCAAGCCCAAATCGTTATTAACATTTCTTGTGCTAGATTGTAAAGTTGTTAAAGTCTCCGGTATCAATTTCTTTTTTATGTTAAATATAATTCCCTTAATGTCATTTCCCTTCGATTACCATCACAATTAAATATTGATTTTTCTATTTCTTTACAAGTATTTAGATTTTTCGAAGTATTCAAATTGATATTATGTCTAATATCACTACTGATAAGCTCTTTCCTTATATCATGTTTTATTTTGTCCTAAATAGATTTTGTCATCATCTTTATTTATCCAGATTCCTACTTCTAAAATTCTGTAGGACATTCTTCTTGCAATATATATATATATATATACTAAAATACAATTATAAATTTACACTAACCACACTATATAGCCAAAAACAAATAACATTATATCAACTGAACACTAAAATATAACCAATTAAAACTATAATACAATTATAACCAAACACAAATTACTAACGAAAAACCAATACCAGGAAAATTAAATCTGAAGGCAGGAGGGCATGGCTAACGACATGCACTGTAGGGTTAAAACTGGTTTCCACGCAAGCAACGTCCCCCTTCTCCTGCCGAGACCAAATTAATTCAAACTATCAACCAAGACACTAAGCTACACACAGCAGTAACCAACCCTATATGAACTCTTCGAACAACTGATCTAGACCACACTTAGCATTCAAAAATGAATTCAGTTCACTTCTATATTTACTTCTACCTATAAAATTAATCATATTTCTCCGTACAAAGTTCACAAGGTAACCCTGCATCAATGCCATATTAATCCACTCCATGAATTCGCCAACTGCATTGATGTTTTTAATATTCTGGGAGGAGAGTTCTAGTTTTAAAGTATTTGGATAATATTTAAAATCTAGGTTTATATTTTTCCTTATTTAATCCAACTATTAAAACATCATCAATATACCTATAACTCAATATTTCTCTATTTAAAATATTGTTATTCTCATACATATGTAAGTACATGTCAGCTAAAATTGAACTGCAACTCCCCCCCCCCCCCATTGGGATTCCACGAAACGGTTTAAATACTCTACTCCCCTCATACCAGTAATTCTCTTGCACTACCAACTGAAACAAGTTAATAAACCAATCTTTATCGCTATCTATATTGCTGTTTTTGTTATAAAAATCTATAACCTTGTCTTTTAAATCCAGTAAGTTAATGGTACTGTATAGGTCTGCAAAATCATATACAAAAAAACTCTTTGTGTTTTGATGTTTTTTCAATTTATCTAATAAAATGTAACTGTTCATTATAATAAATGTGGACTTCGTACTCAACACTATCTATCAAACACTATCTATCAAACACACTACTCAAAACTCCCAACAATTTCTTATTAGCAGACCTCTAGGTATGAACCATACCCACAAGTTACAATTCTAAATTTCACTGTTTTTTTGTGAAACTTTGGCACTATAACAAGATATGGGAAACGTTGACTTTTCTACTTCAACTTAACTTTTTTATATAGTGCCTTAACCCTGTTTTCATCACTGAAACTTTCAATTTCAATAGCTCATAGTTACCGCTGTTATTATAACTTTCATTTAATATTTCACTATAAATTTTTTTACAGATTAATGCATAACTTGTGTTAGCTTTATCGACATATGTAATTATAAATTTACTCTGAAGCTCTTTAATAGATTTCGTTAACCTAGTATAATCCTCTTGAGACACCGTCACAATCTCTAATATATATATATATATATATATATATATATATATATATATATATATATATATATATATATATATATATTATATAAAAACTTATTGCAAAAATTAACCATTGAAACAGAGTTGGGTTGATTATTGACGGCCAATTATCTACACTTGGGATGTAGGCCCGGGGGGAGTGCCCTTCGTGGGGGGTCTTTCTAAGGGAACCTAACCCATATTTACGCATGGATAAATCCATGGCTCGAAGAAAACCACGAAAACTCCGAACGATTAGGCCGACGGGCGCCATTGAAACAGAAGCAACTGACCATATGCAATGAAATATATTATATATATATATTATATATAATATATAATATATATAATTATATATTAATATATAATTATATAAATATTTAATATATTATATATTTAATTATATAATATAATATAATATAATATAATATAATACTACTGTTTAATTTACATAAAAATAATATATATATATATATATATATATATATATTAAATATAATATATAAATAATTTTCATAAAAACCAATAGCGCACAGGCAAGCATGGGGCGCGCGACGCGCCCGCCCCGTCCTACCTGATACCGAAGTATACACAATACATGTACATACTTATATACAGAGGTGTCGGTTACAGTAACAGTGTCGCGAGTTCAATGGATTTTTCCCATCTCAAAAAATGCCCAACGCTCCTAAAGAAGTTTTCACTTCAAATATACAGAGGTGTCGGTAACAGGTCGGTTACAGTAACAGTGTCGCGAGTTCAATAGTTCTTTCCCATCTCAAAAAATGCCCAACGCGCCTACAGAATTTTTCACTTCAAATATACAGAGGTGTCGGTGTCGGTTACAGTAACAGTGTCGCTAGTTCAACGATTTTTTCCCATCTCAAAAAATGCCCAACGCGCCTAAAGAAGTTTTCACTTCAAAAAATCTTGCAGAGAGTAATGTAGGAGTTTATTTACTGCGATTCCCGGTTTTAGTTTCAAATAGCGGCGATAGATGGTGCTGAAAGCAATAGACGCTTATTCGAGACCAAAACTGAAATCACCCAGCGTTAATGCAAATAAAAGAGGTTAAATATAATGGAGTGGATCTCATTCGCCAATACAATCTTGGAATGCAACAATTTTTTTTTTTTTTTTTAAGCGCATTTTGAACGTTATCGTTACACATTTCCATTTTGAAGTCGTTTACATGGAAACAATACTTTTCTCTATTGTTGCTCTCCCTCCTGTGATATCGAAATCATGCCGACTGAGTTGAGAATCGGGTCCTTAGAACAAGATTGCATTGGTGAATAAGATCCACTCCATTTATTTAACCCCCTTCCTTCCCATCAATGCTGGGTGATTTCTGCTTCTGCCTCGAATGGACGTCTATTGCTCGTAGCGCCATCTGTTGCTGATAATTCGAACTAAAATCACGAATCACAGTAAAAAAGTCTCCTGACACCTTACATAACCCTCCTGGAAGATTTTTTTTTTATACATATATCTGTCACCGTTTGCAAATTATTGAATTTTAAAATCAGTCAGTCTATTTTAGGTCACTCGGTATAACTAGCCACCTATTGCGACCAGTTTGGTATCCCTTAAGGACCATCTTCAAAAGGTGCATACAGCAATTGTTTTTGATACCAGTAATACAGACAAGTGATAATTGTATTATTTAATTAGGGCATTTCCGTAATGAAATAAGTAAGAATCTCTGTTTAAAAAAAAAGTGGTGTCAACCGAATAAAATTATTTTATGGGTCGTTGGTCTAGAAGGGTTAAATGTATGTTAAGCATTGTAACATGTTAATTTTATTGATAATTTAACTTACGTACTTAATCCTTCACCAAAGCGAGAAATTCTGATAAAGAAATTAAGAACTCTCTGCGATCATGGCAGTATTTCGTATATTTTTTGTGGTTATGTATTTCACCATTCTTGACAAAAACCGCTTAACCCACTTAGGCATTTAACCTCCTCGAAAACGGAAATTTCCCATCTTGAAAATGCACAATATCAAAACGGAAGTTTTGTGAAAAACATAGAATAGACGCAACTTTGTTGCTAGTACATTTTCCGTTCTTTCTTGTATTTTTTTTTTTCTTTTACAGGTAGTGTAGTGCCACGTATTGGTGATATTTGAATTCGGTTAGACAGTATAGTCTATGAGCGATAATTTCTGGGATTCTGCTTTCAGTTGTGGTAATATGCGTTTTTAAGTTAAACTAAATTTTTACATATTACGTGGTATATAAATTCTATTGATCATATACAGGGCTACACAAAAGAATTCGTAAGTATTACTGCCTATGGGCATAAATTGCTTAAGGGTATTTTTAATTGTGGTATGCATTTTACTACTGAACTATTTTTAGTATACTAAGAACAGTTTGTGGAATATAAATAAACTCATATACAGGGCTATACGCAAAGAACTGGATACATTTCCGTTTATGGTAATTGCTGAAAGTTTTTTTTTTTTTTTTTTTTTTTTTTTTTTTTTTTTTTTTTTTTTTGTGTGTGTGTGTGTGTTATGCGTTTTTTTACCTGAATTAAATCTTTTCTTTATATATATTTAAAAATCTGTAAATATACAAGATTGTACAAAAGAATTCGAATGCATTTCTTTCTATTGGCGAAAATTGCTAAATAGGAATTTTTAACAATCTTATGCGTTTCCTACCCGAACTAAGTTTTAGCAGGCGGTGTAGTATATATGTAAATCATAGATGGTATACAGGCTGCACAAAATCATTCGACTGATATTCTGACTATGGACAGTAATTGCTGAAACTGAATTTTTAAATGTGTTATGTGTTTTCTAAACTCTTTACTTAAATATCTTCTTTCACTCTGTTTAACAGTGAAGGTTCGTTACAGTTTTCTGAATGTGATGCAAAGTATTTTATAACCATACTAATGTAAATGCCCGTCCTAGGACGGTAGGTAGAAATGGTAGTTTTCACTTAAAATTTGAAATGATTGATAAAAATAAACACAATAAGGAAATCTGACCTGAAACGGGGCATGACCTGCAGCTCAGGATCTGATTAATGAGTGGACCTTAGGGGTTTTAACAACAAATTTGTAAATCAATTTTTATGTAAAAATGGGGAAATTATTTTACTATAATAATATACAATCTACAGATGAGACAGATTTTTAAAGTTTTGAGCTAATAATTTCTTTCTATGGTTTCTTCGTTCCATTTCCTTTACTGTCCCTTTTCCACAATCTGGGAATGTTATGTTTCTGTCCATGTTATAAGTAGCATACCCAATGGATCCCTTAAAAATAATAAAATACAACTCCAAAAATTATTATTTCAAGCTTTTTTTTTTTTTTTTTTAACCCTAACACTACATTCAACAATTTTAATTTTCCTAAAATCCTATACTTTTCTGAATTCTTTATTGAAAAATTAATTCACTAACTTATTCATCTAACTTATAATTTATTATTTTAAAAGCTATCGGTAACATGTAATCTAGGTATATAATCAAGATGAAGTAATCAATAAAGTCTCCCATTCAAATACATAATCTTTATAATTAAGAAATGAAAAATCTGAAAATTACTTCATGTTTACATAATCATATAAATATTTCTCTTTAGTTTTTTAAATATAAAAATAAATTATAAAAATAAATTTCAAGCTAAGCACAATGTCATTTTCACCGTCTTAAACTTTTCATTTGTACTTTATGGGCCAACTTTTATGATTAACCAACGTGTATTCAAATAAAAATATATTTTCTATTTAATATTAATGAAACAAATGCCATCAATAGGCATAAAGATAATATAAACCCAATGGATAATATTTTCGTAACGTCACAATAAATATGAATTTTGCGTATTACACTGACGGAAAAAAAAATCCCAACACCAAGAAAAAATTACTGTAGAGTAATGAAATTTGGACAATGCATTTGTCTAAACATGTTTAATTGATTAGATTTTCAAGATCACAGGTTAATTTAAGCTCAAGAAAATGCATTTCAAATGCGAAATGCTGTTACATTATTAGCCGGCGTAACCTCCAGAATTTTTAATGCAAACCTGCAAACATGCATGCAAGGTGTCATACAGGTGCCGAATGTCACTTTGTGGTATAGAGTTCCATGCTTGTTGTACTTGTTGTGTCAATACTGGGACGGTCAGTGCTGGCTGTGGATGATGCTGGAGTTGTCGTCCAATGATATCCCATACGTGCTCAATTGGAGACAGATCTGGTGATCTCGCAGGCCAAGGTAACATGTCGACACTCTATCGAGCACGTGGCATTACAACAGCGGTATGAGGGCGAGCGTTATATGTTAGAAAACTACCCCTTGAATGCTGTTTATGAATGGCAGCACTACAGGTTGAATTACCAGACTGACGTACAAATTTGCCTTCAATGTGTTTGGGATAACCCCTAGAGTACTCCTGCTCTCATAGGAAATTGCTCCTCAGAATATGACTCCAGGTGTAGGTCCAGTGTGTCTAGGCCGCAGACAGTTTGGTTCTAGGCGTTCCCCTGACCTCCTTCTGACCAACACACGGCCATCACTGGCACCAAGGCAGAACCTACTTTCATCAGAAAACGCAAGAGATCTCCACTCCGTCCTCCAATGAGCTCTGGCTTGACACTACTGGCGACTCAAACGACAATGACTTGGAGTCAGTGAAATGCACGCTACAGAACGCCTGGCTCAGAGCTTCCCTTGAAGTAACCGGTTTCTAACACTTCGATGTGTCACTGTGGTACCAACTGCAACTCGAATTTCTTCCGCAGACGCAGTAAGATGAGCCACAGCCGTACGCCGAATACGGCAGTTTTCCCTCTCAGTAGTGCCACGTGGCCGTCCGGAATCCGGTCTTCTTGAGCCTGTACCATCCCTTAACCACTACTCCCAACAATCATGCACAGTGGATACATTCCGGACAAGTCTTTCTGCAATATCGCGGAAAGAAAATCCAGCTTCTGGTTGCCCTATTATACTCCCTCGTTCAACTTCAGCGAGTTGTTGATAATGGCTTCTTCGTCTTCTTAAAGGCATTTTTGGCTAACATCAACTCAATACGTCAAATTTTGAAGATAAATAACGCTCACGAACTTTACAGCACGCATTTAAAGCAAACCTGATTTGCAAGTTCTGAGTGGCGCTACTAGCGCCACACTTATGCGCGAGTCGCGAAATTTGAATCGATGTCATATTTCAGATGTATAAACACGCCTACCAAATTTCGTTTATCTAACACAAGTCTTTCTTGGGATTTTTTTTTCCGCCAGTGTATATAAATAGATGCTTAACGCAGGATTTTTCGTTCTTTACTTGATTTTGCAGTTTGCCTTCACGAGACCAAAATTTACCATTTCTTTTGAACAAATATATCGTAACCATTTATTGCAATGAAAACGTGCAAACATTTTTATATGTTTTTTTTCTCCCCCACCCCAGGACAGAAATGCCGTAGTGGAGAAACACAGAGTTTGGCCAAATGGAAAAATACCATATACCATCGATCCACTACTGAGTAAGTATTATGCAAAGTAATAAAATAATTTAGGCATGTTTTACTATTAGCAGAAAAGTAGTGCTTAAATTGTAGTAATATGACAAACGTTACTATATAGAGTAGACCACAAAACGCCGTATTCAGAATACAGAATATGTAAAGCAGGGACTTTTTGGCTACACTTAAAAAAAAAAAAAATGTTGATTTGACGGTATAATACTGGCATCCCAGCTGCCAGTATTATGCCGTAAAATTAACAGTAATAAACAGTAAAATAATCAGTAATACGCTACCGCGCATGCGCGGCATTGGTAGCTATGAGTTATATAGGTTGCAACAGCCTATTTCGACAGGGCCCATTTTTGTTGACACATCTTATTACGAATCTAAGGTATGAATGAAAACCTATTATGATAAATTACCGAATGTTGCTCACACTTCATATAACCTTTGAAACTATGCTGAACTAATTTCCCTCTCTCAATTTTTGAGAACGTATTGTTACTATAGTTATTTCGGTACTTCTCTATTATCCCATCGACCACTTTTCATAACAAAAAACTATCGCCAAACTGTAACGCCAAATAAACGGGAGAACGTTGCCATTGGAATATCAAAATAAATAAGTATAAGAATTTAAGGACAGAATTGTTATTTTAATTAATGAAATAACTAATAAATCAGTAAAACATAATGAAAAATACACGCAAATGTCGAATTAAAAACCACTTGATGACATAAACACGTATGCTTTATACATCAAGTAAATGGGACTGCATTTTTGGCGTTTAATCTACCAGTTTGGCGATAGTTTTTTGTTATGAAAAGTGGTCGACGGGATAATAGAGAAGTACCGTTATTTCAAGCACACTATTGCTTTTCTACCCCAATTTTCGTAGAAAGTTTTAAATTGCATTTTAAAGAAAACTAAAATAACATAATTGAAATCATTTTGTTAAAAAATAAGACTTAATGGAAATATAATTTACATTCAATCATATAAAAAACTGGTATTTTTTTATTACCAGAACACTTAAAAAGGTCAAATGTAAATAGTGGCACGAAATTGCGTTTTTTGAGCTGTGTCACTTTAGAAATATATGTGTGATACATTCTTTACATTCTCCAAATTAAATCATTAGTGTTAACGAATTAAAAGTTGTATGACGTACGTGTATAGTGAATTTTCATTGCTACATCTTTTCCAATTTTATGCCTATTGACTGCAAAGTTAGCCCCTTATTTTATGCCTACATACTTCAAAAATTCTTTTTTTTTTTCACTTTTTAGTCCAAATATGGAACTTATTAAACCATTTGAGTCCTAAAGGTAAAAATCGAAACTTTTTTTTTCACTTGAAAAAAGAAAACATAAAAAAAAAACGAAACTTTATAATCTAAACAGTATTTACACCAATTTGATTAAGAATTTGACTCTACAGATTGTTTACATTCGGGCTGTATTTATGGCCACCATGTATACTACTGGATACCTTAGATAGAGGCCCATAAAAGTAAAAAAGGTATCCAATCTGTCTATCTTAATCTCTATATTTAAATATTATTTATTATTCAGCTTATGCTGGGTATAGCTGTGATCAAAAAGTACCCGGAATGGTGGCATAAAACAAGAGGTATCATTTTATTGGTCAAAATTTATTGCATCTCCTTCAAAGTAATCTCCTCCGACTGCAATGTACTTCTGCCAAACGTTTTTTTCCAATCATCAAAAAATGCCTTAAAATCGTTTTTGTGAAACCCCTTCAGAATTTTCTTTTATCGAATTAATGGACTTAAAACGAAGAAACAATTTCAACCGTGAAAATAAGAAAAAAGTCACACAGTGCCATATCAGGTGAATACGGAGCCATATTTGTCGAATGTTTGGTTTAAACCGCGACCTACGTTATACACGGCCGGTGCATGACGTTTAAAACGTCGCACGGTATGGATCATTTTTACACGGCGATTGGTGCAAAACGGGGATCGCGCCGCTTTGCACCAGTCATCGTGTAAAAATGATCCACTCCATGTGACGATTTAAACGTCATGCACCGGCGCGTGTATAACGTAGGTCGCGTTTAAACTCACGAATATTAATTCATCAAGTAAACTGTGAGAAGGCGCATTATCGTGATGCAAAACCCATGAGTTTTCTCCACACATTTCAGGCCGTTTTCGACGATTGCTTCACGCAAACGGCACAATACACTCAAATAATAATTTTTAGCCAGTTGATACACTGCAAAAAATAATTGTTGATTTTACAGTATAAAACTGGCATCCCAGCTGCCAGTATTATACCGTAAAATTGTAGTATACCGTGTATACTACAATTTTAGTGTAGTATACCGTGTAGTATACCAGTAGTATACCGTGCTGCTTGCGCGGCAGCGTATTACTGCTTTTTTTACTGTTTAATACTGTTAATTTTACGGTATAATACTGGCAGCTGGGGTGCCAGTTTTATACTGTAAAATCAACAATTATTTTTTGCAGTGTAGGAATTCATAATCCACAACATCACGACAATCAAAGAAAACAGTTAACATTACATTGATTTTTACGACGGATTATCTAACATCTTTAAACTTTTTATACTAATCAAATACTGTTGTTTTTGATAAACAATAGTCTTTAAAAGCTTTTTGAAACATTTCAAATGCTTTTGTAGCAGAAATTTCATTGCGAAAACAAAATGTAATGCATGTTCTTAGCTCAATAACATTCGCCATTTCAGAAAATCAACAGAGTGAAAATTCTTATCTCATTAAAAACAAATTTATTTTCAGACGATAAAATTAAATAAATTCCTGACTATTGCCAGATGTTTATAGAAGTCGCAAAAATGTTTGATATAAGTTTGCAGACGATATTTACTATAGATGTATTTTAAATGAAGCATTCCGGATACTATTTGATCACAGTATTTTAGAATAATCATAGAGATAGAATATTGATAGATATAGAAATAGATATATAGTCCTGATAAGACCTATACTAACTGTAATAAGAAATAAGAACCAGGGTTAGTAAAGTTCTTTAACGTTACTTCAACATTTCCCTGTCACAAGCAATATTAAGCACAAAAATGGTATTCTACTCAGCAGTAATATTGTAAAATACATCAGTTTTACTGTTTTTTGAAATACTATACTTACAGAGATCTAGATTATATATTCATGCAAAAAACTGCTCAACAACATTTGACTATTTTCCTTTTATTAATTATATAAGTAAAAGAATTAAATTCCTCTTTATTTATACTAAACCATTTTAAAGAAATCTTCCCTGTATATTATAACTATTTTTTAATATTTATGAAGTGCTCTTACATTTATTTATTTACAATATTTTATTTTTAAAACAGAAGAGCATGAACCTCTGATTAAACAAGCCATGCAGCATTTTGCAGATAAAACTTGCATTCGATTCGTGCCAAGGACGGATGAAAATCAATACGTTAGGATATTCAAAGGAAGAGGGTAATGTACTTTTTAAAAAATTAAAATAGCTTTAAAATTGCTGCACCAGAAGGTATTTAATAACTTTTAAATTTCCCAAGTTGCACAAAATGGTTGGACCAATGTAAAGTGCGACGGTTCGCCAACATAAAGAAATTTTGTCGATTGTTGCCCAACGAGCTATTTGCCAATAAAGGCGTAAACTTTTATTTACATAAGCCTAAACACCCAATCTTTAAAGTTCGAACTATACAGTTAAAATGAGAAAATCTACAGGAAAAGCCAAAATTTTTATGATTTGCAGTTACTTTTTTTTTCTTGGTACATTCTTCCTAGCTTTTACCTCAATACCAACTCCAATTTGAACTTGAAAGTTCTGTTCCATTGAAGGATGCCATGAATTATGCATGCATCGGACATATTGTAACTGTAAGGAATCAACATTTGTAACAACAATATGGCACATTGCTGAACTTTACAGATATCCGAACAGTCTTGTTGTGGTCCAAAGAAGATATTTTTGGTTGAGGCAACAACGTTCAAAAAAGGAGTAACTTCGGTAGGCTCATTATTGACACATCAACTTATCATTTAACAACGGTTTACATATTTCTAAAATGATGGACCAATTGTATATGATACTTGTGTGATGACGAGTCCGGAGCATCATTTCAATTTTTTCTTGGAGAGGAAAAAATTATTTTGCTGGACACAGGATTTTCTGTAATTTTTTTCATGCATTAGTAAATTATTAGTAATAAATTATATAAATAAGTAATAATAAAAATGTAAAAATATAATATTATATTTTCTTATATTATTAAAAACAAATGAAAACGTTCAACTAATAGTAAGAATTTAAAGAAACATATAGTAAAAACATATAAAAAAAAAGTCTGAAATTTAGAGAGGAGGGAGCAATTATCCTATCCTGGCCTACCTCTGCGAAAAATTAATGAAACATCAGTGAAATTTTTTACTGATGTCCAATTCTTGAACAAAGAATAAAGAAGGCAAAATCTTGCCAAATCTAAGAAGGCACTTTATGTGAAAATTATAATAATTACAGGATGGTTCAAAACTTTAATAGGTGGTAGATCAAGTTATAACAAAGAAGTTTCGGACAGAAATCAGGCTCATAACCTATTTATTGAGGCCCTGAAATGCAAGATGTTTTACTCGAAACGTACCCGAATTTTCATTCAGAACTTTAACGAAAATGAAGACGTTATAATGATATTTTCAGCAGAATAACTTTGCTGTATGTGGAATGTGATGACATTGCTGGAAATACACAATATTACGGAAAGTAACTTGATATACACTGCCAGCAACATTACAAAATACGGAGCACCTATGCGGAGGTCAGTGTTGTTTGGACACGAACTGTAGTCTCTTTCCAGTATGTCTTGTAATGTCACCACATTTCACACAAAGTTAAAAAAAATCTGTTTAAAATATCCTGACAATAGTTTCATTATCTTCAAAAATCTCAACGAAAATTTAGGTTTGGCTTGGAATGAGACATCCTGCATTTTTGATTGAATTCCGACAGTATGTTTCTATGTGACTCTTGCTTGATTTCGTGTGCATGATTTGCTTTTTCACGTTTACAGATGTTTCATATTTACCTTGTTATATTGACCAAGCATATATTTTGTGAAAATAGGGTGCTTTTACATAAAATGGTTCGATTTTAATCACATCCGAGATTATTTTGTCGCACTTGTAAAACCAATTGCTATTTTCTAATTTTCGAAATTAATTTATTTAAACGTTTCAGATGCTACTCTCACGTTGGAAAAACCCTTAGTGATCAGCCATTATCTCTCGGACCTGGTTGCCATAAGCTTCCTCTCATACTGCACGAGTTAGGGCACGCTATTGGATTCCATCATGAACACTCCAGGTCTGACAGGGATGACTACCTGAACATTCACTATGAAAATATTCAGAAGGGTGAGTTCGTTTAATCATAGTACACTGCAAAAAATAATTGTTGATTTTACAGTATAAAACTGGCACCCCAGCTGCCAGTATTATACCGTAAAATTAACAGTATTAAACAGTAAAATAAGCAGTAATACGCTGCCGCGCAAGCAGTAATACGCTACCGCGCATGCGCGGTCAACAATTATTTTTTGCAGTGTATAAAATAAATACTTTTTTCAAAATTATGAAATATTTTACTTTTTAAAACTTTACTGAGAATATTTCAAAAAAAGAAAAAAAAAATCGAAAACTTCTAAAATATTCAGAGCAGGGGTCTGTCCAGACTTTTCTATCAGGGTCCTGTTTTTTGTAAAATTGTGCACAGCTTTTTACATTTGTGAAAAATCTAGTCATAATTTTTGTGAATTTAATATGTTTCGTTATATTCAGGTTCTTGTTTATATATTTTTACAAAGATACATGTATGTAAAATACACATATTCTCTTTACATATGTAAAACTTTGACAAATCACATTTTACTTTTAACCCTTTGAGGGGCGAATATACCACCTAATTTTAGTCCGATTCAAAAATAAACTTTTAATTAACATTTACTTTTTTAACTTTGACGGGAAAAAGTTGAAAAATTGCTTATTCTTATTTTGAACTAAATTCTTTCCTAAATTCCGGTGGGAATTCAACGTTACAGCAGCACAAGTGCTTGCCCCTAAAAGGCTTAAATGATTAAATTTGTGAAAAATTCAGTTTGGAGAGGGAAAAGTTTTGTGAAAGGTTTATTTTTAAGACAAAGAATTTAGCGAAGCGTCCTCTTTTAAAGTGAAAAGTTTTGTGAAGGGTCGTGTTTTGAAATGAAAAAAAAAATATTTGAAGGATCTTTTAAAGGACCCAATTTCTTCCTAAACAGATATCCGCTAAGGATTATTTTGACGGAGATATTAATCAGTACAAAATTCTAGAAAATTCATCACTTGTTGTAATCCATGTCTTAGAAGTCTTGATACTCCTGTTTTGTACCCTGTTTCTTATTTATTATGGATCAGAAGAATATAATTAATTGCGTAGAAATGGTACCATACATTGCTTTGATGGGGGAATACAAATCTAGAGCGTCACTATGATTTATATTTCTGATCAATCTTTCAAAAGTACTACTTAATCCCTCAACATTGAAAAAAAATCCTAATATTTAACACCAGTAAATAATCTAATTGCGAGTCATTTCATTTAGGCCTGGAGGAAGCGTCACATTATTGCAACCAGTTTTAGCATGGGTGATTTTGGTATGTATGATCTACAAAAACAACTTTTCAAAAGTAAAAAAAGCCAAGCGTAAAAAAAAAGTTGTGGCTAAAAAATGGTGTGATATCAAATTTCCAAGTTATTATATTGCTTATTTAACTTTTTTCCATTAAATAAGTTATCATATATATAAGTCGAGTGCCTACGTATATGTTAATAGAAATCGTTTTCTCCTGTACTAAATACATCCTAACGAGTTTCTGAAAATTCAATTTTTTTCAAATTATGCATGATGGGCTTGGCGGCCATCTTTCCATATTTCTAAGCACCCAAATTTCTAAAGTAAAAGCGTAATATGTTTGCAATGTAATATGTTTTTAACAATTTCGAACTTCAGATTTTAACTACGGACAGATAAATTAGATAAGACTGATATTTTGAGAAATTGATTTTTACTAGTTTGAAATTATTAATTACTGTAAAAAATAAATCATAAGATGAATCTTTAAGATAAGTCATCATTATCTTAAGACACAATTTTCATATCATACAAATCTATAAATGAAACGCTTAAAATATTTGCTTAAATAACAATTTTGAACTTCGGATTTTAACTACGGATTTGGGTGCTTAGAATTTTGTGAATAATATGCAAAGATGGCCGCCAAACCCATCATGCATAATTTGAAAAAAATTGAATTTTCAGAAACTCGTTAGGATGTATTTAGTACAGGAGAAAACGATTTCTATTAACATATACGTAGGCACTCGACTTATATATATGATAACTTATTTAATGGAAAAAAGTTAAATAAGCAATATAATAGCTTGGAAATTTGATATCACACCATTTTTTAACCACAACTTTTTTTTTACGCTTGGCTTTTTTTACTTTTGAAAAGTTGTTTTTGTAGATATCATTTCTTTTTTTTTTTTAAATATATTGAACATAAATTAAATAATCTAAACATGAGAAATAATTTAAAATTACATTTTACTTTCAGTCATTGTTTAAAGGGTTAATTAGAAATACCAGTAGATTTTTCAATTAAACTAATTACACTCTTAAAAACAACATACTAAATGTGGCTTATTATAATACTTGTTATCCTCCGTTAAAAAATGTCACTGACTAATCTATTAAATGAATAAAAATGGAATACGTACATAGCGTGTCAGCGCTGCATTTGAAATCAAACGTGATATCACGCTCTTTTATTATTAGCACTAGCTGGCTTCGCCCGCTAGCGGGCACCTAATTTACACCGGGGCCTCAAATCTTGTAAAACCTCAAATAAGATAAACCACGAACCTCCGACCTGGTTCCCCCGCTGCCTTCGGCACCGGATAATCCCTTAATTTGCACATCGAATTGTATAAACCTCTAAGCAAATGAACTTCCGACACGGGTCCCCGCTGCCTTCGGCACCGTATAGCAGTCGTGCTGCGCACGCTCAACTTCTATCTTCCACCACCAGGTAGCGCAATCTGTTCTATATGAACCTAGGGCACTGAAATCGTTAAGGCTATAGATGTCGAGTCGAATGAGCTATACCCCGTCGTGATCTAGCCCATAGAACCAGTGGAGGAGGGTTAAATGTGGAGGAGGGTTGAGATGTGCTAAGTGCTCGGATTCGCATCCGACTGTGGATTGTAAATCTAATGACATTGTGTGTGCAAATTGTTATTTTGAAGGGTGTTCGGATGAGGTGAACCACAGAGCAGATAGGTATGATTGTCCGGCTTACCAAGCTTATCGAACCAAGTTGTTAACTTCAAAACGTTTATAAGGGCAGCCCTTTGGTGCGTTCGGCTATTTCTGGGATTAGAGTGCTACAAATTAACTTGAATCACTGCAAACTTGCTAATGAAGAACTGGATAGGTATTTAAAAAACTTTTCTTTTGACGTAGTTCTGTGTCAAGACCCGTATGTGGTTTCAGGTCAAATTGCTGGTATTCCTCCGAATTGGAGATCCTTTATCTCTCTCAGACTAACCTCTGCTATTTTAATTATTAATGGTGATTATATTGTCATTGAATCTCTCAAGTTAGATAATGCTGTGTTTGTTAATGTCAATGTCGAGAACAAAGTTATTACTTTGGGTTCACAATACTCTAGGCCGGCTTCGTCGGATGCTTTGGACACTGATTTGGCTTCATGGTCTGACAAATATTTAGACTGCTCAAATGTACTAATCGGAGGCGATTTCAATGTGCATATGAGGACTTTAGGCTACAGCCGGGATGATGAAAGAGCAGAAGTCCTGTTGGAGTATCTTTCTTTAAAGAACATGGTATTGGTGAACGATACTGAAGCTCCACCTACATACGCTCAAGATGACCGCCAGGGCAGGCCGGACCTCACTTTGGCCGCAGAGAATATATGTAACTATATCGATACCTGGGAGGTAGATACTGAGTATAACTCGTTTAGTGATCATCGTTATATTCGATATAGGTTGAACTTGGACCCTATCGTAAGACTTATGAAAAGATACAAGACGAAATTTTGTTCGTTCAAGAAGTTCAATAATCTTTTTCGTCAGAAGATGCATGAACTATTGGAAACTTTGATTCCTATTAAAAGTGCTGTTCATATGGATGTCTGGATGAACAATTTACAAATATTTCTCCAGGATTTAATGAATCGATGTTTTAGATATAAAAAGCTAGGATATAAACCTAAACATTCTTGGTTTACAGAAGATTTAAGAAGGCAGCGTAATAAACTCAGTGCCCTTTACAAAAGGTATCGTAGGAATCTAGACGATATTCAGTATAAGGATGCATATTTAAAAGAAAGGAACATCTATAAGAAAAATGTTAAAAAAGCTAAACGTTCGGCATGGATGAATTTTTGTGAAAAAACTAGTGATGCTTATGGTACCTTATTCAAGTATATCGCAGGGAAGAATATTAAACATACGGACATGATCTTCACTACACTAGAAAATAACACAGTCTTTGACCCATACGATGATGTGGCTATGCTGCTTATGCAGGAACATTTTGGTATAGATAATATTCCACAAAACATATTTGAATATACTCCAAATGCAGAAATATTTATAGATCATGGTTTTAAACCTGTTTCACATCGTGAATTGAAATATGCATTGAAAAGTCAGGCAAATAACAAAGCACCTGGCTATGACCTTATGGACCCTCTGGTGGTAAAAAATCTATGCACAACGTTTCCCGCTTTTGTTTTGGGTGTGTTTAATAAGTGTTTAAAATTGGGATTTTTTCCTAGTTGCTGGAAAAAAGGAATAGTTATTTTCTTTCGGAAAAGAAACAAGATTTCATCAAACCCAAGAGCCTACCGCCCAATTACGCTTCTCCCGATTTTGGGAAAAATTTTAGAAAGAGTGATGAAGGTTAGAATTATGTCGAGACTGGAAGGTATTCGATATTTGGATATAGCACAACATGGCTTTCGAGAGGGTAGGTCAACGGTTTCTGCCATTTTGGATTTAAAAAAGAAAGTTAATGAGATTCTTGGTCATGCGAAATATTGTGCTGTAGCATCCATTGACATAGAGGGTGCATTTGATGCGTTACATTGGCATATCTTAGCACGTATAATTGACGATTTGCCTCTTCCATTGTACATGAGATCGTCTTTAAAGAGTTACATAAGTAATAGACTTATAGGTTTTAGTTTTGCATTTGGTACTGAATGGTTTGTGTTATTCCAGGGATGCTCCCAGGGGTCGTGCCTGGGCCCTCTTTTATGGCTTGTGGTGGCAGATCGTCTGTTGAAGTTATATCGACAACATTCGGATCAAGTCATCTCCTACGCAGACGACTTCGTTTTGTTTGCCGAGGGCGACAGCCGCCAACAGTTAGAGGCTAATATGAATGGTCACTTAAATCATTATGCAGAAATCTGTGAGTACCTGGGTTTGAAGATAAGTATTACAAAATCTGTGGCAATGCTGTTCGGAAAAAATACGTTAGAAAGAAGAAGACCTATTTTTAAAATTAATGGAGAGAGTGTAGTGGTGAGGAATAACTTGCAATACTTGGGCCTTACACTTGATAGTATGTTTAATTGGTTTACTCATCTGGATAATATTAGAGAGAAAATTAAGGATTTTGCTTTAAATATTCGAAAAACGGGAATTAGAGATAATGGTGTTCATGTAATGTATCGCAAGATCTGGTATAGTTCTGTGATAGAGAGGCAAATTATGTATGGATATCAAGCATGGTTTGGAGATTTGAAGACTTTGGCTTTACAGCGACTTAGCTCTTGCCAGAGGATTGGTTTACTTTCAGTGATTAAGACATATAGATCGACTTCAACGGATGCCTTATGTACTCTTGCAGGTGTTCCTCCTTTGAAGATAGAATATCAAGCTTACTACGATAAATTTCTCTTTTTCAGTGGAGATGGGTCAATCATTATCAATAATATAGAGTTTCACGCAGATGAATTCTCGATAAATAAGAGAACATATGAATTTCCAGTAATAGGTCGTGATAATTTAAAATTAATTGAACCAGTTACAGAGGTGGTTCCAGACTCGGACTTGCCTGTAGTTTATTCAGATGGATCTCGTATGCCCTTGGGAGTGGCAGCAGCCTTCACAGTTTATTGGAAGGGCTCATTTATATATGACTATAGGATCAAACTAAATGATTTGAATTCAATATATCAGGCAGAGTTATCTGCTATTTATCATGCGGTACTGTGATTGGTTCATTCTGAGTTTAAAAGTGTCATATTATATACTGATAGCTTTTCGTCGGTCTCAGCTCTTGATAATCTGTTTCCCACTAATGAAGTATTGTTTTTAATTTACAAGCTGCTTATGGAACATCCTGAAAAAGTATTATATCTCGGATGGATCAAAGCACATATTGGTTTTGAAGGTAACGAGCGAGCAGACTTTTTAGCGAAATCAGTCATATTGGAGGGTATGTATGATATTGATTATCGGGTTACGCTTCCACCCTCACTGGTAACAATGTATTTCAAAAAGAAGGTGTTGCAGGCCTGGCAGGAGTACTGGTCTGCCTCTGACAAGGGTAGACAGACTTACGAAATTTTGAAGAAAGTTGAGAGGAAGTTTGTCTGCGCGAAACAACTTCTTGCACATTACTTATCAGGCCATGGGAGTTTTCCGTATTTTTTGTGTAAAATAGGTAAAAGACAATCAGATAGATGTGATTGTGGCTCTCGGGGCACAGTTGTGCATTACATTTTTGGTAGGTGCTTTTTAATGAAACATCACTTTAGTTTTGTGAGAAAATATACGCTACGTGAAAACTTGCAAAGAATTCTTCTGGACCCTGAGAACTATTCAAAGCTTGCGGAAAACTATAATATTTTGAATGAATTGTTTTCTATCATAAGATATAGGTTTTGAAAAAAAAATGGTGCTGAAGTCAAATGCGTCTGTAACTTTGTTTGAAGAATACAATGGATAATTGTTTATTCGGCTATGTCATTAATCTGGTGGTGAAGCTTAATTTCTCTGCAATTTTGCCTATAAACCTTTAAAGTCATTTATTTGACGGTATTTTGAAAATTTCAAGTAGTGGACTATTATTAAAACTGGCATAGTTTGGATATAAAAGTGACTTGGTGGACATTACCAACTGAATTTACTGAGTGTTTGTAATCGACAATGTACAAAGTATGTCCCTGAACCTTGTGAATTGTGTTCCATTGTTTATGAACCTTAATTTTACTAGTTATTAGTGTCGACGATGTAACTAAATAAGTCGTTAAATGCTGTTATACTTCCTTTTAGTTTATATATTTAAGTTAGTCTTTACGTAGGTTTAGTTCTTATACGACTATGAATTATCATAGTTAGTCATATTTCAGTCTGGTAGACCTGTTGCAGCTTCTTTGTTTTGTTTTGAAGCTTGTTTATTAGTTAGTTAATTTGATTTTAGTAGTTTTTATTTTATTTTGTAGGGGTCTACTGTCATTGTATCAAGTTTGTGCCTTTTCGTTGAAAAGGATTTTGTTTTTCGATTTTTGTTAATTGTCGCCCGTTGTTTAGGGCTTGTTTGGTGGGCTGTGGGGCGCTGACTGTCTGCTGGGGATTTTCCCGCCGGAGCATATTTGCCATAAACCTAACGGTTTGGCGCTCCGGCTGGGTGATTAAGCCCATAGAACCAGAGATAGGAAAGTGCCCCCTGGTGGTGAAAAAACGAACTAAAATCGGAAAGCTCTACAGATGTCGAGTCGAATGAGCCATACCCTGTCGTGATCCGACCCATAGAAACAGAGATAGGAAAGCGCCCATTGGTGGTGAAAGCTAATCGCGTTTGGGGGGCAAATTGGGGGATGAACACCGGAGATGCATAATAAGATTAGGCGGTCACAGACTTTTCCAACGATGTATCTCATGAGGGATATGTGCAAAATTCAGAAAATACCCCCCCCCCTGCATAATTTGATTAAGCGTTTACAGACCTTTCCAACGATATATCACATGAGAGGTGTCGGCAAAATTTAGAAAAGTGCCCCCTTTGGGGAGGGGGGGGTGGAAGTGGGAGGATGGACCCCGAAGATGCATAATATGAATAAGCGGTCACAGGCCTTTCGAACAATATACCACATGAGTAGTGTCGGGGGACGCAATATGTGGGGGTTTCACCTGTGGTGCATAACATGAATAAGTGGTCACAGTCCTTTGTAACGATATCTGACATGACGGATATCGTTAAAATTTAGAAAAGTGTCCCCCCCCCCCCTTGTGTAGGCAAAACGCGCTCCGCCACTCCCTATAATTTTTGACGCAGCTTTATTTTTAAAATTTATGTTATGTGTTATAAAATATCGTAAAGTTTCAAACAGATAGCCTTATTATACTTCCAAATTTTGTTCACGTCCCTCCCCGAACTGTGATGCGCCATTCTTTTTTATAAATTTTTTAACATGTGTTATAAACTATCTTAAAGTTTAAAACAGATCGCATTGGAATTTAATATATTTGCTGAAATTACTATTATATGTAGAATAATATAGAAATAAACCCTCCTTTAGATTGTAATTAAGATATATGAACAATTTTTATAATTTCTGAAAGCTGATTTTTATTTATTTATTTATTTATTTATTTATCTATTTATTTATTTTTTGTTTGTTTATTTATTTATTTATTTATTTTGCATTGCCCTGTGCATGTTTGGAATTTCTTAGCAATTTCTTAGATTTACATTATTTTATTCAATTAAACATTGTACTGTTACAATAAATTTAAATGGAAACTTCACTTCTAAAACAAAAATAATTTAACAACTGGATTTCATTAATCTATAGAAAAATGACGTAAAAGGTATTCCTGCGAACGAAATGCCTGTCCTTTACCATGTTTTTTTCTTTTTTTTTTCTTTTTTTTAAATAAATGAATCACTTTTAATTAATTAAAAAAATTTTGTTTACGTTTGGAAAGAAATTTTAAATGCCGATAACTCTTAATGTATACATTTTAGAAGGTACACCTTCCCTCAAAAACTAATTTATTTTTAAAGATATTTCTAAAAACGTAAATTATATATTTAAAATATTTTTTAAAGCATAAACACTACGTCTGATTACTTTATTTTACAGTATTATACGAACACGCATTTTATCAGACAATTAAATCCACTAAACAAACACGAGTGAAAAATTGACCTGGGCCAGGACTCGAACCTGAACCACCCAGATCGATGCGCTTGACGGGAATTTCTCATACTTATTCTTGTTGGAAACAGTCATCTGCCACAGTTTGCAGTCATATTTAATAGTTTGATAAAATGTGTGTTCTTATAATTATGAAGTTTTATTTAAAAAAAAATATCTTCAGAAGAAAATGGCTGACTTGCAGATGAAATTTGATGTTGTTATAACTTGTAACTGATTTGTGCTATTATAATACAGATGGTACATGGTCGTTGGCATGTTTTATCTCTGTTTTGGCATAATTTTTTAATCGCCATGTTAATTAACAGTTTTTTGCTAATTAAGGATAGAAAATAATATTTTTTTACACTGGATTTTATAAAAGCACATAGATTACGTAATTACTTGTCCAAAAATGTAATACTTTTTTTATTCTGCCGAATATTAAGGTCTGTAGGTTGTTTGAAAAAAAAAAGTTTGACGAAGAAAAAAGTTATCATTTTAAGTAACTCGACTTTTTTTTAAAATCTATATCTCTGTTTATAAATCACTTATGAAGATGAGTTTGGTCTTAAATTGAAGAAATTCTTCATTAGATTCTTCTAGTTTTCGTATTTTTTCTGCGACGCTTGGTTTTTTTTATATCTGATATTTTAATCTGGCATGTTTGGTCGATTTAACATTGCGAAGTTGATTTCTGTAAGTAAGCAGTAGCGGTCTAGTTCAGTTCTTGGCGTTGTTTGTGTGGCGTTTTTTTTTTTTAAACTTGGCTTGGCAGAGCGACCGCCCTGCTTGATTATATATATCAAGCAGGGCGGTCGCTCTGCCAAGCCAAGCTTAAAAAAAAAACGCCACACAAACAACGCCAAGAACTGAACTAGACCGCTACTGCTTACTTACAGAAATCAACTTCGCAATGTTAAATCGACCAAACATGCCAGATTAAAATATCAGATATAGAAAAAACCAAGCGTCGCAGAAAAAAAACGAAAACTAGAAGAATCTAATGAAGAATTTCTTCAATTTAAGACCAAACTCATCTTCATAAGTGATTTATAAACAGAGATATAGCTTTTTTTAAAAAACGTCGAGTTACTTAAAATGATCACTATTTTCTTCGTCAAACTTTTTTTTTTCAAACAAGCTACAGGCCTTAATATTGGGCAGAATAAAAAAAGGATTGCATTTTTGGACAAGTAATTACGTAATGTATGTGCTTTTATAAAATTCAGTGTAAAAAAGAAATATTTTCTATCCTTAATTAGCAAAAAACTGTTAATTAACTTGGCGATTAAAAAATTATGCCAAAACAGAGATAAAACCCGCCAACGACCATGTACCATCTGTATTAAAATAGCACAAATCAGTTACAGGTTATAATATAACCACATCAAATTTCATCTGCAAGTCAGCCATTTTCTTCTGAAGATATTTTTTTTTTTAAATAAAACTTCACAATTATAAGAACACATATTTTATCAAATAATTAAATATGACTGCAAACTGTGGCAGATGATTGTTTCTAACATGAATAAGTATGAGAAATTGCCGGTTACGGATATGGATCTGGGTAGCTCAGTCGCAGAGCGTCGGCATGGTACGCATAAGGTCCCAGGTTCGAGTCCAGGCCCAGGTCAATTTTTCACTCATGTTTGTTTAGTGTATTTAATTGTCTGATAAAATGCGTGTTCTTATAAATATTGTAAAATAAAGTAATCAAACGTAGTGTTTATGCTTTAAAAATATTTTAAATATATAATTTACGTTTTTAGAAAGATCTTTAAAAATAAATTAGTTTTTGAGGGAAGATGTACCTTCTAAAATGTATACATTAAGAGTTATCGCCATTTAAATTATCTTTCCAAATGTAAACAAAAATTTTGAAATGAATTAAATGTGATTCATTTATTTCTAAAAATAAAAAAACACGGTAAAGGACAGGCATTTCGTTCGCAGGAATACCTTTCACGTCATCTACTATATATACGAGGCTAGCGAAAAAGAAAGGCTACCGCGGTGCTTTACGCGTATCTTTTTTTACAGACCGCGGGAATCACGTGAGGCTCGAATCCACCAATGCAGGTGTACGAAAAGAGCATCACATCACTCTAGCGCTCTGTAAAAAAAGATAAGTGGAACGCACCGCGGTAGCCTGTCTTTTTCGTTAGCCTCGCTATATATATAAAACACAAACGGAAATTTCGTTCCGTTCCTTTATAACTCCAGATCTGCTGAATGGAATTTGATGGAACTTGCACTGTTCGAGAGATAATTTTTCAGGGAAGGTTTTAGTATGTAACACAACGTTCTACGTATATTAGCTATCGAATTATGATAGAAAGTTCTGTTATTTTGACCGAAAAGGTTACCATTGCTAATTTTTTGGCGATCATTACTGTTGCAGAAAGAAATGAAAAGGCTATACATCTCGAAAATAAAAGAAAAACTGTTACTAATTTTATTTAAAAAAAAAAAAAAGAAAGAAAGAAAGAAAGAAAGAAAAAAAAAGAGTTTTGATGAGAGAATATTATAAAACGAAAATATTTAATTTAAACATGATTAGAAATGTTCATAATGCTTAAAAAATTATTCAAGGGGCAAGATTTCTATTGAAACAAATTTGGCGATTTATCTTTTGTTTTTGGCGATTTTGATTTTACTTTTGACCCCAAACAATTTGATTTTAAGCCAAAAAGTGTCTTTTTTTGTTGCAGAAAGAATTGAAATGGCTATACATCTGGAAAAATAAAAGAAAAAACTGTTACTAATTTTATTTTTTTTTTAAAAAGAAAGAAAAGAAAAAAAAAGAAAAACAGTTTTGATGAGAGATTTTAGGCCAAAAGGTGTTTTTTTTTCAAGTGTACGACTGCATTTTCGCAGTATTTTTTTTTTTTGGTACTTTTTGGTTAGCCGGGCGCCAGTGATATATATATATATATACATGTATATATATACACACACATATATACACATATATCTACACAAATACATGTATATACATACATATATATATATACACTTATATGTATGAATATATATATATATATATATATGTGTGTGCGTGTGTGTGTGTTCATATATCACTGGCGCCCGGCTAACCGAAAAGTACCTTTTTTTATTCAAATGCAAACTATATTAATGGCAATATACTTCTATTTACTTCTACATATATGAAATTTCGTTCCGGCTGCTTATAACTCGAGTTCTGCTGAATGCATTTTCGTAGAACTTAAACTAAGATAATTTTTAAGGGAAGGTTTATTGTATAACATATCGTTCTACGTAGCTTAGTTATATAATTATTCTGGGAAGTTCTATAATCAGATCAATCCGATTATGAAAGATTAGCCTTTTTAAAATGTTTTGCCGAATGTATTTCGATGGAACCTATACTGTTAAATAATTTTCTAGGGAACGTTTTATTATATAACGTTGCTTAGTTCTAGAATTATAGGGGGAAATTCGAAAATCGGGTGACCATTTTTTTTATCAAATATTAGCCTTTTCAATATTTGATTCCGATTATGAAAGATTAGCCTTCTAAAAAAGTTCTACTGAACGGATTTTGATGAGAATTGTATTGTTAGTTAGATGCTATTTCAGAAATGGTTTTAATGTACTATATATTGTCCTACGTTGCTTAGTCCAACAGTTATGTGTGAAGGTTATATAGTCAAGTGAACCCGATTCCGAAATATTAGCCTTTTTGATAGTTTTTACTGGGCGTAATTTTTGCGACTTGCATTGTTAAGTAGATAATTTGTAAGGATTGTTTTAGTATATTTTATATCGTTTTGTTGTTTTAGAATTATGTGGAAAAGTTCAATAATCAGATTATCAAAGATTAGCCTTTATAAAAACTTCTTCTGAATGGATTTTGTTAGTTAATTTGTTTGCATTGTTATTTCGATAATTTTTAGTGATGGTTTTAGTATATTGCATATAGTTTTATCATTCTTTAGCAAACCCTAACTGTAAATGACCAAATAAAAGAGTTGGTCCTTAACAGCTAAAATTTTGACTGCACATTAGAAAATATAATAGCGCAATCGCGTCATTTTTCAGTAATGTGGAAGGATATTCCACGTAAATATACAGATTGCTTTCAAATACAAGGTCAAATTAAACGATATATTTCGTTTGATTCAGGGTTCATTTGTAGAAACCGACCAGCTCAGCGGGCGTAGCTTGCTAGTTTTCCTATAAATTAATGAAATCCAGTTGTTAAATTATTTTTGTTTTAGAAGTGAAGTTTCCATTTAAATTTATTGTAACAGTACAATGTTTAATTGAATAAAATAAGGTAAATCTAAGAAATTGCTAAGAATTTCCAAACATGCACAGGGCAACGCAAAAAAATAAAATAATAATAAAGAAAAAATAAAAAATAGATAAATAAATAAATAAATAAATAAAAATCAGCTTTCAGAAATTCTAAAAATTGTTCCACTATTCATATTATGTATCTTCGGGGTCCATCCTCCCACTTTCAGCCCTCCCACCCAAAGGGGGCACTTTTCTAAATTTTGCCGACACCTCCCATGTGATATATCGTTGGAAAAGTCTGTGAACGCTTAATCATAATATGCAGGGGGGGGGGGGGGGTATTTTCTAAATTTTGCACATACCCCTCATGTGATACATCGTTGGAAAGGTCTGTGACAGCTTAATCCTATTATGCATCTCCGGTGTTCATTCCCCCTTTTGCCTCCCAAGCGCGATTAGCTTTCACCACCAGGGGACGCTTTCCTATATCTGTTCCTACGAGTCCGATCACGACCAGGTATGGCTCATTCGACTCGACATCAATAGAGCTTTCCGATTTTAGTTCGTTTTTTCACCACCAGGGGCACTTTTCTATCTCTGGTTCTATGGGCTAGATCACGACGGGGTATAGCTCATTCGACTCGACATCTCTAGCCTTAACGATTTCAGTGCCCGAAGTTCATACAGAACAGATTGCGCTACCTGGTGGTGGAAGATGGAACTTGAGCGTGCGCAGCACGACTGCTATACGGTGCCGAAGGCAGCGGGGACCCGTGTCGGAAGTTAGTTTGGTTAGAGGTTTATACTATTCGATGTGCAAATTAAGGGATTATCCGGTGCCGAAGGCAGCGGAGAACCAGGTCGGAGGTTCGTTCGGTTCGAGGTTTATCTTATTCGAGGTTTTACAAGATTCGAGGCCCCGATATAAATTAGGGGTCCGCTAGCGGGCGAAGCCAGCTAGTGCTAATAATAAAAGAGCGTGATATCGTTTGATTTCAAATGCAGCGCTGACACGCTATGTACGTATTGCATTTTTATTCATTTCATCGATAAGTCAGTGATATTTTTTAACGGGGGATAACAAGTATTATAACAAGCCACATTTAGTATGTTGTTATTAGTTTAATTTAAAAATCTACTGGTATTTCTAGTTAACCTTTTAAACAATGACTGAAAGTAAAATGTAATTTTAAATTATTTCTCATGTTTAGATTATTTAAATTATGTTTATTCTGTTTTAAAAAAAAGAAATGATATCTACAAAAACAACTTTTCAAAAGTAAAAAAAAAAGCCAAGCGTAAAAAAAAAAAAAAGTTGTGGCTAAAAAATGGTGTGATATCAAATTTCGAAGCTATTATATTACTTTTTTAACTTTTTCCATTAAATAAGTTATCATATATATAAGTCGAGTGCCTACGTATATGTTAATAGAAATCGTTTTCTCCTGTACTAAATACATCCTAACGAGTTTCTGAAAATTCAATTTTTTTCAAATTATGCATGATGGGCTTGGCGGCCATCTTTTCATATTTCTAAGCACCCAAATTTCTAAAGTAAAAGCGTAATATGTTTGCAATGTAATATGTTTATAATAATTTCGAACTTCAGATTTTAACTACGGACAGATAAATTAGATAAGACTGATATTTTGAGAAATTGATTTTTACTAGTTTGAAATTATTAATTACTGTAAAAAATAAATCATAAGATGAATCTTTAAGATAAGTCATCATTATCTTAAGACACAATTTTCAGATCATACAAATCTATAAATGAAACGCTTAAAATATTTGCTTAAATAACAATTTTGAACTTCGGATTTTAACTACGGATTTGGATGCTTAGAATTTTGTGAATAATATGCAAAGATGGCCGCCAAGCCCATCATGCATAATTTGAAAAAAATTGAATTTTCAGAAACTCGTTAGGATGTATTTAGTACAGGAGAAAACGATTTCTATTAACATATACGTAGGCACTCGACTTATATATATGATAACTTATTTAATGGAAAAAGTTAAAAAAGTAATATAATAGCTTGGAAATTTGATATCACACCATTTTTTAGCCACAGCTTTTTTTTTTTTTACGCTTGGCTTTTTTTTTTACTTTTGAAAAGTTGTTTTTGTAGATAGAATAATATAGAAATAAACCCTCCTTTAGCTTGTAATTAAGATATACGAACAATTTTTAGAATTTCTGAAAGCTGATTTTTATTTATTTATTTACCTATTTATTTATTTTTTATTTATTTATTTATTTTTATTTTTTTTTTTTTTTGCGTTGCCCTGTGCATGTTTAGAATTTCTTAGCAATTTCTTAGATTTACAATATTTTATTCAATTAAACATTGTACTGTTACAATAAATTTAAATGGAAACTTCACGTCTAAAACAAAAATAATTTAACAATTGGATTTCGTTAATTTATAGGAAAATGACGTGAAAGGTATTCCTGCGAAACGTTTGGAAAGAAATTTTAAATGCCAATAAGTCTTAATGTATACATTTTAGAAGGTACATCTTCCCTCAAAAGCTAATTTATTTTTAAAGATCTTTCTAAAAACGCAAATTATATATTTAAATTATTTTTAAAGCATAAACACTACGTCTGATTACTTTACTTTACAATATTATAAGAACACGCATTTTATCAGACAATTAAATATACTAAGCAAACATGAATGAAAAGTTGACCTGGGTCAGGACTCGAACCTGGGACCTTGTGCATGCCGTGCTGACGCGCTGCGACTGAACCACCCAGACCGATATCCTTGAGCAGCAATTTCTCATACTTATTCATGTTGGAAACGAAACTGTCATCTCCCACAGTTTGCAGTCATATTTAATTGTCTGATAAAATATGTGTTCTTATAATTATGAAGTTTTATTTAAAAAAAAAATATCTTCAGAAGAAAACGGCTGACTTGCAGATGAAATTTGATGTGGTTATATTATAACCTGTAACTGATTTGTGCTATTTTAATATAGATGGTACATGGTCGTTGGCGGGTTTTATCTCTGTTTTGGCATAATTTTTTAATCGCCAGGTTAATTAACAGTTTTTTGCTAATTAAGGATAGAAAATATTTTTTTTTTTACACTGAATTTTATAAAAGCACATAGATTACGTAATTACTTGTCCAAAAATGCAATCCTTTTTTTATTCTGCCCAATATTAAGGCCTGTAGCTTGTTTGAAAAAAAAAGTTTGACGAAGAAAATAGTGATCTACAAAAACAACTTTTCAAAAGTAAAAAAAAAGCCAATCGTAAAAAAAAAAAGTTGTGGCTAAAAAATGGTGTGATATCAAATTTCCAAGCTATTATATTACTTTTTTAACTTTTTTCCATTAAATAAGTTATCATATATATAAGTCGAGTGCCTACGTATATGTTAATAGAAATCGTTTTCTCCTGTACTAAATACATCCTAACGAGTTTCTGAAAATTCAATTTTTTTCAAATTATGCATGATGGGCTTGGCGGCCATCTTTGCATATTATTCACAAAATTCTAAGCATCCAAATCCGTAGTTAAAATCCGAAGTTCAAAATTGTTATTTAAGCAAATATTTTAAGCGTTTCATTTATAGATTTGTATGATATGAAAATTGTGTCTTAAGATAATGATGACTTATCTTAAAGATTCATCTTATGATTTATTTTTTACAGTAATTAATAATTTCAAACTAGTAAAAATCAATTTCTCAAAATATCAGTCTTATCTAATTTATCTGTCCGTAGTTAAAATCTGAAGTTCGAAATTGTTATAAACATATTACATTGCAAACATATTACGCTTTTACTTTAGAAATTTGGGTGCTTAGAAATAGGAAAAGATGGCCGCCAAGCCCATCATGCATAATTTGAAAAAAATTGAATTTTCAGAAACTCGTTAGGATGTATTTAGTACAGGAGAAAACGATTTCTATTAACATATACGTAGGCACTCGACTTATATATATGATAACTTATTTAATGGAAAAAAGTTAAAAAAGTAATATAATAGCTTGGAAATTTGATATCACACCATTTTTCAGCCACAACTTTTTTTTTTTTACGCTTGGCTTTTTTTTTACTTTTGAAAAGTTGTTTTTGTAGATATCATTTCTTTTTTTTAAAACAGAATAAAAATAATTTAAATAATCTAAACATGAGAAATAATTTAAAATTACATTTTACTTTCAGTCATTGTTTAAAAGGTTAACTAGAAATACCAGTAGATTTTTAAATTAAACTAATAACAACATACTAAATGTGGCTTGTTATAATACTTGTTATCCCCCGTTAAAAAATATCCTCTCTTATCGATGAAATGAATAAAAATGCAATACGTACATAGCGTGTCAGCGCTGCATTTGAAATCAAACGTGATATCACGCTCTTTTATTATTAGCACTAGCTGGCTTCGCCCGCTAGCGGACCCCTAATTTATATCGGGGCCTCGAATCTTGTAAAACCTCGAATAAGATAAACCTCGAACCGAACGAACCTCCGACCTGGTTCTCCGCTGCCTTCGGCACCGGATAATCCCTTAATTTGCACATCGAATAGTATAAACCTCTAACCAAACTAACTTCCGACACGGGTCACCGCTGCCTTCGGCACCGTATAGCACTCGTGCTGCGCACGCTCAAGTTCCATCTTCCACCACCAGGTAGCGCAATCAGTTCTGTATGAACCTCGGGCACTGAAATCGTTAAGGCTATAGATGTCGAGTCGAATGAACTGTACCCCGTCGTGATCTAGCCCATAGAACCAGAGATAGAAAAGTGCCCCCTGGTGGTGAAAAAACGAACTAAAATAGGAAAGCTCTATTGATGTCGAGTCGAATGAGCCATACCCCGTCGTGATCCAACTCGTAGGAACAGATATAGGAAAGCGTCCCCTGGTGGTGAAAGCTAATCGCGCTTGGGGGGCAAAAGGGGGGATGAACACCGGAGATGCATAATAGGATTAAGCGGTCACAGACCTTTCCAACGATGTATCACATGAGGGGTATGTGCAAAATTTAGAAAATACCCCCCCCCCCCCTGCATATTATGATTAAGCGTTCACAGACTTTTCCAACGATATATCACATGAGAGGTGTCGGCAAAATTTAGAAAAGAGCCCCCTTTGGGTGGGAGGGGTGAAAGTGGGAGGATGGACCCCGAAGATACATAATATGAATAGCGGAACAATTTTTAGAATTTCTGAAAGCTGATTTTTATTTATTTATTTATTTATTTATCTATTTTTTATTTTTTGTTTATTATTATTTTATTTTTTTTGCGTTGCCCTGTGCATGTTTGGAAATTCTTAGCAATTTCTTAGATTTACCTTATTTTATTCAATTAAACATTGTACTGTTACAATAAATTTAAATGGAAACGTCACTTCTAAAACATAAATAATTTAACAACTGGATTTCATTAATTTATAGGAAAACTAGCAAGCTACGCCCGCTTCGCCCGCTGCGCTGGTCGGTTTCTAGAAATGAAACCTGAATCAAACGAAATATATCGTTTAATTTGACCTTGTATTTGAAAGCAATCTGTATATTTACGTGGAATATCCTTCCACATTACTGAAAAATGACGCGATTGCGCTATTATATTTTCTAATGTGCAGTCAAAATTTTAGCTGTTAAGGACCAACTCTTTTATTTGGTCATTTACAGTTAGGGTTTGCTAAAGAATGATAAAACTATATGCAATATACTAAAACAATCACTAAAAATTATCGAAATAACAATGCAAACAAATTAACTAACAAAATCCATTCAGAAGAAGTTTTTATAAAGGCTAATCTTTGATAATCTGATTATTGAACTTTTCCACATAATTCTAAAACAACAAAACGATATAAAATATACTAAAACAATCCTTACAAATTATCTACTTAACAATGCAAGTCGCAAAAAATACGCCCAGTAAAAACTATCAAAAAGGCTAATCGGGTTCACTTGACTATATAACCTTCACACATAACTGTTGGACTAAGCAACGTAGGACAATATATAGTACATTAACACCATTTCTGAAATAGCATCTAACTAACAATACAATTCTCATCAAAATCCGTTCAGTAGAACTTTTTTAGAAGGCTAATCTTTCATAATCGGAATCAAATATTAAAAAGGCTAATATTTGATAAAAAAAATGGTCACCCGATTTTCGAATTTCCCCCTATAATTCTAGAACTAAGCAACATTATATAATAAAACGTTCCCTAGAAAATTATTTAACAGTATAGGTTCCATCGAAATACATTCGGCAAAATCTTTTAAAAAGGCTAATCTTTCATAATCGGATTGATCTGATTATAGAACTTCCCAGAATAATTATATAACTAAGCTACGTAGAACGATATGTTATACATTAAAACCTTCCCTTAAAAATTATCTTAGTTTAAGTTCTACGAAAATGCATTCAGCAGAACTCGAGTTATAAGCAGTCGGAACGAAATTTCATATATGTAGAAGTAAATAGAAGTATATTGCCATTAATATAGTTTGCATTTGAATAAAAAAAGGTACTTTTCGGTTAGCCGGGCACCAGTGATATATGAACACACACACACACACACACACACACACACACACACATATATATATATATATATGTATGTATATACATGTATTTGTGTAGATATATGTGTATATATGTGTGTGTATATATATATATATATCACTGGCGCCCGGCTAACCAAAAAGTACCAAAAAAAAAAAAATACTGCGAAAATGCAGTCGTACACTTGAAAAAAAAAACACCTTTTGGCCTAAAATCTCTCATCAAAACTGTTTTTCTTTTTTTTCTTTTCTTTCTTTTTAAAAAAAATAAAATTAGTAACAGTTTTTTCTTTTATTTTTCCAGATGTATAGCCATTTCAATTCTTTCTGCAACAAAAAAAGACACTTTTTGGCTTAAAATCAAATTGTTTGGGGTCAAAAGTAAAATCGCCAAAAACAAAAGATAAATCGCCAAATTTGTTTCAATAGAAATCTTGCCCCTTGAATAATGTTTTAAGCATTATGAACATTTCTAATCATGTTTAAATTAAATATTTTCGTTTTATAATATTCTCTCATCAAAACTCTTTTTTCTTTCTTTCTTTCTTTCTTTTTTTTTAAAAATAAAATTAGTAACAGTTTTTCTTTTATTTTTCGAGATGTATAGCCTTTTCATTTCTTTCTGCAACAGTAATGATCGCCAAAAAATTAGCAATGGTAAACTTTTCGGCCAAAATAACAGAACTTTCTATCATAATTCGATAGCTATTATACGTAGAACGTTGTGTTACATACTAAAACCTTCCCTGAAAAATTATCTCTCGAACAGTGCAAGTTCCATCAAATTCCATTCAGCAGATCTCGAGTTATAAAGGAACGGAACGAAATTTTCGTTTGTGTTTTATATATATAGTGAGGCTAACGAAAAAGACAGGCTACCGCGGTGCGTTCCACTTATCTTTTTTTACAGACCGCTAGAGTGACGTGATGCTCTTTTCGTACACCTGCATTGGTGGATTCGAGCCTCACGTGATTCCCGCGGTCTGTAAAAAAAGATACGCGTAAAGCACCGCGGTAGCCTTTCTTTTTCGCTAGCCTCGTATATATAGTAGATGACGTGAAAGGTATTCCTGCGAACGAAATGCCTGTCCTTTACCGTGTTTTTTTATTTTTAGAAATAAATGAATCACATTTAATTCATTTCAAAATTTTTGTTTACGTTTGGAAAGAAATTTTAAATGGCGATAACTCTTAATGAACATTTTAGAAGGTACAACTTCCCTCAAAAACTAACTTATTTTTAAAGATCTTTCTAAAAACGTAAATTATATATTTAAAATATTTTTAAAGCATAAACACTACGTCTGATTACTTTATTTTACAATATTTATAAGAACACGCATTTTATCAGACAATTAAATACACTAAACAAACATGAGTGAAAAATTGACCTGGGCCTGGACTCGAACCTGGGACCTTATGCGTACCATGCCGACGCTCTGCGACTGAGCTACCCAGATTCATATCCTTAACCGGCAATTTCTCATACTTATTCATGTTAGAAACAATCATCTGCCACAGTTTGCAGTCATATTTAATTATTTGATAAAATATGTGTTCTTATAATTGTGAAGTTTTATTTAAAAAAAAAAAATATCTTCAGAAGAAAATGGCTGACTTGCAGATGAAATTTGATGTGGTTATATTATAACCTGTAACTGATTTGTGCTATTTTAATACAGATGGTACATGGTCGTTGGCGGGTTTTATCTCTGTTTTGGCATAATTTTTTAATCGCCAAGTTAATTAACAGTTTTTTGCTAATTAAGGATAGAAAATATTTTTTTTTTACACTGAATTTTATAAAAGCACATAGATTACGTAATTACTTGTCCAAAAATGCAATCCTTTTTTATTCTGCCCAATATTAAGGCCTGTAGCTTGTTTGAAAAAAAAAGTTTGACGAAGAAAATAGTGATCATTTTAAGTAACTCGACGTTTTTTATAAAAAGCTATATCTCTGTTTATAAATCACTTATGAAGATGAGTTTGGTCTTAAATTGAAGAAATTCTTCCTTAGATTCTTCTAGTTTTCGTTTTTTTTTTCTACGACGCTTGGTTCGTTTGATATCTGATATTTTAATCTGGCATGTTTTGTCGATTTAACATTGCGAAGTTGCTTTCTGTATATAAGCATTAGCGGTCTTTATTCCAGTTCTTGGCGTTGTTTGTGTGGCGTGTTTTTTTTAAAGCTTGGCTTGGCAGAGCGACCGCCCTGCTTGATAGATCTGGTGGCATAGATAACGAAATTTCTAGTCAGCTAGCGCACAAGCGGGGATGTTGCTGTAGCAACAACGCTCAACAAAGTGCTTTGAAATGGATGTAGATGGATTCAGCATGTTGTGGATCTTGACAGGCAAAATCCTTTGCATTGGGATTGGTAAGCCAAGCAATTGAGGGTAAGGCAGGGAAAAAAGGTCCCAGAGCCATACATTTTATAATTTTTTCTAATGTAAATTAATTACAGTAAATTAAAGCTTTGCAAATACAAATAATATAAAAGGAAATATATGAAAATATATATTACAAGATTTTTCCTTTTCAGAAATTAAATTAAAAAAGGATATTAACATTAAATTAGAAAAAAGAATTAGAAAAAAGCTATAGTACAAAATTCACATTCAAGGATTCTGCCGTCAACTTCAACAGCCAATTAGGTTGAAGCAGGATAGCCAATCAAATTTCATTTGTGAAAAATGTGCCAGAAACGAGTAAAAAACTTGAAATTAAAAGATTCTATTTAAATATTATTATACATCATAATAATATTTAAAGTTTATCATTAATTCATTAACTAGCCTTTAACATTACGGCGTTATTAATTCAAAAGAATTGTTTCAGGTATGGAAGATCAGTTTGTTAAACTCAAGCCAAAACAGAACCAGCTTCTCACTCCTTTTGACTTCGACTCCATAATGCTTTACGGTGAAACAGTGTTCAGCAAAAGTCATTACGATGGACTGAAGACGATGACTGCCAAAGACGGCAGAAAGTTGCAAGATGTGGCGGATAAACCCGGGATCAGTGATAGCGACGTCGAGAGAATCACCAAGCTGTACAAATGTTAATGAAATAAAGTAGAATATAAATTCAAAATTAAAAGTTGTCTAGTTCTTAACTGCGGTAACAACAAATATTAATTAATTTGAATTATTTTCGAACGATTGTATTTAACTCGATTGTTAAATAACTAACTCGTTAACTCGATTGTTAACTCGTGTATTTAAATATTTCTATGTCTTGTTTAGGTAGATTTCGTAAGAAATACTACCTATTACATTCTCCCCTAAGTTGGAATTCCTGAAATTTTTTTGCAGATCTACATCGATCATGTCTCCTAGAACCCAAAACCACCCCCAGTTCAAAACTTTATCCATCTATCTATCTATCTATCTATATCACTTTTTTATGGACACGATAACTTCCATAATTCTGCACAAATCTCTTTCAAACTCGTACATAAAATCAAGCGGCATAAAATCTCCGCCAAGTTCGTTAATGAGCAAAATTGAACCAGGGGGGGGGGGGAGGAGGAACTTTTTGTGAAAACAGAAAACCCCCCATAACTTCTTAATTTTGATACATACCAAATCCGTTTAAATTTATTATTACTTCTAGGAAAAGGGCCAAAAATTTATGTATGACAGATTTTTGATTTAATTAAACATTCCCCCAAGGGGAGGCGGGGGGGGGGGGAAATAGGAGTTTCAGAAAAAAAAAATCATAACTTCGTCAATTCACAAGATATCAAATCCACTTAAATTTATTATAAATTTTCTTATTATTTTCTACAACTTTTATACCGACACGTTTTTATAGGACCAACTCTTACAGCAAAAAAATAAATTAATTAATTAAAAAAAAATCCCTGTTGGCTTCGCCTACAGGCAGAGGTATATTTCGAAATGGGCGGTCCCAACTGCCGCATCATAGCAAATAGGTATTTCTTCTGCAATTCCCAATAAACAGGTGCCCCACGGTCTGCGTCTTCGAAATCTACCTGCGCCTGTAGGCCGAGCCGTCAGGGATTTTTTTTCTTCTTTTGTACAGAAAACTTTTTTCGTACTGGTAAGAGTCAATAATCTTTCAGCACAGAATTTAAAACGAAACACTGAAGAGAGTACTGAAGAAAAAAGCGAGAGAGGGGTGGAGAACCTGCAAAATATGTATACAAATAGAAAGCTGCATCGACGCAGCAAATGTTCAAAATTACATCACGATCGCTTATGTGGGATTTATGTATTAAGGCTGTTAATGTAATGTTATGTATTTAAAACTGCTGTTGAGTGTAATCTCAAATTCCTCTATCTAATGTTAAACCTATGGGTGTGTAATGCATTAATATTTTTAAAATATATCCTCAGTAAATTAATATTTTTTACTATTTTTTTTCCCATGTACTGTTCTTAAAGGATGTCTCTCTTTATTTTAGTTGTCAAAATATTTCTAAAATATATACTTAAATTATAATTGTATGCGTTGAAATCTAACCGAAACTGAGTAAGATTTTAACACTCAAAATAAAAATAAATACATATTTTAGAAATATTTTGACAACTATTTAAAAAAAAGAGAGAGAGACACGCTGGCGAATATGAATATATAGTGTTAAGCATATAAGAGTTGGAACAATGATGGTTACAACAACGAAAGAAAATTTGCAAAAAACCATATTCACTAAAATTGATAAATTAAACCCTAACGGGTTTAATTTATCAATTTTAGTGAACATGGTTTCTTGCAAATTTTCACGGGTTTAATTTATCAATTTTAGTGAACATGGTTTCTTGCGAATTTTCTTTCGTTGTTGTAACCATTGTTCCAACTCTTATATGCTTAACACTATATATTCATATTCGCCAGCGTCTCTCTCTTTCTCTTTTTTAAATAGTTGTCAAAATATTTCTAAAATATGTATTTATTTTTATTTTGAATCCTGCGGACTTGTTTCAAAATGTCAGTACCCTAAAATTTCAAATTGCTATATCTCAGCCATTTTTTAAGATAGAGGAAAAACAAAAATTGCTCCGGAATCCTCGGATCAAGGCCGAACATTTAACCTAAAAAAACTTTTAGGTTTTCTATTTTTTTTGTACATCTTTTTGAATTTGAAATATTTAAGTGGTTATCATAGTGCCCCCTTCCGACGAAATATACCCAAAATTCAACTGGTACCTGCAGGCCTTAGTCGAAAACATATATAAAAAATTTGGTTCAATTCTATGCATTATGAGTTCATACACTTTTCGATGATACAATAATAACTTAGTCGGATGGCCAATCCCAAAACTTTCTTCTATCTCATACATGTTAATACTTTAAAATTCTCTATCACATCGCCAATAAAATCAATATTTTTCGTCATTCTGTCGTACGTCAGCTGATTGCGAATCCTCGGGTTACCTGGATGCGAAGCACCCTTCGTTGCATTAGCCGCCGATGTACAACACAACTACGAAAAGTCCTTCTGGCCTGTACCGACAAGAAAAGATAGCCTCTCTGTTCCTTAGTTTCTTTTATTTTCGCTAATTTTACTGAAAAATACGAATCTAAAATGAGTGGAACCTGATTACAGAAGATTCATTCCCAATTCTCGTCAATAATGAATTTGAATGAGAATGTTGCCAAATTAGTCAGTTATAGCCAAGTTGACTTACTTTACGACAACCCATTTTTGTCGCCAAATTGGCAATATTTCGCGAAGTATCGTCAAACTTGGCGAGAATGAATATATAGAGTTGGAACGACGAGTACAACAATGAAAGAAAATTTGCCAGAAACCACATTCACTAAAACTCGTAAATTAAACTCGTTTATGGAGAAATCCTGCTGTAATCGGCAATATCTCAGCCATTTTTTAACATAGAAGCAAAACAAAAATTGCTGCGGAATCCTTGGATCAAGACAGAACATTTAACGGAAAAAACTTTTGTTATTTCTAATTTTTTTGTACTGCTTTTTAGGTGCGTTCGTAATTATATAAATACGTAGCACCTATAGTCGTCGTTTGGTCCGTCCGTCTGTCCGTCCGTCTGTCTGTCTGTCTGTCCGTCCGTCTGTCTGTCTGTCCGCATATAACAACGCAAAAACTGCCCAACCAAATGGTTTGCAATTTAAAATATATTATCTTTGCAGAATTTTGTCGAGACATTTCAAATTTTATTAAAATCGAATCAAAACTTTAGGAGATATTAATAAAAATATTTATTAAGAAATTTGATTTTTTTTTTTTTTAAATCGGTGCTTTTTTGTTATAGGAGCTTCCGAAGTTTAATCGTCAAGCGACCGAGATACTTATTTTATGACAGAAATTAATCTGCAGACGATATAATTCATTTCGCAGAATTAAAAATCATCAAGATCTGAATATTTATATAACTAGCTGATACCTATATATCTGAATATTTATATAACTAGTTAAGATATTTGTATGAACAGTGTCATAAAATATATACTTAACTAGGTGTTTAACCCGACGGGATATCATGAATTTAATTCTAAAACGTGCGTACGAACGCACCTCGTTTGTAACGTTTGACGTACAATTTCCAACTTGTTGAGTTTGAAATCTTTAAATGGCTATCGCAACGCCCCCTGGCGACAGAATATCCCAAATTGAACTGGAACCTGCAGTCTGTAGTAAAAAACATATACAAAAAATTTGGTTCAATTCTATGCATAACTTCATACACTTTTCGATGATATAATAATGAAAATGGAACGAAATTCGGTATCACAGCGTCCCATTCCGGCGGAATATCACCAATTTCAAGTGGCACATGTTGGTCATAGCCAAAACCCTATAAATTGGTGTCAATTCTATGCATAACTTCATACAATTTTTGATGATACAAAGAGAACACACATCACGGACAGATAGGCATTTCCCAAAAACATGTTTTTTGGAATCTCTGACCCCTAAAACGTGTAAATCCGTCGGAAACCGAAAGTTAAACCTAATTTCGATAGAAAATCCTTACTTCTATTATAGATAGAAGAAAGTAAAAAGGTAATAATAATAATAATAATAATAATAATAAAACGAAAATAACGAGGTGATAAAAGGGAAGATGCTTAGATGACCGATGACATCCAGCTTCAACAGTTATGTCCCTCAAAACAGTTTTTTTACTTTTTTTTTTACATTAAACTAAAAATATAGACAAAACACCACTATATTTGCCTTATTTAATCGAAAAATTTCTCTCGTTAAATAAAGCGAAGATTACAGCGGATATTTACTGCTATACAAAAGATTGGAGTAATGGAGCAAGCAAACTCTTCTTGCACGTGCTATGTATGGGCAAAACTGTTAGCCCCTTGAACTTGAAGGCCGCTGAGAAATTTTTTTTACCACTTAATTTTAATTAAGATTTGTACCAGAATTTTTTTAACACAAAATTTTATTTTTATAACTTCGGCAAAGAAAAAAAAAGTTGTATAATTGGATTTTCTTATTTTCAAATAAAATCTTTCAAAAATTCCGGTACGAACTCAACATGACAGAAACACAATTACTTATCCCTGAACACTCTCAGAAATAAAACACTCAATTTTGACGATTCCGCAATCCTCAGGCCTCATTTCGTTATTTTTGACAATCATTTTGTAACAGAGTCACGTGGTTTTTGACGAAACGCGAATCCTCAAATATCTTGACGAAACTGTTTCCTCGCTGTCAAAAATAAAACTTTTACTTTTGACGATTCCGCAATTCTTGAGCTATATTGCGTCATTTTTGACAATTATTTCGTCTCAAAATTAAGTGATTTTTAATGAAATGGAAAATCTCAAATATTTGAGAAAAAATGTTTCCCCATTCCCGGCCAGATTATTTTTGTTACAAAATCGTTCAAAAAAAAAAAAAATTACACTAAAGTATTAAATTTACAATATATTAATGAAAACAGAAACAAAAATAGTTCATCTTTGGGGGCCGCTATAACAGGAATGTACCAAATTTCTACTTTATTTTTTATATCTGATAATTTGCGTCTATCCTTTTTGTAACGATTTTATGCATTTCTACGCCTATTCAAAGATAAATTTTTCTGAAGTTACAGAATTTCGTTAAAAACGGTTAAAATAGTAAAATGCGAACATCATTTGGTCCATTTTCGACCGAAAACATCAACATTTTCCCAATGGTTAAAAAAAAAAAAAAAAATCACAATTTTAGGAGCTCTTTTTTATTTAAGAAATATATTCATATAACAATCAAATTAAAAATATGTATAACTGACACCCCTCTATAAACAGTAATCTTATCCGCTAAAATTGATGAACTCGCCTCCAAAATATGACTTCAAAATTAATTATTTCTGATCAATAAATTAATTAGACCATACTTTAGTCAAAGGAAATTTCTCTAATAAATTATATTAATCAAGACATTTTCTAATTATTTATTAACCATAGAAAAACCATAATAATAATCTAGCCTTATTAATTAAAACATGCAGAAAGTATAACAGAAACCGATAAAAATACAATCTGCTTTCTAAAAATATAAACACACATCAACATCCCATAAATAGATTTAAAATCTAATGATTCCGAAGTGGTTAGAGCATTTAGCTGCCAAGCTAAGTGTTCGAATCCCGCGTGTTCGAATCCCAAGTGATCTTATTTTTGCCCTAGTCAATTAAAGATGCTTCTAAAAACTCCGATAGATGGCAGCACCAACCTTTTTTTGGAACTTTCGTCAAAGAAACAATTTGAGGAAATTGATTTCTTCGTAATTTTGAGGATGCAAATTTACTCGATTTGACGAAATGTTTAATCGGAGCATTTCCCAGGAAACCGTTTCGTCAAAAACGAAGAAAATTTCTTGAAATTTGAGTATTCATTTTTGGGAGTGAAAGGGTTAGGGTGGTTCTCATTACTTGCTCAACAACGCAAAACTTTCTGACACATTTTCCGACCCATTTTGAAACTGACTATTGAAGCAATTTGGAATCTTAATGAATTTTCCGTTTTTTGATAAATAACTTAGTTATCAAGTTATAAGGGATTCTGGTCACGTGACGACACGGTTTTCCCGCTTCTCACTTCGTTGCCTCGGGATTTCGGTTATAAATGTCGACTTTGACAGTATTTACTCTGAAAGATCTCCTATCTTTTACCAGAAAATGGAAAACTCATTTTGATGACATAGTTTCTGAATAAGAACACCTGGCAATTTCATCCATTTCCGAACAAAAAGGAATTCAAAATTGTGTCAGAAAGTAGCTCCTTTGGATTTGAGAACAGCCTTCAAGGGTTAACAGAAGTCAAAAATATTTTCAGTTCCTGCTTTGCAAATTGCATTAATTAAAAATACTGAAAATGTCTTCAATCTAAACCGTCTACTTTCTGACACATTGACGAAGTAAATTTTATTCATAAATGCAATATGTGCAGGTATTCGTATTCAGAAAATAAGAAATCGAATTGTATTTTTCACTTTTCGAAAAGGCAAAGAAATTTTTAGCAAATGTTGTCAAGGTTAGCTTTTTAAGCCAATTTACGAGATGCGACAGTGCCGGAAAATTCATCATGAGACATCAATCGTTTATAACGCAAAATATAATGTAATTATCGAAAAATAAAAAGCAATGTTCGATTGCAAATCCAATAATCACACTTGCCAATTTAATACTTTTATGTTTAAAAATGAATCCGTGAATATGTCAGAAAATTTTGCATTGTGGATTTTGTTGTTGTTGTTGTTAGAACCACCTTAAAGGAACTGTTATCAAAGCAAAGTACAATTCATACAAATTCTATATAATTCCTTGCAGAACCTATTCCAGCAAATTACAATCATTTAGTAATACCTTTTCATTTTTCATATATTATTATTTTCAGCTTATTCTACAGATAACAATAATAATCGATAATGTTATTTTATTTTTATTCTATAGCTTATTCTATCAGAATATTTAAAACTGAATCTTCAGCAGAAATTTGAGACTTTAAAAATTTATCAGTTTGATTATTTTATGGTGCTGCCATCTAGAAATCATTCAATGAAATGAGAGTTAAATGTTTCTAAAATAAAAGTGTGTGTTTTTATGTGTTAACAAAAGGAAACTTTTAGAAACATCCACATTTTAAAATACATCCTAAGTTTTATCAAAGAATATATATATATTTTTTAAATCATAATTGTTTTTCTATTCATTTATATTGTTACTGATTATATTCCAGTTTTTTTGCATTGGAATGTTTGCAGACATTTAACATGGTATGAGCAATACATTTTATTTTGAAATATTTTTCTTGTATTTTCCTACATTATTCAACGAAGTTCTATTAATTAATTATTAAAGACTGTGTAAAAGTGCACACACAATGAGGACGAGGGCTATGAAGAAAAATTACTGACGTCAGGCATCTCCTTTTTCAAGCCTCACCCTTCCCGTATATACATTTGGTTCATTTATATATTGTCGATTTTCCTGTGATTTAACAGTTTTTATTTGTTTAAAGTTTTATTATATATATATATAGCACTATTAAAACCCTCTGGAAGCAAGAATTTTCAAAAATTTGTTTTGGTTTAGGAATCTTGAATATTTTGTTAAAGACTGACCCCGGAGCTAAAACGGCCCACCAGTGGCTGAGAGGTTGTGCTCTCGAAGCTGGTAGACGGGAGGTGCTGAGTTCGATCCCAATCGCGCCCGTCGGCCTAATCGTTCGGAGTTTTCGTGGTTTTCTTCGAGCCGTGGATTTATCCATGCGTAAATACGGGTTAGGTTCCCTTAGAAAGACCCCCACGAAGGGCACTCCCCCCGGGCCTATATCCCATGTGTAGATAATTGGCCGTCAATAATCAACCCAACCCAACCCGGAGCTAAAACGCTGAGTACTCTTTATTTATTTATTTTTATTTTAACTGTGATGTGCGACGTCTATATCGTGCAAAATGGGATACATGCCGCACTGCGATCCGGTATACATTTTTGCAGTTTCTTTTGCCAATGCCGCGATTAATAAAATTCAGTTCATCAGAAATTGATGAATGTTCAAACAGCATGAGTTTACTATAGCTTAGGAGAAAAAGGGAAAAATAAAAAGTAAAGAAGGCGAAGAAAGAAGCAAGTCAAGATGATAATAATGAAAGGTTGGATCACACATGTGACGCAGAGGTTCTTTGCAAGGAATGTGTAGAATACTACTCCAAAACTAAAAGAAAGTGTCATTGGCTTCGTGGCATCATGTGTCAAATGTAGTTACATGAAGACTGTTCTATTTTCGACACTTTTTGTGTAGGATTGCGGTCGATTAACAAATAAAGCAATGTAAACACCATTTTACTTTTTTCTTTTCCCTCTCTGATACACTGATGTTACGTTGTTGCTGAAATAACAATTAAAATCCAATCTTTGAAAAATAAGTAGATAATTTTGGTAGTGAACAAAGTAGACAGACTAATATTGATTTGAACCTACTAGTACGTTTCATTGTACTCATTTAGTTTATTTTTGTTCTTACATACTTAATTATAGTCCAGATATGAATATTCGTTTGAATATTAGGTAGATTTCGTAAGAAATACTACCTATTACATTCTCACCTAAGTTGGAAATTTTGAAAAATTTTTGCAGATCTACGCCGATCATGACTCCCAGAACCCAAAACCACCCCCAGTTCAAAACTTTATCTATCTATCTATCTATCTATCTATGTCACTTTTTTCTGACCACGATAACTGGAAAAATTCTGCATAAATCTCTTCCAAACTGATACATAAAATCAAGGGTTATAAAATCTCGTTCAAGTTCGTTAATGGGCAAAATCGAACCAAGGGGGGGGGGGAATGGGGGGCTTTTTGTGAAAACAGAAAACCTCCCATAATTTCTTAATTATTATACGTATCGAATCCGTTTAAAGTTATTATTACTTCTAGGAAAAGGGCCAAAAATTTATGTGTGACAGATTTTTGATATAATTAAAAATGACCCCAAGGGGGGTAAAAAAGCGGGGTTTTAGAAGAAAAAAAATCATAGCTTCGTCAATTCACAAGATATCAAATCCGCGTAAATTTATTATTAATCCTCTTAATATTATCTAAAACTTTTATATTGACAAGTTTTTTATAGGACCAACCGTTATAGCAAAAAAAGAAAAAAAAAAAAAAAAAAAAAAAAAAAAAAAAAAAAAAAATTTCTGCCGGCTCCGCCTGCAAACAAGTTATTTTTCGAAGTAGGCGGTCCCAACTCCCGCATCTTTTCGAAACTGATACATAAAATCAAGGGTTTTAAAATCTCGGTCAAGTTCGTTAATGGGCAAAATCGAACCAAGGGGGGGGGGGGGATGGGGGGCTTTTTGTGAAAACAGAAAACCTCCCATAATTTCTTAATTATTATACGTATCGAATCCGTTTAAAGTTATTATTACTTCTAGGAAAAGGGCCAAAAATTTATGTGTGACAGATTTTTGATATAATTAAAAATGACCCAAGGGGGGTAAAAAAGGGGGGTTTTAGAAGAAAAAAAATCATAGCTTCGTCAATTCACAAGATATCAAATCCGCGTAAATTTATTATTAATCCTCTTAATATTATCTAAAACTTTTATATTGACAAGTTTTTTATAGGACCAACCGTTATAGCAAAAAAAATTAAAAAAAAATAAAATCCCTGCCGGCTCCGCCTGCAAACAAGTTATTTTTCGAAGTAGGCGGTCCCAACTCCCGCATCTTTTCGAAACTGATACATAAAATCAAGGGGCATAAAATCTCGGTCAAGTTCGTTAATGGGCAAAATCGAACCAAGGGGGTGGGGGCTTTTTGTGAAAACAGAAAAAAAACCCATAATTTCTTAATTATGATACGTATCGAATCCGTTTAAAGTTATTATTACTTCTAGGAACAGGGCCAAAAACTTATGTATGACAGATTTTTGATATAATTAAAAATTGCCTTAAAGGGGGGAGGGAAGGGGGGTTTTAGAAGAAAAAAATTCATAACTTCGTCAATTCCCAAGATTTCAAATCCGCTTAAATTTATTATAAATCCTCTTAATATTATCTAAAACTTTTATACTGACAAGTTTTTTATAGGACCAACCGTTATAGCAAAAAAAAAAAAATTAAAAACAAAAAAATCTCTGCCGGTTCCGCCTGCAAACAAGTTATTTTTCGAAGTAAGCGATTCCAACTCCCGCATCTTTTCGAAACTGATACATAAAATCAAGGGGCATAAAATCTCGGTCAAGTTCGTTAATGGGCAAAATCGAACCAATGTGGGGGGGGGGGGGACTTTTTTGAAAACAGAAAACCCCCATAATTTCTTAATTATGATACGTATCGAATCCGTTTGAAGTAATTATTACTTCTAGGAGAAGGGCCGAAAATTTATGTATGACAGATTTTTGATATAATTAAAAATTGCCTTAAGGGGGGATTTTAGAAGAAAAAATATCATAACTTCATCAATTCCGCTTTCAAATTTTCAAATTTCATTTTTCAAATCCGCTTAAATTTATTATAAATCCTCTTAATATTATATTGACGTTTTTTATAGGACCAACTCTTACAGCCAAAAAAAAAAAATCCTTGCTGCGGCTCCGCCTGCTAACAAGTTTGGTTTCGAAGTAGACGGTACCAACTGCAGCATCATCGCAAAAAGGTCATTTCTTCCGCAATTCCCGACAAACAGGCGCCCCACGGTCTGCGTCTTCGAAATCTACCTGTGCCTGTAGGCCGAGCCGTCAGGGATTTTTTTTTATTTATAATTTCATTCTGTTCTTATGATAAGCGTGGCATAACTCCCCCACAAGTGCGGCGTCTCAACCTGATTATACGGGTGACGCGCCGCAGTGTAATGTTTTAAAAATGTTTAAAAAATATATATTAATTATTTTATATATATATATATATATATATATATATATATATATATATACATACATATATACACTATATTTCCAATGATGATCGGTCACTTGCGATTTTATACGTTTTGTTAAATATCTGGAAAGATACATGAGGAATTATCCTGAAACTTCAGGAGTAGAGACAACATGATAGACGTCATATATTTCCGTGAAGATTTTTTCCCGAAGGGGTCGTCAACAACTTGAAGAAAAACGAATATATTTTGGATAACCCTGTAAAAACTAATATTGCAAAAGCATTCAGATTGTAGATTATGATTAAGTGGCTTATTGTAATAATTTGGGTTCATTTTTATGAAGATAGCATGTATACTAGAAGAGAAATTCAGGTTTTTATAAAAACAGTCCCAAACTTTACCAAGTTTTTTGCTTATAATTTGCAGAGTTTTTAATATAAAAACAAGTTATTCTCAGAAAATATGACAAACAAAATTGTACACAATACCCTGTAATCAGAATAAAAAAATAATAAAAATTGTATGAAAAATGAGCAGGTTTACTAAATATTGTTTCACTGCGCATGCGCGAATTCAATCAAAATATACTGTGCATAATATATTATCTAAATACATGGACCAACTTTTATGAAAGTCTCAAAAACATAGCTTGAAAATTCTGATAGTAATCGTCGATAGAATAAGCTCGAAATTCGTTGTTCCCAAAATTAAGCAAAAAGATGAGGAGTTGTATCAAATATAGAATGAGAGACACTTCATTCTTATTATGTCAACTTTCATAAGCTAGTATATTTGGATACAACCCCTCATCTTTTTGCTTCCTTTTGGGAACAGCGAAATTTGAGCTTATTCTATCGACGATTACTATCAGAATTTTCAAGCTATGTTTTTGAGACTTTTATAAAAGTTGGTCTATACATTTAGCTAATATATTATGCACAGTATATTTTGATTGAATTCGCGCATGCGCAGTGAAGCAATACTGAGTAAACCTGCTCATTTTTCATACAATTTTTATTATTTTTTAATTCTGATTGCAGGGTATTGTGTACAATTTTGTTTGTCATATTTTCGGAAAATAACTTGTTTTTATATTAAAAACTCTGTAAATTATAAGCAAAAAACTTGGTAAAATTTGGGACTGTTTTTATAAAAACCTGAATTTCTCTTCAAGTATACATGCTATCTTCATAAAAATGAACCCAAATTATTACAATAAGCCACTTAATCATAATCTACAGTTTGAATGCTTTTGCAATATTAGTTTTTACAGGGTTATCCAAAATATATTCGTTTTTCTTCAATTTGTTGACGGCCCCTTATGGGGTTTCGGGAAAAAGTCTTCGTGGAAATATATGACGTTTATCATGTTGTTTACACTCCTGAAGTTTCAGAATAATTACTCATGTATTTTTCCAGATATTTAACAAAACGTCTAAAATCGCAAGTGACCGGTCATCATTGGAAATATAGTGTACATATATATTGTCGCAGTACACATGTTGTATATTTAATATTAAATATCACGGAATGAGTTGTTTTTTTTAGTTTATGTGCACCTTGGGATTTTATACGCAAATTAAAAAACATATGCGGCATCTCACCCGGAATTACTCTATATTACAATGTTATGAAAATTATTGCACATTACGCGCAATGCGCAATAGCAGCTCAGACAAATGCAACAAATATACTTCATTAAAAATATGAATTTTCAAACGCGTATACTCATAAGTAGGAGCATACCAACTAACAATAAACAGTATTAATCTATTAACTAGAAACGATTAAATTTAAAAGTTAAACATCCAAACATTAACACTAAAACATCCAGGTAAAAGGATCGCCTTTTTTCATCAGTGGGTGGAAAGACATAAAATAATATAAACTATCTCCACCCCCATCATAAAGTTAAATGTCTGCAGCAGGTTTCTAAAGACGTATCAATCTTACATTCCATTAATAATTGAAAAACAAAATATACATAAATAAACGAAGTTCTGCCACTTACATATTGAAATCAGATATACATAACTTAAAATTAATCAATAAATAAAATAATTTAAATAAATTCAAATAATATCCACACTGCAAAAAATAATTGTTGATTTTACAGTATAGAACTGGCACCTCAGCCGCCAGTTTCTGCCAGTTCTCTACCGCGCATGCGCGGTAGCGTATTACTGCTTGCGAGGCAGCGTATTACTGCTTATTTTACTGTTTAATACTGTTAATTTTACGGTATAATACTGGCGGCTGAGGTGCCAGTTCTATACTGTAAAATCAACAATTATTTTTTGCAGTGCAAATATAACTTAAACACGGGATATCGGTATCTAGAATTCAAGTTGAACACGCCTCCACCCAGACCCGCTTGCAGAAGAAAAGCAAAAGTATTTAAAATATTTTCTTACTAGCTTGAACGTTGGCCAACTTCTCTCACCTAGGAATAAATAAAACTAAATTCTCCTTCCATTTCCAAAAAACAATATTCATCAATTCCATTTTCGTTTTGAGCATCCACAACAACTTGTTCTTTTGCAAGACTTTAAAGCTGACGTATCATTTAGAAATTTCCAGAAGAAGGCATCCGAATGTAATCCTCCCGCCAATCCTCACTGCTTGAATTGAAGTTGCATTTAAAAAATAGTTGGCGACATTGCGGTTTGGACGGATGATTTCATATGGCAAGAAATTTAAAATTAACTAATAAATGGAATTAAAAATGAGTCAGATAATGTGTCAGAAAGTTATGCGCTGTTGAAAAGAGAGAAAACATTTTTTTTCCGAGAAACGCTTTAACACAGACCTGTAGCCACGGTTGCCAGAAAATACTGAACTTTTACTCTGAATATCACTATTTTCATAGGAAAATAATTGTGTTATTTAATTACGGAAATTTTGAGATTAAATCAGGAGAATAATGCTATACGAAAATAGCGGTATTCAAAATAAAATTTTAGTATTTTCTGGCAACCCTGCCTATAGCCCATTTCCCAGAAAGTTTCACCATTTTTTTCTTTCATCTTAAAAAATGATACTACGCTATTTGATAACCCATGTAAAAATTTTCAGGCTTTAGGGAATTTGCACTAATTTTGAAGACACATACTAATTGATAATTTTCTAATTACTTTCAAACATGGCACTGTCTGCAATTATTAAATACTAAAATTTTGGCATTTATGCAATCAAGGATAAACCAATTTATACATTTTAAAATCTTTATTTAATAATTAAAAAATCCATGGAAAAAATAAAACATTTAGAATTTTTATCCATAATGTATATGTTAATTATCATATAAAACTGGAAAATTTTATGGAAATTTACCATATAATGAGAAGTATATATTTTTTAAAATGCCACATAATAAAGAAAAATCTTTGCATAGCTTTTCAGTGCATATTATACGTCTGTAAAAATGTAAATAACGTAAAAAAATAAAATAAAATAAAAAAATAAAAATTCTCGCAGTAGTAGTATTTTTTGAATATGGGAAAATTAGCTAAAAATGTATATCTTGAAAAAAGGGTTGTATTTCACAAATACAGCTAATAAATATGTGTATCTTTAGATGAAAAATAAATTATTGCTTTATAAACGATAAATATTTATATTTTTTCTATAGGTGTCCCTTAACATAAAAGGATTTTCCTTGGAATATCATTAACAATACATATTACCATTAAAACAGCAATGTATTTTAAGATTTGAATGACAAATTAATTTACCGATCTTTAAAAAAATGTCGTTATTTATCGTGAATAAAGATTTTCTGTTAGATGTCTAAAAAAAAAATGTTTTGGTTAAAATGTCTAAATTAAATACGAGCAGCTGTCTTCTTACGTCAAAGATGACGATGTGTATTTGTTAATAACTGCGTGTGCACCAACAGTTATTACGTCAAAATAAATATGCGTCAATGAAACTGCTTCATTTTTCTCAAATACATCATCTTATCAATATATTTTTTTTTTTATGAAAAGTAATGTGTATATAACCATTATCAAACTGATACTGGAAGCATTTTCTAGCTGATAGGTTTTCCTAAATGCATACTGCTCTTTAATCTTTCCATGCATGAATTATTGTTAAATGGTTGGAATACATATTTTGTATTTAAAATTTATATTATAAAGCAAACACATGCCCGTGAGTAGTATTGTCGGTGGCAACACCTAAAGAACAAATTTCGCTTTTACTGCATTTTTTACTTTCCCATCATACGTAGTATAGGGTAAGTCTTGTAATCGTTTTGAAAATCGGAAATTTTTTTTTGACGGATATTCATGTTTCAGACACTGGAGATTCCGAAAAACATATTTATAGATTTTTTTTTTTTTTTTTTTTTTTTTTTTTTTTTTTTTTGCCTCCGTCTGTCTGTCTGTGTGTCTGTAAACGCTCTATCTCCCGAACAAATTGAGATAGAGACTTAAAATTTGGTTTATACTTAGTATGTAATAATGGGAAGAAGCTTATTGAATTTCATTAACTTCGATTATCCGGAACTATTTTTTCGGACTCTCGAAATATTCGTTCTAATAAAAGGTATATAAATTTTTTCGAAATTGTTTATTTTAAGGAGTTATTATAAAAAACAATAAAAAAAACAAATTTTGCATAAAAAATAAAGTCGATCGGATAATGAGTTGCCGAGATATTTGTAATCCTATTTACCACACTCTCCGATTTTTCCTGACCCTGTATTTCATTCAAATTTCAATTCAAAGATATATTTTAATTTGAAATGAGACGCTTAATCCGACGCAGTAAACTGTTAGTTAATATGATTATCAATTTTGGCGTTATAAGGATGTTTCTTTTACGCAATTCAGTAATAGAGCATTTAACGTTTATGACGTCATCAAGCCACGATTTTATTCGAATTGCAATGCATTTTATAAATAGTTTACACGTGTTTTATTTTCATATTTTATATTAGGCATATCCATGATGGGTAAGTATTACGGTGGCCCCCAACGACCAGTTTAATTTCTAAACATTGCACAATTTCAATGTTTATACCATCGAATGGGGAAAAAATGTCCTTTCAAATGTAATTTGTTTGTAAACTGTATTTAAATTTGTTAACTTTTTATGGTTTTTCAAATATTTTTCAAGCATTATTATTATTATTTTTTAATATATGCGTACCGCATGCAGCCTGGTTATAAAAGGTTAACCCGTTTTCACTTAAAACAATATAAATTGCTTTCCGGGTAATATTCCAGAATAAAATTTAAACTCCATCAATAAATAAATAAATAATAATATAAATAAAGCACAAATTTAACATACATGTAATCGAGCTTACGAACTCAAATAACTGAAATTATCAGAATTAAGATGACTGAGCGAAATCTTTCGCGAATTCTTCGGATATTAACTCCTGGCAAGCGGCCAATACGAAAGTATCGTTTTTAATAAATTTCAAAACTTAATTTGTATACATTTTTGATATTTTTCATACTTTTTGCTGTTGTTAGTCACTGCAAAAAATAACTATTGATTTTACAGTATAAAACTGGCGCCCCAGCTGCCAGTATTATACCGTAAAATTAACAGTATTAAATAGTAAAATAAGCAGTAATACGCTGCCGCGCAAGCAGTAATACTGTTAATTTTACGGTATAATACTGGCAGCTGGGGTGCCAGTTTTATACTGTAAAATCAACAGTAGGCAATCTAAAAAAATATATTTAATGTAAAAAATGTATTAGAGTTTTCAATTAAGAAAATGGTTTTCATCTACATGTTCTGTAACAGGAGAAGCCCAGATTGGATCCCATATAGTACAGTTAAAAAATATTAGAGATCATTAAGAACATTTAAGGTTGCACTTTTAAAATTCTTACATTTATCACAAAACTTCAAAACTTACCTCATATGAGATTACAAGCAAAAAAAAAGGTTATTATTAGTTATTAAATAGTTTTTTGCCGTAATTTAAACTTTGGATACATTAACAGGAAGTAGGAAAAGAAAAACATTTTCATTCATGTTTAGATTTATGAACAGAAATTCTTTGAAAAAAAATCTCCTCTACCGAAGAACACGAGAAAATTTGCCAAAGGCGAATTTCCCAACTGAATATTTGAAAATGAAAAAATTTTATCACCTATTGCTGTATTCCACAAGCATTATTAAACCTTATATGAAGTTTATAAGTAACAAATCAGTAAAAAACAAGAACGGGAAATCATGCACCCGGCATAGATCATGAAACACTTTCCAACACTAATAGAATATTATTAAGAAATTTCATTTTTTTTCATACATTGAAATCCGATCTTAGCTCGTCCTGTAACCAAATTTTTGTGTGCATCTCTGTAAATGAATGATAAATGCTACACACTCCATAATCTATAGAAAACATATGGTAGTGCACCTCAGTGATTTTTTTTTATTTCATTATGTTAGTAGAATCATAACATCATTACAATGCATCGCAGACGATTTCCCCTCGTACATCATAGTCACAGAGTCTTATTCTGTGATCATAATGTAACGGAATTATTTTATGCGCTCCTGTAAACGAGCTATAAATGCTACATTCATCATTTTCAACACCAAACATGCTATAATAAACTTCAATAACATATACAAATTGCATGGAAATCCGGCGTATATTTACGAGAGCACGGACATTAACACTATTCAACTATGTTGAAAAGTGTTAATAAAATGTGCTCCATTAGTTTTTAATTCAACCTCATATAAGTTTATATCATGAGTGAGAGGGTTAACGGATTTAGAATTTATTTTACTTTTAAAATGTACAGTCGTGGAAAAAAAAACTGGACACCCCCCACTAACTCTGCAACAAATTATAGTAGAAGGAAGTGACTGGTACCAAACGATTGGAAATAAAGTCTACTTTTAAATGATGTATATAAAATTTGCTTAGGGGGCCATCTACATATAAAAACACACCCAAACTTTGTTTTTTTCAATAGCAAGACCCAAATTTGACAACATATTTGAAATCTGCAGTTCAAACTATGCCTAGATACCAAATTTCATTAAATTCCTACGATTAGTTTCTGAGAAATGAATTACTTTATAATGAGCATATTTAAGGGGCTGTATCCAAATTGAAGTTCGGTACTCGATTGTTGAAATGCTGCAGAATGTCACTTCTTTTAAGGTATTATGTTTTACTGATATGACCATTTTACTCACTTAATAAGTTTCGGTTATTGTTATATGCGGTAAAATAATGTTTACAACTGTTGAATTATCCGATTTTAACCCATTGGGGACAAGCGACACGTATACGTGGCGCATAAGATGCTCAGAATCCTCGATTTTTCCCACCAGTTATTTTTTATTGTAAGCTTTGCCTTATTATATCTTAGCATTTCCACGATTCAATTAGACGAAAATTTCTGTTTTAAAAAACCGGTGGTAAATTAATTATTAAAAATTCTGTAATAGACGCTCTTTACGAAGGGCTTAAAAAACCATAAGATTATTTGTAATTAAAATAGTTTTAAAATATGTAAATGTTATTGGAATTTTACAGGTGCTTTTATAATGCTTTTTCTCAGATTTTGCATCTATTTAACTCGCCTTTTTTTTAGTTTATTGTCAGAAACGTGAATAATAGTGACAAAATGTAGAATTTAAAAAAATAGTATAAAGCAGCGTAAGGAATCAAAGTTAAAAAAAAAAAAAAAAAAAAAAAACGCAGATAAATTGTTTTTTAGTCTGAAAATAAATCCAGACATTGCTCTTTTTTTAGTAGCGAGGGGGGGCGGGGGTGTCTTGTTTTGAGATATGTTCGCAGGATTTATATTCCGATTTATTTGAAGACCTAAAACTAAATCTATGTTATAAAGACATCTGAATAACTTTACATCCGTTATTCTCCTTCGGAATAGGGTTAATAATTCTATGATTAAACCTATTCTGGTAGTTCATTTGAAATTTTACAATTAACTCATTAATGCCTCTTGGCAAGAAAACTTACAATTTGCCATTTATTATTATTATTATTATTAGATTTTTTTGCACACTGCTAGCGATTAGGAAATAATCTTGCCTATCAGAAAACCTTAAAAATAACTTGTATTTTTTTTTTCAATTAGCCTGTTTAATCGAATAGATCTAAATACGAAAGTTATAGAAGAAAAAGTTTAATTATTTTAAGTTTGTTATTAATGGAATAAAAACTGAACATCCATACATATTTGTAAAGATTACAATTTTTGATTGATATACAAAAATTAATAAAAGTTTAAATTAGCATTTTTAAGTAACAAACTAATACTTTCGCGGTAATACTTTATCTAACAACCATTTAGTGTAATATTGCAAACAATTTAACAAGATTTGAGAAAATCTAGTTTTAATCCCAGCCTATGAGTATAATATTTTCTCAAACAGGGATGAGCGCGCTCCGACCCGAATATCGATTCTTACCACTAAATTTTAATAGTATTCTCCAACGTAAAGAATTTCAGAAATTTTGTTCTTGAATAAAGTAACAAATACTATTAAAATTTAGTGGTGTCAATCGGGATTTCGAGTCGGAGCGCTCCCATCCCTGTTCAAACTATGCTTTAATGCACATCATAGACGGCCCCTTAAAGCAGCATCTTGCCGTTTTTTAAGCATAATTTGAAAACTACTTGGAAGAAAATTTTGAAATTTTGAATACACATAAAGCAGGACATAATAAATATAAATCCATCAAAAAAATTGTAGGTTGCAATTCATAATTTTTTCGAATATTAATTTCATAATTCATAATTCATATTATAAAATTTTAAAAATTACAAATTTAACGTAGTTATGTTTGGGTTTTTGAGTTTTATAACCAAACAAAACGTTAGCACATTAGGATTATAATTTCAGGAGATATTAATAAAATATGAAAATGTAATTTAACATTAGAAGCTCTAAAAATTGAATGTTTATAACTCGAAAACTTATCATCCAAATAACTTAAAATTTTGTATCTAGGCATAGTTTGAACCGGAGATTTAAAATATCATGTCAAAAGTGGGTGTTGCCATTGAAAAAAATAAAGTTTAGACTGGTTTTAATATGTAGATGGCCCCTTAAGCAAATTTTAGATACATAATTTAAAAGTAGACTTTATTTCCAATCGTTTGGTACCAGTCACTTCTTTCTACTATAATTTGTTGCAGAGTTAGTGGGGGGTGTCCAGTTTTTTTTTCCACGACTGTAGTACACTCGGCGCAAAAAATAAATTCACCCCTAAATTTAAATCTTCAAATTGCCATTGGTAAAAGCGAAAATAGCTAAGTGAAAATTTTATCCTCCTTCTACTGACGTTTTAAAAAAATAATGATAATAATATTTTGGAGGTAGTGTTCATGCTGCAATTGTACCAAACTCTTGAAAAATTTAATGCGAAACCTACACTGAAAAAAAAAAATTGTTGATTTTACAGTATAATACTGGCACTCCAGCTGCTAGTATTACTGCTTATTTTACTGTTTATTACTGTTAATTATACTGCAAAATCAATTTTTTTTTTTTTTTTTTTTTGCAGTGTAATTTTGACATATATTTAGCTATTTTGGTACATTTTACCTCAGGATACCGAACGAGAAGTCATTTGGACAAGTAGCTTAGGAATTATTAAGGTTTAAAGCTTGGAACTCTTACTGTTAAATTCATTTGTAATCGTTGCATAAGAGATTGTAATGAGGGTAAATTTTTAATTTAACTCAAAAACTACTTGACAGAATTAGCTGTAATTTTAGGATTCGCATATTGGAAATTTCTGGAAAATAATTTCTATTAATAAAATTGTAAGTTAGAAGTCATATTTTTTTTTCGAAGATTGTTTTCAAAAAATATTTTTTTTCGGCATAAATTTTCAGTGTTTGGTGCAATTTCAGTATGAATACGAACCCCTAAGTTTATTTAAACATAAATTGAAAGAAAATATAATTTCCAGTTGAATAAGTATTTCCTTTTTTTCTGAGACAATTTGGTGATTAACCCTTTGTATCACCACGTTCCATGTATGCAATAACCAAAAGTCAATGTTACTTATGCAGTGGGCTTTAAGAGATGATTTTATTTATTCCTCCTATATTCCAACACAACAGTTAGTATACATTGTTCATGGAATTCTCTACAGACGGTGATAATGAGTTAATTTTTCATGCCAAAGTTTTATTTATCATTTGAAAAGTAAATTTTGTCAAATTAAAAAGACTGGAAGCGTCCAAAAATAGATTTTTTACAAAGGTTAGTTCGTATAACTTTATACAATTTTGTATTAGAAAATTGACAATATTTATGAGAAGTAAGTAATTTTCTGTTTATCGCAGATGTGAAAAAAGTACCTTTAAGTCAATATTTTTTTATTTTGTGTTCTAAAGTTTTTGAATTATTTTTTACATGCTTAGAATGGTGTATTCTAACATCTGAGTGATTATTTTTCCAATAGGAGTTGTTGAATCACAAAGGATTAAAATGTATGCGGATGTTTTCCCTCAGTTTTTTTTTTTTTTAAACCATTGGTAAAATGGTTGTTGTTTTCGGTCGAGAATGGACCTCTTGACGTCGTCACTTCATTTTTGAAGCATTTTTAACCATTGAGAAAATGGTTGTTGTTTTCGGTCGAGAATAGACCTCTTGACGTCGTCATTTTATTGACGTCGTTGCTTTATTTTTTTTAAGCGTTTTTAAGCATTTTTAGCCAATGAGAAAATGGTTGTTGTTTTCGGTCGAGAATGGACCTCTTGACGTCGTCATTTTATTGACGTTGTCACTTTATTTTTTTAAGCGTTTTTAAGCGTTTTTAACGAAATTCTGTAACTTTAGAAGAATTTTTAACGAAATTCTGTAACTTTAGAAGAATTTTTCTTTGAATAGGCAATAGAAATGCATAAAATCGTTACAAAAATGTTAAAGTTACAAAAAGGATAGATGCAAATTATCAGAAATGAAAAAAAGCCGAATTCAAAAATTGACGTCGGATGAGAAATTGTCTTATAAATTTTTTGTTTCTGTTTTCATTAATATATTGTAAATTTGGTACTTTCGTGTTATAGCGGCCTCTATAAGGATGAATCACCACGCGACTAAGATTTATCGCCAAATTATAAAGCATGTTTGACATTATAATAATATATGATATATAACATTTTTGTTTCTGAACATTCTAGATTTCGGAACATTTTCCCAATGGTTATTGTAATTTGTTAAATTATATATATATATATATATATATATATATATATTTTTTTTTTTTTTCCCTCACTGTACGTTTTACCATATAGGATTTACAAATATCAATAAATACAATAAAGAATGTTATAATGAAGTTTAGTAATAATTTTATTTCTACTTGGCAATAAAAATCCTCTTTGTAATAAATTATGGGGATTGATTTATCTATTTCATATATATATATATATATATTTTTACACTGGATAGGTAAATTTGTTTATTTTGACAAACCAGGCCTATTTTGTTTTTGTGTTAGATAGAAATCTAAATATTGCATTATAACGTTGCGAAATTCCGGTGAAATGCTGAATATTTTCTAAAAGTTAAATTTATTTTCCTGAAAGTTAAATTTCCTAATTTGCTAGTTTCAGAAATGATAAATTATTTTCCTGGCATTCAGTGCGTTTTTATTTTTTTATCTTTGTAAATAAGTACCAATGCAAATTGCGAAAGTGTTCAAAATATTTTATAGTACGAGACTTATGAGAATATTTTATAGTATCAGACTTATGTTAATAAAATAGTCCTTCGATTTAATTTTCAAAAAGTTACACTTTTTAAAAATTTATACGACTTTCTAGACAAAATAGATTAGCAAGAAAATTTTCTTTTTTGCTGCAACAAGATCATTACATAAAAAAGGGCTGCATAATTGTATCTTTAAAATTAATGGAATTATAATGAAGGAAAAAAGCTGATTAAAAAAAAAAAAATTAGTATACCTGTTAAAATTCCATCCATGAAAATAGGAGACATGTACAAACTAAAGTTGGTGTTCTTTAGATCGAAAATAAATTAACAAGTGTGAAAAATTCCATCACAAATAGATCTAAATGAAACATTACACAAGTAGAGATCATGTAACATAAAGAGATAAATGTAATTTTGGCACTTCTTTGTTATAAGGCCTGTGCACGATAGAGAAAATTAAGCAAAACTTTCGAAAGCACTTTCTGGCAACCTTTATTATTTACATTTCAAAATCACATCAGTCATCACCAGGGCTTTACAAATTTGATAAAATCTGGTAGCCAGTAAAAAATTCTAGTCGCCAGTAAAAAAATATTACCCCCCCCCACCCAAGTCACTAATTTTCAAAAGCACAAAAGTTTTTTATCAATTAATTGGGAAAAAATAATAAGCATATTGTAGGATATTTAGTTACATGGTTTAGAATAGTTACATCATTTAGAAAGATGATATAAACAATGTTTTCTAATGAAATTTATCAAAATTATTTATCTATGAAAACAAAATTATGTAAAGGCTGCATTAACCGGCATGTTCGGGAAATGCTGATTGCCGATATCATGAAATGTCTGGGTAATTGAGTGCTACAAAATCTATATCTGATGAGGGGGGGGGGGGGGCATCGATGAAATAGTGAAGCAGGAAAACAATTTTTTGCCTATTTTTCGTGTCGAAGTCAGTCAAATAATTGTTTTTATTACTTTAAAATTTGCATTTGGTAAACTTATTTTTACCAAAATTAAAAATGCCGTTTGTGCTCATTTCTTAGGTCATTTTTTGTACAAAAAATTATAATAACAATAATAAAACAATCAAATTAAATAATTTGGTAGCCAAATACAAAAACTTGATCGCCAGTGGCGACCTGGCGACCGCATTTGTCAAGCCCTGGTCATCACATTATTATATACCTTTATGAAATAACTGTCGATATATCAAACGCACAACCAATTTGTTCAATATTTACACCATTTAATACATACATTGGGGATAAGTTTATTTATTAATAGCTGACCCGCCAGGCCTTGCCCGAGCCCGTGTAATAAACTTAAATCTCTTAAAAAACGAGACTCTGGCCAGGGTCTCCGATGGCTTCGGCACCGTATACCGGGCATGCTCGTACGCCCCGGGAAAATCTTTTATTTCCCCCTTCTACCGCCAGGGAAACATTTTGTTCTAAACAAACCTCTTTCCGAACGAACCTCTGAGACAGGTCCCGCTGCCTACGGCACTGTATATAGTAGGCATGCAACAAAATTGAGCTGGTTATGAGAAGATGGGAACATTATTAGCCGAGTTATTGAAATAGGCACAGTTAGAGAAAACAACCTTGAGGGAGGTGCCGGGGGGGGGAGGTGTTCAAGTGTCTTTCAGGAAATGACTAATTAAGAGGACCATGCATCTTTAAAAATTCGTTCGTTTGGTTAAACTACAAACTTAATTACAAATTTGGCTTGAAATATTATTCGGAAATAGTGGTAACCGCTACTCATAAATTTACTTTAATGTTATAGAGGGTGACTATTAAGTTAAATATGATGTTTGGAATCAGCTGCGTTGAAATCGGAAAGATAGTTGCTGAGTTATGGAAACGGGGCATAGTTAGAGAAAAACCTCGAATGAGAGAGACCGAGGGGGGGGGGGGATCTTCAAGCGCCCTTCAGCAAATAACTAAATAGGAGGACCACTATGCATCTTTAAAAATTCGTTTGTTTGGTTAAGCTAGGAACTTAATTAGAAATTTGTCTTAGACTGTTATTAGGAAATAGTGGAACTCGCTACTCATAAATTTATTTTAATGTTACAGAGATTGATTATTAAGTTAAATATGATGTTTGAAATCAATTGAGTTGAAATCAGAAAATTAGTTTCCGAGATATGGAAACATGGCACAGTTAGAGAAAAAGCCTTGAGGGAGGGCAAGAGGGAAGCGGATGTTCAAGTGCCCTTCAGCAAATGACAAATTAGGAAAACCACTATCTTTAAAGATTGATACATTTGTTTAAGCTAGGAAATTAATTTGAAATTCGGCTTAAACTATTATTCCGAAATACTGCTAACTGTTATCTAGAAATACACCCTGAAGCTACGAATGCTGATTTTTATGATAATTTAGCAAAATGGAACTGGTTTGGAGAAGTTGGGAAAAGTATTAGCTGAATTATTTAAATAAAGCACAGTTAGAGCAAAAACCTTGAAGGAGGGGCCGCAGGGAGGCGCACGGTCAAGTACTCAACAACAAATCACTAACTTTGACTGTTGGTATGCATCAACTGTACTTTTATATAAAAAGTCATTTACCCCCCCCCCCTCCCCTCTCCCCATCCCCGCAAATATAACAAATAATCTGTTAAATAAAGTTTTCTGTATTAATAATCTCTATCATACTAATATATGTCCTTCGATATAAAAAAAAGTAACCTGGAACTGAGCCAAAAACGATTTAGAAATGGACCAATCAAATTCTGCGTAGATATTCCGGGTTATTCTCATCGCTTTTTTACTAGGGACTTTTTTGAGAAGCTATTACTTTTTTTTCTAGCCATCCTACGGATTCGAAAATCATACCACCAGACGCGAAATATAACAAGCTTTCAGGAATTCAAAAAATTATCACGGTCGGACAATAAAAACTCAAAAAATCCTTAAAGATCGAGTAAAAAATCTTTTATTGAAAGAGTCATTTTTTTATATTGTTGCCAATTTCTAAATAAGCGCAAAGGATTATGTTTTATCTCAAATAAAAAATGTATTTGCGTGAGACTATTAAAAACAATAATGAAAGTTTAAAATAATAATTAAATGATCACGAGTTGAAAGCAGGAAATAAAGAAAATTACGTCATAAAAATTGTGTTTACACATGAATATTAAAAATAAAAAAGATGAATTAAATTAAAAAGAATTATAACCAGTTAAATGAAAAAGCATGATTACAGAAGATAACCTGATTACAGAAGATAGTCGCCGTTCGTGATATCATCATCATCATCTTTTTAAAACAGGATACATTACCAGGTTTTAAGAGGCTGTGAAATCAGAACGGGGGTTGGTGAGCGTAGCGAGCAGGGGGCAGAGCCCCCTAGTAATGTAAAAGAAAAAACCCTTAAACCCAGCTAATTATCATTCATTAAGTCGATAAAATCCTTTAAAATTAAGTTTTTAGCATTTGGCAACGGTTAATAATTAAGTTGATTGTCTACATGTCATAATCTCTGATCCAACGATTTTAAATACTCGACTCGCAAATGATTTATTTAATGACTTCTGCGGAGACTTTATACAACCAACCAACCGAAGATAAAAAGGCGTATTTTTGATGAGATCTCTTTGTGGATTTTAATTAATAATTCAGTAAATAATTAAAATATTAAAATTCTGAGTATCAGGTGCATCAGGAGAGGCCTTAGACTATCCACATCTAAATTTTCAGACTTCTAGGTCAGCTAGATTTTCCTAGCCATCGCAGACAAACAAACAGACACACACACACACATAGAGCGAAACTTTCTCTTATTAGTATAGATATGCATAAATAAGCCACATAATAATGCAACACGAAATATGTAATATATGTCGACATAAATAAGCAATATTAGATTGGGGATTTTTTCATTGGCCGCAGTTTCACTTTCGTGACTGTTTATAATATTTGACGCGAAATCGCCTTTAAGACTGGGCCGCCTATAACAATGATGTACCGCAATTTTAAATCCTAGAAGCATAATTAAAAACTAGTCGTATCGCGTATGTGACAATCCCAAAACTTTCTTCTAACCTCATACGTGCAAATACTTCAAAAAACGTAATCTTAGTTATGCATTTTAAAATAAAACAAAAACGAAAATCATGCGTCAAGCATAGATTATGTAACACTTTCCAACACTTCCAGAATACTTTTACAAATCTTTACCGTTTAATAAAGTGAAAGATGTTAGTAAGCATTTTGGAAAACGCATAACACATTTAAAAAATAAATTTCAAGAAATATCAACACTATTCGGAAAAATATCAGAATTCTTTTGTGCAGCCTTGTATATGATTTATAGATTTGTGTATTATACTACATAGAATGGTAAATTTTTAGAACAGTTTGGAAACGAAAAGCACAGTTTAAAATTCCCCTTCTGAACATTCCGTAAATAAACGGAAATGTACTTGCGATCTTTTGCCCTGTCCTGTATATGAAGTATAGAATTTATACACACCAAGTAATAGGCAAAAAGAGTTATATTTAAAAACGTGTTTCGCAACTGAAAACGCACTTCCAGCAATTATTCTTAACAGACAGTACTTTAACAGAATGCTTTTGTGTGTCCCTGTAAATGAACGATGACTGCTATACACACAATATTCTACAGTAAGCCTCTTGTAATGCACCTCAGTGATATATATCAATTTCAATATGTTTGAAATAGCGAAACATTATTAAAATAAATCGCAAATTATTTTTCCCTCAAAGACCTTACTGTAACGGAATTCTTTTGAGTGTCCCTGTAAAGGAACTGTAAGTGCTATGCACACCGTATTCTATATTAAGCCTCTCTTAGTGCACCGAAGTGATATATATGAATTTCAATATGTATGAAATAATGTAACATCATTAAAATACATCGCAAATGTCCCCCCCCCCCAAGTGCGTAATGTAACGCAATTTTTTGAGAGACCATGTAAGGGAGCTATAAGTGCTACACACTTCATTTTCAGTACCGAACATGCCATAGTAAACCTCCATAATATGTATCAATCGCATGACAGTCCCAATTTATTTACGCGAGTTAGAGCACGGACAGACGGCAGACAGACAAACCGAATTCATAAACACTTTTCAACTATGTTGGAAAGTGTTAAAAATGCGGCACAGCAGCGCCACCTATTACATGATTTGCACGAAAACCTAATCAGCACCAACTTATGTCAAGGTCTAACTGAACCTAAAGTTTTATGAAATTCCGTGCATTAGTTCTTGAGATATGAGAATCGGTAAAATCGTGTAAATCCTGAAAAATGCAGCATAGCAGTGCCACATTTTGGAAGATATACACCAAACCCTAATCATCAACAATATATGTCAACGTCTAACAGAATCTAAAGTTTTGTGAAAATCCGTGTATTAATTCTTGAGATAGAGCTATTACGCCGGAAATCGTGGAAATGCAACATAGCAGCGGCACCTGTTGGGCGGTTTACACCAAACACTCAGCAGCACCAATTTATATCAAGGCCTAACAGAATCTAAAGTTTTATTAAATTCCGCGCATTAGTTCTTGAGATAGAGGGCCCACAATTTTTTTGTCACAGACCGGCATTTTCTAAAGACAGTCAAATCGTTTCAGGATCTTCTACAACGTATAAATCCGTCAAAAATCGGAAGATGAAAATTTTCACGAATCCAATACTTTCTTCTTGTAAAAATAAAAGAAAGTAAAAAAAGAAATTCACAAAGCATTCTCAAAATGTTTTCTCAAGACCCTAATACCTAATAACTAATTTTTTAGGGTTTCGTTCATCTCACGAAACCCTATTACTCCCGCTCCGTTGTCTGTCTGTCACAGAGCTATTCTCAGAAACTATGTAACTTACAGAGTTGAAACTTTGTATATATAGCTGAAGACCAGCTATGAAGAGCTCAAACTATTAAAATGTGGAAAATTCGTATTATTTTTATAAATAGAGATAAAGAACCAAAATTCTAACAGCCTTTTCCTATTAAATTTAAACATTTTTCGTTATAGCAGATGCCAAAAATTAAAAATCCACGATGAAATCCTTTCTACAATAATTAATTTTCTATCAGACAATTTCCACGTGAAAAATGAAAATGAAATAAAAAGTTTCACCAATTGAAAAAAAGATTAATATGAAATAAAATTGATTGACGTCATAGTGGTAATAAAACGGAAAGATTTCTCAATAATACAAGGAGTATGAGTATGTGTATGTACACAAAGCAGATTAATATCACGTCATTAGAGAATTAAAAAGAAAATCTGACATCATATTGGAAGTTTAACGAATTTTTCAGATGTTTGAGAATAATACAAAGCGAGTATTGTTCGAGTATTGTGCGAGTATTGTTGCGAGTATCAATATGAGTAATAGAGAATAGTAAATACATGAGTTTGAGAAACATATTCAATCATGATAAAAATCCGATTATGGAAATATTAACATATTTTAACATTTTGAAGGTGTACAACATGTTTAATCTTGAAATTATTTTTTTTTATATCGCATTTATTCCGCGTGACAGATATTATTATGACAGAATATAATAGCCGGGTTCGCCCGCTATCGGGCTGGTTTGGATACTCGGAAAAACGAAAAAAATAGACCGGTAAATTTTTACTTTATAAAAAACAAAAAAACATGAGTTTTTTTTGGTTGCAAAATGAAATTTATCTGGATATATTAAAGAAAGGATAAAGTGTTTTAAAAGGAATATTAAACGAAACCCTTTGAGCGATCTTCGATCACACTTAGACATTTGTTTTAATAATGCTTTCGAGTTTTTGAGTTTTGGAAACTAACATTAGTTGAAAGCATAGATTATCTTTTATTTAAAGTTAGTTGCATTGCAAATATATTGGAGCTCATGTTTTCTCTTTCTTGCAGTATCATACAGATTTACATTTCTAATTTGTCATATGTTCTCTATAATCACAATGTTTTTAAACTGGAGAAACTCTTTGAAAATTGAGAGCAGGACCGTTTCATTAACAAAATGTAATTCCATACCTTTTTTTTAACGTTTCTGAAATTTATTTTGTCTACTTATCTTCCATAGGTAAAAAAAATTAAAGCCTTTTTAAAACATTTTCGGGAATCGTCTACACTAGAGATAAGCTCGGGCTCTTTTGTCACAGCCCGAGCCCGATGATTTGAAATCCGAGACCGTCCGGGCTCAAAAAATTTTGTGTCGTCAAAGCCCGAAACCGAAACTACGCAGTAGAAAATTGGGTACTTTTGTGTTAGCTGGGCGCCACTGATAACTCGCCAAATCTTGTTCCAATCAAGTGCATGGGGGTCATGACCCCCCTCTAAACGAAAAACCTATCTATAGAACAACGCATTTTTTAAATATAAATATGTATTAAATTCGTATTTTCATTTTCTTCTTCTTTTTATCCTGCTTAAAAATTCTAATCTGTCTAATACATTCACAAAATTAGTTTGTCTATAGAAATGCATGAAAATCGCAATCATTATTGTTTAAGCACCAAAGAATCGAACATAGCTTTTAAATTTTCCTATAAATATGGTACATTTTGAAATGTATTATTTGATTGCTCCCTCAAGACGATATTTCCATGACTGCCGATCCCCGAAAATTGACACAAAATACGAGCTTTGAGAAACCTTTCTGTAATATTCTTTTCTTTTATAAGTAAATGGAAAACTCTGATTTCTTGGTATCTGAATGAAACATGCAAATTTTATACATTTACGAATATTGTACCTGCAAATTTCATGCATTTACGAAAGAAAATGAATTCGGGTATATGTCAGAAAATAGTCAATTTGGATCTAAGATATAAAAACTGCTAATGCAGACATGTGACCCCCCCTCCCCCCCCCCCCCCCAAAAAAAAAAAGAAAAAAAAAAGACATGACTCCCGCTAAATGGAAGGCTGGATCCGCCTGGTGGTTTCAATTGGCATCATTCACCTCGTGCTGCATCATTTAAATTGCAACCCTTTCCAATCATCCACCTCGCCTAATTCTAATAACCAAAACTTTTTACATAACGTAAGTTTCTATTTTTGTGCAAAATTAGATACGATGCTATCATTATGAAATTAAATATTTCTAGTTTGTGTTATGTCTTATTAACCACTAGCTGTTACCCGTGACTTCGTTCACGCAACATTAAAAGAAGAATAAATACATTAATTAAGCAAAATATTTCACTCCCGATAATTAAAAACGTTAATAATTAACTAACTATTTATCACATTTCATAGGAGACAATACGGTATTTTTTGTTATAGGGACCTTGACATAACGCAGTCTTAAAAAAGTGAAATTTTGTGCCAAATAATCACGAAAATGAAATTGCAACCAATGCAAAAAGGGGGGCCAAATAAAATCGTGGAAATAAACGAATTGGGTAAAAACAAATGTCAGTTTTACCTGATAAGCAATTTTACTTTTAAGCCTTTGTGAAAAGTTTTAACATCCTTCAAAAAAAGATTAATTGGAAATAGTATATGCTCTTTCTTTAAATTCAATTCTGCCTCCTTGGTTTAATGTATAGCTGAAACAAATCTTGTTTTCTAAATGACAGTATGTTGACAGGCAATTTTTGTTCTCCAGAATAAATTGATTCATGAAGTTTGAATATGTGAAAATATGTTTTTATTTTTTCGGATAATTTACTGAAATCAAGATTTTGTTTTCACCATCTATTCAAAGTGAAAATAAATTCTGTTTTTCAGTTTTAATGAGAAAATGGTGTAAAAAATATACTGATCTGTTTTATTTCTCCCTTTTTATACACAAATATGGAGTAATTTACTTTCCTTTTTTAGATAAAATTCGTTAAAATTTACAGAAAAAAAAATCTTGTCATGTAATTTAATTTTTTAAATTCTGAGAGTTTGTGTGACATCCTCGGATCAATGATAACCGGGATTAAGTAAATCGTGTTGAGTTCGATAGTTTAGGAGTAGTTACGAAACACAAACACACGGTCAGATTTTAATATAATACATTCGTGTTCATTTTCCTTTTCTTAAAATTATGGTGTGATTTTTGGCAGAAAACTCTCATCTGTATATAACGGATACTCATGCTTAATAATCAGTATAGATAACAAAACATTTAAATTTTTCGTTATAAATATGGCGTGAAACTCATCTACTTTCTATACTTACTGATCCTTGGATTATTAATGTGAGGAATTGATTCCCACTCATTTTAAAACATATTGCAAAATTCCCGTTTTATTTCAAATATGAAGTCTCTTTTTCCCCAGAGAAATCCCTTTTTAATGACATAATTCTTGTTAATTTTCTTTTCCAGGCAATTAATTTCAATACTGGCATAGGGGAAATTATGTTATTTTAACGAAATAATATTAAATCTTTAGGTTTTATCAACAAAAATGGAACTATTAACATTCGTTATTTTTTTTAGGTAATCGAGTTATTTCTTTTAGTTTTAAGAATGAAATAACTATTTCTCGCTATCCATGACATCATTTTCGACATGGATAATTTTGCGGAGCATATTATTGACATTTGCTAACCATTTTCGTTTGAAACTTCTTTTTACTTTTTTAAAATTTAAATAAAAATTATGGTTTAGTTATATTAGGCGTCCGCAGACGGTAACACGTCAAGTATTGTTACCATACAAAAGAAAAAAAGTGAAGAAAAAACCCAAGATGTTTTTATTTCCCCAATCAAAGCATATCCGCTTTATTTTAGATGAATGACGTCATATTCGCCTGTTTCCTATGGTTACGCATATTGAGACCTTGTATTATTATCAAAAACTAAAAAAAGTACGTTTTATTTCTAATAATATTATTTAATCTTCTTTTTAATGCTTTAATTTTTTTATTTCATTTTCATTTTTCACGTGAAAATTTTTCAGTTGAAACTAAATTGTTGAGTAAAAATTATTATTCCTGGTTTTGAATTAGTTTTGGCAACGATAAAGTATTAGCAACGGTAAAGTAAATTTAACCATTTTAAAATATTATACGAAAAAATGTCCATTTATTCTGTATGAAAATAACGAAATTTTGAATTATTAAGAAAAATATTTGAATAAAATAAACAAAAGCCAGCCTATGTTCATCTGAGTGTTATTATTAACCTATACGCAAAGATACAGGCTCATTAAATGTTCCATTTTGACGCTGGCTTCAGCCTAAAATTTGCACACAATCAGATTTATAATATTACTAGCTGTTACCCGTGACTTCGTTCACATATCATTCAAAGAATAATAAATACATTAATTAAGCAAAATATTTCATTCCCGATAATTAGAAACGTAAATAATTAACTAACTCTTTATCACATTCCATAGGAGACAATACAGTATTTCTTTGTTATAGACTCCTTGACATAATTAAGTTTTAAAAAAGTGAAATTTTGTGACAAATAATCACGAAAAGGAAACTGCAACCAATGAAAAAAGGCGGGCCAAACAAAATCGTGGAAATCGGCGAATTGTGTAAAAACATATGTCAAGTTTACCTGGTAAACCATTTTACTTTTAACGCCTTTGTGAAACGTTTTAATAGCCATCCTTCAAAGATAATGGAAATAGTATATTCTTTTTCATTAAATTAAATTCTTGTGAATAGGGAGCAATAATTGTAGACCTAAATGCAAGGAGCTTAAATTTGCCTCCTTGATTTAATCTATAACTACAGCGCCTATATTCTAGGCGCTGTACTATAACTGAAAAAAAAAAAATGTTTATTTCTAAATGAAAATATGTTGACAGAATGTTTACAGAAATATGTGAATGAATATATGAAAATATGTTGACAGAATGTGTTGAATGTTTGTTCTTCAGAATAAATTGATTCATGAAGTTTGAATATGTGAAAATACGTTTTTATTTTTAAAAAATTTTACTGTAATCAAGATTTTTTTTTCTTTCACCATCTATTCAAATTGAAATCTTTTTTTCAGTTTTAATGAGAAAAAATATATTATTCCGTTTTATTTCTTCTTTTTTATCCACAAAATTGGAATAAATTAGTTGCCATTTTTTAGAGAAACTTCGTTAAATTTACAAAAAAATAAAAAATAATAATAATCATATCTCGGAATTTAAATCATTTTTTTAAATTCTGAGAGTTTATGACATCCTCTGCGAAATACAAACAGGCGGTCAGATTTTAATATAATAGATTCGTAATTATTTTTATTTTCCTAATAATCATGGTGTGGTTTTTGGCAAAAAACTCTCATCTGTATGTAACTAATATTCATGCATAATAATCGGTATAGCTAAAAAAAATATTTGAATTTTTCGTTTTAATTATGGCGTGAAACTCATCTACTTTCTAAACTTACCGATTCTTGTATTATTCATGTAATGAATTGATTCACGCTCCTTCTAAAACACACTTGAAAATTCCGTTTTTTTTTTTTCAAATATGACGTCACTTTTTTTCTCAGAGAAATCTCTTTTAAATGGCACATTTCTTGTTAATTTTCTTTTTCTGGCAATCGGGACGTAAATTTTAGCGGAAAACTCACATTTCTGTGTAACTGGTATTCAAGCTAATTATTAATCAGTATCGATAAAAAATATTTCAATTTTTCATCTTAAATATTACGTCCATTATCTATTTACTTTCATTATACATTGATATTCATGCTCCTTGTATTATTACGAATATTTGAAAATACATGTTTTATTTATGACGTCATATTTGTCCAAGCCGAGGAGGATCCTTTTCATAGTTCCATGGTCCAAGCGAAATTTATTTTTTAATAATATAATTATTGTTGCACTTTTCCTTCTAATTAAAACGCAGTTTTTGACACAAAAATTTCTTTTTATTTTAACCGATATTCATAGTTCATGTATAATAACAAATATTCCATATTTTCGTTTCAAATATCACGGAAATTCACCTTCTTTTTAATTTTTTTAATTTTTAGTTTTCACGTGAAAATCGTTCAATTGAAAATTAGTTGTTGGGGAAAAATTATTTTTCCGCGTTTTTATTTATTGGCAACGATCAAAGCCCTAGCAACGATAAAGTAAAATGGCTAAATTGTATGGAAAAATGTCCATTTATTCTCTATGAAAATAATGAAATTTTTAATTATTAAAGAAAATATTTGAATAAAATAAATAAAAACCAGCCTATGTTCAAATGAGGATTATAATCAACCTATATGCAAAAATACAGGATCATTAAATGCTCCATTTTGACGCTGGCTTCAGCCTAACATTTGCACACAATCTGATTTATAATATTATTAGGATTAGGATTAGGATTGGGAAAATGGTTGTTGCTTTCGGTCAAGAATGGACCAAATAATGTTCGCATTTTTTACTATTTTAACCGTTTTTAACGAAATTCTGTAACTTTAGAAGAATTTTTCAAGCGTTTTCAACAAAATTCTCTAACTTTAGAAGAATTTATCTTTGAATAGGCAATAGAAATGCATAAAATCGTTGCAAAAATGTTAAAGTTACAAAGAGGATAGCTGAAAATTATCAGATATAAAAAATAAAGTGAAAATTTGGTACTTTCGTGTTATAGTGGCCCCTAAGGATGAAATATTTTTGTTTCTGTTTTCATTAATATATTGTAAATTTTGTATTTTCGTGTTATAGCGGCCCCCAAGGATGAATCGCTTAAGCGACCAAGATTTATCGCCAAATTATAAAGTATGTATGACATTATAATAATATATGATATATATATATATATATATATATATATATATATATATATATATATATATATATATATATATATATATATATATATATATATATATATATATATATATATATATATATATATATATATATATATATATATATATAACATTTCTTGACGTATGTGGCCAAGTTAAAGTCATATATGATGCATATGTATATGACATGTGTATATGATGTATATACGACATATAAAGACGTAAATAATATGTGTATAATGACGTATATGGCACATATAGGAGTGTTTGAAATATATATATGCGTATATAGGATGCATATATAAGCTTTGCGATGATCTTGGCGAAATCATACTGAAACCTTGGCATAATCATAATTGTGGGGGCCGCTATAATACGAAAGTACGGTAATTTTTTTTTTTCAAGCTTTCGGAACATTCTCCCATTGGTTATTGTAATTTGTTAAATTTATAATTTTTTTTATTTTAACATTTTTGTTGTTAACTAAGCCTAATCATTAATAGACCCGATTATGTGAGATTTTGTTATTTGTATTGATATGTTTGTGTTTACGTATTTTATCATGATTATATTTTAGCTATTTTTAAGTAAGTTTTTAAAGATATATTGCAATGTTAAAGTATTGGCTATTTGTTATTAGCTAATGTTAAAAGATTCGCAAGAAAAAAAAAAGTTTGCGAGATTAAAAAAATTTTGGCGATCACTGACGTCCGGCTAACAAAAAAGTATCGAAAATTGTTATTAACATTTTTAAATTGTTTCAAGATTAATTTTTTCATTCAAAAATTTCTTCTTGCAGAGAAAGACGTATTAATCCTAAATACTCCCTCGTGACAATGTTTCGTGATTTTCATGTCTCTTAAAATCTGTTTAAAATAGCATTTTTTTTATTTATATGCAACCACTGGCAGAAATCTGTAAAAGTCACAATTATTTTTGTTTTAAAATAACATTGTACAACTGGCAGAATTATATGAGTTCTGTTTTTCAGTCATTCTGGAAAAAGACTTCCAACAGAAAGTGTGGATGGACAAGAGATATCCCACGACTTCTTTATGTTACTAACACTCACCGTGCAAATGCTTCAGAATCAAATAGACTATTTCTTCTTATATCCCATCAATAACAATTCAATTTTCTTTCAAACAGATTTTTAAAAGATTGTAAAACACGTTAAAAAACTTAGACTACATTCCTGTTTCTCAAATAGCAAGGATTTTTTTTTTCTCTTTTCCATTTGTGAATAAATAAAATTGTTGCTTTTGACCCAAGGAGTGGTATAAAAATCGAGCCCGAGCATGTTCACTGCAAAAAATAATTGTGCGCGGTAGCGTATTACTGCTTGCGCGGCAGCGTATTACTGCTTATTTTACTGTTTAATACTGTTAATTTTACGGTATAATACTGGCAGCTGGGGTGCCAGTTTTATACTGTAAAATCAACAATTGTTTTTTGCAGTGTTTCGGATCTGGCAGCTTACGCCAAAAAGTCCATGGGTCGAATCCTGGGCCTGGATTTTTTTTTACTCAGTAGGGAAATTAGAACTCATATGATTTATTTACCAATTAGAATAATTATGTTAAAATTAATCAAGTGTAATCACGTATCCAACGTTTACTGGAGTTCCAGTACTTGCGATCTACTCTGTTGAGCTGATTCAGATATCACACCAGATGCTATTATCAATTAGGTTAGCTGGGCCCAATTAAAAATATAACACTTTTGTGGAATTGCGCGTGCCAAATTCGTCCAGCTCAGTTGGCACAACACTGACAGCTTAGGCCAAACGGTCCCTGTTTCGAATCCTGACCTGGGTGCTTTTTCACGCAGTTGGGAAATTACAACTCATATTGATGTTAGCCTCTCCATATCTATCGATATGTCGTTTTTTCACATCCTATATGTAGACACTTCATAAAAATTAATATTTTACATGTAAAAAATTAATTTTAAGCATTTTACAGGTACATTTTTAAATAGATCTAATTAAATTAAGGGGATAAGCGAGGGAAATCGTATGCTAGGGGTTATTTAAATGCTACTAGAATTTTATTTATTTATTTTAACTACGCTATTCACTTGTTTTAGGACAAATACATACACATATAGAAGTAGCTATATGCACTATCACTATTTTTCTTATTTAAGGGATAAAATAAAATTTATCCTTAAAAAAAAAAAAAAAAAAAAAAAAAAAAAACTCTTATCTCTCAATTACCTCTAACACCCAAATCTCTCCACTCACCTTGCTTAATTAAAAAAAAAAAACTCTTTTTATTGGTTTAGTTGTTTAATATGACGAAGAATTTTAGGTAATGTGAGAATATCCTACACGCAGTCAGAAAAGTATTCAATTATAATTTACATTATTTTTGAATAAACATTAGAGAAATCAAATACAAGGGAAATTAACCCTCCCTTACTCCATCTCATCGTCTCAAATGACATTTCTAATCGCAAAAGTGTCAAATACTTGTTTTGCATTTGAATAGTGCGACTGAAAATATTGAAGCAAACTTTATTCTGTTTTTGAAATAAAATTACATAATTACTAAGTAAAAGTATTTAAAAAAAGTATTTAAAAAATATATTTTTATTATATGTATATAACATTTTTTTTTTTTTTTTTTTTTTTGCATATAGCGTTTTCTCTTTTTCAGTTAATGCAGGGGTCTGTCCTTCAGAGCAAAAATAGTATTTAGATTAGAAGGTCTATGGTCTATTATTAGAAGGTCTATGGTCTGTCTAGACTTTTATCCCAGGGGCCTATTTTTTTGTAAAATTGTGAACCGCCTTTAATATTTGTGAAAAACTAGTCATAATTTTGTGAATTTGAAATGATCATTATACTCAGGTTCTTGTTTATACATTTTTAAGAAGACATACGTATGTAAAATAAAATACACATATTTCCTTTATATATGTAAAAGTGACAGTCAGATTCTACTTTTAAATGATTAAATTTGTGAAAGATTCAGATTGGAGAGGGAAAAGTTTTGTGACAGGTCCATTTTTAATTTTTTAAGACAAAGAATTGTGAAGAGTCCTGTTTTGAGATGAAAACTTTGGGAAGGGTCCTGTTTTGAGATGAAAACTTTGGGAAGGGTCCTGTTTGGAAATGAAAAGAAATGTGAAAGGTCCTTTAAAAAACCTAATTTTCTTATAAACAGATTTCTGGTTAATGTAATGAAAAAAATCGCAGTAACTCTTTTAAAATTTCACACGTCGTATTTGATGGGTTTTTAGCTAGTAAGATATAAATATTTAGCAGTGATCTCATTTTACTGTAATAAATATATCTCAGCCATTAATTAAAATCCTTAATCAACTTTTTTAGGAATTTTTTTTCTATTATATACATTGAAACTCATAATGTGACTTGAATGTTTTGAGATATAATAATTATGAAAGAAAATTTAACACTTTTAGAATAAAATTTCAAAAATATTCTACCAAAATCAAATGATTTCAAGAGAAAAAAAAATTGAGCAAAAATATTCATGAATTAAAAAAAAATAAAATTTACTGTCTCGGATCACCTTAAATAAACAATAAAATGCTAATTACAACAATTCTGGAACATAATAAAGTCTTGCTTCGCAGTTTTTATTTTTTTCATGAACGTGGTTGCAATGATTAATTTTGCCCCTAAGTAATTTCAATATTTTTTAAGGTGCATTAGAACATAAAAAAAAAAAACACGGTTTGATGCTTACCATATTCACACAACTTCATTCTCATAAAGCAGAGCCTAACGAAATATCTCACCATGTCATTCCACCCCCGTTATATGTTTTTTTTTTCCTGCTAACAAATTTTCCCATTCTCCATCATTCTTTTCAACAAGCCTTGCAACTTCACGCGAAATTTCGTTAGTTACGGAGAGGAGAAACGAAGTTTCCCACGAGCTTGGAGTACGATCCGAAACAAATGCAATTTGTTCCAATTATATCTTCATGGTTATGGGAAAAGAAGCCTTTTTAACATTGCTGTTAGCATTTTACATACAGGGTGTCCAAAAACTCATAAAAAGTTAAGTAATTGTGGTATCGGAGTGTGTGTTTATAACTTAGCAAGACTTGCCAAAAAGTGAAATTTTTTGTGGCAAAAGAGAAATAACATCAGAGTTCAAAGAGTTCCATAAATCCATTGACATTTCAAAAACTCTTAAATATTTAATAAATTGTGGTACTTGAGTGCGGTTTTCACCATAAGTCTTGGCAAATGGTCTGAATTTTCGTAGCAGGAAATCTTACACTTTGAGAAGTCTTATGGTGTCGATCGCGAAATCCCATGTTAACTAACAGGGAAATTTAAATATGTAATTACCCATCAACTAATATAATTATATAAATACAGTTTCCACCATAAGAATGTACTTGTCAAATGCCGACGAGGTGGGCTTTTTAAAAATGTCTCCTTCAATTTTAGGTATTTCTAAGAAGATAATAACATTTTATCAAGTAGAAATTTCAAATTTTATAGAATTTTTTGAAAAACTTAAAATTTAAAGAAGCCTTTAAAACAAAAAAAAAAAAAAAAAAAAAAAAAAAAAAAAAAAAAAACCCTCGTCGGCATCAAACATCTATTTTCTGATGTTGTATTTCTATAATTATATTAGGTAATGAATAATCGCGCATTTAATTTTTCCCACTGGTTAACATGAGATTTTGCGATCGGGAAGTTTCATTGAAGCGGCCCCGTAATTCGTTAACAATATTTTTAGTTATTTACTGTGGTTGTTTGTTAATTTTCTCTAAAGATGTTTGTTTTTATTCTTTTTTTTTATGCTTCAAATCACTTTAGAATTTAAAGTAAGTAATCTGAAACTACCTTAAGTTTAGTAAGAATTGTGAATATATTGTACCTAGTATCTACTAATTTATCGATTGGGGTTGTTTGGCACCGACTTCAAAAAGTAATTGATTGCTTTTCATATGTATATATTCGTAAACTAAATCATAAGTCTGTATATTCATCTCTTGTAAAATATATTCTCTCGAAAATCCATGTTTGGTGGGTATTGAACTGTACATATTAAATTTATCATTTTTATTCCGACACATGATATCGGATTTGTGGTTAATGGATAAAATTTTGTCATTAGAGAATTTTAAAAGAATTATTTAATACTTTTTAGTGCTTTTTTTAAGTTGGTTAATATTTTTTTGTGAAACTTTATTTTATTTCCTACTTTTTAGTTATTAATACAGTAATACACAATTATCTTGATTTCAACATCTGCTGAATAAATAAGTAATTTGTAATAGAAATTATAATTTACCAAAATTATCCATTAAATAAATACTTTTTAATAAAATCTTTGACAGAATCAAATTCTTGTCAATCTGGACGACAACTGAAGAAATATCGCCAAATTTGGCGATCAAAATATGTTGCCATAAATGAAGCCAACGTTTTTATAGTTGACCAATTTGACGAAATTCTCATTCAGATTGACGAGAATTGGGAATGAATCTTCTTTCATCGGGTTCCACGCATTTTTTAATTTTGAAAAATTTTTAACAACAAAATTGTTCTAGTCATCAGAATTTGACGAAATTTAAACTTTTAAACAAAAAAATATATACATCAAAATCGGTGCACATTTACGAAAGTTATGCGTGAACAGGACTTAAACATACATACATAGGGTCAAATTATTAACATTCCCTTTTCTCACCTTCTTCTATCTAAATAGAAGAAAGTATTGTGATCAAAAAATTTTCAACTTCCGGTTTTCGACGGATTTATATGTTTTAGGAGTCAAAGATTCCGAAAAACATGTTTTTACAAAATATCTGTCTGTCCGTGTGTGCCCTCTTTGTATCACTGAAAAGTGTGTCAAGTTATGAAGCTACCTAGAATTGAACGAAATTTCATTTATAGGTTTTTGGCTGTGACCAGCAGGTCCCTCTTGAATTTGCGGATATTCTGCCGAAAGCGGGCGCTGTGATAGCGATTTTTGTTCCATTTAAATTATTGTATCATCGAAAAGTGTATTAGGTTATCTACAGTACTGAACCAAATTTTTTGTATGTGTTTTTTACTATGGCCTGCAGGTCCCAGTAGAATTTGGGGATATTCGGCAAGAAGGAGGCGCTATGATAGACACTTAAATATTTCAAATTCAAAAAGATGTACAGTTAAGTCGTTAAAAATATTAGAAATCCTAAAGGTTTTTTTCAATTGAATGTTCAGCCTTGATCCAAGGATACCGGAACAATTTTTGTTTTGCTCTACCTTAAAAAGTGGCTGAGATATAGCATTTTGAAATTTTAGAGTGGCTGACATTTTTAAACAAGACAGCAGGATTCCTCCATAAACGGAATTAATTTAAGAGTTTTAGTGAACATGCTATCTCGCAAGTTTTATTTCATTGTTGTACCATCATTCTAACTCTTACATTCTTAACACTATATATTCATGTTCGCCAGTGTTAAAATCTCTCCAAGCTAGGCAATATTTGGCGACAAAAACAAGTTGCCATAAATGAAGCCAACTTGGCTATAGCTGACATGTTTGGCGGAATTCTCATTCAAATTCAATATTGACGAGAACTGCGACTGAATCTTCTGTAATCGGGTTCCATCCATTTTTATAGCTTGGTGTTTTCCAGTAAATTAGCTAAAATCTTAAAACCAAGGAATAGGTAGGCTGTCTTTTCCTGCCGGTATAGACCAGGAGGACTTTTCGTAGTTTAGTATACATAATATGTCAGCTACAAATAAATTAATCTCTCGTGTAAATATGTTTTTAAATTGCAACTGTTTGGAAGTATGTTATTTGAGCATTTTAAATATGACGTAAGTTTCCCCATTTAATGTTTTGAACGTGTAATAATTTAATTATTTCTCTTTTTTAATATTCACGTGCAAGTATGTTTTTATAACGTATTTTTCTACATTTACTGCTTTTAACACGTGATCTTTAATTATTGTTTTAAAGTTTTATTTCTGTTTTTGATAGTCACGTGTAAATACGTTTTTTAATTGAAAGGGAATATTATTATGTGCGCTATTTTACAAATTGGCAACAATTCAAATAATGGACTTTTTGAAATATTAAATTATCTAATAATGGAAATTTGAATAAAATAATTTGTTTTAATGATCAGATTTGGACGAAATTGAAATGGGACCACCTTGGACCCTTACTCTTTCAAACAAAATAAAAATTATCAAAATCGATGCATATTTACGAGAGTTATGCGTGAACAACATAATACATACATACGGGTCGAATTGATAACCTCCTCCTTTTTTTAAGTCGGTTAAAAAAATGCATTGCAATTCGAATAAAGTCGTGGCTTGATGACATCGTAAACTTTAAATGCTCTATTACTGAATTGCGTAAAAGAAACATCCTTATAACTCCGAAATTGATAATCATATTAACTAACGGTTTATTGCGTCGGATTAAGCGTCTCATTTCCAATTAAAATATATCTTTGAATTGAAATTTGAATGAAATACAGGGTCATGAAAAATCGAAGAGTGTAGAAAATATAATTACAAATATCTCGACAACTCATTATCCGATCGACTTCATTCTTTATGCAAAATTTGTTTTTTTTATTGTCTTTTATATTTACTCCTTAAAATAAACAATTTCAAAAAAATTTATATACATTTTATCAGAACGAATATTTCGAGAGTCCGAAAAAAATAGTTACGGATAATCGAGGTTACTGAAATTCAATAAGCTTCTTCCCATTATTATATACTAAGTACATACCAAATTTCAAGTCTCTATCTCAATTAATTTGTTTGGGAGATAGAGCGTTTACAGACACACACACAGACGGAAGGCAATTTTTTTTTTTCTAAAAATATGTGTTACGGAATCTCCATTGTCTGAAACGTGTAAATCCGTCAAATTTTTTTTTCGATTTTCAAAACGAATACAAGACTTACCCTATATTAGGTATGATGGGTAAGTAAAAATGAGAATGAGTTTAAACAAAAACTCGATTTTTGCCATGTTTAAAAGTACTAGACCTCCTTAAAAGACAATCTTATATAGAAATATATTAAATGAACAATAATTTCCTTTCGAAAGAGGCAGTCAAAATATATTAATGCAAAGAAACAAACCTGAAGACTAATGACCAAATTCTTATCAAGTGTCACCTTAAACATAATTGGCAACAAGATTTATAATACACTCTACTCGACCAGATAACAGGATATCGCCGCGGTTTTACGGCTCAAGAAAAAGTTCATGAAGGGTCGATATTATTTATTAAGAGACACATTTGAAGTATTTGAGCTCGGTTAGTTTTCTAAGGTTTTCTTTTAAACGATTTTCTCAGTAGAATTGCAGAATTATCTTTCATATTGCAGGAAATCATATGCATAATCCCTCAAAGTCAGTTTTACGTCCTTATACTTTAGTTTCAGTAAATTTTAATAAAAAGGAAACCTAAGCATTTATTTTTGGCGATCAAGTCAAGAAAAGGTTTTTGAACATATTTCATTTTTTGTTCACTTCGTTTAGCTTTTATCCGATATAGAACATATTCTTACAAGAAAAAGCGAATTTACTGCTTGCTAATATTTCCATGTCTACCAACTTATGCGCGTTTTTAAAGTCAAATAAATACATTTGAATCAGAATTTTTACATAATAAATAAAATAAAATGTGTACACTGTAAAATCAACCTTTTTTTTTTCTTTTTGCAGTGTACTACGTTTTGTTAAATAAACTAAACACTAATTTTATTAAATAAGTTTTTGGATTAAAAACATGTGTACGATTTAAAAAGGAGTAAAAGTTGGCAGCTAAGTATTTGTCATTTATAGAATTTTTTGTTTGGTTGTTTATTTTCTCTAGTTACCTTTACTAGAAACGCCCAAATGGAGGTTTGATACATTTTATTTCTTTAAAGGTTGTTCCTCAAATCCAAATGGACTACTGTCAGACGTATTTACGCAGTTATTTTCATTTGTAAATGTATGCAATTTCCAGATAATCCGTATTCTTATCCAAATACCAAGAAATCGAACAGAGTTTCCCTTCTTCCGACAAAAGATCTTCAGAAAATGTTTTTCAAGTACACATTTGGAACTTGACAGTCCGTGAAAAGAACCTTCAGAAAGCAATCGATTATAATTCAAGATGTACTCAATTTGCTGAAAAATTTAAAAAACGCTATGCAATTCTTCACTGCAAAAAATAATTGTTGATTTTACAGTATAAAACTGGCACCCCAGCTGCCAGTATTATACCGTAAAATTAACAGTATTAAACCGTAAAATAAGCAGTACCAGTTTTATACTGTAAAATCGACAATTATTTTTTGCAGTGGTAGGCAGTGAAACAGTTGTGGTTGCATATTTATGCATTTAATAGCAAAAGCAACTTTGTGAATGGTTCAGAAAAACTGTCGCATTGTTTAAAAAAAAAAAAAAAAAAAAAAAAAAAACCTTTTTTTTTTTATAATACCTTTAATTAGAGTAACTTAAGCAGTTACGCCGTAAAAGCAGTTACTTAAGAGTACATTAGAGTACAATTTAAGCAGAATTTTGGTAGTAATATTTCAGAATTTTGATAGTTGTTTGGATGCTGAGTTTAATTTACAGCACATATTATTATAAAAGATGAACAATTGTTTTCTTTTAAAAAGAGGCAGTCAAGAAATAATCATGTAAAGAAACAAATCTGAAGACTAATGAACAAAGAAAATATTCCATGAAGTATCACACCTTAAACACAATTGCCAACAAACTTTATAATGCACTCTACTCAGTCGATCAAATAACAAGATATTAATGTGATTTTACGGCTCAGGAAAATGTTCAGGAATGGTCGACATAATTTATTCAGACACATTTGAAATCGGCAGCTTTTCTAAGGTTTTTTTTTTAATGATTTTCTCAATATAATGGCAAAATTAAATTTCATATTGTATAAAAGAGTTCACATCGTTGAAAATTGGGTTATTAACTTCTCAGAGAAAAGATATATGTAAAACAAGGTTTTAGTTTTACGTCCTTGTACTTACATTTTAACAAAAATTGAACTTAAGAGTCATTCCATTTAAGAGTCACCCAGGCTGTGATTAAATGTTAAACAGATTCATGTGATTTTTTTTTTCTCAGTGAGATGTCCATTAGAAAGAAAGAAATCCAGAATATTAATGCTGTGGGACCATTGGTTTTGATTTGGTGGGGGGTCAAAAGTCAGTGCTCCGCCTGAAAAGTTCAAATTTTATGTTTTGCATAGTATTTCTCACAGTATGCATTGAAGTTATCCCACAAAACAAATTACATGGCTGTATTATATAAGGTTTGCCCTTTGCTCTTCAAGAATAAAAATTATGGGATATGTGTAATGCAGTGAGCTAGATGGCCACAAAAATTGAATTTTTTTCGAAATGTCACTATAGTTTTGACACATGTAGCTCTTTGCATTGAAATCATCCAATCATTTTTAACTGCTGTACGCTTCCCTATGGGGAAATGAAACACAGAAAAGTAGGCCCCACCACGGGCAAACTTTAATGCATTCCAAAATTTTATGCCAAATTTCCAAAGAAACGCATTTTTGCCTATTTTAAGTGAGGTATACCAGACATGCATTAAAGTCAGAAGCCTGTAAAATAATAATAGAAATGTAGAATAGCTATTCACCTTTCAAAATCACCAAACAGAATCATGGGCACTAAAGCAGTTTACATAGGGTAATGAAAATCGCATTGTTATATAATTAGGAAATACGCTTCCCACGACCATAGTCTTCAATCATTGCCAAGAATAAAAACACTTCACAATTATTTCTGAAATGCATATATTTTTTATTTTAACATGAATTTCCACAATAAATATTTTTAATATGTTTTTGTTACAGGCAGTGAAGATGTTTTAACCCTTTAACGGATAAAGCACTTCAATTGTCAAAATGTTGAAATAAATGATTGACACCGGAAATTATGAAAAAATTTATTTGTATATTTATATACAAATAAATTTGCTCATAATTTCCGGTGTCAATCATTTATTTCAACATTTTGGCAATTGAAGTGCTTTATTCGTTAAAGGGTTAAAACATCTTCACTGCCTGTAACAAAAACATATTAAAAATATTTACTGTTATACATGTGGAAATTTATGTTAAAATAAAAAATATGTGCATTTCAGAAATAATCGTGAAGTGTTTTTATTCTTGGCAATGATTGAAGGCTATGCTCGTGGGAAGCCTTGTTGCTAATTATATTACAATGCGATTTTCATTACCCTATGTAAACTACTTTAGTGCCCATGATTCTGTTTGGTGATTTTGAAAGGTGAATAGTTATTCTACATTTCTATTATTATTTTACAGGCTTCTGACTTTAATGCATGTCTGGTATACCTGACTTAAAATAGACAAAAATACGTTTTTTTGGAAATTTGGCATAAAATTTTGGAATGCATTAAAGTTTGCCCGTGGTGAGGCCTACTTTTCTGTGTTTCATTTCACCATAGGGAAGCGTACAGCAGTTTAAAATGATGGGATTATTTCAATGCAAAGCGCTACATGTGTCAAAACTATAGTGAAATTTCGAAAAAAATTCCATTTTTGCGGCCATCTAGCTCACTGCATTACACATATCCCATAATTTTTATTCTTGAACAGCAAAGGGCCAACCTTATATAATACACCCATGTAATTTGTTTTGTGGGATAACTTCAATGCATACTCTGAGAAATACTATGCAAAACATAAAATGTGAATTTTTCAAGCGGGGTACTGACCTTTGACCCCTACCAAATCAAAACCAATGGTCCCACAGCATTAATATTCTGGATTTATTTCTTTCTAATGGTCATCTCACTGAGAAAAAAAAATCACATGAATCTGTTTACCATTTAATCACATCAAATGAAGAAAAGGATTCTAAACTTATTTCATGTTTGTTTACTTATATAGAATATTATCTTATACATATTATACTTACTTATACATCTTATACTTACTTATATATATATTATCTTATATAGAAACACGTTCATTCAAGGAAAAGCAAATTTATTGTTAGCTAATACCTGCATAGCTGCCTACTTTTAAGTTTTTTTTTTTTTTTTTTTTTTTTTTTTAAATTAAATAATGACAAACAAATATTTGAACCAAAATTTTACTTAGTAAATAAAATAACATGTGTTTTACGTTTCATTAAATAAACACAGCAGTAATTTTATTAAATATTTTTTTTGGTTCAAAACATGTTTGTATGATATAAAAAGGCGTAAAAGTTGACAGTTATGTATTTGTCATTTACAGAAATATTTTGCCTGTCATAATGAACAGAGAAAAGTATTTTCAACTAGGTAAATTATATCCAATGGTTGGAGTATCATAGTTGAGATTTATTCCAACAGAGCGAAAAATGCCGGGACCAGGACTCGAAACCTGGGTACTTTGGCTTGCCGTGCCAACGCTCTTCCTACTAAGCTATCCCAACGATATCCTGGCTGGCATATTTCACTCTTATTTGTTGAACAAGGCTGCAAACTGCAGTGCTAATTTCGTTCATCTGAGCTATAACTATAGCATTTTACATGATACATCTGAAAAAACACGGAAACTCCTGTATACCATGTAATTAGGTCATAATGGACAGAATAAGGTATTTTCAACTAGGTAAGTTATATCCAATGGTTGGAGTATCATATTTGAGATTTATTCCAACAGAGAGAAAAATGCCGGGACCAGGACTCGAACTTGGGTACTTTGGCTTGCCGTGCCAACACTCTTCCTACTAAGCTATCCCAACGATATCCTGGCTGGCATATTTCACTCTTATTTGTTGAACAAGGCTGCAAACTGCAGTGCTAATTTCGTTCATCTGAGCTATAACTGTAGCATTTTACATGATACATCTGAAAAAACACGGAAACTCCTGTATACCATGTAATTAGGTCATAATGGACAGAATAAGGTATTTTCAACTAGGTAAGTTATATCCAATGGTTGGAGTATCATATTTGAGATTTATTCCAACAGAGAGAAAAATGCCGGGACCAGGACTCGAACTTGGGTACTTTGGCTTGCCGTGCCAACGCTCTTCCTACTAAGCTATCCCAACGATATCCTGGCTGGCATATTTCACTCTTATTTGTTGAACAAGGCTGCAAACTGCAGTGCTAATTTCGTTCATCTGAGCTATAACTGTAGCATTTTACATGATACATCTGAAAAAACACGGAAACTCCTGTATACCATGTAATTAGGTCATAATGGACAGAATAAGGTATTTTCAACTAGGTAAGTTATATCCAATGGTTGGAGTATCATATTTGAGATTTATTCCAACAGAGAGAAAAATGCCGGGACCAGGACTCGAACTTGGGTACTTTGGCTTGCCGTGCCAACACTCTTCCTACTGAGCTATCCCAACGATATCCTGGCTGGCTTTCCTCTGTTCATTATGACCTAATTACATGGTATATAGGAGTTTCCGTGTTATTTCAGATTCATCATGTAAAATGCTATAGTTATAGCTGGGATGAATGAAATTACCGCTGCAATTCGCTGCCTTGTTCAATAAATAAGAGTGAAATTTGCCAGCCAGGATATCGTTGGGATAGCTCAGCACGAAGAGTGTTGGCACTGCAAGCCAAAGTACTCATGTTCGAGTCCTGGTCCCGGCATTTTTCTCTCTGTTAGAATAAATCTCAACTATAACGATACTCCAACCATTGGATATATTTTGCTTGTTTCTTCTATTTACCGTTAGTATAAACGCAAATGGAGGTTTGACACATTTTATTTCTTTAAGGCTATTTCTCAAATGCAAATTGGCTAGTATCAAACACATTTATGCAGTTATTTTCATTTGTAAATGTGTACAATTTTCAGATAATCGATATTTTTAGTCAAATAACAAGAAATAAAGCAGCGTTTTCCTTCTTCCTGTGATAGTGAAATCACATATTGTTTTTAAATTATCCCATCTTCCTTTATTAACTATCCCTTTTTATAATCCATTGATTAATTTCATTTAAATTTTATTAAAAATCTATGTTTCCCATTCTAAATAAATAAATAAAATAATTAAGCTTTTCTATAGTTAAACGATCCCACGCAATTTCTAATATTTAGTCATCCGCATAAATTAGATAAAAGAAATATCCCGACTACAAAGCTAACTTTGCTTCTTATCACTTTCCTTATAAATTTCTTCTTCATACGTCTGAATCATATAATAGCTAAGCGGTAGGGTTGCCGCTCATTCATTATATTGTCTGCCTATGCTCTTCTCACAGAGTTTCTAAAATTGTTTAGCAACACACTATTTGAAATATTTTTCAGCCTCGCTAACTTAGCAAGTTTATCCTTCAATTCAAAATTATCCCTATATTTTTATCTAATGGATATCTAATGATTCATGTACTTTCACCAAATCAATATGCCAGTAAACTAAAAAGAATTCATGGCGTATGATTTTGATCATTCCTTCTGTGATCATCCGCCCGCAAACATGTACGCTGTTTACTCTTTGTACTAAGGTTAAGGCATCCCCAAACCTTTCTCTTTCATCCTGCATATCTATTCCTTTTTTAATTAAAGTTTTCAAAACTCTAAAAATTGTCGGACTCAATTTTATTTTCCAGAAAGGAATTGTTCAACATCTTCTTAAGAACCTGCAAAGAAGCATGACTGCCACTGTTTGTTTGTATTATTTATCGCGGCTGACCAAAGTTTCCATTATACTTCCTACAAAAGATCTTTCAGAAAATGTTTTAAACGTTAGGCAAATATTTGGAATTTGACAGTCCGGAAAAAGACATCTTCGGAGAGCAATCGATTATAATTCGAAGTACTTACGTATTATCCGTGCCAGTTTTAAGCCAACTGCGCCAGGCATGGAGCCAATATTACTAATTATAGTAACCCTTATATTTTTCCCCCCTTGCTACATGGTAAATGCCTGGAAATAATCAACTTTTTTAGTAGGGGTCATTTCTATACGTAGTAAGATTAACAAATAGTTAATTTATTTTAGATATTGCATTTATGAGTAAAATATAAATATTTTATTTGACAAATTTAATAAGATAGATATAAAAAAGATAATATTAGCAGTAAGAAACAACATTTTTATACACATTTCATCAAAATTGCGTAAAAAAGTAACGATCAATGGAAACAAATGGATCAAATGGTTGGCAAGCAGCAAGAAAGGAAAAATATTTTTGATGCCATGTTAAAGTCTATTGCAGAATTATTTCCGCCGTAAAACAAAATGTCATTTTAAACCTTTTTATGCATTTACTAAATGTTAACAAAATTAACTTTCTAGAATATGCTATATTATTTACCATTTCTTATATTATTTATTATTCTTTCTTAATTACTATGTTTTTTACCATTTATTAATTTTACTAAAATAATGTTTTTTACTATTTTTAACAATATAAATTTAATAAACATATATTATATACATATTTATATTTTTAACAATATAAATTTAATAAACATATATTAAATTTTATTTATTTTATATTAATTACCATTTTTAACAATGTTAGTTGGTAATGTTAAATTACTGTGTTTGAAAACATGATTGGAAACGATAAACAAGATTGGTACTTGGCAACCATTTTTGGCGATCAGTCTCCTGGCACGGATAATACGTAAAAGTACCTAATTCAAGATAGGCCCAATTTGCCAAAAAATAAAAATCGCTCTGCAATTCTTAAGCACTGAAATAGTTGTGGTTGCAAATTTATGCATTTAATACCAAAAGGGAGTTCGTGGACGGTTCAGAAACTCTCACATTCTAGTATTTTTTTTTTCTTTAGAGAACACCCTTAATAACAATTAGAGTATTTAAGCAGAATTATGGTAGTAGCATTTCAGAATTTTGATAGTAGTTTGAATGTTGAATTTAATTTACAGCAAATATTATAAAATATGAACAATTGTTTTCTTTTAAGAGAGGGAGTCAAAAGAAAGAGAAGCATAAAGAAAGAGAACTGAAGACTAATGACCAAAGAAAGTACCGGATCAAGTATCGCCTTAAACATAATTGCAAAGAAATTTGTAAGACACTCTACTCAGTCGACCAGATAACAGGACGTCGCCGTGATTTTACGGCTCAAGAAAAAGCTCATGAATGGTAGACATTATTTATTCGGAGCTTCCACTGACACATTTGAGATATCTGAACCCGATAGCGACGCTTAATATCTCGTTTTCGTTACGCTTGTCTCGCCAAATGTCGATATCCCTGCAACCCAAATGGAGTGGGAGAAAAAAAAAAGAGAAAGTTCTGAAGACCCCTCCCCCACACCTACTTCATCCATATTTACATTCCCTGTCTCGTTATCTTCCAAGTTTCCGATATTTATGTATTTCCGAGATATATGATGTATTTGTCATATGAACTGAAATTTATCCTGCTTTCCCCTCCCCATTGCTTCAACAGAGGAGAGAAGGGTGTATGCATTTATGTATGAATCATAACTCCCAGCAATTTGTCGAGATACAATTTTATTTTATCGTGGGTGTGTTAGAGAGTTGGAGTATAAAATTTTATTCATTCTTCTTTTCTTGCTGTATTTGATAGAACGGATGCTATTAATTATAATGATACGCAATTTTTTTAAAATTTATTTATTTGATTAAAAATTGATTTAGAAAATACAAAATTTACCACAAAGGAAAGTAATTCATTATTATTTTTAATCGCTCAAATAATAATAATAATAAAAACTTATAAGTTATTATTATTATTATTATTATTGTTCAATTTTTTTTTTGCAGCTTATTTTTTAAGTCTAGATTATTTATTGGGTGTTAGGCAATAAAATACATCAGTTATCATGATTTTTTAAATACTTTTCCAACCAAATATTTTGCACTTTTCTTTTTCTGCAAAAACTAATCCCAAAAGTAAAATAAAAAAATAAATTCTTTATCCAATTTTTAAAAATTCAAATATATGACTGTAACCGGAAAATTTATGAATATTTTATAAAATATTTTCGGCCATCATTATTTTTTTTATATACAGGGTGGTTATAATATAAGTATCTCTATTTGGAGCTGATTGTAGCTTGAAGGAATAACCGGAATGAAACCAAAATCGATACACTTACTATTCGAGAAGGGGGAAGAAGAATGGAACAATAACAAAATTTAATTGCAATAATTGCCGACAGACGGCGCTTTTGAGTGTGACATGTAACGTGTAATATTGTGTACCGTGGAAGTGTCGCAAACCTCAATGACTTTACCGGATATCACAACATGTGCGAAACATCACTCCTGATGCGCTACATTCCGCAGTTGAGCACGTCGTGCACCGCCTGGATTGTGTCCTCCAGCACAATGGCTATGTGGAACCTGAACATGATCGCCATCACCATGCGAAAACGTAACCACATTCACTGTGGACATTTTCCAATAAATTAAGAATCCCATCCGGTTGTACGCCTTAATTCTTTATTCCTGTACTACACATTACATTTCGCACTCAATAGCGCCATCTGTCGGCGATTATTGCAATTTTTTTTTAATTCTTCCATTCTTCTTCCCCCTTCTCCAATAGTAAGTTTACCAATTTTGGTTTCATTCGGGTTATTCCTTCAAGCTACAGACAGCTCCAAATAGAAATACTTATATTATAACCACCCGGTACATATATATATATATATATATATAGCGAGTGGAGTTGATAACAACTGGGAACCCCCTCGAAACAATGTACTGTACTGTTTCTGTTTCGGTTATATATTTTCAATTATTACGTATTTTGTTTATTATGTACAGAGGGCGTTTACACATTTTAGAACGATTTTGATATTTAAAAATTGCAAATATTGTGGAGAAAAAAATTCTGCTAGTAGCTTATTATTTGAAATTAAAATTATCGTCTGATACTTTCAAATTTATTCTTCTTTCAAAATGGCGCATGTAAACAAGCTGTGGATCAAAGGATACGTTTTTGTACTTTCCCAGAAGAAATATTCTTTTTCCGTAATTAAAAAACGTTGTGAAACGCATGGTATGAAAATTTCTAAGTGCAAAATAAGCAACATACTTAATCGGAAAGGGAAAGGCCGTCAATCAATAATTCTATATGGAAAGAAGATGTCAAATGAATACCCGAAAAAGTTCGTACTATAAACTTAAGGTGACTGATATAAAATAATAATAATAATTATGTTGATCTTTAGGTGAGTTATTTAAAGTATAATTTTATATTGCTTTTGAAATGAGTAAATTACATTTCCAAGGCCTCTGAATTTATCTTGGGGAATTTACTGGGTTGTTATTTTTAATTTATCAAAGAACACAACGCATAATATTTATTTGTTGATTTTTGAAAAATGATCAAATTCATACTTATTATTTGTTTTATTTAAACGATTAAATGTTTTGTTTTAACATTATTTTTTTTAATTTAAATTATGGGCCTTCCACCATTTTAATAAGGAAAAACATCGTAACATCGTGTTCCGAGAATGCAGAGAAAATTTCAGTAAAGGCTTTATGATTGGCACAGATTTCTCTTAATTTGCGATCGCACGTACTATCCTATCATAGGCATTATCAGATATTTTCCAATAAACAGGTTTTTCAAGAAGAAAATGGTCGAAAACGCACCCAGTGATAGTTTGTCTCCGTCAGTGACGAAACTATTTATGTTTGTATCTTATGCAATTAAACATCAAATCGAATTCTACCAACTGAAGCTCTCTGAAAATAGTTGTTCTCAGTTCTTGATCTTTGCAATACTATTTAAAATACTTAACAGCGATTACTAAATGTTCCGCGTGTTGCTTACATTTGCGGGTTCTGTTCAGTCTTGAAAATAACCCTGCTTGAAGCCCAAAAGAGCAGTTCCAAGCAAGCGAGAGGCAATAGCATATACACAGTGTGATTCATAAATATCGAAACAATAGGCTATATCCTTAAATATTGCCCCTTGGTACATACTTCCAGTTGCAAAGTTTCCTAGAAAAAGGTGCAAAATTTGATGAGATAAGTTGCAACTCCATGGGGAGGGGGGGGGGGTCTGTTTGAGAAAATACAAAAATAAAAATTTTTATACGGCCTCCATAGGATAAAATTTCCAATTAGGAAATTTTTCCTTGTGCATTCCTGAATTAAACAAACAAACAAAAAAAGTCCATCTTGATATCTGCAAAACTCAGAAAGATCCCAGATAACAATTTTTGATTTTTAAAACATTTTTATAACCCCAACATGTAAATGACTAGATGCTTTTTAAAGGCTTTGTCTGAAAGGTTTGCCAACATTTTAAAAAGCATTATAAAAGGTTGCTAGTTGACACAATCTGAGGTACTTTGTAAGTGTTTTAGGACAAGCATACCAAAATGTAGAAACGTAAGGCTAGTACAGGATTTCATATTAAACATTGTAACAAGAATTACAATCAAAGGCAGATAATAATGCTTTTATTATAAGCATCTATAAAAGAAATTAAAAATGTTTTGATAACCAGTTAGTTTTAAATCTTAATTGCATTAGATTTTCATCAAAATTATCTGACTTAGAAATTTTCTCTGTTTCTGTGGGACACTAAATTTTAGCTTAATTTCTATATACTGAAGAAAAAAAATGGAAAATAGGAATTTTTATTAGCTGATATTATATTTAAGAACTCATAGTAAGTTATATATTTTAATTAATATATTTCTTTTTTCCTTTGCTAAAATTCCTTTCCTATGTAATTGCTAAAATTTGAATATATTTGATTTTTTATATTTTAATTAATGTATTTCTTCTAAAAAAATATTAATTGTTGATTACATTAATTTTTTTAAAATCTAATATGCATTTTATTAGAATGAACTATAAGAATTAATTTACAGAAGTTTTCTAACTTTTGTTTGAATTTGACAGAACTAATTAAAATAGATAACTTTTTTTGTATCTTCTACCATTCAGTTTTAAAAATAAAGTCTAAATTATACCGGGGATAATATTTTCCTTTTAAAGTGAATTCGGGCAACAGGAAAATTTGTATATTATATTTTTTCTTAAGCCCTACTACATTATCCTGAAAGTTTCACAATAGTTTAAATTTCTGAGTTGGGAATTGTTTATGTCTTGGTTTTTATGTTGCCTTTACTTTTGTGTTTTTATATTTGGAAAGTGATAATGGTTACCCACTATCAATTACTCTTATTTATTAGTTGATTGGCAAACTAAAGTAAGTTAAACATTACTGCATAATTTAATTTCATAAAGATTTAAGAACTATATAAAACCAAATTTTGGTGTTTAAATAATTACTAGAAAAAAAAAATGCAATTTCCATATATAATATTTTTATATCATAAGCATATTACCTATTTGTTTATTTTTAGTCTACTTTAAGCATGTTTTCATTCTACTTAATACAGAAGAACAATAATTTTCAGAATGATTTATCTCTGAATTAAATCTATTGATGCTCCGTAATTAAAAATAAATAATAATAATCGGTTAACATTATTTAGACTTTTTTTATTTTCAATAGATTTTATTTATTATAATTATTAAAATGGACATATATATGTCCGTTTTAATAATTCGGGAGGTTTCAAGGGATCACATACAAATTGAAATGCGTGTAATTCAAGAAACAATGTTACTGTAAGGTGTCCGGGAAACATTTTTTATTTATTTATTTATTCATTTTATAGAGTTAGAATTTTGAAATTTTTTGTGATGGTTAACCATATAATTTGTAAACAGAATCACATCCTAAGACTTCTTACAAAATTAGAAGAAAAAAAAAAAGAGTAATTTAAAATTGTTATAACTCGAAATATTATTTTTCGATTTGAATTTTTTTTCTTTTAATTAAACAGAAATATATAAGTTTTAATTTTGATTCAGCATTTAAAAAAATATTAATTAAAACTAATCGTATGTGCCAATCCCAACACCTTCTTCTATCTCATGCATGTTAATACTTCAAAATAACAGAGTATGAAGTTTGATGAAATTCAGTGCATTAATTCTTGAAATATGATTGTCACTAAAATCGTGTAAATCCTGAAAAATGTAGAATAGCAGCGACATCTGTTGGACTGTTTACATCAAAACCAAATCAACAACAACTTATGTCAACGTCTAACTGAATCTGAAGTTTAATGAAAATCCGTGCATTAGTTCTTGAGATATAGCTATCGCAAGGCTGCCACTGGCGACTATTTTTTCATTCTATTTCGCACTACTTTCTCAAAACAAATTTTTTTCACATACATTTTGAGGACATATGCAAGAAAAATTACAAAATTATTATTATTTTTAAAATAGTGGTGCAAATAGAATATAAAAACAGTCGCCAGTGGCAGCTCTGCTATCGTGAAAATCGTGAATACCTGCTGGGCAATTTACACCAATAACTAATCAGCACCAATTTATATCAAGGTCTAGCTGAATATAAAGTTTTATTAAATTCCGTGCATTAGTTCTTGAGGTAAAGCGCCAACAAAATGTTTGTCACATACATACATACAGACAGACATTTTCTAAAAACAGTCAAATCATGTTCAGGACTTTCTAAAACGTATAAATTCGTCGAATTTTTTTTATGAATCCAATATTTTTTTTTTATTGTAAAGATAGAAAAAAGTAAAAAAAAAAAAAAAAAAAAAAAAGAGATAGAATTACCAAATTGTCGCAGAAACGAAAATATTGGGTTGTCCGGAAAGTTCGTGTCGGTTGGGAAAACAAATTCGTACCGGAAAATTCTGTCTGTTAATTATTAGACATCAGATATCGGAATGAATGTCTAATAATTAAATGACAGAATTTTCCGGTACAAATTGATTTTCCCAACCGACACGACCTTTCCGGACAACCCAGTAGCTATTCGAATGGAAATTTGGGAATTATATATTCTTTTAAATTATGTTTAAAAAAATCAGATCAAGGCATGTCTTCATATTAAAATTGTATCAAACTTCGAAGTTTTCAAAACGAAAACAAAATTTGTATACATCATATTTGGATTTTTCGAAATTTTTTACGTTATGAAGACTTTTAATGTTAAATTCATTTTAAATAGTTGCAAAGCAAACTGCAATGCGGGTAGGTTTTTTCTTAAGCCTAAACTCAAAAACGACTCGGCGGAATGAACTATAATTTTCGATTCGCATATTTGAAGTTTCTAGAAATCGATTTTGTTAAAATTTTTATAGGTTACATTATATTTTTTTCGAAAATTAGTTTCAAAATATATGTATTTGAAATCAATATCAGAAAAAAATATAAATTGTAATCTATGATATTTTTAACAGAAATGAATTTATTTCTAAAAGTTTTAAATATGAGAATCCAAAACTACAGCTCAATCCGCCAAGTAGTTTTTAAGTTATGGTTAAAAGGTACAGACATTACTTTATTATATTACATTATTTCAATACGAATGAAGTTTGGTATTCGTATTGAAAATTTCAAAGTTTGAAACAATTTCAGTTATGACGATGGCTCCCTGAGCTTGTTTTCTTTTGTTTTTGTTTTTGTTTTTCTCACATAAATTTAAAGACGACATAATTCCCAATCGAATGGTTGTTTTCGTTTTCCTCTGAGACAATTTAGCGATTAAAAAGTATAGGGTGTTCTATCTGACTCTCTCTCTATATTTTTTCTTTTCGCCGAGTGTACATCTTGAAAATATTTAATGGAAAAATATGTTGATATATGAATTGGTTGCTACAAACTTTAGAAATACACCAATTTCTAAACGGGGATGATGGGGAGGAAATGGGTGTATAAAAATACTTAAGAGATTTTTTACGGGAAGATTTTAGGGAGTTTGATATGGACTGAGGTCACTGAAATTTCTCGAGAAAAGGGGGAAGGGGTGGTTAGAATCTTCTGATTTATTTTTAGAAGCCTTTTTTTTTTCTATAATAATACTAACATTTTGTAGAAAGAAATTGCAGGAACGTTTTAGCTTAAAATAGCAGATTTGTAAGTTATAAATAATACTTTTAAACACAGTCCGTACAGTCACACAGACCGTATACACTAATTATACAGTCTAACTTTGATAGCCTTTTAATTAATGATTGAAACGGAAAAACTCTTGAACGCAAGCCAAAAAAAGTGTGGTGATTTGTTTATATATCGTGATTGAATCACATTATGGCTTTTTTTCATTATGTCATTTGGAAATAAATTAGCTATTCACTATAAAGGTTTCTATATTTCACCTTGGTTTCAATATACGTGGAGGTCTCCATTTGCTGATGCCACAAGACCATATCATGCTTATATTCTAATGATTCAACCTGATCACTGTAACATATGCTCATGTAATCTCCTGTATAATAATCTTTGCCGTGTTAAAACTGTGCTATTAAGGAGCAATTTGGGACGTTTAGAAATTCACTAGGTGCTTGCGAAAATTGGCATAGGCTGTATAGAGCATTTTCGATAACAAATCAATGAAAATAAGTTCTTTGAAGAAATGGCTAGAGAAAATTCATACATAGGCTACAAACATAAAAGAAGATTCACATATTAAATTCAAGTACATAAATTTCAAGAAACTATACTCGACAATGCTTGCTATAATTGTACCACACTGTGCGTTCTTTTTATCAGATCTTATACAAGGAAGGTCTCCAAAGCGCATACTCAGAATATTTTGAAAAAAAAAAAATGCTAATGGAACTACTCATGTACGTAATAAAAGATCAGTCATACGTAGCTGCGGAATCCCAGTAGAACATCTGCAAAAAAATAAAAAAAATTTCAAGTATTTGGCGCAAAAAGACGCGATTTGGCTAGCAACACTTTTTCCTCGCCAAATGCAAGCGATTTTAATGCATTTAGAAATTGCTTTTTATGTGAGTGTTTAAATGCGTACAAATTGCGTATTGCTGAAATTATTTATTTTTACACGGTTTCGCCGGCTAGATAAGTTTTAAGTGTATTTTAACAGTTACTGCCCGATTAAGAACGCTCTCATGATACATTTCGATACTGACTAAGTCGTTGTTTCCATGGCAACAATAATTTTCTCTTGTTGTCTCCGACACAACAATATGGAAGTCAAATTGACAGTGCTCAGAATCGGACATTAATTTTTAGTTTGAAGCATTTTTAATCACTTTAAATTTTGTTCTAAACCGTAGAATACGATTCTTAATTTTCTTTATATATACATATATACATATGGCAAAACCGTAGTTATAAAAGTGTATTCATTTAAGTTAAACTTAGTTAAGTTTATATCCTCATGAGAACAATATTCTGTAATTTTTTTAAAACTTTGTGAGTATGCGCTTATGGAGACCTTCCTTGTTACAGGTGAGCTTTTATACATTGAGAAAATACATCATTAATGGCAAATTTATGATTGGGGCTGTTGAGTTTCATTCAGTTCTGTATATAAATCAATTCTCCCCTTAACTTCATCTGGAGCAATGCGTGGCCTGACACAATTTATTTAACTAAAAGAATATAACTATTTTGCTTAGACCACCATTTTGGGCAGCTGTACCATTACATATTTTCAATGCGGCTCTGTAACCTTTGAGTACAGCAGCATCTCACATCTTATGTAAAGCTCTTCGGGACATTTGCTGAATTAAACTTCCTTTTTATGTGGATATACATAAAGATTTGTGCGTCAACAAGTGTTTAAAAAAGTATATTTATTGCCAGGCGTTGCCAGATTTAAATCCTAGACAACATGTTTGAAATGGTCAAGAAAAAGACATTGCGTGGCGTTAACGCCTTCCAGATTAACAAGCCTAGTTTTTTAGCTTAAGCATTAGAATCATCCTACTAAAAGGATGATTTCTTATTTTATTTATTTATTTTTAGCAAGTTATATCAACAAATTCATTTACAGTTTGTGGAACCATGCGTCTTGTAAAATCTGCGGAATTATTCACTATTTATCAATTAAATCGTTCTGGATGTACCACCAATGCTCTTTTGACCATTTATGCATCGCAGTCATATGTATAAATATTAGTGTTACATGCCGTTGAATTATATTGAATGCCTCGTAGTAAAAGTCACTAACGGACAAAAATATTAAATTGAATGTTGTTTCACAATAAGCTTAAATCAAATGAAAAGTAGAAAAATTTCATATTTTAATTTATATAATACTTTTATACAACATAAAACCTTTGAGGTAAACTACAAATTATAATTAGTTATGTGTGATCCACCACGCAGAAAATGACTCTTGATAATTCATTTTTTTCCAAAGCACATTAAACGGTATCCACACACACACACACACACAGACAAAAAAAAAAAAAAAAAAAAAAAAAAAAAAAAAAAAAAAAAAAAAAACATTCATATTATCGCGTAATGATTTAACCTCGATTAAGGATGGAGTTATCCGGTGGATAAGACCACAAATTCTTACCTGTGAAACGAAAAAAAAAAAAAAAAAAAAAAAAAACCTCTAAATGAATAAAACCACCCGAATCGATAGCGATGAAAACCGAAAATAGAAAACAAGAGAGAGGGGGCGGGGGATGAATAATCGGATTTCATTGATCAAAGAATCATCATCCCAAAACTACACTTAATAATATCCAAGAGTCCTGTGAGGAAGGAGATAACAATCGCAAAGGAAAGAGAGTCGAAAACCAATCCGAAAACGATCCGAAGCCAAAATAACTAGAATAATCTCAACCCGAACCCGAACCGCAACGAAAGACGAAAAAAATTTAGCGCCAACCCGATTTGACTCGAATCCACAGTTCGGGTAAAATTGTAAAAATTAAAATTAAGTAGGAAAAAAAAGCTGAACGCAATATTTTTTCTACAAAAAAGCGGAAATTATAGATGTTAGTTAGTGAAATTTAAATTTTATAGCACAAGAGGTGTAAGGATTTTATAAAACATAAAACATTTAGAAACCTACAATAAAATATAATTCACTGAATAATCGGATTTCATTGATCAAAGAATCATCATCCCAAAACCACACTCAATAATAGCCTCAACTATGCTGTGCGGAAGGAGATAACAACCGCAAAGGAAAGAGAGTCGAAACGCAATCCGAAAACGATCCGAACCCAAAACAATTAGAGTAATCTCAACCCGAACCCGAACCGCAACGAAAGACGAAAAAAATTTAGCGCCAACCCGATTTGACTCGAATCCACAGTTCGGGTAAAATTGTAAAAATTAAAATTAAGTAGGAAAAAAAAGCTGAACGCAATATTTTTTCTACAAAAAAGCGGAAATTATAGATGTTAGTTAGTGAAATTTAAATTTTATAGCACAAGAGGTGTAAGGATTTTATAAAACATAAAACATTTAGAAACCTACAATAAAATATAATTCACTGAATAATCGGATTTCATTGATCAAAGAATCATCATCCCAAAACCACACTCAATAATAGCCTCAACTATGCTGTGCGGAAGGAGATAACAACCGCAAAGGAAAGAGAGTCGAAACGCAATCCGAAAACGATCCGAACCCAAAACAATTAGAGTAATCTCAACCCGAACCCGAACCGCAACGAAAGACGAAAAAAATTTAGCGCCAACCCGATTTGACTCGAATCCACAGTTCGGGTAAAATTGTAAAAATTAAAATTAAGTAGGAAAAAAAAAGCTGAACGCAATATTTTTTCTACAAAAAGCGGAAATTATACATGTTAGTTAGTGAAATTTAAATTTTATAGCACAAGAGGTGTAAGGATTTTATAAAACATAAAACATTTAGGAACTTACAATAAATTATAATTCACTGAATAATCGGATTTCATTGATCAAAGAATCATCATCCCAAAACTACACTCAATAATATCCTCAACTATGCTGTGCGGAAGGAGATAACAACCGCAAAGGAAAGAGAGTCGAAACGCAATCCGAAAACGATCCGAACCCAAAACAATTAGAGTAATCTCAACCCGAACCCGAACCGCAACGAAAGACGAAAAAAATTTAGCGCCAACCCGATTTGACTCGAATCCACAGTTCGGGTAAAATTGTAAAAATTAAAATTAAGTAGGAAAAAAAAAGCTGAACGCAATATTTTTTCTACAAAAAGCGGAAATTATACATGTTAGTTAGTGAAATTTAAATTTTATAGCACAAGAGGTGTAAGGATTTTATAAAACATAAAACATTTAGGAACTTACAATAAATTATAATTCACTGAATAATCGGATTTCATTGATCAAAGAATCATCATCCCAAAACTACACTCAATAATATCCTCAACTATGCTGTGCGGAAGGAGATAACAACCGCAAAGGAAAGAGAGTCGAAACGCAATCCGAAAACGATCCGAACCCAAAACAATTAGAGTAATCTCAACCCGAACCCGAACCGCAACGAAAGACGAAAAAAATTTAGCGCCAACCCGATTTGACCCGAATCCACAGTTCGGGTAAAATTGTAAAAATTAAAATTAAGTAGGAAAAAAAAGCTGAACGCAATATTTTTTCTACAAAAAGTGGAAATTATACATGTTAGTTAGTGAAATTTAAATTTTATAGCACAAGAGGTGTAAGGATTTTATAAAACTTAAAACATTTAGAAACTTACAATAAATTATAATTCACTGTATGTGAAGGATCGCATAGAAAATGACTCAAAAGAACCATTTTCACAAAAGTAATAATTTTTTCCTCAAAGCACACAAAATAACGGCCACCGAAAGCAAAAAAGTGAATGTTATTGTGTAATGATTTAACATCGATTAAGGATCGAGGAATCGGGTCGATAAGACCACAAATTCCCGCCTGTGAAATAAAGAAATAGATAACACTCTAAATGAATAAAATAAGCGAGATGAAAAACAAAAAGCGAAAAAAGAATAATAATAGGATTTAATGTATCAAAGATCCATTACCCCCCCCCCCCCTAAAAAAAAAAAAAAAAAAAAAAATACAGTCATCTATAAATCCCAGTGCCGTGTACTGTACAACCGCAAAAGAAGAGAGTCTACGAGTGACTTCGGACGCAAATGAAAAGCACCGATTGGGGATAATGGAAAACTCTTTTTTTTTTTTCTTTTTACAAAAGTATATTAATTGAGTTAATGGGAATAATAAATAAAGAAATAATTTGTAAAAGTATTTTAGTCGAATTCTGTCTTTTTGTTTTAATTGTCTTTTGTGACTATAAAGGTCGAAAATTCTCAAAGCTTTTCAATTGCACCGACATTAATTGATATGCAAAAAAGAGGCACTTTAGCACAACCGGTATGCATGCATACCTGCATGCCAGTAAAAATGAAAAAAAAAAAAAAGAAAGAAACAAAAAATTTAATTAAAAATTTAAACGGAAAAAGTGAAAAAAAAAATAATAATAATACTTCTTTACAATAAACGGAAATTAAATGAAAGGCAACGAAATTTAAATATTATAATTTATAGAGAAGAATAAGGGTTTTCATGCAACATAAAACATTCTGAAGTTGACGATAAATTATAATTAACTCTGCGAGATCGATCGCACAGAAAATGACTCTTTTGAGTCATTTTCAGAAAAATAATTCATTTTTTCCCAAAGATCACAAAATAACTCTCACCAAAAAAAGAAACAAACGTCAATGATATCGCGTAATGATTTAACCTCGATTAAGGATGGAGTCATCCGGTCGATAAGACCACAAATTCCCGCCTGTGAAAAAAAAAAAAAAAGGGGGGGGGGAGCATTAAACTAAATGAATATAACCACCAGAATCGAGAGTGATGAAAACTGAAAAGAGAAAACGGAGAGAAGGAGAGAGAAAAAAAAAATGAATAATCGGATTTCATTGATTAAAGACCCATCATCCCAAAACTACACTCAATAATATCCGAGTGTCCTGTGCGGAAGGAGATAACCGCAAAGGGAAAAGAGTCCACGAGTGGCTTCGCTCGTTAAGGACGGTTTACCCGCGAATGAAAAGCGCCGATTGTGGATAATGGCTATCAGCACAATGAAAGCCATTTTTTTTCTTCAAAAGTATATTAATTGAGTTAATGGGAATTAAAAAAAGGGGAACATGTAAAAGGATTTTGCTTGGATTTTATCTATTTGTTTTAATTGTCCTTTGTGACTGTAAGTGCCGAAAAAGGGTTCAAAGCTTCAGTCGCGCCGATATTAATTGGTGTGCTCTAATGGGCAAGATATTATTTGTATGAGACTGATTATAAGTGAACGCTATACTCTTGCAGCATTTGGGTTGTTCTTTATTATTTCCTTTAAAAAAAATATTTGACTGTAAATATCTTTATTTGGAGACAATATTTTTTTAAGAATCAATTTGAAAAAAGGAGCACTTCAACCGTATTTCAACCGATGTGCATAAATGCGCAGACACACATAAAAACGCAACCGCACACTTATGTGAATACATGCATAGATACTATACATGTTACATCTATCTATACATACACACAAGATGTCCATAAATTACTGAACTCTGTGAAAACTGTAAAAATTATAAATGACATCAAGTATCTTACATAAAAATGTATATATAATGCTTGTCCAGCTGATTTTACTGACCAAGATTATGTAATTTTATTTTATTTTATCCTCTGTGGATTTTCCATAATAGGGGTCAAACGTATTTTTCCACTACATTCGTGGTTCCATGACCTGGCTAGTTCGTTCTTCTGGTATCACTCCACTGGACTTTTCTTTAATATTAAGCTAAATATCGTATGTGCACACTCCTATTGAACTTACCTGAACTTCATAAACATATTTTTGTCGCTATATTATTTGAAATAATGAAAAAGAAATTGACAATAACTTAAGTACCGTCTGGATGTTTATGAGCTATAAAGAAAAGTTATAGAGAAATTTATTAACTCACACAGTTGTTTTTAAGTAACTAAACACGTTTTCTTCAAATATTTTCTGGAATTCATTATTCTTTTATTTATACAAGAAGAAAGAAAGTATTGGATTCGTGAAAATTTCTGACCAGGTTTTCTACGGATTTATACATTTTAGAAGGTCCTGAATACGATTTGACTGTTTTTAGAAAATGTCTGTCCGTCCGTGAATCTATGTGTTTGTCTGTCTGTATGTGACACAAATTTTGTGGACGCTCTAACTCACGAACAATTCCGTGTAATACGCGGAAATTTCATATAAAGTTCTATCCTTATATGAACTGGTGCTGATTGGTTTTTGCGCAAAACCTTCCAAGAAGGCCGCTAATCGATGATTTGTTCGATTTATGTGATGCTCATATCTCCAGTTTATGTGCGCAGAATTTAAAAAATTATCAAATTTAGAACCCTCATGATAGGAACAGGTTGTCATTCAATCGTGGTTGCAGTCATCTAAGAGGGGGAGGCCGAAATTCGATGATTTCTTCGAAATATGCGATGCTTATTTCATCAGTCTAAATCATTTAATTGATTTGATTTTTAAGTAGAAAGTTTTGTGATAGCCACAACGAACTAGTTTCGAATATAATTTAAATTACTAATTAATATATTAATTTAACTATTACTACTTAATCCGCTACTAATTAATTTATTGGGCCTTACTGTATAAATATAGTAACTAACTAGATAGTACCCGTCAGATTTGACGGTAAATAACTTTAAATTTCCTTTAGAAATATGCTTTTATTTTTAATTAGCTGCTTTTAAATTAATTAAGTATTGAAAACTTGATGAATTGTTATATTGTGTAAGCGATTCCTATAGATAAAAGACGATAGATTGTGTTATCAGTCCAGCAATTTACATCCTATTATACTTGAATAAATTTAGCAAGAATTTAACTAAAAATATTAATTGAATGATTTATTTTTACTTACTGCAGTCTCAAAATTTAAAATATATATATCAATATTTTGTATTTTCAAATTTTTTTAAATTACGCGACCTTTAAAATTTTCACTAATTTTATTTTTATCAGCCTGACTCTAAAACCCAGATAAACCATGGATATCAAGGTGATTTCTTTTATTATTTTTATATGGATATTTTTGCTTCTTTCTTTTTTTTTTCTCTCTTTTTTTTAAGAAGAATAAACATATACTTTTTTTAGTTATACAAATATATCTTATTGATAATGGTCATACGAAATATAGATAAAAGTTTAGACCACTTTATTTAATCGACAACTACATGCAAAATCTTTTTAATTAAATATTTATAATAATAAAATAAGTAATTAAAAAAACATTGTCGGTTGTTAAATTTTATTTACCACAGACCCAATATTTTGAAAAAATAACAATATTTAGTATTTCTATTTTTTTTTTATTTATTTAAGCTACACGGACCTTTAAAAATTTTCATTAAATTAATTTTTATCAGTCTGATTCTAAAACCCTGAGTTTAAACTTTGCTGTTTACAGCTAACATTTTCACACATTGTTTAAATCGTTAAATCATAGATATCAAGATAATTTAGAGTTCCTGTATGAATATTTTCCCTTCTTTTTGTTCTCTCTCCTTTTATTTTACTTTTTTTACGAAAAATAATCACATCTTATTATATATATGACATTTTGATAATGGTCATACCAAATACGATAAAAATTGTAGACCAGTTCGATTTATTTAATCGATAACTACATGAACGATCTTTTAATTTAAATGCTTTTAATATAAATTTAGTAATTAAAACAAAATATTCTCGGGTATTAATTTTTACTTAATTATAAAGCATTCGAATAAGTAATATACAAATTATATAACTTTTCCTCCTGAATTAAATATGACATTATTAAAATTAATTATTGCAAATAAAATAAGAAAAGTCATTTATCCGGAGTGGGTATCGAACCGACACGATCATTGGAACAAAGAACTTCGCCTTGTACTACCCGGACACCCTTTTCTTATTCAAGTGTACTTTAAAACTGATTAGGTTCTAGATTTAATTTTACGCATGCTCAAATGGGTCATTTTCGTGTGAAAACTGGAATTTTACGAAAATCCCTTTTCGTTTTAATATATAGGATGCTTTATTTATCATAAAGAGGGAGCAAATGTTTCAATGAGTGATACAAAGCATTACAGCATGCCCATGAACTCATGAATCAGTTAATGCCGTTTTACCTGAAAAAACTCAATAAAACATCAGGGGAGTAATATCCATCTATACACTGGAATTTTTTTTTTTTTGATTTTACGGTATAATACTGCATCCCTGCTGCCAGTATTATACCGTAAAATCAACATTTTTTTTTTTTTTTTTTTTTTTTTTTTTTGTCTCAGTGTAGATAGTAATACTATTTTTTAATCCCTTCACGACGAGCGTTCCGTTTGCAACTTTTAATCTTTTAGTGTCCAGTAATTTCCAAAAGAAATTTTTGACTTATTTAATCACAGAAGTTCTGGGATTAAATAATAATATTCGATACTATTATTCGGATAAATGTAATATCAGAATAATATATTAATATGAATAATACATAAGTATACGCGCGCGAAGGGATTAGGAATTACAAAAATTACGCCATGGTGTGCTTATCTCTTTCTTGAATTGAACTTAAAAGCTGTTGTTTAGAAATGAATCCCATTAGCCATTAGTATTTACCTTGGTACCCCCATCTAGAATTCTGATTATGTACTGATGTTAATTACCCTGATCACTTAAAGTTGCATTGTAAAGGCTTTTTAACTAGTTTGGTATGAAAATTTACACACAACACTAATAAAACAAAATCCAGTGTCAATTTTAAATAAATGCTAGCAAAGAATTTATATTTTTTGAAGCACTGAACCTAGAGACACAATGCCTATTGCAACGGTTGCCGCACTGCAAAAAATAATTGTTGATTTTACAGTATAAAACTGGCATCCTAGCTGCCAGTATTATACCGTAAAATTAACAGTAATAAACAGTAAAATAACCAGTAATACGCTGCCGCGCAAGCAGTAATACGCTACCGCGCATGCGCGGTAATACTGGCAGCTGGGATGCCAGTTTTATACTGTAAAATCAACAATTATTTTTTACAGTGCAGACTGATGTATAACTAAATCGAAATCCGTAATTTCGCCGTACCACCGTTAATGTAAGGTAATGTTAACATTTAAAATAGCATTACTGAATATCACTAAATTGTTTCTTTGATTATCTTCTTTTACTGATATCAACAAAAAGAAATACCATGAATATATTTTAATTCAAGATTCAATCATATAATCAGAAAAATTGGATTAAAAAATTTTAAATACGGAAAAACCGAAAATATTTGTTGGAGAATTATTAATAATATTTTTTGAAAAGAAATCCCTAATTACTGATTTAGTTTTAGGACCCAATCTGTTTAGCATATACTTTAATGATATACCACGCACACTGAGGACTTTTATTGCTCTGTACGTGGACGACACAGCAATTTACTCCTTAGCATATCACCCAAACAATATATACAAAAATCTCCAATATCACATTAACGTTTTCATAACCTGTGGCGTGTTGAACTTAATGAAAGGAAAACTGCTGCAGTTTATTTGTGTGAAAAATTTACCTATCTTAACTGCTTAACAATTTAGTAACCTTACCATTTCCTGGACTAACAATACTATTTATCTAGCAGTAACTCTCCATAAAACACTTACTCGGAATAAACATATAAGGTTCGAACAAGAAGTTGAGTTACTAAAGTTCAATTTTATTAGTCCAAAATTAATTATATCTAATACTTATTGCTCTTTTTAAGAAGTAGCTCAATGATTATTAATTCGCGATACAGCATTATTTTCGTGTTTACTCTTTGCTTCAAAACATAAGCCGAAAAGAGAACAAGTAAGAAACATATCATGCGTCGAGCATAGATTATGAAACACTTTCCAACACTTCCAGAATATTTTAACGAAACGTCACCGTTTAATAAGGTGAGAGATCATGTCTAAGTAAACAATTTGGAAAACTCTTGACGTCCTGACACATTTGAAAACCCAATTTCGGCAGTTGCCATCAATAGTCTTTTGTGCAGCGATGTAAGGGATCTATAGATTTGTATGTATGCTACATAGTATAGTAAAATTTACTTGAGTTAGGAAACGCATAGCATAGTTGAAAATTCAACTGCAGCAATTTCCTTCAATAAGCGGAAAAGTATTTTACTTTACTTTACTGCCCAAGAAGGACTGCTCCGACTAGGAACCAAATTTGTAGAGCATAGATGTTCCTACCGGTCCCATTTATTGAGGTTTAAAAGTGAGAGAGAGATCTTTTGTGCTGCCCTGTGTATGATCTATAGAATTTATACGCACCAAATTATAAGGCAAAAATTTAGTTAAAATTAAAAACGCGTACCACAACTGAAAATACACTTACAGCTATTATTTTTAATAGACAGTATTGTAACCGAATTCTTTTGTGTGTCCCTGTAAAAGAACGATGAATGTTATGCTCACCATATTCTACAGTAAGCATCTTATAGTGCATCTTAGTGGTGTATATTAATTTCGACATGTTTGAAATAGGGTAACATCATTAAAATACATTGCAAACGAATTTCCCCCATAGATCGTAATGTAACGGAATTCTTTTGAGTGTCCCTGTAAATGAACTATAAATACGACACACTTCATTTTCAATAACAAACATGTCATAGTAAACCTCAATAACCTATATCAATTGTGCATGGAAATCGGAGTATATTCACGAGAGTTAGGACACGGAAAGACGGCAGACAGGTGGCAGACAGATAGACAAACCGAATTCATAAACACTTTTCAACTATGTTGGAAAGTGTTTATGAATCATTGCAAAAAGTGTTGTCCAATGCTGGGAAAACATTTCTGGAAGGTAAAGCAATGACCGTTAACCATTTTCAAAATGAGCAAAAATAATGTTGTATTACAAAACAATAATCTGTGCATTACCAATAAAAGAGAGTAATAAGTATTAGAGATAATTAATTTACTAATAATAAAATTAAAACTTTAATAACAAATAAAATAATAATAATAAAATTAAAACTTTAGTGTTCAGGCGCTTTGACAGCCTGACACTGATTCTTCGAGTATTTTAGAGAAGGTTATTGTTTCTTAACAAAACGTCTAATTCCCAGTTTGTTTTCTTTTTACATTAAATCTATATAATCTTATTAATTAATGTACATTAACTTCAATGTTTTAGTAGCTGCATGGGTGAAAATAGAAGATTTTTCTTAAAGAGTTTCTCTACTTTGCGAATGATTTCTGATGTAGATTTAGATGGTGTACGAGGTTCAGGTTTTTTTGAATTCCTATGTTTAATTTCTTTTTTCAGATTAAATATTCGATAAGTCGCAACTTTTCTTCTTCTTTCATTTTTAACACTTTCCAACCTAGTTGAAAAGTGTTTATGACTTCGGTTTGTCTGGCCGTCTGGCCGTCTGCCGTCTGGCCGTCTGGCCGTCTGGCCGTCTGGCCGTCTGCCGTCTGCCGTCTGCCGTCTGTCCGTGCTCTAACTCCCGTAAATATGCTCGGATTGCTCTGCAATTTTTATATGTTATAGTCGTTATCTATAGCATGTTCCCTATTTCAACGGAAGTGTGTAGCACTTATAGTTTTTTTACAGGGACACTCAAAAGAATTCCGTTACATTGCGGTCTATGGGGAAAAATCATTGACGGTTTATTTAAATAATGTTTCACTATTTTAAACGCATTGAAATTTATATATATCACTAAGGTGCATTAGAAGAAGCTTAATATGGAATAGGGTGTGCATAGCACTGATAGTTACTTTACAGGGACAGTCAAAAGAATTCTGTTACATTACGTCTATGGAGAAAAATCGTCTGCGGTTTATTTAAATAATGTTTCCCTATTTTAAACGCATTGAAATTTATATATATCACTAAGGTGTATTTCAAGAGGCTTACTACAGAATAGTGTGTGTACAGCAGTCATTGTTCATTTACAGGGACACACAAAAGAATTCTCTACTGTAAGTTAACAATAATTCCTGGAAGTGCGTTTTAAGTTACTGATCGCGATTTTAATTTTAACTCGCTTTTTGTCTATTATGTGGTGTGTATAAATTCTGTATATCCTATACAGGGAAGTACAAAAGTTCGCGAACACATTTCCGTATTATTTAACTCCAGACGGAGAATTTTAAACTGTGCTACGCGTTTCCTAACTAAACTAAAATTTAACATCCTATGTAGTATATATACAAATCTATAGATCCTATACAGGGCTGAATAAAAGTATTCGGATTACTTAGATGTTATCTTTTAGCTTACTAAACGGTATGATTTGTAAAATTATTTTGGAAGCGTTGGAAAGTGTTACATAATCTATGCTTGACGCATGATTTTTCGTTCTTGTTAAAATTGTTAATGAATGGTCATTGTTTCCTCTCTTCCAGCAATGTTCTCCCAGAATTGGAGAACACGTTTTGCAAATGCTTCATTCTCCTTTCGTCTGATGTTTTAAAACAAAGAGCAAAAACAATGACAATGTTGTATTGCGAATAATAAACAGTTGAATAAACTGTAAGAAATTGTTATTAATATATTTTGAAAATAAGTGCATAATTACTGATTTAGTTTTAGGACCCAGTCTGTTTAGCATATACACTGTAAAAAATGTTGGTCAACAATGACGGTACATATGCTGACAACTTTGTGACCAGTATATATACCGTCATTTAACTGGACGGTATATGTACCGTAAAATATTTAAAGTATATGTACCGGCTGCACTCCCCCCTCTTCTCAGGCCTGCACGCATTACGTAACAAGAGCAAGAGCATCACTTCAGGGGTTGCCGTACACCGAGGCGGGGCTACCAGCTTTTTCCTTACTGAAAAATAATTATTCTACGGTATAAATAGCGATTTTTACTGAAAAACAATCATTTTACGGTATAAATACCGTTTATAATCGAAATGGCACATATATTGGTTTTTACGCTTAATCCCCAAAGCAGAATATTTTGCAGTGTTCTGCAACTAATCTTCAGCTGATAAAAATGTTCTGCAACAGTAAACAAGAACGAAAAATCATGCGTCAAGCATAGATTATGTAACACTTTCCAACGCTTCCAAAATAATTTTACGAATCATACTCTTTTATAAGCTAAAAGATAACATCTAAGTAATCCGAATACTTTATTCAGCCCTGTATAGGATCTATAGATTTGTATATATACTACATAGGATGCTAAATTTTAGTTCAGTTAGGAAACACGTAGCACAGTTTAAAATTCTCCGTCTGGAGTTAAATAATACGGAAATGTGTTCCCGAACTTTTGTACTTCCCTGTATAGGATCTACAGAATTTATACACACCACGTAATATACAAAAAGCGATTTAAAATTAAAATCGCATTCAGTAACTTAAAACGCACTTCCAGGAATTATTGTTAACATACAGTAGAGAATTCTTTTGTGTGTCCCTGTAAATGAACGATGACTGCTATACACACAATATTCTGTAGTAAGTCTCTTGTAATGAACCTTATATAAATTTCAATGCGTTTAAAATAGTGAAACATTATTTAAATAAACCGCAGACGATTTTTCTCCATAGACGTAATGTAACGGAATTCTTTTGACTGTCCCTGTAAAGTAAGTATAAGTGCTATGCACACCCTATTCCATATTAAGCTTCTTCTAATGCACCTTAGTGATATATATAAATTTCAATGCGTTTAAAGTATTGAAACATTATTTAAATAAACCGCAAATGATTTTTCCCCATAGACCGCAATGTAACGGAATTCTTTTGAGTGTCCCTGTAAAAAAACTATAAGTGCTACACACTTCCGTTGAAATAGGGAACATGCTATAGATAACGATTATAACATATAAAATTTGCAGGGCAATCCGAGCATATTTACGGGAGTTAGAGCACGGACAGACGGCAGACGGCAGACGGCAGACGGCCAGACGGCCAGACGGCCAGACGGCAGACGGCCAGACGGCCAGACAAACCGAAGTCATAAACACTTTTCAACTAGGTTGGAAAGTGTTAAAAAGAACGACGGATTTCGTGATTTTTTCTCTCACGACTGATTGAAGAATTTCACACCCCCTCTCTTCTCCCTGATCGACTGACAAATTTCGCGATTTTTTCTCACAACTTATCGATGAATTTTGCGATATTTTTCCTGCGATAGTTTGAAGAATTTCAGGATTTTTTCCGATGATCCACTACCGAATTTCACTTTTTATTACCTGCGAATTTTGAGATATTCTGCTTCTACTGATAGGCAAATTTTGCTGTATTTTCTTGTGACCGACTGGCGAATATCTCGGGGTTTTTTCTGCGACTGATCGACGAATTTTGCATTTTTTCGGTGACCTGCTGAAGAATTTCCAGATTTTTCTCCAACAGTCGACTGATAAATTTCATGATTTTTTTCACGCGACCGATTGATGAATTTTGATATTTGTTTAAATAAGCAATTGAAGAATTTCATGATTTTTTACCGACAATCGCCGGATGAACTTCGCTGAAAATGAGAATTTGAAATGTTCTGCAGAGAAGCCCATTGTCCTGCAACGTACGTTGCACTTTTAAGCATATTCTGCTTTGGGGCGCTTAATATACGTTAGAAGTACGGTATTCATACCGTAAAGAGTGAAAACGGTACGAGTACCGTTAATTTACGGTGCATCTACTAAAAAATTAATTTTTTTTACTGTGTACTTTAATGATATACCACGCACACTGGGGATTTTTATTGCTCTGTACGGGACGACTCAGCAATTTACATCCTTAGCATATATCACCCAAACAATATACACAAAAATCTCCAATATCACATTAACGTTTTTATAACCTGTATGGCATGTAGAACTTAATGAAAAAAAACTGCTGCAGTTTATTTGTCTGACAAACTTACATATCCTATTTGTTTAACAATTAATAACCTTACCATTTCCTGGATTAACAATACTATTTATCTAGCAACAACTCTCCATAAAAGACTTACTTGGAATAAACATATAAGGTTTGAACAAGAAGTAGAGTTACTAAAGTTTAAATTTTATTAGTCCAAAATTAATTATATCTAATACTTATTGTTCTTTTTAACAGATGATTATTAATTCGCAATACAAAATAATTTTTATGTTTGCTCTTTGCTTCAAAACATAAGCCGAAAAGAGAGAAAGTAAGAAACATATCATGCGTCGAGCATAGATTATGAAACACTTTCCAACACTTCCAGAATATTTTAACGAAACTTCGCCGTTTAATAAGGTGAAAGATGAAGTTTTAAACAATTTGGAAAACTCCTGACACATTTGGCACATTTGTTATATAAGTATTATATATAATTAATTTGGTAATAAATAATAAAATTGAAACTTTATTAGCCCTACTTCTTGTTCAAGCCTTACTTAATGCCAGGAATAAAGTCAACGGCATTTCTATAAATCCTCCTCTTCTCCTGTCAGTACTCTCTCCATTAAAAACAAATTCCTTATTTACAATGGTTGCATTCGACCCGTTTTTACTTATGTTTGCCCGATCTGGGTATTTGCTAGTAATATTTCTAAATTTATTAAACCAAAATTAACTTCTACAGATTCCATTCATAAATGTATACTATTACTATTATTTTTACCAAAAACAAGAAATATTTTAAAATACTAAGTGACACGCTTTTACTGTTCAATTACCTTGTTTCAACCATTATTGTAACTCTCATATAGTTAAAACTAGGGTCAATCGGGACTATTACATGAGACACAATTCTAAACTTTTCATAATCATCTGTTGACGAATAAAGAAGAATACTGTAATACAAATAAAGAAACAAATAAAGAATACTGTAATTTGTCCAACATAGTTGAAAAGTGTTTGTGAATTCGGTTTGTTTCGCCGTGCTGTAACTCTTGTAAATATACTCGGATTGCCATGTAATTTTGTATCTCATTGAGATTTACAGTAGAATGTCCTCTATTGAAAATGAATCGAAGTGTTTATAATTTGGTTACAGGGGTGCACAAAAGAATTCCATTACATTGTGGTCTATGGGGGGAGGGGTCATTTGTGGCGCATTTTAATCATGTTACTATAATTAAAATATAATTACACTAACATGCATCACTTAGGCGGACTAACACTTGCCTCGTGTAGACAGAGTGTAGAAAAAGCATCATTTATAGTTCGTTTACAGGAACGCACAAAAAAAATTCCGTTACATTATGATCTATAGGGGAAATGCATTTTTGGTACATTATAATGATGTTACGTACTTCAAACATAATAAAATTTATATGGATCACCGAGGTGTACTGCAACATGTTTTCTATAGATTATAGTAGAGTACATAGCATTTATATTTTTAGAGGCGCTAAAAAAAATCAATTACATTAAGGACTATGATCGGTAATTGCTAGACCATGATCGAGTATCTTTATAGACCGTATAATAAAAATCTGCGGCCTATATTAGAAATGGTCATCGTTATTTAAGAAATACTACTATTCGTAAAGAGCTTCGTACTACCTCTCTTTAAAAAAAAAAAAAAAAAAAAAAAAAAAAAAAAAAAAAAGAATTGATCACTTTGCTTGCTAGGAATGTTTACAAGAGCGTTAATAAAGTTCCGAATGCGATTATAGCTGATCTACAGCTGACGAGGACTCTGACTCCTCCAGTCGTAAACGCCGTAGATATGCTTTGACGACTGATGATGATGTTTCTCTCTCTTAAACAAAATTTGTCTTACTTTTTCAAATTTTTAGTTATTTATTTTTGTATATTTTAAATATATACTGTAAAATAACACACGCACATGCATATATATAGTCTGCTTCGTTGTAGCAAATAAAATAATATATATTATCTAGCTTTTGAAAAGTTTTTTTTTTTTTTTTTTTTTCATGAGTAGGGCAAGTCTCCAGTGACTGTTGGCTATCATCTGTTTTTTCTAACTGTTGGAACTAATGTAATATTTTTTATTTTATTTTTTGTTCCATTTTCATATTTTAAATTCAACTTTTGTTTATATATTTAGTCTGCTAAATTATTTTGTATCTTTCTGATACTTTTATAATTATTTTTTAAATTTTAAATTTATTTATTTACCATGTACTTTTATACTACAACTAAAATTATTTTTTAAATGGCTCTCTAACCTCTCGGAAAGTCGCATACATATCTCATGGATGTAAAGTTGCGTCGCAACTAGGAACGCTCAAAGAGCTTACATTGCTCCAAAGAGCTTACATTGCTCCAAAGAGCTTACATTGCTCCAAAGAGCTTACATTGCTCCATTGTTCAATGCCGTAGTACTTACTAGTGACTTTTTTGTTGGTATACATTGATATAAAAGATGGGCGAATTGGAAGTCTCTAAATCTTAACAAGTGCAGTTCTATAATATATGTATATATTTTCAAAATCTACACATACCAGTATTTCGCGTAACATATAATTTGGGGAACTCTGGGCTGAAGTCTTTTGTGCTGCCAAAGGCGTTGCCCCACTCGCTCTGTGTTCTTTCCACACAAGCAACTTAAAAAATTGTATCACTTGTTTTAGTATATCAAGTGTGATTATGTTTGTTTTTGTTTCTTGTATAGGGTGTTTCAAAAGTATCTAGGATTTTTCACGTAAAAACGTTTTATAATGATTCTTTTGTTTTCCTGGTTATTTAAAAAATGTTTACAATAAAAGAAAGAACTGCAGTTGAATCTGCCCGTCTGCGAGGAATGTCCTATGAAAAGGCCAGAGAAGATTTTGTACGGAAATTCAAGAAGCCAGGTCCTAGCAGGCAAGCAATTCGAGATCTTGTGAATAAATTCCAAAAAACTGGAATGTTGCAGACAAGGAACGTTCCGGTAGGGCACCAACGGCACGACACCGTGCAGGCTATTGAGGACGCCATACACCGATGCCCAACAACATCTACCAGAAGACTGAGTAGGGAGCTTGGTGTTGCTCACACAACTGTATGGCGTACACTGCGTTATAAACTGAAGAAACACCCATACCCCATTCAGGTCATGCACCATCTTGAACATGAGAACCTTGCAGCTCTCGAGGCAATGTGTGCTGACTTACTGGAATCAGTTGCTAATGCAAACTCATGGAAAATGTGCTGTTCTGTGATGAAGCCACTTTTCAGGCCTGTGGAGGTGTCAATAAACACAATTGCAGAATTTGGACATACTTGCAACCTAATCAAATAAACGAGTGGAAAAGGGACACTCCTAAGATGAATATGTGGATGGGTATAACCAAAACAAAGATCTATGGACCTTTTATGTTTCCGGAGCCAATGATTACAATGAACATCTACCTTGATATGCTGCAATTTTTTTGCAGCCGTAATTAGAAACTGGTGGGATAAAAAGCACAATTGTTTTCCAACAAGACGGTGCACCACACCATTTCGCACGAATTATTCGAAACTGCCTCGATTAACAATTCACCAATACGTGGATAGGTCGCGGTTCACGCAGACTGTGGACGCCACGCTCTCCTGACTTAATACCCCTACACTTTTTGTGTGGGGGTTCATGAAGTCTAAGGTGTACCCGTTGAAGATCCACACAAGTGAGCAACTAAAACAACGAATAACTGATGGAGCAGCACAAATAACAACACATATACTTGCAGATGTCTTTCGCGCCACCCAAGTAAGGTGGAGCCTATGCTTGGATTTACAAGGCAACCACATTGAAATGCACTGATTATACCTCGTACTTCTTATTTGTACTAACAAGTTCTTTATTACAAGCACTTTTCAGGAAAATATGTGAAGAGACCTTTTGAAACACCCTACTACTATTATGAATACTACTTTTTTACAGTTTGAGCATCAAACATGGATGAATGAGTCTCAAACAGTTAACCCCTTGGAGGGCAAGCGCGTGGTCTAAAAATGTTGAATTTTGCGATGTTTTGACACCAGTAATTTTAAATAACGAATTTTTACCTTCTTAATCTGCAAAAGTCAATAATAAATATTTTTATTTAGTAATACTGGTGGCAAAGTTATATATTAAAAAGTGGTATATATTATATACCGGTGCCCCTCAAGGGATTAAGCAGATTTTAATTCTAGCTATGAATGAAAACCTCAATGTTGAAAATTGAAAAAGATATAGACACAACCACAGAAATTTTGCAGATAGTAATTTGATTAGATATCGAATTAATATATTACTGTCAGCTTCACGAAAATCAAGAGAAAAAAATTTTAAACATCAAAAATCAAAACCCAGTAAAATCTATAAATATGAGAGACTCGTTCTAGACCTAGCTTCTAAGTGTAGTATATTCATTGTTGTTTCAGGAGTTTTCAGTGGATTTATGTAAAAGAAACATGGAAGTAGTAGAGAAAGGGGGGTTCACCTGCAGCAGGCGCAATCCGCAATGAGGAATGGGGATTCCAGACTGAGGATTTCGCAATGCGTAATGGGGAAAAGGAGGTACCATCTCAACCGGTAGTGCAAAATTCAAAATCAACCCTCTTTTTCTCACAATAATCTTTTCATCTCATTTTGTTTATGTGTCTGATATTTTGTTAAGAAGGTTTGTGTGTAAAAGTATGTTTTAAAAAGCATATATGTCTTATATTTATTATAAATAGTTCTATGTGTGTGTGTGTGCGTGCGTGTATGTGTGTATGTGACAAATAGTTCTCTTTATGTGTGTATATGTATGTGCGTGCATATATGTCTTATAGTTATTATAAATAGCTGTATGTGTGTGTGTGTATGTATGTGTTTGCGACAAATAGTTCTCTTTATGTGTGTGTGTCTGTGTGTGTGTGTGTATGTATGCGGGGCAAATAGTTCTCTTTGTGTGTGTGTGACTATCTGCTTGTTTATCAAAGTTTTAGAAATATTTTTCATGTTTTTATAACGAAAAAAAAAATATGCGTTAGTTAGTTAAAAAGTTTCACAAATTAAAAAAAAAATTCTTTTAGAAAAAGTTTCACATTACTTAAAAAATAAAAAAAAGTACTCAATAATAAAATCAAATTTTTTTATTATAACAAAATAATTTACAGAAAGGTATTTACAGATCAAAATATACATCGCGATTTTGCATTAGCAATACAAATCAACATTTTCTTCTTTATTACAAACGGTATTAATGTCATAATGGCCATATGTTAAACTGCTTATTCCATCATCCAATAAGTAACGCTTGTCGTCAAAGGGACTTAAGCTAATTTTATTTTGAGTTAATGTATATAGGCGATGGTCATCTTGGGCAATCCTTACCTGTTTCTCCATACTTGTTTTTTGTTGTTGGAGGCACTCCAAGTAGTCTTCATGTTTAATTTTCTGCCGAACAATCTGCGTAGATACGCCTTTTGCACGCTTCTTTTCGTCTTTAACAGATTTTAGAGAATACATTTTTGATTTCAGTCCGACAAACTCAAGGGCTAATTCACCATTAAGTTCATCCTTAAACTTTCCGAGCGTCTTCTTATTATCCTCAGAGTATAGACGATGAGATTTCGGGTATTCAGAAAAGTCAAACAACTCACGATGCTGCTCCAGATCCTTATAAATATTATTGGTTTGAATATGATACGTTAGGGAATCTGTATCCGTAAAGAGTAAAACTGCACGATCTTTGTATGTTTTCTTTATAAAATTGTAATGGAAATCATACATACAAAGTTTAGATAGTTCGAGTATAGAAAATCCAACATAGATGGGTCGGTTCATATGTATGCTAGTTTTTAATCTCTCCACAGCAGTCAAGTCTTCATCATAAGTTTTAAACGATTTAAAAGTAGGCGATGCTACTAATTTTTTGGCTCTTTTTTCACCGTTACAAAGCACAATATTTCTTCTTTTTCGTAGATTTTCCATGGTTTTACCAAAAACAGAATTGTTCATTAACTTAAAAAAGTCTTTCTCAAAAGAAGATTTTGCTTCTTTCCTTTTTTCGGTGTTGAAATTAATATATTTCTGCAACCATGGTCCCTGTTTAAATTTTAAAGCTTTATGCACAGCAGTAATTTTTAAACCAAGTTCTAAATAAAATTTGAGATTACGATAATGGGTTATATAATTTCGTTTATTATTTAAATTTGGTATAAGTTTAGGAGTTCCGACGAATTTTCTATTATTGAGTAAGCTTCTTGCATGAGAAGATAGCATCTGATCCTCTACAGTTACTCTCTCAGGGGCGACAGGGTATTCATTATGCAAAGGATGTAAATGTTTCGGGTATTCCAAGTCTACCTCGAAAAGATACCCAATTTCGGAACTATCAGATAAAGATAGAACCCACTCTTCTGTCATATGACTTGTTTCACACCATTCAAAACCGCCGTAGGGTAAAAATTGGCTCATAGCCCACCCGTATAAGTTATTGGCATCCCAATACATAATGTAGCTGGGTGCCTCATTTTTCTTATAATCGGGCGTACCAGGGATGTTTGCTCGGGCATATCTTTTACTTATCATGCTAATGCCGCCTCTTATTCCATTTTCAACCATAAGCAACATATCTATATCACTGAGTAACTCTAAAGGTGTATCAGACATCTTCAAACAAGCCTGCCATGCGAGAGAAGGTGCTGTAAACAGGTGTGCAGGGTCAATTTCATAATACTGCTGACATAATTTCCTAAAGTTTTGAAACACGTCAGCAAGTAGTAGAACATCTGTCTTCACATAAAGGTTGTGATAATCACCAAGAGTCTTGATATCAAATGTTTTCCATACATTTTGGGCGTGTTGGTACTCCTTTTCATCTATAGGCTCATTGGTTAAACTATTAAAAAAGGCAGAAGGCGGGGGAAGCTGCTTCTCAGTAAATTTTTCAAAACAAGTAAAATAATCATAGGGGTAAACCCCTTTCCGTATAAGTAAAGATAAATTATTATTTTGTGGGAAATTTTCTGCAAGTATAGAGAATTGATCAGGTTGAAGGTTTTTAACAAGTTTTTCCAATGACGTAGGCAAAAATTGGAAAGAATCTATAAACACCATCTGAATAGGGGATGTAGGCTTTCTGATTTTAAAGGTGATATAGTTTTCCATAGAAGTAGCAATAACATCGATTTCATGATCTTTGAATTTTCCAAGCTTTGTCATAATATGATGGCCATCGTAGTTTTTCAAGTTATGGAATATAACAGGAATTGTTTTACACTGCTTATAGTTCAAGTTGCATTCCACATGTGCAGCCCCTCTGTACGCACCTGACAGGTGATCATGGTCACGTGTGCGTTTCTCATCTAAAGTTTTCTTACAAATATGACAAAACTCTGCTTCTCGAAATGCCTTTTCTTCCTTGGGAGAAAGCTTCATAGGTTTAATATTATGTAACTTTTCTCCTAAAATTTCCTTTTCTTGCATCATTCGGTTTAAAAAATGCTCAACACAGTTTCTACCCCGATATACCTGTGCTTTTTTCACACACGTTCCATCGGGTCCAATAACCACATAGGCATAACCACATGGCAAGTGATAGGTTGTTTTCTCGGTATAAGATGCTTTAGAAGAGGGAGGGGCTGATGAAATAGGTATAAGGAGACTCTCAAAATCCGCATAAATCGTATAAGCAACAGGATGTTGTAAATGAATACCTGTAAATTTTAATATATTATCATTTTCACTAGGCATCTTTATAGCTTGCGCAGCATGTTGAGAACAATATTCATTATGCTTATCCAAAAGATCTTGTCTTGAAAATCGATGTAAACATCGATAACAATAATAGCCAGCGGCTCTATGTTTGGTAAGATCACCTAAAAGTCTTGAAAAACTTCTTATCAAACAATAGTGTTGCTTTTCACCATCACCAACCAATAACAAATTAATCACATCTTTATCCTTCTTTTCAGATATATACAAGGGGCAAACTTCATCCTCTTCATAACCAAACACATTAACCCGTAAATTGTTGAGTTGTTCAATAACAGGTATCTTCTGAAGGGGTACAGGGCATTCTACACTACCTAATTTAATATCATGTTCATAAGGTCGATAATGTGAAACACGTTCAGGGTTTTTTGTATAATCTAAGTTCAGTTTAAAAGCCAAAAGACACCATACTAAACATTTGTTATCTTCGTTTTTTATATTCAGCACTGCTTTTTTATCATCAAGTTTTTTAGACAAAGGAATATAGGAACTCGCAGCGAGAGGATGATATTTAGCAATCTTGAGTTCTAAATGAAGAATTTTTCTAAGTTTCCAGCCAGAACCTCTTTGTACAAATTCTTCAAAGGATTTAATAATCTTCGAAAATCCTTCCTCAATATGCTGTGAGATAGTATCTTCTATAAGTTCGGCCATACAAGAACATCGAAAATAACATTGAATTTCTTCAAACTCCTCATTATCAGTCAGACGTTCAAGTGATATTCTTTCTACCATATACCATTTAATTGCACCTTTTTCACGAATTTCACTTATTAAACGTTCTTGTATTTCAGTTTGTACATGGCTATGAAATACCTCTAAATCATTTTCCTCACGTTCATCAGGATGCAAAATCACTGTTTTAAACACATTAAGCGCATCAGAATACTTTGTGTTTTTCGACTTTGCATTAGATAAGCTCATTTTGCGTTTTACACTCACAAGAGGTGTGCGGGGGTGTTGAGTGCGTACATGTTGTCTCAGATCAAATTTTCTTCTAAACACTTTATCGCAATCACAGCAAGTAAATGTTGAATTCCGATGCGACTGTAAATGCTGCTTCAAATTATCCTTCCGGGTGAAAACTTGATCACATTCATCACACTTAAATGTAGACTGACCATACGCATTATGTATTTTCAGGTGTCTAATCAAGTCTGATTTCCTTCTAAAACACTTTCCGCAAGTTTCACAGGAAAACGACGTTTCATTAAGATGAATCTTAACATGCTGATTTAAATTAGAATATGTTGCAAAGACTTTGTCACAGGTGGGGCAAACATGCTTCTTTTCCACATTTGTAGGGGTCACAGTCTTTAAAGAAATATCCTCTTCAACTTGTTGATTAAAATTGAAAGAACTTTGAGACATAGCATCTTTTTCCAGAAAAACTTCAGAGAATCCATCATGCTGTAACAATCCAACACTATCATGTGTTTTTAAATGTCTTTGTAGGTTTGATCTTCGATAAAAAGACTTCCGGCAGATATTGCAAGTATATAATTTCTCGCCAGAATGAATTTTCATATGTCGATTCAGATTAGAAATGCTCGAAAAATCTTTACCGCAGGTAAAACAGCTAAACATCTTCTTAGCAGATACAGAATCTCCCACAATCGGGGTTTCATCAATAGGCATATCAACATCCATAATATAAAATCAATAAAAAAAACTTTAACTCTTAATAGCAAACAACAGCGATTCGCACTGATAAAAAGCGAGGGCAATTTAAAACACGTTTAACCACTAGCGATATGAATCCTCAAATGATAAAAATCCTAATTTTCCCCCGTCTATTTATACCGACCCGAAAGCAAAGTTGAGTTGTAGTATTGCTTGATATGATTGTTATCAAAACGCGTCATACGATTTCGGGGGCCTATAAGTTTCTTTCCCCTCTTTATAATATAGCATAATTAAACAGATAAACCCGAATGTATACAAATTTAAATTCGTAAATTATATTATATCACAAAATATAAAAAATCCTACAAAATAAAAATAGAATTTAGCACTTACCCCAAAAACACATCCACTTTAGTTGTTAGTCTGCACTTAACTAATCTTTCTTCCTTATCTATAGTAGGGGGCGCTGCCATCGCCGCGAGAGGCACTGCCCGTCTTCCGGTTTGTGACGTCATTTCCGGTTTGAGATAAGAATAAACCTTAAATACACGCACTTAGTCATTCTTCCTTCCCTCTTTCGCGCTAGTAGTTGTCAGTTTCTTGTTTAGACGTGTTGGGTGACGTCATTACATGTTTGCGATAAGAACAAGATTATCCCCTTATCAACAGGTAAAAAGCTGCACTTCAGTGACGTCACAAGTCATATGACATAGCTGATAACGGCACGATTAGCTGATAAAAATTTGTACTAATCATCTATTTCTCTTCAAGTCATTGCATGAGACGGTTGAGCTCCAACAGCTGTATATAAGGTAAGAGTAATTTATATATTATAATAAGATTTTAAATTAATTTAGTAGATGTTACAATTTGATATTTAAAAATTTTCATGCTAAACGAGGTGATTATATGTTGTTCATCATACTAAATCCACAAATTTTAATTCGAAAGAAATATTATTAAAATTATAATCTAAAATAAATTAGCGAAAATGCATAACAAATCTCAACAAAAAGAAGCTAATTATAAAAGGAAATGTACAAAGTTTATAAATTTACACATGTGTTAAACGCGTTTACAAACCTTATCATAGGCAAAAGTCTAATTCGACTAGCCTATTTGTTATAAGTTTAAGTATATGTCAACATGTCAGATATTTGTGAAAAGGAATCTTATGATTTTTAATTTTCCAAGTTCAGTTTCAATCATATTGTAAAAGGCTAATTCAAACTTTGAGATGAATCTATAGTAAAATACTTAAATTAAAATGTATTTTTGATAGTTTAAGAATTAGAAACTACAACTTTGACTACTTTTTAAAATGTTTGCCTGATAGGAAACTATGATAACATGTCTATGTTTGAATTTTTTTTGATAACATGCCAATGCCTGATTTTTTCTGACAACATGTCTGTGTTTGAATTTTTCTGATAACATGTCTGTGCTTGAATTTTTCTGCTAACATGTCTGTGCTTGAATTTTTCTTATAACATGTCTATGTTTAAATTTTTCTTATAACATGTCTATGTTTGATTTTTCTCTTCTTTTTGAAATGTATAAAGTACTATACGTGTCTTTCGATTTCATTGAAGAGAAAAGTGATCGATCAACTTTATCAAACCCTTTTAATGTTAATATTTTTAAACGAACGCGATAATCAGATAAAAATATATGTAGCTAATTCATATTATCCCACTAAACATTTCAAAACAATAAAACTCACAAAAATTTTATACTTCAACATTCAAAAATTGACAATATTCACATCTTAATACTAAAAAACAATCATTATCTTGAAGTATTTCCTGTAACAAAATCTAAAATTTTCATATCAACAAGACCCAACTTAGAAACTTTACCTCTAAACCTAATACCAATTTTTAATCACAGAGTGATAAAACTGAGATTTTTTTTTTAAAAGTTACTTCTAAAACATCTCATAGATGGCGCTGTTGAAAAAAAATCATCTCAAAGTTGTTAAAAAAAAACATTAATAAAATAAATCTAACTTTAAACTATCATCAAACCCCCCCAAAATCACTTCCAATTACAAATATTCTAAAAAAATTAAAACTTATAAAATCGCTCATAGAGGGCGCTGCTTTGAAAAAATCATTTCGAAACTTGTTTAAAATACATTAAAAAATAAACCTAACTTTAAACTATCATCAAACTCCAGAAAAATCACTTTCAATTAGAAATATTTTAAAATAATTAAAACTTCTAAAACCGCTCATAGGGGGCGCTGCTGTAAAAAAAATCGTTTCGAAACTTGTTTAAAATACATTAAAAAAATATATCTAACTTTAAACTATCATCAAACTCCAGAAAAATCACTTGCAATTAGAAATATTTTAAAATAATTAAAACTTCTAAAACCGTTCTTAGGGGGCACTGCTGTAAAAAAATCATTTCGAAACTTAAAAAAAATAATTCATTACTTGATTAAAACATTTTCATAAAAAAATTTCATCGAAATATCAATAAACAAACAGTAGTAGGAGAATGAGTGTGTAGCTCAGCAGGATCACTTCCGTTCTCGCCGGAAGTGCTCCTGTAAGTGGAATGACCTCTCAAGTTCACCGGAAGTGGCAGGTGTCGACACCGGAAGTGGCAGATGGGGATCACTTCCTGTCCAAACATGTTTAGACAGGAAGTAATCCCCACCTGCCACTTCCGGTGTCAACACCTGCTACTTCCGGCTCCGGCTCCGTTAGCATTTAGCCTGCTGATGCGAAACAAACATTCTCCTACTACTGTTTGTTTATTGATATTTCGATGAAATTTTTTTATGAAAATGTTTTAATCAAGTAATGAATTATTTTTTTTAAGTTTCGAAATGATTTTTTTACAGCAGCGCCCCCTATGAACGGTTTTAGAAGTTTTAATTATTTTAAAATATTTCTAATTGCAAGCGATTTTTCTGGAGTTTGATGATAGTTTAAAGTTAGATATATTTTTTTAATGTATTTTAAACAAGTTTCGAAACGATTTTTTTTACAGCAGCGCCCCCTATGAGCGGTTTTAGAAGTTTTAATTATTTTAAAATATTTCTAATTGAAAGTGATTTTTCTGGAGTTTGATGATAGTTTAAAGTTAGGTTTATTTTTTAATGTATTTTAAACAAGTTTCGAAATGATTTTTTCAAAGCAGCGCCCTCTATGAGCGATTTTATAAGTTTTAATTTTTTTAGAATATTTGTAATTGGAAGTGATTTTGGGGGGGTTTGATGATAGTTTAAAGTTAGATTTATTTTATTAATGTTTTTTTTTAACAACTTTGAGATGATTTTTTTTCAACAGCGCCATCTATGAGATGTTTTAGAAGTAACTTTTAAAAAAAAAATCTCAGTTTTATCACTCTGTGATTAAAAATTGGTATTAGGTTTAGAGGTAAAGTTTCTAAGTTGGGTCTTGTTGATATGAAAATTTTAGATTTTGTTACAGGAAATACTTCAAGATAATGATTGTTTTTTAGTATTAAGATGTGAATATTGTCAATTTTTGAATGTTGAAGTATAAAATTTTTGTGAGTTTTATTGTTTTGCAATGTTTAGTGGGATAATATGAATTAGCTACATATATTTTTATCTGATTATCGCGTTCGTTTAAAAATATTAACATTAAAAGGGTTTGATAAAGTTGATCGATCACTTTTCTCTTCAATGAAATCGAAAGACACGTATAGTACTTTATACATTTCAAAAAGAAGAGAAAAATCAAACATAGACATGTTATAAGAAAAATTTAAACATAGACATGTTATAAGAAAAATTCAAGCACAGACATGTTAGCAGAAAAATTCAAGCACAGACATGTTATCAGAAAAATTCAAACACAGACATGTTGTCAGAAAAAATCAGGCATTGGCATGTTATCAAAAAAAATTCAAACATGTTATCATAGTTTCCTATCAGGCAAACATTTTAAAAAGTAGTCAAAGTTGTAGTTTCTAATTCTTAAACTATCAAAAATACATTTTAATTTAAGTATTTTACTATAGATTCATCTCAAAGTTTGAATTAGCCTTTTACAATATGATTGAAACTGAACTTGGAAAATTAAAAATCATAAGATTCCTTTTCACAAATATCTGACATGTTGACTTATACTTAAACTTATAACAAATAGGCTAGTCGAATTAGACTTTTGCCTATGATAAGGTTTGTAAACGCGTTTAACACATGTGTAAATTTATAAACTTTGTACATTTCCTTTTATAATTAGCTTCTTTTTGTTGAGATTTGTTATGCATTTTCGCTAATTTATTTTAGATTATAATTTTAATAATATTTCTTTCGAATTAAAATTTGTGGATTTAGTATGATGAACAACATATAATCACCTCGTTTAGCATGAAAATTTTTAAATATCAAATTGTAACATCTACTAAATTAATTTAAAATCTTATTATAATATATAAATTACTCTTACCTTATATACAGCTGTTGGAGCTCAACCGTCTCATGCAATGACTTGAAGAGAAATAGATGATTAGTACAAATTTTTATCAGCTAATCGTGCCGTTATCAGCTATGTCATATGACTTGTGACGTCACTGAAGTGCAGCTTTTTACCTGTTGATAAGGGGATAATCTTGTTCTTATCGCAAACATGTAATGACGTCACCCAACACGTCTAAACAAGAAACTGACAACTACTAGCGCGAAAGAGGGAAGGAAGAATGACTAAGTGCGTGTATTTAAGGTTTATTCTTATCTCAAACCGGAAATGACGTCACAAACCGGAAGACGGGCAGTGCCTCTCGCGGCGATGGCAGCGCCCCCTACTATAGATAAGGAAGAAAGATTAGTTAAGTGCAGACTAACAACTAAAGTGGATGTGTTTTTGGGGTAAGTGCTAAATTCTATTTTTATTTTGTAGGATTTTTTATATTTTGTGATATAATATAATTTACGAATTTAAATTTGTATACATTCGGGTTTATCTGTTTAATTATGCTATATTATAAAGAGGGGAAAGAAACTTATAGGCCCCCGAAATCGTATGACGCGTTTTGATAACAATCATATCAAGCAATACTACAACTCAACTTTGCTTTCGGGTCGGTATAAATAGACGGGGGAAAATTAGGATTTTTATCATTTGAGGATTCATATCGCTAGTGGTTAAACGTGTTTTAAATTGCCCTCGCTTTTTATCAGTGCGAATCGCTGTTGTTTGCTTTAAGAGTTAAAGTTTTTTTTATTGATTTTATATTATGGATGTTGATATGCCTATTGATGAAACCCCGATTGTGGGAGATTCTGTATCTGCTAAGAAGATGTTTAGCTGTTTTACCTGCGGTGAAGATTTTACGAGCATTTCTAATCTGAATCGACATATGAAAATTCATTCTGGCGAGAAATTATATACTTGCAATATCTGCCGGAAGTCTTTTTATCGAAGATCAAACCTACAAAGACATTTAAAAACACATGATAGTGTTGGATTGTTACAGCATGATGGATTCTCTGAAGTTTTTCTGGAAAAAGATGCTATGTCTCAAAGTTCTTTCAATTTTAATCAACAAGTTGAAGAGGATATTTCTTTAAAGACTGTGACCCCTACAAATGTGGAAAAGAAGCATGTTTGCCCCACCTGTGACAAAGTCTTTGCAACATATTCTAATTTAAATCAGCATGTTAAGATTCATCTTAATGAAAAGTCGTTTTCCTGTGAAACTTGCGGAAAGTGTTTTAGAAGGAAATCAGACTTGATTAGACACCTGAAAATACATAATGCGTATGGTCAGTCTACATTTAAGTGTGATGAATGTGATCAAGTTTTCACCCGGAAGGATAATTTGAAGCAGCATTTACAGTCGCATCGGAATTCAACATTTACTTGCTGTGATTGCGATAAAGTGTTTAGAAGAAAATTTGATCTGAGACAACATGTACGCACTCAACACCCCCGCACACCTCTTGTGAGTGTAAAACGCAAAATGAGCTTATCTAATGCAAAGTCGAAAAACACAAAGTATTCTGATGCGCTTAATGTGTTTAAAACAGTGATTTTGCATCCTGATGAACGTGAGGAAAATGATTTAGAGGTATTTCATAGCCATGTACAAACTGAAATACAAGAACGTTTAATAAGTGAAATTCGTGAAAAAGGTGCAATTAAATGGTATATGGTAGAAAGAATATCACTTGAACGTCTGACTGATAATGAGGAGTTTGAAGAAATTCAATGTTATTTTCGATGTTCTTGTATGGCCGAACTTATAGAAGATACTATCTCACAGCATATTGAGGAAGGATTTTCGAAGATTATTAAATCCTTTGAAGAATTTGTACAAAGAGGTTCTGGCTGGAAACTTAGAAAAATTCTTCATTTAGAACTCAAGATTGCTAAATATCATCCTCTCGCTGCGAGTTCCTATATTCCTTTGTCTAAAAAACTTGATGATAAAAAAGCAGTGCTGAATATAAAAAACGAAGATAACAAATGTTTAGTATGGTGTCTTTTGGCTTTTAAACTGAACTTAGATTATACAAAAAACCCTGAACGTGTTTCACATTATCGACCTTATGAACATGATATTAAATTAGGTAGTGTAGAATGCCCTGTACCCCTTCAGAAGATACCTGTTATTGAACAACTCAACAATTTACGGGTTAATGTGTTTGGTTATGAAGAGGATGAAGTTTGCCCCTTGTATATATCTGAAAAGAAGGATAAAGATGTGATTAATTTGTTATTGGTTGGTGATGGTGAAAAGCAACACTATTGTTTGATAAGAAGTTTTTCAAGACTTTTAGGTGATCTTACCAAACATAGAGCCGCTGGCTATTATTGTTATCGATGTTTACATCGATTTTCAAGACAAGATCTTTTGGATAAGCATAATGAATATTGTTCTCAACATGCTGCGCAAGCTATAAAGATGCCTAGTGAAAATGATAATATATTAAAATTTACAGGTATTCATTTACAACATCCTGTTGCTTATACGATTTATGCGGAGTTTGAGAGTCTCCTTATACCTATTTCATCAGCCCCTCCCTCTTCTAAAGCATCTTATACCGAGAAAACAACCTATCACTTGCCATGTGGTTATGACTATGTGGTTATTGGACCCGATGGAACGTGTGTGAAAAAAGCACAGGTATATCGGGGTAGAAACTGTGTTGAGTATTTTTTAAACCGAATGATGCAAGAAAAGGAAATTTTAGGAGAAAAGTTACATAATATTAAACCTATGAAGCTTTCTCCCAAGGAAGAAAAGGCATTTCGAGAAGCAGAGTTTTGTCATATTTGTAAGAAAACTGTAGATGAGAAACGCACACGTGACCATGATCACCTGTCAGGTGCGTACAGAGGGGCTGCACATGTGGAATGCAACTTGAACTATAAGCAGTGTAAAACAATTCCTGTTATATTCCATAACTTGAAAAACTACGATGGCCATCATATTATGACAAAGCTTGGAAAATTCAAAGATCATGAAATCGATGTTATTGCTACTTCTATGGAAAACTATATCACCTTTAAAATCAGAAAGCCTACATCCCCTATTCAGATGGTGTTTATAGATTCTTTCCAATTTTTGCCTACGTCATTGGAAAAACTTGTTAAAAACCTTCAACCTGATCAATTCTCTATACTTGCAGAAAATTTCCCACAAAATAATAATTTATCTTTACTTATACGGAAAGGGGTTTACCCCTATGATTATTTTACTTGTTTTGAAAAATTTACTGAGAAGCAGCTTCCCCCGCCTTCTGCCTTTTTTAATAGTTTAACCAATGAGCCTATAGATGAAAAGGAGTACCAACACGCCCAGAATGTATGGAAAACATTTGATATCAAGACTCTTGGTGATTATCACAACCTTTATGTGAAGACAGATGTTCTACTACTTGCTGACGTGTTTCAAAACTTTAGGAAATTATGTCAGCAGTATTATGAAATTGACCCTGCACACCTGTTTACAGCACCTTCTCTCGCATGGCAGGCTTGTTTGAAGATGTCTGATACACCTTTAGAGTTACTCAGTGATATAGATATGTTGCTTATGGTTGAAAATGGAATAAGAGGCGGCATTAGCATGATAAGTAAAAGATATGCCCGAGCAAACATCCCTGGTACGCCCGATTATAAGAAAAATGAGGCACCCAGCTACATTATGTATTGGGATGCCAATAACTTATACGGGTGGGCTATGAGCCAATTTTTACCCTACGGCGGTTTTGAATGGTGTGAAACAAGTCATATGACAGAAGAGTGGGTTCTATCTTTATCTGATAGTTCCGAAATTGGGTATCTTTTCGAGGTAGACTTGGAATACCCGAAACATTTACATCCTTTGCATAATGAATACCCTGTCGCCCCTGAGAGAGTAACTGTAGAGGATCAGATGCTATCTTCTCATGCAAGAAGCTTACTCAATAATAGAAAATTCGTCGGAACTCCTAAACTTATACCAAATTTAAATAATAAACGAAATTATATAACCCATTATCGTAATCTCAAATTTTATTTAGAACTTGGTTTAAAAATTACTGCTGTGCATAAAGCTTTAAAATTTAAACAGGGACCATGGTTGCAGAAATATATTAATTTCAACACCGAAAAAAGGAAAGAAGCAAAATCTTCTTTTGAGAAAGACTTTTTTAAGTTAATGAACAATTCTGTTTTTGGTAAAACCATGGAAAATCTACGAAAAAGAAGAAATATTGTGCTTTATAACGGTGAAAAAAGAGCCAAAAAATTAGTAGCATCGCCTACTTTTAAATCGTTTAAAACTTATGATGAAGACTTGACTGCTGTGGAGAGATTAAAAACTAGCATACATATGAACCGACCCATCTATGTTGGATTTTCTATACTCGAACTATCTAAACTTTGTATGTATGATTTCCATTACAATTTTATAAAGAAAACATACAAAGATCGTGCAGTTTTACTCTTTACGGATACAGATTCCCTAACGTATCATATTCAAACCAATAATATTTATAAGGATCTGGAGCAGCATCGTGAGTTGTTTGACTTTTCTGAATACCCGAAATCTCATCGTCTATACTCTGAGGATAATAAGAAGACGCTCGGAAAGTTTAAGGATGAACTTAATGGTGAATTAGCCCTTGAGTTTGTCGGACTGAAATCAAAAATGTATTCTCTAAAATCTGTTAAAGACGAAAAGAAGCGTGCAAAAGGCGTATCTACGCAGATTGTTCGGCAGAAAATTAAACATGAAGACTACTTGGAGTGCCTCCAACAACAAAAAACAAGTATGGAGAAACAGGTAAGGATTGCCCAAGATGACCATCGCCTATATACATTAACTCAAAATAAAATTAGCTTAAGTCCCTTTGACGACAAGCGTTACTTATTGGATGATGGAATAAGCAGTTTAGCATATGGCCATTATGACATTAATACCGTTTGTAATAAAGAAGAAAATGTTGATTTGTATTGCTAATGCAAAATCGCGATGTATATTTTGATCTGAAAATACCTTTCTGTAAATTATTTTGTTATAATAAAAAATTTTGATTTTATTATTGAGTACTTTTTTTTATTTTTTAAGTAATGTGAAACTTTTTCTAAAAGAATTTTTTTTTTTAATTTGTGAAACTTTTTAACTAACTAACGCATATTTTTTTTTTCGTTATAAAAACATGAAAAATATTTCTAAAACTTTGATAAACAAGCAGATAGTCACACACACACAAAGAGAACTATTTGCCCCGCATACATACACACACACACACACACACACACACACACATAAAGAGAACTATTTGTCGCAAACACATACATACACACACACACATACAGCTATTTATAATAACTATAAGACATATATGCACGCACACACATATACACACATAAAGAGAACTATTTGTCACATACACACATACACGCACGCACACACACACAAATAGAACTATTTATAATAAATATAAGACATATATGCTTTTTAAAACATACTTTTACACACAAACCTTCTTAACAAAATATCAGACACATAAACAAAATGAGATGAAAAGATTATTGTGAGAAAAAGAGGGTTGATTTTGAATTTTGCACTACCGGTTGAGATGGTACCTCCTTTTCCCCATTACAGATTGCGAAATCCTCAGTCTGGAATCCCCATTCCTCATTGCGGATTGCGCCTGCTGCAGGTGAACCCTCCTTTCTCTACTACTCATGGATATAGAATAGTACAGGAGTAGAATGAATATATAGCAAAATCTACATAGAATCATAAGCCCATCATTCTTCCCTTTTTTTTTAATGCCTTTAAAGGATGATTTATTATGGCCTACGCCTAAATGAAAATGCTCTCACCAAACTTGAGTAATAAATCGCGCAAATGTTACTTTAAATATATCACAGTTATAATTTCGCCAAATTCAACTTCTTTTTGGTGACTTATCTTTGGCTCAAAAGTATGTGCATGCTTGCATGTCGCTTGTGCATGTGTAAATATACAATATGTACTTATATGTCTACATACATGCATGCACGAAAAAAGTTCCATAATTGGGTACACAACCAATTATTTTATATTTACCGGCATATTTTAGCGACCGATTTTTCATGCATAATTAACTACATTGTTTTAAATCTCATATAGTTTAAACCACATTGCCGTCAGCATCATTATGACATTAGTGTTACTGATGCACATATTTGTGCTTTATAATATACATGCAAATACCAAACGTAAGAAAAAGTGACAAAACTATACAATAACAAGCGGAACGTGACATTTAAAGGCATAACCTATAATTGACTTTTACTCCAATCCAAATCTATGTAAATCCAAACATTTACTCAACTGAGTTAATAAATTCGCCACAAATCTTCCAACAATCATCAATGCCCCAGAGAAAAGCCAAAATGATAAGTAGAATCACAGAGGCTTGCCGCATCCTCACACGCCAGGGAATACAAAGTGTAACTGAAGAGATCACCCCCTACAATTCAATAGTGTTCTTCCTCACTTTCGTGAACTATTTACTTGCGCGGCCACCGCAAAAACCAATTGCTCCTTATCTCCATCATGATGTAACGAGGCCCTTGGGATGTGTCATGCCGCTCTCGCTCTGATTATGGGGTTTGTTTGACTCCCCTCCCCCATGACACACTCTCGATAAAACGCTCCGAGCAGTAGACTCAGTGATTCTCAAAAGATGTGCTTTTAGTGCAAATACATGAACTGGGAATCCTGGAGAAACGTGTCAGTGTCTCTATTCTTAGAGATCTCGCTGAAATTTAAATAAAATTCTTGTGATATTTAATCAAATAATAAGTTTACTTTTTTCCTTCTATTCAGCATCATAAAAATTACTACTCCGGTGTAGCATAAATTAAACTATCAACATTTCTCTTACACTGATGATTAGACTGGGCTACACTGCAAAAAATAATTGTTGATTTTACAGTATAAAACTGGCACCCCAGCTGCCAGTATTATACCGTAAAATTAACAGTATTAAACAGTAAAATAAGCAGTAATACGCTGCCGTGCAAGCAGTAATACGCTACCGCGCATGCGCGGTAGCGTATTACTGCTTGCACGGCAGCGTATTACTGCTTATTTTACTGTTTAATACTGTTAATTTTACGGTATAATACTGGCAGCTGGGGTGCCAGTTTTATACTGTAAAATCAACAATTATTTTTTGCAGTGTACTGAACCAGTATTCAGTAAATTATTTTTAAGTTTACGCAGTAATACGCTGCCGTTTATTTTATTGCTTATTACTGTTAATTTTACGGTATAATACTGGCAGCTGGGATGTCAGTATTATACTGTAAAACCAACACTTTTTTTTTCTTTTGCAGTGTGGTTATAAGACACATTTTGTCTCCGTATTTAAAATCATTAGAATTATTTTCCCTAACTATAGCAAATAATTAATCCAGCAGAGCGCTTATCCTTTGAGGCAGAAACAAGCATAATTTGTAAAAACTATGCCAAAAATCTGTTTTCTGAAGAATTTTCATCCTTATTCGTTTGTTTAAGTAAAACTTACTTTTTTGAAAGTTCGAGTGAATAAGTTAAGGATGTTAGTAAGTCAGCTTCTGAATTACACTAGCTAATGTTAAGTCTATGGATATAGAATGCATTCGTATATTTAAAATATTTCCTGAAGAAATTGATATTTTTAACTTCTTTTTTCTATGCGTACTCTTTTTAAAGGATGTCTCTTTTTTCGTCTTAGTTCTCAAAATATTTCTAAAATATATACTTAATTTTATGTTAAGTATTAAAATCTTACTCAGAGATTGTCAACTTTTAACACATAAAATAGTAAATTAAGTATATATTTTAGAAATATTTTGAGAACTAAGAAAAAAAAAGAGACATCCTTTAAGAAGATCATACAGAAAAAGAAGTTAAAAATATTAATTTCCCGAGGAGATATTTTAAATATACGAATGCATTCTATGCCCATAGGCTTAACATTAGCGAGGGGGATTCAGAAGTTGACTGACTAACAGCCTTAACCCCTTGGGGACGAGCGACACGTATACGTGACGCATAAGATACTCAGAATCCTTGATTATTCCCACCAGTTAATTTTTATTGTAAGCTTTGCCTTATTTAATGATAGCATTTCTGCGATTCAATTAGGCAAAAATTTCTGTTTTGAAAAACCGGTGGTAAAAGATTAAAAATTCTGTAAAGGACGCTCGTCGCGAAGGCGTTAAGGAAGATCTGAAAACGTTACAAAATAACGGGAAAATATTCAGCACGAGAGTGCTGACCGCACTGCTCATTATCTACACTCTCAAAAACAAATTTTGCCAAGAAACGTAAAGAGTAACGAAGCAAGTTTTCGGAACACCTATGTGATCGGAAGAGATTTTTAAGCTATTTGAAGAAATATCTGTCATTTGACTGGAGAATTTCAGGAAAATTTTAATTTAGATTTGCGAATTTTTCGTGTTTTGAGTGAAAAGGGACATACGTAAAAAATCTTTTTTTAATTCAAGAAAGAAAAATAACGATATATTTTTTTCTTTCGCTTTTTATTCAAACGGAAATTTAAAGCAGTTATTAAATATTATAAATCAAAATAATTTTCTCAAAAATATTTCTATTAAGATAAATAAATAAATAAAAGTTTGAGATTTCTTTTTTCTCTTTTGTTATTCTTTTTTTTAAGATTTTGCAAAAGTGAAGATAAAAATCAACATTTTGTCTTTTGAATAATGCATAAATTTATTCTTTGGTTTACTAAATATTTATAAATTTTTGAAAGTTGCTATTAAGATCACAGTCATAAGAATTTCAAAAGGTTCTTTCTAGTTTATTTCAGTATGTTTAATGCTTTCAGTTTACCATTTCAATACTCCTCGCCTATTAATCTTAAACTTACTATTTAAGATTTAGTATTTTTTGGCTCATGTTCAATTTTTTAAAACATGTTTAAGATATTACCATCTACCCTATTTTTCAATCCTTTTACTTTATTAATTTTTTTCCACTTTATTGCAACGTATGTTAAATTTTCCTATGGTAAGGATATGGATGAATTCACCCTAGTAGCAAAATAGTATTGGACAAATATTGTTTGTATTAACGATATCTTGGCCAGTGTTGGCTATATCTTTGCTATATATAGGTCAATATTCGCAATTTTTTCGTGAAATATTGCAAACACGTTGGCCTTTTTAGATTTTTTTTTAGTATTGGAGCAATATTGGAAATAAATGTTTTGCCATTTTATTGCCAATATTTGTAAATTTAATGTTTAATCAATATAAATTAACTTCATAATATCAATGTAAACAATTTCATTGAAAGTAGACATCGTCTATCATACAAATAATATTGGTAGAATATTGTTATGAAAGTAAGATAAAATCCTTCATTAACTTATCATCATATAAAAATTTAACATACGTTGCAATAACTTGAAAGACAAATTAATAAAATCAAACGATTGAAAAGTGGGGAAGTTGGCAACATCTTAAGAAAGTTTTAGAGAATTAAAACATTTTAAATTTTCAAACATTTTAAATTTTAAATGTAGAGGAAGGCCGGTTAGCTAGGCGTGGTCAGCTAGGGTGGTCCAAAAAAGGTTGATTATTATTTTTTTAAGTTTTTTACTGGTGCTCTATCCTCGTAATTTGTTCATTTTAGTTAAAAAAATAAATATTATGAAGTTTGAGCTTAAAATTTTAATATTTAGAGGTAGCTCAACACTCTTAAAAATTTCCTTTTTTTTTGTAAATTTACAATTTAAAGAATTCAACTGCTACTAATATCTAAAAAAGATTTATTTGCCATACATGGGGTTAAGAATCTGAGAATTCTAAGTAATTAAAGTGCACTTATATATTCAATATATGTTATAAATAATTAACAAGTAAATATACGCTATTAATATTTAAATAATCATGTATTTGTCAGTACTTGCCAAACTCTGTTTTTTGCAGTCAGGATATGTTCGTCGATGTTCTTCAACCACCTGCAATAAATATTGTAGTTGTGTCTCACTGTACGTTATTTTTCCACAAAACTCTTGAATTAGTGCTATGCCCCTTTCAGCATGATCATTAACAACTTTTTTTGATTTGACAATTTCTAATGCTTTACAGAAAGTCTTCTGATCTTCCCATATTTCTGGGTCTACTTGGAGGAATGCATCTGGTATAGGCACGTTTGTTGGAATAATAAAGCTGACCGCTTCGTTACAAAGTCTTCAAATTTCATGTCGACAAAAGTTTCAAGTGTAATGTTAGGACGCTTTGTGGATTCTTTTTTACAATTAACGTCTTTCATGGCCTTTACTATGAGCCTTTTAAGGCAATGAGGCACTTGATTGTCGAAAAGAGCTAAGACGACAAGATACTCAGATAAATACAAAAGGTGTTTGCCTAGCTTTTCTGATGCTGCTTTAGATATTTCATCATCAATATTCTTATACTGTAACAGAGATTTCATTAAATTGAAATCATTGAAAGATGCACTTTGTGGCAATGGTGCTGTCATCCAAGCTTTTAGATATACTCGTACAGCAAATACACATACTTTTTGCAATCCTTTTTTTTCTCTTGAAGTAATGGTGAACTGGCTACTAAACATCCATATTATTATACTATACATCACTTTGGACATCCAGCGAGCATGGTGCATGGCTCCAGGTACCATAAATCTGACTCCTCGAGAAGGGGTTTCGCCTGAAAAGATTAAGATAAATTCAAGAAATTCTCGATAGTCATCTCTTGGTTGTTTATTTTTGTCCAGTAGTATTTTAGAAAAATTAATTATGTCATCTTTTATATCTATTATTTGATTCAAAATTTCTGTATTACCAACTCCCATATCATACTTCTCTTTGTCAATAAAATTCCAGTTGGTTTGGAATCTTTTAAATAGTAGTACCTCTGGTGATGAAGAAATTTCCTAAGCTTTTTTCGAAAACTCCCTTAATAATCAATTCCATAATGTGGTGGCGACATGCCAAAGAAAGCAGCTCTTTATTCATTTTTTGTTCAAGTAAGTTACAAGTGCCTTTAATTCGACCAGTATTGACGCTTGTTGTGTCAAAGCACATGGCACTTACTTTATCATCTATACCCCAATCCTGTAAGGTCACATATACTGCGGCAGCTTGACCTTCTCCGTCTCCTGATGGAAGCTTGGGCACTGAAAGTAACTGAGAGACTCCTTTTCTAGACACAATTACTGGAAGTCTATCAACTTTCTCTTTCAAAGTTAGGTCTTGTAAGAGTTTACCATCCCAGTGAACTGTTAAGTTAACATGTTCTCCAAATTCGGCTTTGAGCTGCTCATACAATTTAGAGCGGTGTTTAATTCTTTCTCGACGAATGGAACTTCTATAAGAGTTACTTCATCTACTTCACAACCCAAGCTCTTTACTGTTTCGGCAACGACAAACACAGCTTTTCGGTCTGAAACTTTGGTCCTGTCTAAAGCTGCAGCCAGATTTGGAGTCATAATTCTCATTCTTTTTCTTTTCTGTTTGGATGAGCTGTTCGTTCCTTTCTCTGTTACTGGGAATGATGCCTGTTCAACTTCGTCTGATTCTTTTGACGATAATAAATGAACAGTTGCTTCTGCATCTTCACAAACTGCTTTCATTCTTTGATTTCTTTCAGAGATAGCTTTCCTTCTTAAATCTGCCATTTTTTCTTTCTTCTCCAAACACTTATCCACACCTAGCATAGAACCCTTTCTCCCTTTCTCACGCTGTGCTAACAGGAAGTCTTTATCCTCAGAAATTTTTATCATGTTAAGAGCATTAGCATGTGCAATATCAAACAGATCATCAAATTTCGAAATAAATTCATCTTCTTTACTCTTTTGGGTAACTGTAATTCTATTTTTCTTTTTCTTTAATAGCCTCCACTTCTCAAACAATTTTTCCAGCTTTAACTGACTATTTCTGAGCTCTTGCACTGGGATTCTAGCTTTCTGCCAAAATTTTGTAATTTCTGTTATTGTAGTTGCTGAAGACTCCCTTATAGTATTGTTCATTTCAACATGGTGATGTAGAAAAAGACCCAGTGCCATGCGTATTGAAGGTAGTTTATTGCCAGTAAGCTCAGTTATAGTAGAACCAAGGAGATAAATGTTAGTAGTAGAAGAATGTTCGTTTCGCCTCAGCAGGAGCCGTGAGCGTGGTGGAGGTGAGGCTCCTGGAGGTGGAATCGGAAGTGATGGAAGATAAGACAGGAAGTGATGGAAGATAAGACAGGAAGTGAACCGGAAGTGTTGGAAGATAAGAGAGGAAGTGAAGTAGGGGAGGGCTTAATTTTTTTAACCGATAAGGGAGAGAGGGGAGGGCTTATTTTTAGGGGGGGCTTAAATTTTTTTTTTTTTTTTTGCAGGAAAATAAAGGGTTTTAATCAGATTCTTTCATGAAAGGGAATTTTTTTTTTTTTAAATATGAAGTTTAGATGTAAGATATTTGTGAAATATAAACTACAACTTGGACTACTTTTGGAAATTCTGCAACTTGGAGTACTTTTTGAAATTTTCTTATTTTAGGGGGTCTTCTAGGTAGGTAGGGGAGGGCTTATTTTTAGGGGGGCTTAATTTTTTTTGCTGAAAAATAAAGGGTTTTAATCAGATTCTTTCTTGACAGGGATTTTTTTTTTTTTTCATTAAAAGTTTCTTATGGTTGGTGGGAAATGTTAAAGTAACAGAATGTCAACAGTGCTAGTGGAGTTGAGGGGTAGGAACCCTGCAATAAAAATAATACCTGTAAAAGAAATATATATGTGCTACCTTTCGCGCTCTTCGACCTAACTGTTCAGAGTTTAACATGAAATTTACTTATAATTCACCTGTAAAAGAATTTTTTTCCCTTCTTTAAACATTAACTTAAATGTGAATGAGATTAAAATAGATGTGAAGGCTAAATTTTTAGAGAGTTAAAATGAAAATCCACTGAGGGTTGTGTTAAATAAAAGGAGATGATCGACTTTGACAGCATTTTTCTAAAAGTTTATTTATCGAAAAAGGAATCATACGTTTCGATTATATTTGTTAACTATTATAGTTTAACATTAAAAAGCAGGTAGACATTCACATCTTTAGCGCTCGTCGACCTAACTGTTCGGAATATTTTTCGAACCCATTATGTTTGACTTTATAAAAGTTTCATGTAAAAAATTATTCTTTAAGTTTTAACTGAAATGAGATTGAAATAGATGTAATGGCTAAATTTTTAAAGATTTAAAATGAAAATTGTGATAGCCATGTAAATAAAAGTAATGCGATTACTTTGCTTTATAAAAATCTAACACGAAGAAAAGCTGGTAGACGTTTACCTTTCACACTCGTCAACCTAACCGTTCGGAATTTTGTTTAAACTTCTCTCGAGTTCGTCGACCTAACCATTCAGAGTTTTCGTCGAAATCCGGTTATATATTAACTTACAATAGTTAACTTTTTTAAGGGAAGTTTAAATAACATACTTCCCAAAGTGTCTTAGAAAAATTTCAGAATTTATACACACATAAGAACCTCACATATAGGTGCAAGGTTCTGATTTTAAAGCTACTAGACGTTGAAATTTAAACTTCTTGCGCTCGTCGACCTAACTGTTCGGAATTTTTTTTTTAACTTTGTGTCAATACGAGTTAGGATCCCTTAGAAAGACCTACATAGAGACACTTATCCCTAACGTAGATAATCATCTCTATATTTAACTAACCAGTTACAACACACAAGAGATAATCGTTACATTCAGTTAATAAGTGATTTGACATGTAAAATATTAGATATAAAAACATACAATATGATATATACAAAACAATTTTAAAGATTTTTTTCCCTACAATTTTTAACAAGAATTTACCAATAATTTAACTTGAGAGCAGGTATTTGTTTTAGAGTTATACGATTATAATAAATTTTCATTAGATTTGACATTATACAACTAACATTTTAAAAAAAGAGAAAGACATCTAGTTTTTATAACGTCACATGTTTGAATTATTAACCTATTTTAGTTAAAAGTATGATACTTAAGTGATTTTATTTGAAAAATCAATTCAACATTTTAAAAGCAGTCGAAAGATTTTTACTTTTAAAAAATAACTAACAGAATTTTTTAAAGCAGTAAGGTAGATGACACTAACTTTAAATTAACTTTTTATAGGTCACTTTAAATAAAATACATATTTTTTATTATTATTAAAGAAAAATATAAACTACTCACACATTATTATGCTGCATTTTAACATAACTGAAATACTACAACCTTTCTGCTAACATGTGGTCACGGAGGAAATCTTTTCATATAGAAGGCAAAATAAGATAATGAATTGATAATCATGATTCGTTATGCATATGTTTAAACAGGAAATTATTTAAGACGTGTGATTAAGACCATTTTACATGGTATTACAGAATAAATCTTTTCACAGGATGCAAGATAAGATAATATCACGTAATGATTTAATAAACACGATTCGTTATGCATATTTTAAAGCAGGAAATACATCCGTCAGATAACATTACTTTGTTTATATGAAGTGACCAAATACAAATTTTGCTGATAAGATTAATTTAATTTCGAAAATATTATTGACAGAACATTCAAATTTTACACAATATTTTTAAAAATTTAAGTAAGGGAAATCAGAAAATTGTACACGATATTTTAAAAAATAAATAAATAAGGGAAGTTACAAAATGTTGTACACTCTTTTATTTAGAAAAAGAGAGCGGGTATTTTGTTTTGAGTTATACGATTAAAATAAATTTTCATTATATTTGATTTTACACAACCAACATTTTCAAAAAAGAGAATGGAATCTAGTTTTTATAAATTAACGTACTTCAATTTTTCAAATACTTAACACCCCCTCTTTTGCTAGACTTTATACACATAAGACATAAAAGGTGTTTTCGAATACATCATTTAGAAATTAAGCGACTTGATAAGTAAAACATTATTTATAAAAGCAATAGATACGAAAGTAATAAAGATTTTTACTTACAAATGTACGAACTTCTGATAGGTAAGACTTTCTTAATCACTGTGCAAGAATTAAGTGGTGATTAAACTTATAACATTATATGATGAAATAATCACGTGACGTATTTTTAAACCAATAAAATGTCAGTATTTTTAAACTAATACAAAGTTAGTATTTTTACACAAGCGCCCTCTATCTTTATAGAAATTTCAATGAAACGAGTTCATAACATTCTACTGCGACCTGATATCGTTGTAATAGGTTGTATTTTTCGTTAAGTTAGTTTTCATTTAAATTATTATGGAACGAGTTATGAATTCTTATGTTGGTGATGTAACCAACTTGGAGTGTCAGCACTCATCACCAGAGTTAAATAATCAAGAGATGGATTCTACACTTTTATCTAAACAAGGACCCGTTTCGAATTGTGAAGTGAAACCCACCTCATCAGGACTAAAGAAACAGAAGTTACCTCATGTGTGTAAGATGTGTAACAAGGCATTTCCTCGAAAAGTTAACTTAGTGTTTCATATGAAATGTCATTTAAAGGAAAAGTCTTTTCGTTGTGAGGTGTGTGCTGAAGTTTTTTCGCGAAAGAGTGATTTACGTATGCATCAAAAGATTCACAAATCACCCAAACAATACAAGTGTGGGGATTGCAACGAACTGTTTTCAAGAATGTATGATTTATTAATTCACAAGAAGACCCATAAGACTCATAAACAACATTCATGTATAAAGTGTAGCGAAATGTTTGATTGTGAATCAGATTTAGTACAACATTGTGATACTTTTCATAAAGTTGTGAAATCACCCTATTCAAAAGATTTGTTATTTGAAAAAGTGAAGCATTTTAAAAGACAAAATGATGTGCGAAATATTTTTACTAAAACTATCATTGTATCCAATGAGATGAATCAAAAAGACTTTCATTCATTTTTTAACAGTATTCGAACGGATGTTTTAAACGAATTAAATTATCAATTGCAAATGAAAAAGTCAATAAAATGGTATGCAGCCGTTAAAGTGGATGTCTGTCGTGAATCACAGGATGGTAACTTAGAGAGAGCAACCCCTTTTTTCCTTTCCAAAAGTGAACTGGAATTAACAGACCAAAACATACAAGTGCATGTTGAGAATGCCTTTCTAAAGTTGTACAACGGCTTTGAAGATTTTACAGAACGTGTGTTTAATTGGACATTACAAAAAATTTTAAAATTAGAATTGATTACAGCTCAATATGACAATCTTATTTGATTTGTATTATTTTAGATGAATAATAAATAGTTTGGTTGTGAAAAAAGTGTTATGTGTTTTCTCAAGCTTACACTGTGTGATGTTTGAACTAATGATGTATATTTCGATTGACTTAGACAAAATAGGAGTGTGTGTTGACATTTAAAAAGATTTTAACATGAGATAAGAGAGTTATAATTAAAACTGGACTTACCTAAAATTTTTTCAAGATAGTCTCGATATCCTTTCCATTACAATTGTTTTAAGGAAATAGAATTCAATTTTATTGCGAATAACACTTTGTTATTAACATCATGTGGTTTGTCTTATCACAACTATGAGATAGATCACTTCCGATTAACATGATAACAAGAGTATAAAAATGACTAATGCAAACCGATTTTCCTGCCTAAACTTGTTATCAGCTTGCATGAGTGACTCATCTTTACTTGACCTATATCGCCACCAGCTTGTGATATTTCAAAACTTTGAAAATTTATCACATTTTAAGAATAAAACAAACATTTAAAAACTTTAAAAATTTGTGTTAGTGAAATTTGTTAGATTGACACAATTTAAAAATAAAACTTAAAAATAAAACTTAAGCATTTAAAAACTTTAAAATTTCGAGTTAGGGAAATTTGTTGGATTGTCACATTTTCGAAAAAATCTGTTAAACATTTGAAATTGAAAAATCAACATATCATTTTCAAAGCAGTGAATAGATGTATACCTTTAAAAATTCGACTTAGTGGAATTTAGTAGTGAAATTTATTAACCTAACACACATGCTAAAAATAAAACTTTATGAAATTTTCCCATTTTTAAAATAAAACTTATTTAAAAAATAAAAAATAAATAAGCAACTATTAAACATTTTGAATGTCTTAGACAAAGCGTGAATAAATTTGTTGAAATTATATAAAACATGAAAAATTTCATTACTTTTAAAGGAAATTTTATTTTTGGTGAAATAAACTCGAGGTATTTATTATATGTTACTTAAACTACATGAGAATTGATTGAAAATGTGTTACTTTTAATCACTCACAAGATAAGACATGATATTACAACATACACATAGGAATTATAGATGGGTTTTTCTCCCACACATGACATCACTGATAACATATTTACTGATCAAGTCATAAAATCATCGTTTAGGGTAGGTTTTTAAGCACGAAGTTTAGTTGAGATTTAAGATATTTAAGAAATATAAACTACAACTTTGACTACTTTTTGAAATTTCCCCCTACATAAGAAAAAGAACATAGAAAAATAAAATGAAAAGTCGTATTTGAATGGAATCGAATTATTATCCTTTCACTTAACAGCTGAATGCGTCGGCAATTACATCACAAAGGCACTGATAACAACTGATTGAATATATTGTGTTTCTTTTTTAAGGTTAAATTGATTTAATATTCAAGTTATTTCTTAATGATACACTTAAAAACAATAAACTTAATTAGCATTCAAAAAGCAAACGATCACATTATTGTGTAAAACAATCAAATGTTTTAAAAGTCACGAGTTAAAATGAAATAATAGTTTTTTGTATAGCCCTCTATCGGTGGGTAATAGAATTAAGAGATAATTAAAAGTTTTAACTTGAATTCGAACCCACAACAAAAATTATTTTTCGGTTTTATAATTTAGGGTAGGTTTAACTGAGCAAGCCATGATATAACAGTATTTATAGACGATTTAAGATATTCGATAAAGGAAATCATCTAAATTTCTAATGTAATTGAAGGGTTTACTGCTTAAAGTACTACAAAATGAGTACAACACGATGCATAGTTTTTTAATTAATTATATTTTTCGAAAGGTTAAATTGAATTATTGATAAACTTAGGATTTATGTTTAAAGTGAATAAATTTGATATGTTAGGTTCACTTAATAACAGAGGGTTGAATAAGTTATTTTTAATAAAAATAAAGTTTACTAAAAGTTTTTAAAGTTAAAAAAAATGTAAGTTACGTTAAAAAAGTTAACAAAAATATAGTTTTAAAAAATTTAAAGTTTACAAAAAGTTTAAAAATCTTTAAGTAAATCAAAATTAACTTTTTAATTTTAACTAATGAGAGACTATAATCTAACTGTTTATCCTTGTAACCAACTGGTGCATATCAACTATCTGCACATGTGCAGTAAAAACATACACTAACTTGAGTCCGATTTTAAATTATTTGCTAATTTTTATACAGCTCGATTACCTTTCAGAAACAAAACAGAATGAAATACTTACCATAAAACACGTCAACGTCTTATACTTGCTTTCACTTAACTAATCTTTCTACATTAGCTTTGCTAGGGGGCGCTGCAATCGCCGCTAGAGGCGCTACCAGTTTCCGGTTTGTGACGTAGTTTCCGGTTTGCGATAAGAACAAGGTTAAATAAAACCCACGTGCATTCAGTTGGTGTTGTTTACCTGTACCTTGTTATAAGCCGTTTGCCTTCTCTTGGTCACTCGCTTGTCCAGACTTGTTTATGTGCTGCACGCCTGTTTTGCTGACGCATCTCTTGCTTTAACTGTTTGAACTTGTCTGATGTCAACTATCTCAGGTCTTTTGTCATAGCTTGAATGTACTTTATGTCGATCACTTTAATATAAAAGTTATGTCCCAACTTACTTAAACTTTGATAAAAATATTATTTATTTATAAATTATATCAAATTCTTGTTTTTCTAACACATTTACTAAGTCACTTTCGTTCAAAAATATGGTAAAGCCCGATTTTAAATTGAAGTTTAGGATAAATTCCCCAAATTTTGTAACATTTTAGCACTAATAAGAAATATTGTAAACACCCTGTACATAAAAAATAATATTAAATTCCCAAATTTTGTAACATTTTAGCACTAATAATAAATATTGTAAACACCCTGTACATACAAGTTTTGTAAAAATAATATTACTTATAGCTAACTCGTTTAGTCGCATGATAAGAACCTTCAATATCGCTAAAATCAGTGTTAAACGAAAATGCAACCATAGGTTTTACCGTCTAATTACATGTCTTTACATATTATTTTAAAATGTAAAGCATTATATCTGAACGAATGATATAAGAAAAAGTTAGAATAGATCACATATTTTTGTTATTAAAAAAACTTATATGCAAACACACACTTACAAGGTTACAAGACTCGACAAACGATTCACCATGTTTTTGAAACTTAGTAAAATATTTTAAATTTATAAAAAATTCTTAAATATTCTTATTTAAAAATATTTTATTTTAATTTAAATTTATAAATTTAAAATATTTTACTAAGTTTCAAAAACATGGTGAATCGTTTGTCGAGTCTTGTAACCTTGTAAGTGTGTGTTTGCATATAAGTTTTTTTAATAACAAAAATATGTGATCTATTCTAACTTTTTCTTATATCATTCGTTCAGATATAATGCTTTACATTTTAAAATAATATGTAAAGACATGTAATTAGACGGTAAAACCTATGGTTGCATTTTCGTTTAACACTGATTTTAGCGATATTGAAGGTTCTTATCATGCGACTAAACGAGTTAGCTATAAGTAATATTATTTTTACAAAACTTGTATGTACAGGGTGTTTACAATATTTATTATTAGTGCTAAAATGTTACAAAATTTGGGAATTTAATATTATTTTTTATGTACAGGGTGTTTACAATATTTCTTATTAGTGCTAAAATGTTACAAAATTTGGGGAATTTATCCTAAACTTCAATTTAAAATCGGGCTTTACCATATTTTTGAACGAAAGTGACTTAGTAAATGTGTTAGAAAAACAAGAATTTGATATAATTTATAAATAAATAATATTTTTATCAAAGTTTAAGTAAGTTGGGACATAACTTTTATATTAAAGTGATCGACATAAAGTACATTCAAGCTATGACAAAAGACCTGAGATAGTTGACATCAGACAAGTTCAAACAGTTAAAGCAAGAGATGCGTCAGCAAAACAGGCGTGCAGCACATAAACAAGTCTGGACAAGCGAGTGACCAAGAGAAGGCAAACGGCTTATAACAAGGTACAGGTAAACAACACCAACTGAATGCACGTGGGTTTTATTTAACCTTGTTCTTATCGCAAACCGGAAACTACGTCACAAACCGGAAACTGGTAGCGCCTCTAGCGGCGATTGCAGCGCCCCCTAGCAAAGCTAATGTAGAAAGATTAGTTAAGTGAAAGCAAGTATAAGACGTTGACGTGTTTTATGGTAAGTATTTCATTCTGTTTTGTTTCTGAAAGGTAATCGAGCTGTATAAAAATTAGCAAATAATTTAAAATCGGACTCAAGTTAGTGTATGTTTTTACTGCACATGTGCAGATAGTTGATATGCACCAGTTGGTTACAAGGATAAACAGTTAGATTATAGTCTCTCATTAGTTAAAATTAAAAAGTTAATTTTGATTTACTTAAAGATTTTTAAACTTTTTGTAAACTTTAAATTTTTTAAAACTATATTTTTGTTAACTTTTTTAACGTAACTTACATTTTTTTTAACTTTAAAAACTTTTAGTAAACTTTATTTTTATTAAAAATAACTTATTCAACCCTCTGTTATTAAGTGAACCTAACATATCAAATTTATTCACTTTAAACATAAATCCTAAGTTTATCAATAATTCAATTTAACCTTTCGAAAAATATAATTAATTAAAAAACTATGCATCGTGTTGTACTCATTTTGTAGTACTTTAAGCAGTAAACCCTTCAATTACATTAGAAATTTAGATGATTTCCTTTATCGAATATCTTAAATCGTCTATAAATACTGTTATATCATGGCTTGCTCAGTTAAACCTACCCTAAATTATAAAACCGAAAAATAATTTTTGTTGTGGGTTCGAATTCAAGTTAAAACTTTTAATTATCTCTTAATTCTATTACCCACCGATAGAGGGCTATACAAAAAACTATTATTTCATTTTAACTCGTGACTTTTAAAACATTTGATTGTTTTACACAATAATGTGATCGTTTGCTTTTTGAATGCTAATTAAGTTTATTGTTTTTAAGTGTATCATTAAGAAATAACTTGAATATTAAATCAATTTAACCTTAAAAAAGAAACACAATATATTCAATCAGTTGTTATCAGTGCCTTTGTGATGTAATTGCCGACGCATTCAGCTGTTAAGTGAAAGGATAATAATTCGATTCCATTCAAATACGACTTTTCATTTTATTTTTCTATGTTCTTTTTCTTATGTAGGGGGAAATTTCAAAAAGTAGTCAAAGTTGTAGTTTATATTTCTTAAATATCTTAAATCTCAACTAAACTTCGTGCTTAAAAACCTACCCTAAACGATGATTTTATGACTTGATCAGTAAATATGTTATCAGTGATGTCATGTGTGGGAGAAAAACCCATCTATAATTCCTATGTGTATGTTGTAATATCATGTCTTATCTTGTGAGTGATTAAAAGTAACACATTTTCAATCAATTCTCATGTAGTTTAAGTAACATATAATAAATACCTCGAGTTTATTTCACCAAAAATAAAATTTCCTTTAAAAGTAATGAAATTTTTCATGTTTTATATAATTTCAACAAATTTATTCACGCTTTGTCTAAGACATTCAAAATGTTTAATAGTTGCTTATTTATTTTTTATTTTTTAAATAAGTTTTATTTTAAAAATGGGAAAATTTCATAAAGTTTTATTTTTAGCATGTGTGTTAGGTTAATAAATTTCACTACTAAATTCCACTAAGTCGAATTTTTAAAGGTATACATCTATTCACTGCTTTGAAAATGATATGTTGATTTTTCAATTTCAAATGTTTAACAGATTTTTTCGAAAATGTGACAATCCAACAAATTTCCCTAACTCGAAATTTTAAAGTTTTTAAATGCTTAAGTTTTATTTTTAAGTTTTATTTTTAAATTGTGTCAATCTAACAAATTTCACTAACACAAATTTTTAAAGTTTTTAAATGTTTGTTTTATTCTTAAAATGTGATAAATTTTCAAAGTTTTGAAATATCACAAGCTGGTGGCGATATAGGTCAAGTAAAGATGAGTCACTCATGCAAGCTGATAACAAGTTTAGGCAGGAAAATCGGTTTGCATTAGTCATTTTTATACTCTTGTTATCATGTTAATCGGAAGTGATCTATCTCATAGTTGTGATAAGACAAACCACATGATGTTAATAACAAAGTGTTATTCGCAATAAAATTGAATTCTATTTCCTTAAAACAATTGTAATGGAAAGGATATCGAGACTATCTTGAAAAAATTTTAGGTAAGTCCAGTTTTAATTATAACTCTCTTATCTCATGTTAAAATCTTTTTAAATGTCAACACACACTCCTATTTTGTCTAAGTCAATCGAAATATACATCATTAGTTCAAACATCACACAGTGTAAGCTTGAGAAAACACATAACACTTTTTTCACAACCAAACTATTTATTATTCATCTAAAATAATACAAATCAAATAAGATTGTCATATTGAGCTGTAATCAATTCTAATTTTAAAATTTTTTGTAATGTCCAATTAAACACACGTTCTGTAAAATCTTCAAAGCCGTTGTACAACTTTAGAAAGGCATTCTCAACATGCACTTGTATGTTTTGGTCTGTTAATTCCAGTTCACTTTTGGAAAGGAAAAAAGGGGTTGCTCTCTCTAAGTTACCATCCTGTGATTCACGACAGACATCCACTTTAACGGCTGCATACCATTTTATTGACTTTTTCATTTGCAATTGATAATTTAATTCGTTTAAAACATCCGTTCGAATACTGTTAAAAAATGAATGAAAGTCTTTTTGATTCATCTCATTGGATACAATGATAGTTTTAGTAAAAATATTTCGCACATCATTTTGTCTTTTAAAATGCTTCACTTTTTCAAATAACAAATCTTTTGAATAGGGTGATTTCACAACTTTATGAAAAGTATCACAATGTTGTACTAAATCTGATTCACAATCAAACATTTCGCTACACTTTATACATGAATGTTGTTTATGAGTCTTATGGGTCTTCTTGTGAATTAATAAATCATACATTCTTGAAAACAGTTCGTTGCAATCCCCACACTTGTATTGTTTGGGTGATTTGTGAATCTTTTGATGCATACGTAAATCACTCTTTCGCGAAAAAACTTCAGCACACACCTCACAACGAAAAGACTTTTCCTTTAAATGACATTTCATATGAAACACTAAGTTAACTTTTCGAGGAAATGCCTTGTTACACATCTTACACACATGAGGTAACTTCTGTTTCTTTAGTCCTGATGAGGTGGGTTTCACTTCACAATTCGAAACGGGTCCTTGTTTAGATAAAAGTGTAGAATCCATCTCTTGATTATTTAACTCTGGTGATGAGTGCTGACACTCCAAGTTGGTTACATCACCAACATAAGAATTCATAACTCGTTCCATAATAATTTAAATGAAAACTAACTTAACGAAAAATACAACCTATTACAACGATATCAGGTCGCAGTAGAATGTTATGAACTCGTTTCATTGAAATTTCTATAAAGATAGAGGGCGCTTGTGTAAAAATACTAACTTTGTATTAGTTTAAAAATACTGACATTTTATTGGTTTAAAAATACGTCACGTGATTATTTCATCATATAATGTTATAAGTTTAATCACCACTTAATTCTTGCACAGTGATTAAGAAAGTCTTACCTATCAGAAGTTCGTACATTTGTAAGTAAAAATCTTTATTACTTTCGTATCTATTGCTTTTATAAATAATGTTTTACTTATCAAGTCGCTTAATTTCTAAATGATGTATTCGAAAACACCTTTTATGTCTTATGTGTATAAAGTCTAGCAAAAGAGGGGGTGTTAAGTATTTGAAAAATTGAAGTACGTTAATTTATAAAAACTAGATTCCATTCTCTTTTTTGAAAATGTTGGTTGTGTAAAATCAAATATAATGAAAATTTATTTTAATCGTATAACTCAAAACAAAATACCCGCTCTCTTTTTCTAAATAAAAGAGTGTACAACATTTTGTAACTTCCCTTATTTATTTATTTTTTAAAATATCGTGTACAATTTTCTGATTTCCCTTACTTAAATTTTTAAAAATATTGTGTAAAATTTGAATGTTCTGTCAATAATATTTTCGAAATTAAATTAATCTTATCAGCAAAATTTGTATTTGGTCACTTCATATAAACAAAGTAATGTTATCTGACGGATGTATTTCCTGCTTTAAAATATGCATAACGAATCGTGTTTATTAAATCATTACGTGATATTATCTTATCTTGCATCCTGTGAAAAGATTTATTCTGTAATACCATGTAAAATGGTCTTAATCACACGTCTTAAATAATTTCCTGTTTAAACATATGCATAACGAATCATGATTATCAATTCATTATCTTATTTTGCCTTCTATATGAAAAGATTTCCTCCGTGACCACATGTTAGCAGAAAGGTTGTAGTATTTCAGTTATGTTAAAATGCAGCATAATAATGTGTGAGTAGTTTATATTTTTCTTTAATAATAATAAAAAATATGTATTTTATTTAAAGTGACCTATAAAAAGTTAATTTAAAGTTAGTGTCATCTACCTTACTGCTTTAAAAAATTCTGTTAGTTATTTTTTAAAAGTAAAAATCTTTCGACTGCTTTTAAAATGTTGAATTGATTTTTCAAATAAAATCACTTAAGTATCATACTTTTAACTAAAATAGGTTAATAATTCAAACATGTGACGTTATAAAAACTAGATGTCTTTCTCTTTTTTTAAAATGTTAGTTGTATAATGTCAAATCTAATGAAAATTTATTATAATCGTATAACTCTAAAACAAATACCTGCTCTCAAGTTAAATTATTGGTAAATTCTTGTTAAAAATTGTAGGGAAAAAAATCTTTAAAATTGTTTTGTATATATCATATTGTATGTTTTTATATCTAATATTTTACATGTCAAATCACTTATTAACTGAATGTAACGATTATCTCTTGTGTGTTGTAACTGGTTAGTTAAATATAGAGATGATTATCTACGTTAGGGATAAGTGTCTCTATGTAGGTCTTTCTAAGGGATCCTAACTCGTATTGACACAAAGTTCAAAAAAAAATTCCGAACAGTTAGGTCGACGAGCGCAAGAAGTTTAAATTTCAACGTCTAGTAGCTTTAAAATCAGAACCTTGCACCTATATGTGAGGTTCTTATGTGTGTATAAATTCTGAAATTTTTCTAAGACACTTTGGGAAGTATGTTATTTAAACTTCCCTTAAAAAAGTTAACTATTGTAAGTTAATATATAACCGGATTTCGACGAAAACTCTGAATGGTTAGGTCGACGAACTCGAGAGAAGTTTAAACAAAATTCCGAACGGTTAGGTTGACGAGTGTGAAAGGTAAACGTCTACCAGCTTTTCTTCGTGTTAGATTTTTATAAAGCAAAGTAATCGCATTACTTTTATTTACATGGCTATCACAATTTTCATTTTAAATCTTTAAAAATTTAGCCATTACATCTATTTCAATCTCATTTCAGTTAAAACTTAAAGAATAATTTTTTACATGAAACTTTTATAAAGTCAAACATAATGGGTTCGAAAAATATTCCGAACAGTTAGGTCGACGAGCGCTAAAGATGTGAATGTCTACCTGCTTTTTAATGTTAAACTATAATAGTTAACAAATATAATCGAAACGTATGATTCCTTTTTCGATAAATAAACTTTTAGAAAAATGCTGTCAAAGTCGATCATCTCCTTTTATTTAACACAACCCTCAGTGGATTTTCATTTTAACTCTCTAAAAATTTAGCCTTCACATCTATTTTAATCTCATTCACATTTAAGTTAATGTTTAAAGAAGGGAAAAAAATTCTTTTACAGGTGAATTATAAGTAAATTTCATGTTAAACTCTGAACAGTTAGGTCGAAGAGCGCGAAAGGTAGCACATATATATTTCTTTTACAGGTATTATTTTTATTGCAGGGTTCCTACCCCTCAACTCCACTAGCACTGTTGACATTCTGTTACTTTAACATTTCCCACCAACCATAAGAAACTTTTAATGAAAAAAAAAAAAAATCCCTGTCAAGAAAGAATCTGATTAAAACCCTTTATTTTTCAGCAAAAAAAATTAAGCCCCCCTAAAAATAAGCCCTCCCCTACCTACCTAGAAGACCCCCTAAAATAAGAAAATTTCAAAAAGTACTCCAAGTTGCAGAATTTCCAAAAGTAGTCCAAGTTGTAGTTTATATTTCACAAATATCTTACATCTAAACTTCATATTTAAAAAAAAAAAAATTCCCTTTCATGAAAGAATCTGATTAAAACCCTTTATTTTCCTGCAAAAAAAAAAAAAAAATTTAAGCCCCCCCTAAAAATAAGCCCTCCCCTCTCTCCCTTATCGGTTAAAAAAATTAAGCCCTCCCCTACTTCACTTCCTCTCTTATCTTCCAACACTTCCGGTTCACTTCCTGTCTTATCTTCCATCACTTCCTGTCTTATCTTCCATCACTTCCGATTCCACCTCCAGGAGCCTCACCTCCACCACGCTCACGGCTCCTGCTGAGGCGAAACGAACATTCTTCTACTACTAATGTTTGTTTTTGATCTTGTTGAAGTAGATGATGTTGCCATAATAATACTTAAAATTAAGTATTATACTTTACAGAAAAATATTTATTTAATCTTCTTTTTCAAAAAAACACACAAAAGTGAAAACATGATCCTGATTACTGATGCTTGCTAAACATATCACTTTGGAAATCAAAACATGCTATAAACACACTGTGAAAATGTTGTAAAGCTGTTTAAACCCAAGGAACTATCTCACAAAAAATTATGATTTAGAATAAGCTAAAAGTTATGGTTTAGAAGTTATCTGCTAAAAAGTTATGGTTTAGAAATTAGCTGATAAAAGTTATGATTTAGAAATTAGCTGATAAAAGTTATGGTTTAGAAATTATCTGATAAAAAGTTATGGTTTAGAAACAATCTGATAAAAAGTTATGGTTTAGAAAAAATCTGATAAAAGTTGCAGTTCAAATGATATTTACTCACTGGGTACCACTGTAGTACAATATTGCAAACTTAAATTACATTGAGCTACCTCTAAATTTTACTGAAATGCTCTCAAATTTGATCTTCTTTATTTTTTAGTAGATTGGAACAAAATAGAAGGGTAAGACCCAACAAATTTTCCCCTTCCAAATTTTGGACCACTCTGTCACTCTAAGGTTTTGTGATTTTCTGTTACCCTTTAAAATACATATACATAACTGACAATTTGCACAGAACTAGAGTGACTACATACAAGTGTAAGAGTATTTATAATTTTTGCGAAATAATAAACTGGAAGTGAGAATTTATTTTTTTCCAAAAAAGGTCAAAATGACCACTTTGCCCGACCTAGACGGGCAAAGTGGTCAATCACTCCATGGCCACTTTGCCCTACAGGTGTAAAAAGATTGAAAATACTATTTAAATGAGTAGAACATTTTCATTGTCATAACAAATCGCATAAAACACATAATAAAGATTGAAAGTGGTATGAAAATCCAATAAGAGTTTGACAAACCCAAATAAAAAAATATAAATCAGAATCAAACACTGCATTTTTCGCAAATGAACTCCATGTCGTGTTCTTCGCGAAGTGAACAGGCCTCATGAGCCCAGAGTTGGCAAACATTGCACCTGATCCAACCTTCATAACTTGATTCAATCAAACGACCACTATCCTGACCACTTTGCCCGTTTGGGAGCCATGACAGAAAATACGTTCTACAGTGGAAACAAATGAACAGTCAGCGACCACTCAACCACCAATGCGAAGCTGAAAACATGCTCTTTCCTTAACACATTCAATAAATAAATGCAAGTACAACAGGTTATTGTTAATTGTATGTAATATAAGTCACTTACCTTAGATTACAAACTTCAAAAACTGGAAAACCCGCTCTAAAATTATAAACCTTGTTCAACGATTGTCTGGTTACTCACTGCCATCAAACGAAATAGTTTGACCACCACAAACCACCAATGCCAGCGCCCTGGTTACGTCATTATATTGGGTGACCACTTTGCCCTGCCTTCTCCTATGTATTTGATTTTTATTTGAATTGATTTTAATAGCAGTTATTAAGCACATAATTTTAAATAACTTGTTTACTAATATTTCTATTTTGATGATTTTGTAACTGAAACGGGAAAAAAATCAACCTTTTGCTTTTAAATGAGGAATACATCTCTTTCTTTGACTTATAAAATAGTATTAACCCCTTCACCTCTATAAACGTTTTATTCATATACATTTACAAGTTTTCATACCATTTCGATTTACAAACCACACTATAAACTGATGATGGCTATTTACCACAGACTAAAACAAAAGAGTTCAGTTATAAATAATAAATGACGTACAGATAGTATGACAGGTAGTGATGTACGAAGTACCCTAAGGTCATGATGTAAGAAAGAAGTGTACGGCATAGGGGTGAAAGGATTAAGAAAATTTTGAAAGCCCTTATTAGGAACACAATCATAAGAATTTCAGACTGTTCCTTGCTTGATTATATTAGTATACACACACAAAAATATTTTTTTAATTTATCATTTCACTATGAGCAACTCCGGCTAAATACACTAGTTTACGGAATTCGCTAATTTCAGATTAAAAACAAATTTTGTCTTGTCCTATTACAGTAAAAACGATAATAGAAATGACGGCGATCTCATCGTTCAAACACACACACAAACACACACACACACACACACACACACACACACACATACACAAAATAAATAAATAAATAAAGAGAGAGAGAGAGAGAGAGAGATTTGAAACTTTGAAACCTGAAAATAAAAATCAACATTTTCATTTTTGTATTAGGGTGAAACCCCCAGTTATCGATACCTAACCAGTAACTGACACTTGAGCACAAATTTAACTTAAATAAGCATTTTGTTGTAAAATTTTGCAAAGTAATGTCATCTAGTGGTAAAGGAGACACTTATTTTTATTTTGGAGTCAATTTATTCACCACTAGAGGGTCAAGAACATATTCATTGAGGAAGAAACTTGAGAATACAAAAAGTGCCATTTTGCAGCAATCATCTCATTTCTAATCTTCTCCATCTTCATTTAACCCCTTGAAGGGCGGTGGGATATAATATATCCCACTTAATTTTAATTCCCAAATGCCACAATGCCACAGTGCCACCGGAATTTTGGAATCAAATTTTACTTTTATAATATACGTAAAGAAAATCTTTTACTTATTTGGGAATAAATTTGTTGTTAAATCCCGGTGGGACTCAATGATTTCAACATTTGAGAAACATAAGTACTTTGCCCCTAAAAGGGTTAAGGAAGTGTTTTTCTAATCAATTTGTAATGCCACCATCCTAAACTTTTTTCTTAAAGTTATACTAGTAGAAATTAGTTCAAAAATGCATTTAATTTTGCTTAATGGGGGTGCCAGTTACTGGTTTCTAGAATATACATAATAATATATATATATACATAATAATATATACATATAATACACATCATAATATAATAGGTTTCTACACAATAATAAATTAAATTTATCTTGTAGTACACATCATTAAAATTTAAGTTGTTTTACCAGTGTCTGACACCAGATGTCAGTTACTGGTTCATAAATGTCAGTTATTGGAATAATGCAGTACTAAATATTACTCCTATATAATCTTAGTATATACTCTTACTTTATACTCTGCATTACTAATAATGCAGTACAGCTTACTAAATGCCACTTTTTATAATAAATATTAATGCATTTTGTTTTGTAATAAAGAATAAAGTTTTTTTAAAGCATTTTAATCGTTTAAAATAAAGTGGCAGTCACTGGTTCATTTTATGTCGGTTATTGGTGTTTCAAAACAGGGATGGTGTCAGTTAGTGGAATTTTTTACCATATTTATGAATAAAATTAATTTTTAATAATAAAATGTATAATTTTTCAAAATTTTTCCAACAATATTTTTAAAATATATCTCTACTATCCTTTCAAAAACAAAGGTAAGTATAAAATAGATTTAAATTTTTGTAATAGTAATTTGAACAAGAAAGACTCCTTAAAGTGTCAATTACTGGTAGTTTCATCCTATAAATAAATTTATCCTTTGGTTTACAAACTATTGAGAAATGTTTCAAAGCCGTTATTAGAATAACAAATAAGAATTTCAGATCTTGATCCTGTATATAGGGTGTCCCAAAAAGATTGAAAGGTGCTTTAATTTTTTACCCTGTTGGAGATGCGTAGGCAAGGTGAATTGCAAAAGTGTTCAGGAAAAAATTTAGATTATGTTGATGAAATAATCCTGCCGCCAATTTTCAAAAAGTTACACTTTTTACCTGTTTATACGGTTTCTGAATCCTATAAGTTGTATTTAGAAATATTTTCTCTATGCTCTTACAAGTAATGCAATAAAAATCCGAATCTTCTACGATTAAAATCCCTTGAATCATGATACTTTGAATTTTATAAAATTTCGAAGCTTTTCGGTACTAAAAAAGAAAAACATGTTTTTAGTGCCAGAAAGCTCCGAAATTTTATAAAATTCATAGTGTATTGTAACTCGATGAATGTTGGTCATAAAAGAATGGAATTTTTACTGTTTTATTTGTCAAAGCATAAAGAAAATGTTTCTTATAGAATATAACTTATATATAATATAACTTATAAGAATATAACTTATAAGACTCGGAAACCGTATAAAAATTTTAAAAAGCGTAACTTTTTTAAAATAATAGCGTCAAGATAGCCTTAATTCCTACTTTATATTTTGAACCTTTTTGTAATTAACATTACCTGCCCATCTCCAATAGGTAAAAATTTAAACCGCGTTTCAATATTTTTGGCCTGCTACCCTATATAGTCTACAAATAGATGGCGTTGATATAGCGGATTCAAGTTCGGCTTTGATCCAATATACTTGCTGCTGTGCCTGTAAAACGGGTTTTTCCTTCCTTACAGTGTAATTGAAAGGAAGAAAGCAAATGACGTCTTTCTGAATAGAGATGGACTATTACCGACTTGATACATTCGATAATTAAGCATAATTAATGACATATCGATATCTTTATTATAAAGGACAAACGTGTCCGTGCGTAACGCTGACGTCATTTTGCGAATGACAACACTTCATGATGAAATTTCGGTTTTGCGATTTTTGCTACAGCAATTTTTTTAATTTCTAAACATGGCACATTTTCAATTTTTACACCGTTATATAAGGAAAAAAATCTACTTTCAAATGCAATTCTTTGAAACCTGTATCGCAATGTTCTCATTTAATATAGCATTTAAATTAAATTTCAAGCATTATTATTTTTAAAAAAAAAATCTATCTCTATTAATCTTTTTGCACTTTAAAGAATATAAAAAGTTCAGCATTTGTTTCCAGCTAATTTTCAATAACGAAATTAAGACTTCATTAAGCAATAAATAAATAGTATAAATAAAACACAAATTTAACAGACATGTAATTGAAATAAGCGCTTAAAACCGCTGAAAATATCGGAATAAAAAAAAATTCTGTAAATAACGAATTTTTTTTAGCGATTTCTTCGGCTATTAACTTCTGGCACGAGACCAATGCGAAATTACCACTTTTAATAATATAAAAAATTTATTTGAATGTACATTTGACATATTTCATATAAAAATGTTCTTTGGTGTTGTTAAAGGGTAATCTAAAAAAATATTAAATGTAAAAAATTTATCAGAGTTTTCAATTAAAAAAACAAATGGTTTTCACATATATTCTCCCTCCCGGGAATCCCGGGTTGGATGCCCTAGTTATTATAAAAATAACCTATATCAGGTCCGTTTATATTTGAATATGGATGCTGCTGTGCCTGAAAAATTGGATTTTTATTCTGTATAATATAATTGAAAAGAAGATAGCAAATGAATGATTTCTAAAATAGAAATGCATTATTGTCGATTGCGTTACAGCCGGATCACTTTCAATGTACAATTGATTGCGCTATCGGTGATATTATTAAAGAACTAATATTACGATAAAATTTTATTTACACCTCATAGTGTAATTGAAAGAAAGACAGCAAGTGACTCATTTCTAAATAGGGATGTATGATTATCAATTGTATTACAGATAGATTAGATAATTAAGTAGGATCGAACCAGACAAAATAATTTCCGTAAAACTGCAACACGATCTGATCCCGACATATTTCAACACGAAACTGAAAGAAACCGAAACGAAATCTGAATTGGAAGAACCATTAATGAAACAAACATTTTAAGAACCCTTAACATCTTTGCTCTTACGCTGTAAGTGCAAAAAGGGTTTCCTTGCTCCGTTAACAAAGCTTTAGGACACCACTAATTTTTAATTGTAACATTCGCTTTATTTAATGGCAGAAATTTTTCGCTTAAATAAGAGGAATCTTTTAATTCTGAAAAAGTGGAGTTTTGTCCATATTTTTAGCTTATTGTATAAAAAAAAGAAAAGAAATGAACTGTTAAGGAATTAATCACTTTATTTTTTTATATTCCTTCTCGACATAAGTTTGTTTATGAATGAAAATGAACTTGATCTGCTAGACACGGTGTCATTATGTAGAAACAAGGAACGTTTTGTTAATGGATTTAGAGTCCTGTACGAGTCGTATTTTCGATTACGTACGGACATCACAAAAGAATCTCCATTGACCCGAAACCCAACCCCAACTCGTCAACGTAATTTTCGTCGATCTTCAACCTGACACAAAATGGATATGTTTCAACCCGAAACAAACCAAACGTGAAATACTAAAATCTGAACTAGATCCAAAATCCTAAATGAAAGAAAATTAATGAAATAATTTAACGCAATTGCGGGAAAACAGTCAGCAATCATACCTCTTATATTAATTTTATGTTGAAGAAAATTGAGAATATATATACTCATTCATATTAATATGTATAGCCTTTTCATTTGGAAGAATATTCGAATAGTTCGCTTAAAAAAAAGGGGGGGGGGGGGAGTAAAACCAGCGCCCGATTAAGCTCCGAATCTATGGAAAGCACAGTGTCATTTCGGGGACCCCTTTCATTCGAGAAGTTTTCTCAATTCAACATACCTGGAATTTGATAGGCTGCTTCATAATACATGCAAGAATATTCGTAGAAAAAATGTGTGTGACATTTCTGCTTTTCCTGGGAAACCAATAGATCAGTTTCAACTGATATGCCTCACCCTACCAACCAACTTAAAACCTGGTGGGCATTTTTTTGCCCACTGAATTTTCTCAATTTTGATTGGTTGGACGATAATACTGCCTGATAAATTGAAGACTTTGGTTGGTTGGACAAACTGAAGAATTGTGATCATTGAAACTATTCTATTATATGAAAAATGAATGTATTATGAAAGGTATTTTTATGAAACACTTTATAAAGAATATATATGGATAAATAAGTTAATAATTTGAAAAGAAATTAGATATAATTTTGTAATCAAATTAATTTAATATAATATTTGGACCCCCCCCCCCCCCTGTTTTCTTAATTTTGGGCACTTTCAAAATTTTCTAAGAAGGAAGCACGTGCTTCTCGTGCCTATTCGGTAATCACGGCATGACTGAAACCAAACCCCCCATCAAGGACCAAAACCAAAACCCAACAAATGCGAAATGGAAAAAAATAAAGTCAACCCAGGACCAAATCCGATCCGCAGCAAAAACATTAGAACGAAACCGACGCAATGCAAGACTTTAGTATGGATTTTTTTAAATTACTTTTAGCGTTAACATTTCCATTAAATCTATTGATCCCGCAAAGCTTTTTCGCCTATTGACATCGTGTCTAGCCAGTAGCCACCCGTCCCTGAAACTTAACTAATCCTGAAGCACCTCAAACAGATCGAGTGTCAACTACTATCCATACCCTCAATCACCGCGGGACGCATTTAATCAGAGACAAGTGCCCTCTTTTTATTTCGTAGAGGGGAGGGGAGGTTGTTTCACCGTCACGCGCGCATACAATGGGCAGGATATCCAAATAAGCACGACCCGACGTTAACAGGCCATCTGTCGACTTTGCAGCATTCTGTTCAGGAAGATGTTGAGTTAGAATGTCGGACAAGTATTTGACAAAGGAATAAATATTATTAATTAGGTTGATTTTCGATCCAAAGCTAGCTGAAAAGTATTCAATGATTTTGTTTTCTGGTTCATACTGAATAGTAAGGTAAGTGTTGACACACACACACACACACACACACACACATATATATATATATATATATATAACCTTCGGTTTCACTGTTTAATACAGTAACAAAGTAAATTTTAAAACTTAAAAGCTTCTGTGATTTAGTTTTTGTTTGTTTGTTTGTTTGTTTGTTTTGGGTATAGAATCAGACACATTAGAATTTTACTATGCTGACATGGATGCTTGGAAGAGGACAAAGAAACATAGAATTGGCCTGCTTTCAGCCTGGATTTTGAAATATTAACTAAGGTTTCTTTTTGTGTGTCTGTGGTTTTGAAAAGAAAAATAATAATTTTTTCCAGGTTATTTAAAATAATTAATCATTAATAGAAAAGTATTTTTGAGAATAAAGATGATTCTGTTTATTACAATAAGGCATCTGCTTAGCACAAAACTTCCTGCTTGCTTCTCCCTCCCCCATGAATTACGTTTAGCCAGCGTTGATGCCTGCAGAAATTCCCGGCTGAAGAAAACGAAACAGGGTAGAGCTTTATTTTCAAAATCAAGCTTGATTATAGTACTGTCAATCATTTGTTGTAAAGGCAGAACGCGGGAACCTATATAAATTATGTCAACATGCTAACTGCAACAGGGACGTAACCAGATGGGAGTAGGGTGGGCTGAGCCCCCTTTAGTCCTGATAATCTTTTAATGATTTTAGCATAAGTATTACATTTAAAAATTTTTGAAACTCTTGATTGTAAATATATCTTAACATTGGAAGATTATAGAAACATACTAAAAATTTGCCAAAAACTAAAGAAAACTCTTATTTAGCTGTAGTATTTTATCATTAAAAATTGTTAGATGTTAAGCAGCCAGAATCTAACATTTCCTATTTTAAAAAGTTAGAAAATTAGACAAAAACTGGTCTTTCAGTAAGATATAATATTTTTTAATATAGTTTCCTTTCTTCTTTACTATTAGTATTTTTTTTTTTTTTTTTTTTTTTTTTTGCATCGTTATATAATGTTTCATACTAGAGCATTTATCTGAAATATTTATGAGATACAGCATTTATTAAATAATACTTTTTATGTAATAGCTTTTAAAAATTTCAGAAATTGTAATTATTTTCAATTATATTTATTAATTTTACACCAAACTCATCACTAGATAGACAGATTTACCCTCTACTTCTGTCTAAATTTCATTTTTCTTAAAGTGGAAGAAAAAAGGACGGTTGTTAATTAGCTCTACCAAACAATATAAAATCCCCTCCCCCCTCCCCACTCCTTTTGACTTCGCTGGCTGTTTACGACCCTGGACTGCAATTGCTCGATGTCGAAACGTGTAATTAAATTTAATATAATCATCTCTTCAGTAGTATTTCTACTATATTAAAATACCTACAATATGTTTTTTGAGTCGAAATAATTGACCATTGATTAAAAAACAAAACAAATCAGCATTGTATAACTGTATGGAAATCCTTCTAAATGTCCCGATTCTAAATCTAAGATGAAAAAAAATATATTAACCCAGTCAAAAGTTATTAACTTTTCTATTTACCTTGTAACTTTTGGGGCACACTCTATTGGGCGTAACTGTAAGTCACCTCACTAATATTTCAATAGAAGAAGAAAATAATCGGTTCATAATATCTTCTTTTTCAGCTGTACTTAAATTTAGTATTTATTGTATAAAAAAATGTTAGACGCTTCCATCAAAAATTTAGTCAATAATACGCTCAAGTACCAGTAAACGTCAATCATATCTTAGTCATTCGAAAAAAAAAAAATGTTGTTTCATATGATAATGTTAATTAAGTGTTTCATCGAATTAATTTTAGAACTCTATTGCAGTGTAGAATGCTTAATTTAACTACATACTGAATATCGATTAAAGAGGTAAACAGTTGTACATGTTTTTCTAAATTTCTTTTTAAATCCTGTTATGCTCGAAATTTCAGATTTGAATTTTTAAAGATTTTATTTATTTATTTATTTTCAATTTAATAAAATATTCGCCTAAAATAATTCTGAAAAAGTTTATTAAAATCTTAGCATTTTAAAGTTATTTCGTATAAAAATTGCAATATTATAAAATAGAAAAAAAAAAGTAGCCAGGATGGAACTTGTAAAGAAGTATTAAGATGTTTGATGCCTTACATTTTAATACTTTACACTAGCATTCCGGACTCCCAAATGTTTCGTTTTATAAATACCACTTTAAAAAAAAAAAAATAAAATAAATAAAATAGTTTTTCCTTGTAAAATTTATAGAAGCCCACCCCAATGGTTATTTTTCTTGTAAATGTTGTAGAATTTTACCACGGAATCTTTTATGCCTCACATTTTGATACTTCATACCAGCATTCCGGGCTCCTAAATGGTCCGTTTTCTAAATACCACTTTTTTTAAATGATTTTTTTTTGGTAAAATTTGTAGAAGCATACCCCAACTGTTAATTTTTCTTGTAAATGTTATAGAAATCTACCACGAAATTTTTTATGCCTTACATTTTGATATTTTACATCAGCATTCCTGGCTCCCAAATGGTCCGTTTTCTGAATGCCGTTTTTTTAAACAATTTTTTTCCTTGCAAAATTTGTAGACACCTACCCCGATGGTTGTTTTTCTTGTAAATGTTGTAGAAATCTACCACAAAAATTATTATTATTATTATTATTTTACTGCTATTCAAAAAACGGACTATTTGGGAGCTCTGGGCATTGGAATATCAAACATTTAAAGAAATAATTAAAAATGGGTAAAGGAATAACGTGAACAAATAAATAATGACAAAATAAAATAGTGATAAAGGACATATTTTACTAAATACGGGTTACAAACGGGGTTTTCGCTGCCGATCGCCATTGCGCATGATCACAATAAAATGTTTCATTTCGCGAGAAAACTAAAGATTAAAATGATTACCAAATTGCGAGAAATGATTTTTTTTTTTTTTTTAAATTTCGGCGACACTCTCAATAATGCTATTAAACTATTGAAAGTTTTCTTTGTAACTTACTATTATTTTTTTTTTCAGAACTCATTCACATTTTTTATTTTAAATTTTATTTGTTTGTTTGCTTTTATTTAACACACTAACATACTACTCCAAATCCCGAGTCAACACGGGTTTTGTTTAATAAAACTATTCAGAAATAAATCGGGCTAGAATTCTTTTTATATCGATTTTGAAAATAATCTACAATATACGTATTTTATTAGCTTCTATAACTGATAGTTCAATTTAAATCAGAAATAAGAAATAACATAAACACAATAATAATCAATGAATAATCAGAAAAAAGAAGAAAAAAACTGTGACACATATTGAAAAGGAAAAAGAAGGTACGTTAGGGAGTTTAAAAAACTATTTTAGAATCAGTGTTTCGAATCTACTGATTACATTATTTTAATATGGCTATCTTTTTTTATTTTTGTTTATTTATTTTATTTATTTTTTGTTTATTTATTTATTTATTTATTTATTGTATGTGATTAGCTAAATAGCTAGGGTTAGTCAAAAGTCAGTGATAATTCTGATTACAAGGTATATAAATCCCCCCCCCCCCCCGAAAAGAAATAATAAAAATAAATAAATAAATAAATAAAATAAAATAATAAAAATAAAAATAAATAAATAAATAAATAAATAAATAAATAAATAAAATAATATAAAATAAAATAAAATAAAAATAAAAATAAAAATAAAAATAAAAATAAAAATAAAAATAAATAAATAAATAAATAAATAAATAAATAAATAAAACAAAATAAATTAATTAATTAAAAACGTAGATCATAAATAGCAATGAAAATTTAGAAGGTGACTCTGAAATATATGAAATATCTTTTTCTAAGAAATAAAAACAAGAAATAAAATTTCTTTTATAAAAATACATTTATAACCTTTAAAAAAAAATCAAGCTATGATTTTTTTTATATATATTGTTTAGGTTCAATATACTCGAGTCTCTACCTGTAAAACTGGTTTTTCCTTCCCTATAATGCTAGTGAAAGGAAGACAGTAAGCGAGGGATTTCCAAATACAGGGGAATTATTACCGACTATCAATAAATTAATCTGTGAAGCAACGTGTTGAGAATTATAAATAGGATGTGTTTATTAATAGAACTATGATTGTGTGAATTATTAATAAAAACTATTAAGTATATTTTCTATGTATACAGGTCGACCTATAAAGACTGAAACGCGCTTTATTTTTTTACCTGTTGGTGATACGTAGGCAATGTAAAATGTAAAAGTGTTCAAAATAAGGTAGGAATTAAGATTATTTTGATTAAATAATCCTGCGATTAATTTTTAAAAAGTTGCATTTTTTAAAAATTTTATTTATTCCTTGGTCCCTGTAAGTTATAATTAGAAGAAAAAAAAATTCATGCCCTGATAAGTACAAAAGTAAAAATTCCATCCTTCTACGACCAAAACTCTCACAGTTATGATACTTTGTGAAATGCTTTGTGAAATGTTAAAGCCTTCCGGCACTAAAACGGACAGACAATTTTTTAGATGAGCATTTCGAAACATTCATCCGACATTTCATGAAATTCAAAGTATCACAACCTAATTTTGAACACTCTCGAAAAAATTGCAAAGATTATTGCCATATTGTTTAATTTAAATGTAATATATTGAAATTTCATTACAATTTGTTTTAATCGTTTAGATACATGTACACTTAACATTAATAAAATGTATTCCTATAATTGTTCAAATTATACGTGAGTTTTTATTAGGTAAAACTATGCCATTGACTATTCTCAGTTATAATTTTTGTTTTCGTTACATGCTTATTAGAGACAGGCTCTCAAAAACTGTATAAATGACGCTTTGCTGTATAATATTTGTAAATCTTTAGCAGTGATATTTAGCAGAAAAAATTCTGTTTCATCATTATATAAGTTAATTAAATCAAGCTCAGAATTAAATTTTTAAAAAGTTGCATTTTATCTAATACCAAACATTCTCGTTGCAAAACAATTGCGTTATGACATTTAAATGATTCAAAGAGAATTTTTTTTAATAATTATGTTTTATTAAATAATAATTTTCGCTAAAGACTTTATGAAAAAATTGGCTGGGAGAGGATGAAAACAATCGCATTAATAAATAGACAATTCAACACAGTCAAAAAGAACTTCTAGCAAGAATTCCGTGCGTGTAAATACACCAAATTCCAACGGTCAGTTTAAAGCTTAAGTTACTTTTCAACGCATCTTTCAAAATGATAATAATAATAAAAAAAATCTATATGCAAGTATCTAATAAACTGTAACTTGCTTCGATTTGTCACTAGTCTTGATTTAGAATTCAGGTATCCAAAAGGATCTGCTCAATCATTGAGAATTCAATCTTTTTTTAACCTCAGAATTCCAAATTAAAAAATATATATATGACTTTATTAAATTTTAATTTTGAAAACACTAAAACAGCTACTAAAATAGCTCATATTCTTTAAAGTTAATCACAGCGAAATTTCATAAGACTCGTGTTCAAATAAAAATCAGATTCCAATTATAAAGCTAGCTATTTCGTTGTTGAGGAACACGTGTCAAATTGATGTACTAATTTGAATCAATAAATACATTTATCGGAGTTTGCATTAAAAAAAAAATTTACCTTTAAAATGCTAATATTTTTACAATTTCTAATAAAATTATTTAAAAATTTCTAAATAAAAAATCATATCACAAATAAAAAATGTAGTAATCTTATTTATTAGCAATATTTAGATGTTGTTAATTATTCAATAAAAATGGAATTATTCATGATTTTTTATGCTTTTGTTTTTATATGTCTGTAATTTAAAATACTTATATCGGAAATTAATGCTATTAAGCTGAATCCAGCCTCTAAATAAAGGAAATAAAAATTTAAAAAATTATATATGGGCAAAAATTGTGATGCTAAAAGTTTGAATTCTAAACAATCTTTCAGAGAGAAATTTATATATTACCGATTTTACTGTGATTTAATAGTTATTATTTTCAGAAAGTTTTATTATCTTAATACAAAGAAATTTCAGATTTCATAATTTCAAATTTCGGAAGCACATTCTTTAATAGAATTTTCGGTTCTTTTTTGATCTGGCTAGACGTCAAACTTAGTCTGTATTGCTCGCGTTCTGCTCTAATTTTTGCACTCGAATATCGAAAATTTTACAATACATAAAATGAATTGCTATTAACATTTATTTAATAATAAAGAAGAATATATATCCAATTCATATTTAATTCTCATGTGGTCCAATTTTCCATTGTATATGGTTCATATTTAATTTATTAATACATTTGTATTTACTTAATTGCAACTCCAATTTATATATATATTTTTTTTTCCCTTTCTCTCTATTTCTTTTTTCTTTTTTCAATATTCTTTAGGTATGAGTAAAATTTGGCCAATTACCATTGAAGCACAAGCTATGGTAATATTATGTTTGCACATGTTAATTATTAGCTTTGTGGTATTCTGTATACACAATATCATTAATTATCTCTTAGGAGATTTAAGTAGAATGATAATAGAACTTGATATGTTTTTTGAAATTCATAGATATTATAATTATATATATATATATATATATATATATATATATATATATATATATATATATATATATATATATATATATATATATTATATATTAATACTACTTATTACGTTTTTTGATAGGGTGATCCAGGTTGTGAAATAACCGATTCATATGTTTGGCTAACACATTACGCAAGTTGGCACAATTTTTGGAAGGTCAAAAGTTGCGATTTTCCCTCTAAATATTTCCTTTTTAAGTTGAAGGTTTCATTCAGTTTAGTTCTCATGCGCAAAAAATGACCACAGTACCCCATATTCAAGCAAACAACATAATGTAGTTGCATTAAACCCATGTTCATTTAAAATGCAAATGCAAATAGAATTTGATTACGTAAATAAATATTTATAAAAGTTAACGGTTAGCGTTAATCTGATTTAGAATTCATTAAAAATGTACCTAAAACCAGTCTAAGTCAACCCATTAGGTATATACATAAGTTCATCTAGATGTAAAATAAATAAATAAATAAATTACTGTAATCACAATAAATAAATAACTGTTCATTGTTTTGCATTAACTAATTAGCTGCTTGTGAAGAACATTATTTTTATTCTCGTGACTAATTCTTCTTAAAACTAAAAATATTGAAAACTGGATTGTTTACAAAACTAAAAGCTAAAAGAGAAAGAGGATGGGGAGAAGGATAAGCGGCGAAAGAGAAAGAGGGACATGCAAAAAATCTTTGGAGATTTCATTATTAAAAAAATTAGAATTAGAAAAACAGAATGCTATTTTATATGTCAAGTATTATTTCTATCATTGTCACTGGTGTTATTATCACTATCATCATCATCATGATTATAGTTATTTTATTGTTTTTTATTCAAATCGTATCGCTTAATTTCTTATACTTGTAGAAATAAATGAAGCAAAAAGGATCTCTTAAATTATACAGCGAAAAAAAATGTTTTTATTCTTTATTTACAGGCACAAGAAAATAAGAAAATTAAAAATACAAAAAACGAAAACATATATGTATATCCATCGCTATATACAAACCAAAAATATTTACTGAACTCTTTCAAATAAAAACTGATAAATTAACAAAACACAGAAATAAAAGTTTTATTTAAAAAAAAAAAGAAGAAGAAAACAAGGGAAAAGAAAAGCAAGAATCAATAACATAAACACATATCTTTAAACTGTAAATACATTAACATAATGACACTTATAAAACCCCAAGCAAAATAAAACACGCTAAACCAAATTTTAAACACCTTCTTACATTTTCTTCACTTATATTAACTAGATTAGTTGCATGTGGATAGTGTTATTTCCATGACCATTTCTTCTTAATAAAGGAGAGGAGATTCTGTATGTCTTTGGCGCTTTTATTTTTAAGAATTTTGAACAAAATTATTGTAGGAAAATTATTTTATATCACAAGCATATATTTTTTTATCCTTACTGTAATTATCGCCATCAATATTATTATTGACATAATAATAATAATAATAATTTACTTGTTTTTGCTCCAATTTTAGCATGTAATATTTTATTCACGCTGAAAATAAATGAAAAAAAAAAAAAACTCTCATAAATTATAGAGATACAGAAAAATAATTTTGTTCTTTTATTCTGAATATACATACACAAGTGAACAAAACAGAAATAAAAAGAACATATCCATAACTACACGCAAACAATAACCTTTACTCCACTTTCCCCAAATCAAAACTCATACATTCACGAAAGAGCTAAAATCAATAACACAAATCTTTAAGCGTTTAGAGACATTACCACAATGGCATTTATGCCACACCAAGTGAAATATAATGCTCTAAAATCCATTTAAAACTCATTCTTATATTTGCTTCATTTGCATTAACTATATTAGTTGCTTGTGGATAATAATTCTTCCATAATCGATTCTTTTTCAAGTAATGAACACTAGACTGGTTATAAACTAAATATTTAAAAATGGGTAAATCTAGATGCCATATCAAGTATATCTTTAGTGCTTATTAAAAAAAAAAATTTAAACACAATGAAAGAAAAAGAAAATAGTAATATATCTTTTGAGCTTTCATATAAAAAAAAAATACTAAAACACAATCATTGAAGGTCAGAGGATGATCATCTTCATTATTATTTTATTGGATTTTTGCTCAAATTTTATCAATTATTATTTTTATTATTATGAAAAAAAAGCCCTCTATGTAGCGAAAGAATTTTTTTATTATTATTTTCTTCTCAACTTACAGACACAAATGACTAAAAAAGAAAAAAATATATATCCGTAACTGTATGCAAACTACAAACCTATACTCCACTCCCTAATGTCAAGACTCATCAATTCAAAAAAAAAAAAAAAAAAAAAAAGTTTATTTAAAAATGAAAAGCAAAAATCAACTCACACCACATCAAACGAAACACAACTAAAACCTATTTAAAACTCATTCTTTCATTTGTTTTATTTGCTTTAATTATTTTCATTTATAAATTTTCCCCATGACCAATTCTTCCCAAAGTATAAAAAACTAGACTGGTTACAAAATAAAAGATATAAAAAAAGGGAGGGAAGAGATAGAAAGCGATGCAATATGTCTCTGGTGCTTTCATTAAAAAATTAGAACAAAATCACTGAAGAAATATTATTTTCTAGGTCAAATGATTTTGCTAATTCTACTACGGTCATTATCACGATCATTACAGTTATAATTATCATCGTCATTATTATTCTTGTTTTCTTGGGTTTTCTTCGAATTTTATCACTGAATTGCTATTGTAAATAAATAAATTTATAAATAGTAAACAACATTATAAATAATGTATCAAAAGGGAAAAGGTTTTATTTGTTTCTTCTTAATTTATAGATACAAGTAAATAAAAAAGACAAAACATATCCATAACTATATGCAAACGACAAATCTTTACTCCACTCCCTCAAGTCAAAATTCATGAATTCCAAACAATAAAGCAAAAGTTTTACTTAGAGCAAGAATCAATAACACACGAACACAAATCTTTAAAACGTAAAGATATTTTCACAATGGCACTCAGTGGCGTATCCATGAGGGGGGGGGGGGTGAAATTTAAATAAATACCAAGTGTAATTATGAATTCTTTTTTAAATGCAGCGAAACCCACTAAGACGGAATAAAAAAAAACAGAAAATATTCTGTTTTAGGCAGGGTTTTATTTTAGAAGGTACATTTATTAGACGGACCATGACATTTTACGTTTAATACATATTTCTGTTAAACACATGTTCCATTTTCATAGGCTTTACTGTATACAAAATGATATGAGATGACTAAAATTGCATTGTTAATTTCTATTAGTTTAAGGAACACGCTAATAAAATATTTACTCACATTTTTTTTTCTGTTTGAGAGTCTCTGATTTGAGGTAATGCTTAGGAGGAGAGTAATAAGAGGAATCTTCTCAGTATGAACTGCAAAGCCTTGAGTCCTTTTTGAAATTTAAATGCTTGGTAGGTTACAGGTTTTGTTATACACCATTGTTATTTGTTATTTAATTTCTACGACTTTCCAAAATATAGACGAGCAGATTTGTTCTATGGTTTTGTAACTTCTTGACTAGAAATAAGCTTTATTTACGCTTCAAATACCTGAAAATTTTAATTGAGTGATCTCGAACATAGGAATTTTTTTCTATCAGCAACATTTTATGACTGAAATCTATTCAGAAAATAGTCAAATTCGGTGTTTCAGGAGATGATTTTCTGGGCGCGACAGTCTCGCAAAGGTCATCATCAGGGAGCAATCATCTGTAATTTTAAATGTATCCCATTTATGAGAAAATGAAAAAGGCCATTTGATTCCTAGATACTTAAATAGTAAGTATGCAAATGTATGTATCAGAATATTGAGTGAATGTATTAAGCAGGGGAGGGGATGAGAACGCCCTTAAATAAGTTTAAATTTTCCGTTTACTTCAGTTTTATTTATTATGTATTGACAAGTTATTTTTTAGCAGCTAATTTTAAGTATTCGTTAAATAAACAATAAAACCTATTTGGTGGAGTGGTGAGGGAAGGCATTCTGAGTTAATCCCCACCAGAGCTAAGGAAAAATACAGTAAATGTCGCGCATATGAATCACTAATAAAAATAGTCACTTTTACGAATCAGACCAATCAAAACAAAGCTAGCAGCATTATATTTATATTTTGTTCGAAATTCACCCCTTTTTTGTAAAAAAATAAAATTCTGTCCGAAATTCATGATGCATTTAACTGGTTGTGTCTGTAACTTAAAAATGGAAGAAACTTGTAGTAATAAGTGCCTATTTTTAGTGGAAATTCCTCACTCGTTTCCATATACTGTAAAAAAATTTCGTAAAATTTCAGTAGATGTACCCTAAATTAACTGTACTTGTACCGTTTTCACTCTTTACGGTATGGGTACCGTACTTCTAAGGTATATTAAGCGTAAAAAACCGTATATGCGCCATTTCGATTATAAACGGTATTTATACCGTAAAATGATTTTTTTTTTCAGTAAAAAATCGCTATTTATATCGTAAAATAAATATTTTTCATTAAGGAAAAAGCTGGTATCCCCGACTCGGTGTACGGCAACCCCTGAAGTGATGCTCTTGCTCTCGTTACGTAATGCGTTCAGGCCTCAGGAGATGGGGGGGGGGGGGGGTGCAGCCGGTACATATACTTTAAATATTTTACGGTACATATACCGTCCAGTTAAATTATCGGTCAGAAAGTTGCCAGTATATGTACCGTAATTTTTGACAAAATTTTTTTACAGTGTAGAAGAAGGAACGAAGTCTATCAATGCTCGTTTTGGAAAAACGTAGCGGTCTTATTATTACTGAAAATAAGCCCTTGGGTATAAGAAATGGTCATTTACTGCCATACTGTCGCCTTGGGTTTTTGACTACTGTACTGTGGATGTGAGGAGTCTTTTAAAAGGTTTTCTTTTCTATAAGCCCTTGGGTATTAGAAATGGTCATTTACTGCCACACTGTCGCCTTGGGTTTTTGACTACTGTACTGTGGATGTGAGGAGTCTTTTAAAAGGTTTTCTTTTCTATAAGCCCTTGGGTATGAGAAATGGTCGTTTACTGCCACACTGTCGCCTTGGGTTTTTGACTACTGTACTGTGGATGTGAGGAGTCTTTTAAAAGGTTTTCTTTTCTATAAGCCCTTGGGTGTAAGAAATGGTCATTTACTGCCACACTGTTGCCTTGGGTTCTTGACTACTGTACTGTGGATGTGAGGAGTCTTTTAAAAGGTTTTCTTTTCTTGCCCTTTTAGGAAATATTGAATTGAAAAGTCAGATATCTTTCATGTTTCACAGTAGCGTTTTATTTATTGATTTAGTCAATATGGTACCGTTTAAGAAAATCATAACATGATACAGTACAAAGTCTCAAATCCGGACATCCGAAATTCGGAATTCTCCAAAATCCGGACATTTTGGAAACTAGCTTTTTTTTTTTTTTTTTTTAATATTTCGTTTTTTTTTTTTTTTATATTTATTTATATATGCCTTGGACTGAATCGTTTTTCCCCCTTCTGTTATATTTGTCTCCATATATTTTCCAATTTGATATCTTTACGCTTTTATTCGATCATTCCTTACTCAACGCTCTCCCCTCCCCACCAATCTCCAAAAATTGCATCAATTTATTCAATAAATTGAAGCCGTGATATAGATGTCTGATAATCTTTATTGGCGACTTCCCAATATTCCATAGGAAGCGCCGCATTCATAGTTGTATTTAGCTGCAGGAAAACAGAAAAAAGTAATTAAAAGAAAAGAATGAAAAAAACCATTTTCCTTACCTAAATAAATAAATAAATATCTCCGTCGTTATTTGACGAATTATGTTCAAATTTACAGCAAGTTGCAATAATAGCAAATTAGGCTGTTTTCCCAAATTTTATCAAAATATGACAATTTATTCCAAAATCGGAGCACCACACAAAAAAGGCCACTAGAGTAACTGAAAAGAAAAAGAAAGGATTGAATTATCTGGCTGTTTGTTTTGTTTATTTTAGTCCGTAACTTCCGAGTCGAAAGTTATCGGAATGAGATCGTTAGCTTTCAGTAGATACTATGTTTCGTTATGCAGAAAGAAACCATGCACAGATTTTTTTATTATTATTATTAGGCTAGGCTTGTTGAGCGGATTAGGAATGATGACATGTGAGTCAAAGCTTCTGTTTTCTTCTATTTTTGCACGAAAAAAATAAAGGAAAAATATTTTTAAAGGGAAAAAAAATAGACAACGTAAAGAAGATAATATGGAAAAGGGGCAGGACACATTTTTCACGTCTAAAAACAGCAGGGCGCATCGGCACTTAAAAAAAAAGGGCAGTGCGCAGCACCCTTTGAGAACATCAAATGGGAACAATAGGGAGCATAAAAACAAATAATAACGGTTTTTTTTAAACCTTTTAAAAAATATATTATTTTATTGGAATATCGTATTAGTGTGTATCTTTATACAGCATTGCAAATGCCTTCCTGACGTAAATAAATCGGTGTGTGTGTGTGTGTGTGGGGGGGGGGGGGGGTGATTAGTTTTTTAATAACTGCAAATGATTTATAATTGATAAAGCAGCGTAAAATAACGGACATATTCAATTACCTAACAGAAAAATTTCATTTTGTAAGTAAAATTTCCTGAAATTGTGATAATTAAAAAAAAAAAAATATTCCTCTATTGAAATATTTGCTTTATTATTACCTTATTTCAGTAAAATAAATGGGGGTGGGGTGTAGATTATTATTATTTTTTTTACCTTTTTAAAAATATATTCATTTTTTAAAATATTTAATTTGCTTCAGTATAATATTTTTCAGTATTGAAATGCGTTCGTCATAAATAAATAACGGGGGGGTAGGGGGGGGGGGGCAAACTGCAAATGATCCGAAATTCGGAAAAATCCAAAATCCGGAATCGCTGAAGTCCGGAGGATTCCGGATTTTGGACTTTGTACTGTAATGGTTTATCTAATCTATTTCATTAAAAAATCGGAAGTTTTAACTAAACAAAATATGTGTTGGTTAAAGGAATTTTATTTTTATTTAAACTATTTAAAACGTGCATTAATACAGAATAAATTGTCTTTTATCAAACTTTCAGACCAACGAACTTATAAGACATTTAATAGAGTAAAATGGAAATTTACCTTAAAAAAATATTTTCATGCTCCCGATTAAAAAAATAAAATACAATTACAGTAAAACCTGTTAAAACAGAAACTGTCTGTAACGGAATCCTGCCTTAAAGAGGAAATTTTTATGGTTCTTATAAAAAGAATGCAATATAATTATACTTGTTAAGTCAAAAACCTGCCTAAAACGGATTTTTTCCGGCTGCATGCGATTCTGCCTTAGCAAGTTTGTTTGTATATGGAATTCAGTACCTACTATAACAAAAACTTGTTAAAAACGAAAATTTCCCTCAGTCTCTTGCGATTCCGTCTTAACAAGTTTTATTGTATCCCCCCCCCCTCCCTCTTCTGTGAACGGATAAGTCAGGGTACATCACTGATGGCACTTACACCATCCCAAACGAAACACAACGCACTTAATTCCATTTAAAATTCATTCTTTAACTTGCTTTATTTGAAATTATTGGATTAGTTGTTTATGAAGAATAATATTCCCATAACCATTTCTTCTTAAAGATAAGAAAAAATCTCACCAAACTAGTCTGATTACAAACTAAAAACTAAAAGAAGGAATAGAGATAAGAGAGATGCTATATATCTGTGGTGTTTTATGGAGGAATATTATTTATGAAGGACAATTATTTTATATGTCAAATGTTTTTGTCGATGCCACAACGGTCATTATCGCTATCATTATTGCTATCATTATCATCATCATTATTATTATTTTCTTGATTTTTGTTCAAATTTTATCACTTAATTTCTTATTCATTGTCAAAAGAAATGAAAAAAACACTCATAACTAATGTAGCGAAAGAAAAAAAAATTCTTCTTTTCTTCTCAACTTACAAATACAAGTGAATAAAAGAAAGACAAAAACATATCCGTAACTATATGCAAACAACAAACCTTTACTCCACTCCCTCAAGTCAAAACTCATAAATTCAAAAGAATAAAGAAAGAAAAAGTTTCACTTAAAAAAGAAAAAAAGCAAGAATCAATAACACGAACACAAATCTTTAAACTGTAAAGACATTTCCACAATGGCACTTACACCATCCCAAGCGAAACACAACACACTAAACCCCATTTAAAACTCATTCTTCAATTTAATAAAAAGATTGCTTTTGAGGGAGTAAGAAGAGGGAAAAAAAAAACCTCTCTCTGAAAGGCGCCGTCGGCCTGCTCATCTCTGCGATCTCCATGCATATAGACGCCGTAAAGAACCTCCCCAAATCCGTAGGAATAATTTAAAATAAGAGCAGCGGAGCGGACCGATTTATTCAACTAACGCTCGTATATTATCTTTCCCCAGCGTTCCCCGAGATTGAAAAGCAAGATCTCTGCAAGAATTGATTTTCCGCACCAGCCAGCCCCGAAGCTGTGTGAAGGAGAGAATACCAAAAGCGTTGTTGCCACTCGGGTTGAGCGTAATCCATGTCGCCATGTAATTTCGGACAGCCTGGGGGTGCGATGTGATTGTTTCGGGGGGAAATAACTGAATTATCCGGAAGGGTGGCTTGCCATAACCGTGGTTCCCGCGGTTCCTATGAGTAAGTCGTTACTAATCGCTCAACGTCTTCTCGCCTCGTAGAGAGTTCGACTTTAGTCAGAGACACTATTTTTGCTGTCAGTTCCCATCAGAATGTTATCGTTTTCTATATGCTGATGATGAAATTAGTTTTAAGTTGTTTTAATCATTCCGGGATCTTGCCCAAAGAAATCCAAGGACAAATTCATAATTGATAATTTCAATTAACATATTCAAGACTTTATGAAGGTTTTCCTTTATATGATATGCGCTTGCAGTCTTCTAGATAAATACAGAAGACCATCTAAGTTCTATGTAGACACGAATCAGAATTTCTGAAATATGACGAACATACATCAGACGCACGACTTTCTGACTCGTACATTTACTTAAATGGGATTGCATGGTTTTCGTTGGACAGATAGGTGCAAACGATTATTTTTATAAATCATATGCCACAAAACAGTGTTATTCGTTCACTGATGTTGAAATGATTCGTTGAAAATGAAATCCAGAAATCCCGATTTCGTTCAAAACTTCCTTTTGACTTTTTAAGTTAAATTATTATTATTCGCCATTATTTTGCTTATTAATCGCTATTCTTTGCTTAGCTGCTGAAAAGTTTTAAGCACTAGAGTATTAAATATATCACCGTGTGATACAGGATGGCTACAACTAAAACACACTTACTCCGACCCCTCTGCATATTGAACTACTCACTGTATAAGCTTCAAATTTTGTACATGTATACTGTTCAAGGTATGAGGAAACGGATTACGCAAAAACAAATTTAGATCCAGAAATCACCGATGGATGCGTTGTACAACTAGAAATATTCTGAAAAGACACAAAAACACATTTTAAACACATTTTATTTGAAAGTACCAAAAAAATTCATGTGACAAGGACATTATCAACGCAGAAAATGCTGCTCAATGTGGTTCCCTTCTTGAAGATGTAAAATCTGCAAGGAGTCAGTGCATCTGCAAAGTGTCTGTGGATAGCTTGTTCAACTTCGGATCGTAACTGTTCGACTAAGATGTTTCTCACACGCCGAGTGATGCTTTCTTTCAAGTCTGACAAGTTTACCAGATGTCGACGATAAGCAAGATATTTAAGTGTCCCTAAAGCGAAAAAATCACACGAATTAAGATCTGGAGAACAAGATGACCAGGTTGTCAGAAACGCACGACTGATTACTCTGTCATTAATGAAACGTTGCCGAAGAAACTGCTGTACACAGAATCCAGTGTCTAAAGATGCTCCACACCTTGCATAAAGGTAATTGATTTAAGAGATTGTCACTGTTGCAAATGAGGTACAACAAAAGTTTGGAGCATACTTTTGTACCTGTTGGCCGTCAAAGTGTATGTCACACGGTCTCTTTGACAAGGCGAGTAACCTCTTCGAAAGAGAAAAGTCCAATAATGAATGTGGTTATGAATCCACACCAGACTGTAACTTTCGGTGAGTAGAGTGGAATCTCTTGGAAGTTATGGGAGTATTCCGTGTTCCAAATGCAAATGCGACAGTTATGGGTGTTCATTGTTCTACTGAGTTGGAAATTGGCGTTACTGCTCTACAGAATCTGACATGGTTACTATGCATCCACTTCAACTCTAGCAACGAATGTCAATGCAAAGGTCAGCCAGTCTCTTCTCTTTGTCTATTGCCAGTAACTGTTGATTATAACTGATTTTGTACGGGGAACAATGCACCATTTTCCTTTTTATTCCACACTGCACTAAGTCTACAACATTATCCATTGACTGTTCAACAATAGTGGTGGCAACATCTTCAACGACATCTGAACGAACCGGTTTGTGTCCTTAACCCAGCTGAACCCCAATTTCAACTTTTTGAATCGAGCGATCATTCTCCTGAGAGCTTGTGAAAGAAATGGTCATTTGCACCAATTCTTAAGTCGGCGAAACTTTCAAATTATGGCTGCATCATTTCCTTTGTTTTTATAAAAGAGCTTCACAAGCAAAGAGCATTCTGGCAACGTGACAGCCATCACTGATAAGAATGACATTCCTCAGTTTTTATCCTCTTTTATACCCAGCAAACCATGGGTTTATGCAAATTTTTGTGCTTACAGTACGAAATTGCAGTTACAATGGCAGTTTAAGCTTCTTTACCTTTTTTCTTTTCTTCATTCCTTAAGGGTAATGGAAGTAAAAAAGGAAAAATTTGATTTCGCATGTGTTTTATTATTGTTATTATTGTATTTTTACTTATTTTCTGTTACACAGTACCATCGGTATTTCTGGAACTAGTATTTTTTTTTTTTTTTTTTTTTTTTTTTTTGCGTAATCCGTTTCCCATGTCTTGAATAGCATGTGTACAAAATTTGAAGCCTTACACTGAGTAGTTCGATATGCGTGCAGAGTAGGAGTCAGAATAGGGATTTTTTAATTCTGGCTACCCGGTGCTTTACATTGTTTCGTATACCAATGATTTCTTAATGTCTAATCACACCAATTCTTTGGATGAAGTACTCGCCGAATCATGTAATTTAGAGACATAAATGCAAGGACGGATTCAAGCAGAGGGTTCACGGAGGTCACACAGGACCCACTCCTAAGCCAATAAATCTTTTACAAAAAAAGCTGATTTTTCGTATGAAAATGTGCATTAATGTTTAGAAAATGCTTCATTTACGAGCGTGACACCATAATGAATACACTGTAGCATTACTACAACCTCCCATAAATCAAAGACTGGATTCGACTGCATAAGCGATCGTACTTTCTTTTCCTTTTCTCCATTCTAGTTTTCTTTCATTTTGATATCTTCTATTATTTCCCTAAATAATGAAGATTCCTTTCCAAAAATGATGTATTACAATAATTATAAAAAATGCTTCATTTACGAGCGTGACACCATAATGAATACACCGTAGCATTACTACAACCTCCCATAAATCAAAGACTGGATTCGACTGCATAAGCGATCGTACTTTCTTTTCCTTTTCTCCATTCTAGTTTTCTTTCATTTTGATATCTTCTATTATTTCCCTAAATAATGAAGATTCCTTTCCAAAAATGATGTATTACAATAATTATAAAAAATGCTTCATTTACGAGCGTGACACCATAATGAATACACCGTAGCATTACTACAACCTCCCATAAATCAAAGACTGGATTCGACTGCATAAGCGATCGTACTTTCTTTTCCTTTTCTCCATTCTAGTTTTCTTTCATTTTGATATCTTCTATTGTTTCCCTAAATAATGAAGATTCCTTTCCAAAAATGATGTATTACAATAATTATAAAAAATGCTTCATTTACGAGCGTGACACCATAATGAATACACCGTAGCATTACTACAACCTCCCATAAATCAAAGACTGGATTCGACTGCATAAGCGATCGTACTTTCTTTTCCTTTTCTCCATTCTAGTTTTCTTTCATTTTGATATCTTCTATTGTTTCCCTAAATAATGAAGATTCCTTTCCAAAAATGATGTATTACAATAATTATAAAAAATGCTTCATTTACGAGCGTGACACCATAATGAATACACCGTAGCATTACTACAACCTCCCATAAATCAAAGACTGGATTCGACTGCATAAGCGATTGTACTTTCTTTTCCTTTTCTTCATTCTAGTTTTCTTTCATTTTGATATCTTCTATTGTTTCCCTAAATAATGAAGATTCCTTTCCAAAAATGATGTATTACAATAATTATAAAAAATGCTTCATTTACGAGCGTGACACCATAATGAATACACCGTAGCATTACTACAACCTCCCATAAATCAAAGACTGGATTCGACTGCATAAGCGATCGTACTTTCTTTTCCTTTTCTCCATTCTAGTTTTCTTTCATTTTGATATCTTCTATTGTTTCCCTAAATAATGAAGATTCCTTTCCAAAAATGATGTATTACAATAATTATAAAAAATGCTTCATTTACGAGCGTGACACCATAATGAATACACCGTAGCATTACTACAACCTCCCATAAATCAAAGACTGGATTCGACTGCATAAGCGATTGTACTTTCTTTTCCTTTTCTCCATTCTAGTTTTCTTTCATTTTGATATCTTCTATTGTTTCCCTAAATAATGAAGATTCCTTTCCAAAAATGATGCATTACAATAATTATACCTAAAATGTAGCAACATATATGTATCCTTGCAATGACTATGAAATACCGCATTTTGCTTCAGGAATATATTACCAATTCTTAGTTTACTGTGATCGAAATAATTTCACTTTTTTGTGTCTCATCGATTAATGACTGGAAAAAGCTTGTTACGATTTGAATTAGACCAATTATATCACTTCGTTAGTGTTAGTACTCAATGATCATACGCAGGATTTGCGTTAGGGAGGAAGGGAGGACAATGGTAGATAGTTGATACATTCTCTCAATATTTCAAATTAAATCTTACAATTTTCAAAGATTCAGCGATGTTCTTCCGCAGTATACCCATGCTTCGCCCATGAGTACTGAAATGCGGATATTTTAAGTAAAGTTTTCGGCACTTAAACTTATATAGTCTTTCCAACATTGGCTCTCTTTACATAAAGATAGAGAAACAATGGTCATACACACCTGTCCCTGTCACTGGATGACTGCAAATTACTGTGGAAGACGCACCGACATCCAGCAGTGTTATGTAAACTCGTCGTGAAAATGAGTTAATTCAAATTTAAACTCATCAACTAGAAAACTGTTTAGTTTATACTCAAATTCATAGTTTAAAACGAATCTGTTTAATCCAAATTCGCCCCATGAAAAGAGTCTTTGCAAAATTTGTTTTCCTTACTTTACAGGGCTGCACTAAAGAATTCGCACACAAGAGTGTATCTTAAATGTATTGAGTTGCAAGGGGACTACATTGAAAAATAATATGAAATTATGTCAAAAATCTTGTACTTTCACTGTCAGGTCGAGAACTTATTAAAGCATTCTCGTAATGATTGATAAACAATGGTCATACACATCTGTCCCTGTCACTAGATGACTGCAAATTACCATGGCAGATTGCCATTTCAACAATGATATGTAAACTCGTTGGAGTTGATTCAAATTCAAACTCATCAACCAGAAAATTGGTTAGTTCATGCTCAAATTCATAGTTTAAAACGAACCCGTTTAATCTAAGCTCATCTCATAAAAGGAGTCTTTCCAAAATTTGTTTTCCTTACATAACGATTGATAAACAATGGTCATACACACCTGTCCCTGTCACTGGATGACTTCAAGTTGCTGTGGAAGACACTTTCAGCAGTGGCAGTCTTATGTAAACTCGTCGTGAAAAGGAGTTAATTCAAATTCAAACTCATCAACTAGAAAATCGGTTAGCTTACATTCAAATTTATAATTTACAAATGGAATCCGTTTAATCTAAATCCATCTCATAAAAGGAGTCTTTCCAAAATTTGTTTTCCTTACATAACGATTGATAAACAATGGTCATACACACCTGTCCCTGTCACTGGATGACTTCAAGTTGCTGTGGAAGACACTTTCAGCAGCGGCAGTCTTATGTAAACTCGTCGTGAAAAGGAGTTAATTCAAATTCAAACTCATCAACTAGAAAATCGGTTAGCTTACATTCAAATTTATAGTTTACAAAATGAATCCGTTTAATCTAAATTCATCTCATGAAAGGAGTATTTCCAAAATTTGTTCTCCTTACATAATAACTGATAAACAGTGGTCATACACACACTTGTGCCTGTGAATGGATCTCTGAAAGTTACTGTGGAGAACTTACAGTAGTGTTATGTAAACTCGTCGTGAAAAGCAGTTAATTCAAATTCAAACTAATCAACTTGTAACTGAGCTAGATCACACTCAAATTCAAAATTTCTAAAATGAGTCCGTTCAATCCAAATACATCTCGTAATGGAGCGATTTTACAATAAACTCATTTTATTTGCTCCTGGAGAAAAAAGTATTAGATTTGAAATAGGGAATGGTCTACATTTCAGTTAAAAAATATTTCTTCCTAGTTTAAAATTGAAAAATTACTTAATCTTACCCTGTTAATTATTACCCTGTTAATTGAAATATTTAGAATGTGATTCATATTATCCAAATGAATTTGTTGCATATCCTTTAAAATTCTTTGCAATTAACATTTACAAAGCCATTAGTCACCTCTCATAAGTATTTTAATCTATGTGCGAAAGATGAGTTTGAATTGTAATTTAGAATAAAACTCACTGAAAAAAAAAATTTTGGCCCAAGTTCATTTTTGATAAACTGAATCAAACTCAAGTCGAAATTCATAAAAACTGAATCAATTCACGAGTTTAGGATCAGTTAGTTCACTCATGAACAACAATGATTCCCAGGTAACATTTCTTCTACTTTAACCTAACCTTTTAAGCGATTGCCAATAACGCAATACGTTTTCCATTTCTGTTTAAACTTTAAAGCTTCATAAAATAACACCTATGCAAAATATCAGTATGTATATTGGCATTTGAATATGCTACATATATACAGGGTGATTCATAAAAGATGGGCAGAACTTTAAGGGGTTATAGTACACTTAAAGACAAATAATATTAAATAGGAGACTAAGGGTCCCAGACGTATTCCCAAGGAGATAGGGGGCATTAAAGTTTAGGGTCCGAAATTTCAAATGATTATAAAACATGGAAAAATTGGTCGATTCGTTTGCGGTTTTTGCAAAAAATTTTCTTTATGCCAGTATTTTCTTGAAATAAAATTTTAAAGTTCAATTTCAAAAAATGCCGATAGGGGGCGCTTTAGACTTTGGAGTAACAAACAACTATTTTTTAACGTTATTTTTTGTATTTCTTTAAATGATTTCGAAAGCTTAGACTTAAACTTAAATTTTGATCTAAAAATCTGAGTCCTAACGAGTAGTTAAGTAGCGTAAACTGAAATTTGAAATTTGAAACCCTTCTCCCCCCAGAACAAAAATCAGTTATTCCCGATCTTTGTGTCGTAGATTAGGCTCTAACTACTGCCGCGTTTTGCTAAAATTATTCTTTATGTCAGTATTTTCTTGAAAATAAATTTTAAAGAAAATTTTCAAAAAATTCCGATAGAGGGCGCTTTAGACTTTGGAGTAACGAACAACTATTTTATACCGTTATTTTTTGTGTCTCATTAAATGCTTTCTAAAGCTTAGACTTAAATTTTCAGCCCAAAATCTGAATCGTTAGACGTGGTTAAGTTTCTGGGGAGAGAGGTTTGAAATTTCTACTCCTGAGCACAGTTCAGTTTACCATGTCCACACATTGTGTGCTGTGATACGAGGTAAAAAGACACAAATTAGGATTATGTTACCAAAGCATATTTATTAACATGTAACCACAATAAATGTTCAAAATTGTGACCACCAGAGGTTATGCACGCAGAACAACGGCGACGAATGGAACGGCGAACATTCGCGAAAACATCAGGCTTTTCGAGCACTTCCCCTACAGCGGCGGAAAGTCTGGCGACCAGTTCCTCGGGGGATTCAATGGGTGTCTCATACATAAGAGCCTTCAATCGTCCCCAAAAAAAGAAATCGAGGGGTGAAAGATCTGGCGAGCGAGCAGGCCAAGCAACAGGACCACCTCGACCAATCCATCTGTTCGGAAATGTGATGTCCAGATAGTTGCGGACGTCTCGTACGTAATGGGCTGGCGCTCCATCGTGCTGGAACCACATGACCCGCCGGATGCGTGGAGGAACAACGTTTAACAGGTCTGGCAGCACATGTTGCAGAAATGTGAGGTATGTTTTACCGTTGAGGCGTTCAGGAAGAAGGTACGGTCCGATTAGGTGGTCTCCGAGGATTCCTGCCCAAACATTGATGGAAAAGCGTCTCTGATGAGCATGTGGATACGTAGCATGTGGATTGACATCCGCCCATACATGTGCATTGTGTGTGTTAAATGTACCTTCACGTGTGAAGGTACATTCATCGGTGAAAAGCACAGTTCGTCCAAAATGTGGATTTAGCGCGTTCTGCTGCAGAAACCAGCGGGCGAATTCAATACGATTTGGATAATCCCCTGGAGACAGTTTCTGGACTCGTTGCACATGAAACGGGAGCAAATGTTCATCCTTCAGTACCCTCCAAGTCGTGGACTGTGAGGTATCCACCTGGCTAGCCACTGTTCGTGTACTTGTACTTGGCTGCGCCGCTACTACATCCAGAATGGCTTCTGCAACAACTACTGATTCGTCCTTTTTTGCACGACCTGCATTCGACCGGGAAGCGAGAAATGATCCCGTCTCACACAACTGTCTGTGCAAGCGCTCGAAAGTTTTGCGGTTAGGCAACCGCCTGTTAGGAAATCGCTCTCCGTACATTCGTTGTGCCTCTGCACCATTTCCATCTGCCGCTCCGTAAATTAAATGCATCTCAGCCTTTTCCTTATTCGTGAAGGGCACCATCTTCCGATTCATTACTACAGCGACTTACACTTGACTCACCGTTCAGTGGTTTTTATGCCTGAATCGTGTCGAAATTTTGCATACGTGTTCTTCTTCTTCCCCATTTGACATTTGCATACTTTCTGTTTCCTTCTTCACCCGGTGACTAGCGTCAGGAATGGAGCTTTAACGTTTGCATGAGCGACGTTTCCAACTGTGCCAGTGCCTTTATGAGTGAATTCCGACTATGCAGTCCTTGACGAAAGTTGTATTTTTGCCTCGTATCACAGCACAGAATCGTTGGGCATGGTTAAGTAGTGCAAACTGAACTATGTTCAGAAGTTGAAATTTGAACCCCCTCCCCTCGCTACTGAACCACGCTCAGCGATTCAGATTTTGAGCTGAAAATTTAAGTTTAAGTCTAAGCTTTAGAAAGCATTTAATGAGACACAAAAAATAACGGTATAAAATAGTTGTTCGTTACTCCAAAGTCTAAAGCGCCCTCTATCGGAATTTTTTGAAAATTTTCTTTAAAATTTATTTTCAAGAAAATACTGACATAAAGAATAATTTTAGCAAAACGCGGCAGTAGTTAGAGCCTAATCTACGACACAAAGATCGGGAATAACTGATTTTTGTTCTGGGGGGAGAAGGGTTTCAAATTTCAAATTTCAGTTTACGCTACTTAACTACTCGTTAGGACTCAGATTTTTAGATCAAAATTTAAGTTTAAGTCTAAGCTTTCGAAATCATTTAAAGAAATACAAAAAATAACGTTAAAAAATAGTTGTTTGTTACTCCAAAGTCTAAAGCGCCCCCTATCGGCATTTTTTGAAATTGAACTTTAAAATTTTATTTCAAGAAAATACTGGCATAAAGAAAATTTTTTGCAAAAACCGCAAACGAATCGACCAATTTTTCCATGTTTTATAATCATTTGAAATTTCGGACCCTAAACTTTAATGCCCCCTATCTCCTTGGGAATACGTCTGGGACCCTTAGTCTCCTATTTAATATTATTTGTCTTTAAGTGTACTATAACCCCTTAAAGTTCTGCCCATCTTTTATGAATCACCCTGGATATATTTTCCTTTATCATGCAATAGCAAAAATAAAAATAGAATTTCAAATTTTGCTACACTAGCCATTTAATTTGCCTTTACCATAATTGAAATAGACGAGTCAAAACGCTCTCATAATAAAACTCATAAAATTTTAGGCTGCCGTGAGTAATTCAGGTGACTTTTGACGCCTCAATAATAGTCAACATAATAAACTTTGACCACTCAAGAATATTCTGAGCCTATATATATTTCATGTAGTAATATCTATATCTATCTCACTTGTGAGATCAGAAAGGAACTGTGTGAAAGATTCGGCAGTTTGTTATGTTGTTACAGCAGGGGCATCGACCGGCAACAAAAAATTCTCTTTCAAAACTATTCGCCCCAACTGTATCTAATTGAGTGATTTAAGTCACTGGATGATTGAAGATCATTTACAGGGACTTCTTTGCTTTCAGGCGACAAAATTTCTCATACCTCAAACAGTTACATTGTAAAAAAATCCCTGACGGCTCGGCCTACATGCACAGGTAGATTTCGAAGACGCAGACCGTGGGGCACCTGTTTGTCGGGAATTGCGGAAGAAATTACCTTTTTGCGATGATGCTGCAATTGGAACCGCATACTTCGAAACCAAACTTGTTTGCAGGCGGAGCCAGCAAGGATTTTTTTTTTTTTTTTTTTTGCTATAAGAGTTGGTCCTATAAAAAACATGTCAATATAAAAGTTTTAGATAGTATTAAGAGGATTTATAATAAATTTAAGCGGATTTGAAATTTTGAGAATTGACGAAGTTATGAATTTTTTTCTTCTAAACCCCCCCCCCCTTAAGACAATTTTTAATTATATCAAAAATCTGTCATACATAAATTTTTGGCTCTTCTCCTAGAAGTAATAATAACTTCAAACGGATTCGATATGTATCATAATTAAGAAATTATGGGTTTTTTCTGTTTTCACAAAAAGTCCCCCCCCATTCCCCCCCCCCTGGTTCGATTTTGCCCAATAACGAACTTGACCGAGATTTTATGCCCCTTGATTTTATGTATCAGTTTCGAAAAGATGCGGGAGTTGGAACCGTCTACTTCGAAAAAAAAACTTGTTTGCAGGCGGAGCCGGCAGGGATTTTTTTGTTTTTAATTTTTTTTTTTTGCTATAACGGTTGGTCCTATAAAAAACTTGTCAGTATAAAAGTTTTAGATAATATTAAGAGGATTTATAATAAATTTAAGCGGATTTGAAATCTTGGGAATTGACGAAATTATGAATTTTTTTCTTCTAAAACCCCCTTCCCTCCCCCCTTAAGGCAATTTTTAATTATATCAAAAATCTGTCATACATAAGTTTTTGGCCCTGTTCCTAGAAGTAATAATAACTTTAAACGGATTCAATACGTATCATAATTAAGAAATTATGGGTTTTTTTTCTGTTTTCACAAAAAGCCCCCCCCATCCCCCCCCCCTTGGTTCGATTTTGCCCATTAACGAACTTGACCGAGATTTTATGCCCCTTGATTTTATGTATCAGTTTCGAAAAGATGCGGGAGTTGGAACCGCCTACTTCGAAAAAAAAACTTGTTTGCAGGCGGAGCCGGCAGGGATTTTTTTGTTTTTAATTTTTTTTTTTTTTGCTATAACGGTTGGTCCTATAAAAAACTTGTCAGTATAAAAGGTTTAGATAATATTAAGAGGATTTATAATAAATTTAAGCGGATTTGAAATCTTGGGAATTGACGAAATTATGAATTTTTTCTTCTAAAACCCCCTTCCCTCCCCCCTTAAGGCAATTTTTCATTATATCAAAAATCTGTCATACATAAATTTTTGGCTCTTCTCCTAGAAGTAATAATAACTTCAAACGGATTCGATATGTATCATAATTAAGAAATTATGGGTTTTTTCTGTTTTCACAAAAAGCCCCCCCATCCCCCCATCCCCCCCTCCTTGGTTCGATTTTGCCCATTAACGAACTTGACCGAGATTTTATGCCCCTTGATTTTATGTATCAGTTTCGAAAAGATGCGGGAGTTGGAACTGCCTACTTCGAAAAATAACTTGTTTGCAGGCTGAGCCGACAGGGATTTTTTTTGTTTTTATCTTTTTTTTTTGCTATAACGGTTGGTCCTATAAAAAACTTGTCAATATAAAAGTTTTAGATAATACTAAGAGGATTAATAATAAATTTACGCGGATTTGATATCTTGTGAATTGACGAAGCTATGATTTTTTTTCTTCTAAAACCCCCTTTTTCCCCCCCTTGGCGCCATTTTTAATTATATCAAAAATCTGTCATACATAAATTTTCGGCCCTTTTCCTAGAAGTAATAATAACTTTAAACGGATTCGATACGTATAATAATAAAGAAATTATGAGGGGTTTTCTGTTTTCACAAAAAGCCCCCCCATCCCCCCCCCTTGGTTCGATTTTGCCCAATAACGAACTTGACCGAGATTTTATGACCCTTGATTTTATGTATCAGTTTGGAAGAGATTTATGCAGAATTTTTCCAGTTATCGTGGTCAGAAAAAAGTGACATAGATAGATAGATAGATAGATAGATAGATATATAAAGTTTTGAACTGGGGGTGGTTTTGGGTTCTGGGAGTCATGATCGGCGTAGATCTGCAAAATTTTTTCAAAATTTCCAACTTAGGTGAGAATGTAATAGGTAGTATTTCTTACGAAATCTACCTAAAAGAGAAATGGTTTGCGATCTACCAAGAAATTTTACGAAAATATATAACCTCTTTCAAGTTCGATTCCGAAAAGCGTTCCTTTACCTTTAAAAATGGCAGAAACCAATAGATTTTGAATATTTGATGAAGTATTTCTGAAACTAAAGTCTCTTTTGCTGCTCCTAATTTTTGGAAACGTTACGAAGCAGTTTTTACAGTGTATTAATCAGTTTTCTCAACCCAGTATCAGCACAAAATATTTGTTTTTCGGATGTTAGCAATTCTCAAATAAACATTTTCAGCTGCATAGCAGAATTAATTTATACTGCAAGAGTAACCAAATAATGCTCATATTACGCTGTTAATTTTGCATGTTTGTTTGTTGAACATTAAAATGTTTGTCACAGAAATGACAGTCTTCAAAAAACCACTATTTCGTATTGGTACCGCGTTGGGAAAACTGATTAATAAAATGTAAAAACTACTTCGTAGAATTTTTGAAAATTATGGGCAGCAAAAGGGACTTTTGTTTCAGAAATGCTTTTCTAAATTTCGGAAATATATTGGTTTCTGAGATTTCTGAAGATAAAGGAACGGTTTTTTGGAATCATGGGTAACTTGGAAGAGGTTATATTATATTTCCGTAAACCTTTTTTCTAGACAAAAAAAAAAAAAAAATAAATAAATAAATACGGTGTACCCTTAAAAGAAAACATGTTTTCTTCGATAGGTTTTCCTAGTGTATCATCTGATATTGAGGAAATTTTTAATGGCACATATAACATCAACATCAGTTTTCCAGAATAAAATTTCTATAATCTTGCAATACTTTTCTATTTTTTAAATTGTTCGTTTACGTGCTCAGAAATATGTGGTCTTCTCTGCTGCCTGTGGTCAATCAATTTGCATTTTAGAAATTGACTGTTTTACATTTAGTGCTCTGTGTACTCATACACGAACTGTTTCGAAACTCTTTCAATTAATCTATAATAAATTATAAAGTGGTTGAATATGACATCTTCAAAATATTCCAAGATTTATCATCTGCCTATATCTATCATTTTTTGTGATTCAATGTTTAAATGCGTGAAGCGGTTCCAAATATAATCCAATCATTTTTAAAAAGATTAAACAAACCTGAAATGATTTAAATTACTTCCTTTTTAGAAAAATGACTATAAATCACCACAATAAATTTGTATCTGCAATTTTTTTTTAATTATCATTTCAAAAGGTAAAAAGGTAGAAGCGAAGATTTCTCTATGTATGTGTTGTGTTGTGTCCAGGGATGAGATTTCTCCGCTTTTTTGAATACCAGTATAATTTTATAGAAAATGTTTTTTTAGTTAATCGGAACATTCTGCGATTTAAAATAATAACGTTTTCTCTAAGATTATATTGGTATGCAAAAAAGCGGAGAAATCTCATCCCTGGTTGTGTCGCATGTTGAAATGGAAAGTTTTTGTCTAAACAATGGTAAATCACATTAATAAACTTGGTAATAATTAGATAAGTTCTCTTACACGTGTTAGACGAGTAAACAAGCACTAGCTTGGCAACAAGCTTCTCAAGTCTATATTTGTCTAAAATGTCCTCGACTAATAAAGTTATATCATAAGTCTCTTTCATTGGCTACGGTGCGTGCAGGGAATGAAAAAATAGTTCAGGCAATGTGAAGTTATCCCACGTCTTTTAAGGCAGAGATCCAGATAGATTTTTTGCTATTTTGGAAACGAGATTGAGCTATCAAAATCTTTTTCTTTTAGAAAACTTCGCAAAAATGTGAACTTTTTATTGATCAATCCTTTTTTTCCCAAAATAGCACAAAATCTATATGCATATCTGATTGAATTGAATCAAAAACTGAAATCTATATTTTTAACTGGGTGTGTTACTTTGCAATACGTGAAGCATGTTGAGATTTTCTTTTTGTTTTGAACATTTCATTTCCCTGTCTGATAAATATAGCGTGTATCTTCAGAAAAATCACTTACCTTTTATGTTATAATTTAAAATTCTGCCGCGTTTCATGCATGTTACTTTAGAATTGCAAGTTTGGTGTTGAATTCCATTACATTGACTTCAATTGGATTATATTACATCAGTTTTATATATTTCAACCTTATTTTTTACTTTTACGTAAGTCATATCCGTAAGTTTGTATTCACGACGTCTGTTTCTTTTTTTTCTTTCTTTTTTTTTTTTTTTTTTTTTTTTTTTTGAAAAAGCGCTCTTAGGCATGTGTTAATTGTTCTTCCTCATGCATCTTTGTGATATTATAATTTCTTTCCCAACACCCTCGTATTAAACCTAGTTTTCTCTTCTGTGACAGCTGTGACGTACGGATACTCTGATTAATTCGTAAAAAAAAATCATAAATTTCTGAGGGGCATTTTGGAATTTCGGAGAAAGAATGTTAACCTGACTACCCCATAATTAACCACGCATTCGGACCTGACAACCTTAGAGAGCATTTAAATGTTTTTAAAAATACTTATTTTTGTTTTTCATTTATAATCAGAAGTTCTTTAGTTTTTCTCTCAATATGTTTTAACCAAGCATACTTTGTTTGTAATTTATTTGTTTTCTGTTAGTGGTAATAAACAATTGTCGTTCTTATTAAACTAGTCCTCATTATTACCTGTACTTATTCTAGCTGAAACTTTTGAATTATTCAGTTATATGTACATACTGAAACACAGTAATTACCAGGGTCAATTACATACAAACTATTTTTTCGTTTGGAAATTTCTTTAAATAAGACACAAAATTGGTGATATGATATCTACCCTATATATATAAAATCCTAATGAAACGAATTTGTGAAACGATTTTATGAAACGAATTTATGAAACGATTTTATGAAACGACTGATTAAACGACTGATTATGTTCTAGGGCTATTTTTCATAAAATATTAAACGCTTGATGGTGAAATTAATACCAATTGTTCATAAAAATCCGCGGATGTCAAAACTGGTAATAGAATTTTGAAATTGGAATTAGTTTTCGAGATATAAATTTTTTTCTAATTTTAATGACATTTCTGTAATGATGGCAACTAATTACTCAGTTTTTTTGTGACAAAAAAGGGAAAAAAATTGAAAAGGATCCCGATAGGGATTATTGATTTCTTTTTTTTTTTCGTCATTTTCAAATTGAAATTGAATTTATATTTTATTTCAATCGATAATGAAGACAAGATTGTAATTAAATTATGTTTTTCGGGAAAATTTGAAAAAAAAATCACATTTCTATCGTCAGGATTCAATCGTCTGTCAGAATTTAATTTAATTTATAAACTGAAAATATTTTGAATAAATTCGTCCAAATGACGTCATTTATGTAAACGCCGGGGGGGGGAAGGAATTAATAGTAATTATTATTTATTGGTATCATTTTGTTATTTTTTTGTAAAATTTAATTAAACGAATTTATAAAATCACTAATTCGGATATTTAGAACGAATATATAAAATATTAATTGCCCAACTGAACGGAAGGAGAATAAAATATCCTGCTTCATTTTTTCCGCCAAGCTTTTTAAAAAAGCGTCAAAACACCTATAATAGAAAAGCAGCAAAAGTTCATTGGGTTTGTTTTCATAACTTTTGGCAACAAATGTACGTATATTAACGAATCTATCCCTTTTTGAAGCTCGAATTACGCCAAACCTAAAAGCAAAGAATCCTATACTGGAAAAGTACCCGATTTTCTTATGGGCAATATTCAAGTGACATAACATGATGTAAAATTATCGCGGATTGCAAATTTGTTTAAATATCTCATCAATTGATGCCGAATAAATGCAGGCATGCATGCACAAAATATTTAATTAATTTTGTATGATAAATAATTATTAGAAAATTCGTATATACATATTAATTAAAATAAATAATTTACATATTTAAAATAACATGAAAATATGCATGATGGTGCACTAAAATAGAGAGAAAATTAAAACCTGTTACTGAAAATGTCTATAACATAGTACTTTTCAATACCGTGGTTCTTAATGTTATTCACAAGCAGATGGATTTTTTCTCATCCTTAAACGCAAAGGAAGAATAGAATACAGATCGTTGTTATAAAAGTCCGAGAGGTAGCCACAATTTAAACCTAACCATTTTATACAAGCTGGTTTTCAAGTTGTAATTGATTTTACTTATCAATCCCGAAAACAGTCGTCAGTTGTCGCAACAGCTGTGTATGAGGCCATGATAATCAAAAAATGCCCAATTAAAACTTTAAAAGCATGGCAACCCAATTACAGATTTACCAATATTTTTAAAATAAAGCACGCTGTCATGTTTTTAGAGGCCTCGAAGTCTGAGCGGGGGTTGGCGAGCGTAGCTCGCAGGGGGTAGGCCCCCTAGTTTTTCTATATAATTTCCTCATTTCAAAACACTAATTTTTACAGCACTAGGTTTTTTTTCCCCCCAATTATTGTACATTGAATGGGGCTGATTGTCAATCTATGTGCGCAAAAAAGCCTCGACGGTTGCATCATGCTTAAATTTATTATCTATAAATGATTTTTCTAATGACCTAAATATGTGAGAATTGTAGAATAAGAAGTCTGGACTGTAGGTAGAAAGTTCCAAAGATTTTAAGAGTATGTCTTTAAGTTTATACACTTTTTTATTTAATTTTGTTTGTTGCAAAGATGTTTGTCTGTATGTCTGAGTTAACCCCTTCGCGACGAGCGTCCTTTACAGAATTTTTAATCTTTTGCCACCGGTTTTTCAAAACGGAAATTTTCGCCTAATTGAATCTCAGAAATGCTGTCATTAAATAAGGCAAAGTTTACAATAAAAAGTTACTGGTGGGAATAATCGAGGATTCTGAGCACCTTATACGTCACGTATACGTGTCGCTCGTCCCCAAGGGGTTAAATCACACAATTGATTTTTGACCCACTTCCATGGAACCGATTTTCTTCAGTTTTTGCACACGAGTTCATTGTCAATGAGAATGTAATAATGAAGTGTTTCCAAGATCGTATCTCATCAGAGACAAGCCCCAGGGGCAAAAACCTGCTTTTCACAAAGACGAAAAATATTGCAGAAAAAATAAGTCAAACATGAGTGATACTGGCAACAATAAATAGAGTTAGAATAGATTTAGGACAATTGAGTCAGAAGAATAGAGTCAGAACAATGGTTACAACAACAAAATTAATTTTGCGCCAAACCATGCTTGCTAAAATACAACAACAACAATGTAGTTTTAACTATATGGGAGTTACAACCGTGGTTAAAATAAGGAAACTAAGCGATAAAATCATGTTACTTAAAATTTTTAAGTTATATTTCTTTCTTTTTTTAGCCACACACAGGGTGGCTTATTCTTTCAATCTCTATCATTTTTCATGTTTATGAAAAGTCACAGCAATCCATCGTTGCCACAGATTAATCTCGGAAAATGAAACATTTGAAGTTACTTAAAAATTAATAACTCGAAAAGTATTTGTCACAAAATTGTTTTACAAACTGCGTTAGAATGGTAAAAAATTGTATTTTTCTTGATATAAATTTCAAATCTAATGATTATGTCGTTTTTCAAATATTAGATTTCAAAAATTACAAAACTTCACAATGGAGTACCGTAGCGAAACTTTTACGCGTAAAAAGATAATGATAAAGGCATTGTGGCTCGACGTGTATCGTGTATACTGGCCATAGCATGAGTAACGAATTATAGTAAACTTATTATTCTGTTAAAATATAAAAGTGAATTATGTATATACATTTTTAAAAAATAAAGAAAAACATTTCATCACAAACATCAACAAAAATTTTTCTTCTATTTATTCCCTTATTCCAAAGATATCGTTTTATCGTCTGCTGCTATAGCAACATGAATTAAATTTCATTAAAAAAAATTGCTCAGTGGTAGAAAAATATTTTTCTAAATCGAATGGTTATTCAACAACTCAAAACTTTAACAGGAGAATTTTTTGTTGTTATTTAGATATTTTAAAATTGTTTGTTGTCATTGCGTTTTTATTCTGAGTTACAGCTAGTTTATTTATTTTTTAAATAAAAGCCGTGTGTGGCAATCTATATTCGGCCTTATAGCAGAATTTTCCCCTCTTGTTTTATTAGCCACACACAGGGTGGCTTATTCTTTCAATCTCTATCATTTTTCATGTTTATGAAAAGTCACAGCAATCCATCGTTGCCACAGATTAATCTCGGAAAATGAAACATTTGAAGTTACTTAAAAATTAATAACTCGAAAAGTATTTGTCACAAAATTGTTTTACAAACTGCGTTAGAATGGTAAAAAATTGTATTTTTCTTGATATAAATTTCAAATCTAATGATTATGTCGTTTTTCAAATATTAGATTTCAAAAATTACAAAACTTCACAATGGAGTACCGTAGCGAAACTTTTACGCGTAAAAAGATAATGATAAAGGCATTGTGGCTCGACGTGTATCGTGTATACTGGCCATAGCATGAGTAACGAATTATAGTAAACTTATTATTCTGTTAAAATATAAAAGTGAATTATGTATATACATTTTTAAAAAATAAAGAAAAACATTTCATCACAAACATCAACAAAAATTTTTCTTCTATTTATTCCCTTATTCCAAAGATATCGTTTTATCGTCTGCTGCTATAGCAACATGAATTAAATTTCATTAAAAAAAATTGCTCAGTGGTAGAAAAATATTTTTCTAAATCGAATGGTTATTGAACAACTCAAAACTTTAACAGGAGAATTTTTTGTTGTTATTTAGATATTTTAAAATTGTTTGTTGTCATTGCGTTTTTATTCTGAGTTACAGCTAGTTTATTTATTTTTTAAATAAAAGCCGTGTGTGGCAATCTATATTCGGCCTTATAGCAGAATTTTCCCCTCTTGTTTTAAATTAATGCTGTCAGATTTGGGAGGGCATTTTTATAGAGGAGGATAAAGTTCTTCATCTAAAATTTACAACATTTTCACAGATATAAAAATTTTACGTCGTCCAGGGTAAGTATAGTAATTTGTCAATAGTATCTTGTCGGTAGTATTCTGGATTAGTATGAGGCTTCTTTTCTTCTAAAGACCGAGTATGGACCTCGTTTTCAACAGCCTCTCCTCCTTCCATGAACTTTTTATGCCAATCGTTGACTTGTGTTTTGTCAACACAGATTATCCGTTGAGTAATAGAAGGGTATGTTTCCTGCTTAATTATGCGAATGGTGTTTAAAAAGCCGATTTAAATGGCGCAACCAATGATGAAACAGTCAAATTATGTTCTCACCAACTCTATCTACACGCCTAGCATGTATACAAACGAAATTCCTTGTTATATCTGATTGACCCTCCTACAATTAAAGTTAACCCATTAACGCCGACTTATTTTACACTTCTTTTAATACTTCGATAGCAATAAAATAACAGTTTTCCCATACTGTTATTTTAACTGATTGAATCTCTGATAGTTTCACATTAGATAATATGACTTTTTTTTTACTAAGATACTGGTGTTCATATTTAAAAGTTTCGTATCGCTTAAATGGTAACTTTTCGTACCAACCGGCAATAATGAGTTAATATGAAACGAACAAGGAAATTCATTTGAAGGCTTTTGATTAAAATGTGCCTAAGCAAGTTTCAATAATTAATGTTATTCTTATTTGAACAAAAAAACAAATATGTACTAAATAAAATAAAATAAAATAAAAAGCTTATTAAGCAACATTATACGCTCTTTACACTATATGTAACAAAATAAATAAATAAATTCTATTTCCCAATAAAAAATAAACGTAATAAAAATAAAGCTCCTTTCTAGAACTAAGCATTTGTCTACGCTGTTCGCTCCATTTGGAAAATTGCCCTCCTGGGGCTATTTTACGGTAGCGTTTATTTAAAATCTCTCCAAAGCCTTTGATCCAACAAATGGGGGAGTGTTGGGGAAGCTTAAATACATTCCTTCCGCGTATTCACTTGTCAACCAATCATCGACTGAGACTTTCTCCTGGAGAGTATATTTAAAGAAATGTAAGGGAAAATGGTATAAGAGAATATATCGGAGAGACCTTTTTATTTTTTTCGATGAAGGATAGTTTTAAATTCCAATTGTAATTGATCTGGTCATTAATTTTCATTAAAATATTCCAAATTGAAATAACGATTGTTTACATGGAAATACTTTACTTCCCCAGGACCACAGTAATAGCGTAAACAGCAGTTTTGCGTAATCGGCCAATGTCGGACAAAGCCGGACTGGCCGATATTGAATGCCTGAGGGAGGCTACTCGTCGAGGAAGCCGAGACCTAGAACATTAGCGCCTCCCCCCGAATGACTGGCCAATATTGCACAGCTAATTTTTTTTTCTAATATTGGCTGATATCAGTTATATCTGAACTGACCAATACTGTAGACCACTATCGGTCAAAGTTGAAAAGGGTCCTGTCCCCTCACGCGAAAACATCCGCTCGCTAATGTTAATCCTATGGGACAATTATCTTACAATATCTCGTTTGCATTTCAATTTTTTTAAACAATCTTTTTGCCTTGGATAACTGTGGTCGATCTCTTCAACCTCCGTTTTTTACTCTTCGATTTTGTTTGTGGAATTTTTTTATGAGGATACTTTCACTATCGAAACCAGTTCCGAAAGTAAAAGTTTCTCCATTAAAAAGAAAAAAAAATCCACAAAGAAAATCAAAAAGTAACTTATCAGCAGTGTTGCACAATCTGGCGGATTTTTTATTTAGAAATTCTGACTTCTCACCAGAAAGTTCGAATATTTATTTTTGTTTTATATAATGATAGTGCTGAACAGTTTAGCCAGCTTAAGGGGCTTCCGAGTTGCCATCAGCTTTACGCTCAATCTATAAGTGAGAGTCTTGCCAATAGGCGGAGCCATGAAAAAAAGTACAGCTATAGTTATAGTAACTACTGTAGAAAGTTTTGGTCCAAGAAAGAATATCGGGGAATTTCCGATTGGTCGAAGCCAGTAGGCTCCTCCCACTTGGAATACTCCAGAAAATCAAACAGATGATTTAGGTTAATCAATTAATTTATGAAAAAAGAGTAAAATAGTTCAAAAATTTAGACTAAAAATTATAAAAAAACAAAACAAAATTAAGGCTCCCAATTTCAACATTTGTTCTATTCAGGACTGTGATCACAGTCTTCCGTCTGCAAAGTGTTAATAATCTTCCATCTTGTTTTTCTTTCTTTTATGATTAGTAAATGCTGAATGATAATTCCCTTCAACACATGCATCACATTAAATTTTACAACAAAGAGTTTCCACGGTCTACGGATACTAAATATTATCCGTGATTCTTGACACTTGATTAATATTAACTTATTTGTTCCTAGAATTATTTCTTGAGATTCTTTCATATTTTAAACAAACTCTTTCCTTTGTCATCTATTATTAATGCCTGTGAACATATTTGTCATTTAGAGTTGAATTATTGGTTGTTTTTTTGCCTGTCAGGAAAACTTTCCAGTGGGAAACAGCACAGTCAAATGAAGGGGAATCTCATGGAATAACACCAAATTTAGTAATTAGACTTTATGCAGAAAACAAAAACTAAGTCTAATAGTGTATAAGTACAAATAAGTGGCAAAATGAATTGCTGTCTTTTTTTTTACATTCAGTGTATCTGACATAAAATGAAAAAAAAAAAGGATTCGTGGATTTTAATTTTTTAAGTACCACTATTTTCAGATAGAAATCTTTCCCAATTATTAAATAAGGCAAATATTACATTTCAAAAATAGTGGTGCTAATCCTGAAAATATATGGTGGCAGAAAATCTTGCCAAACGTTTTAAAAAGGGTTAAGTAAAGACATTAATAACGCGCGGAATACATTTCAAGTTATTTAGGGGGCAAAATTTGTGCCCCTTAATCGCTCAAAATAATGAACTGGCTAAAGATAAATTGCTTCTTTATAAATCTATATTCATTAATTTGTGTTGCTCCAGTATAGTCGTACTCTGCCGAAAATCATACTAACAAGCTCATTAAAAATCAAATGCAGTTATCCAGTGAATTCTTGACGTGTCTTATTATGTTACAAATAAGCAAATTTTTAAGGAAATTGATAGTCCTCTTCTGACACAATTCAATTCAAGGTCTGGTCATTAATTTTCATAAAAAAATTCCAAATTACAATAGCAATTATTTACAAGAAATTGAATCTCCCGTTCGTATGATCACGAGGCACAATTTCAATACTGACTTTTTTGAGAGGCATAGAACAAAATCATCCCTTAACTCAGTACCCTTCATTTTACGAAAAATGTCGAAAATACTAATTTTCTAACTCTTTGTTTAACACATTAGCGATGGGAAACGAGAAATCTAGTTTTTATTCCAATAACATCGTTGACTCAGGGCGTGGCCTACCTTACAGAAAATGCATTTATATCATGTTGGCCATATTTTTTTCCATTTTGTAAGACGTTTTATCTTAAATCCGTACAATTAAAAGATATTTAATGAGGGATAAACTTGAGAAACCTATCTAGGAAGCCAATTTACAAAAGATTGTCAGAAGAAGGAGGAGCTTATTACCTTTTTAAAACACAGATTTCATGAAAAATATACCGCCAGTAATGTGTTAAAAATTAATTTAAACATCCACAGTATATTCTCACGAAGTGGCGTAAATATCCTATATTTAAAAATATGCCAAAAAGGCTGTTCTAAAAGTTCAACATATACATTTTAATTGATTCGCTATTTTTTATGGGCGATCCTTAACACATTGTGGGCGTGTAGATTCTTCTTTATAACAGGAAGTCCCGCCTATGGACTTTATACTTGCATGTTACATTATTTAACAAAAAGATTTTCTGTATCCGTGTTTAATAATGAATGTGTATAATAATTGTATTGTTTCTAATCGAAGTATTTATATCCATAGTACTCTAATTGTAAAAATGCGAATTTTAAGAATGTTTTTTGAGAAATAATGTAACATACGAAATTCTAAAGTACCACCCGTTGGCGGAATTACATATATCCAAAAGACGTGTTTTCACGTAATGCTACGTGGCCCGTCCTAGGAACTCAGAATGGAAAAACGTAAATTTACGTGACCTGTCCGTTAAGTGTTAAGGAACATTTCATAAAGTTATAGATTAGATTTTGAGTAAAATAAATAGTTTATTTTGTAAACATAAAAATCTGAAGTAAAAAAGCTATGAATTACTGTATTTTTACATATATCGTTACATTTTATTTATTTTTCTTACATTTTTTTTTACTTTTCGAAAATCTGGTCTTTACAGTTATAGAATATATTTGTAAGAAAATATGAAGAAAAAAAAAGTTTCAAAAAATTCAATAATTTAGGAGACGTATGTTTTTACGAAATTTTTCAAATTTTACCGTAAGAATTGCATTTTTTTTTAATTAAATCATTTTCCTTCATAAAACCATTTAATAATATGGAAAAAAAGATATAAAATACTCAAAGTAGTCCAAAGAGTACCGAGTCCCCTTAACAGAACCAGATTCAATTCAATGTTTTAATAGCACTACTCATTCTAATATATTTACCAAACGTTCATATTTGAAATATTTAATCAAGCGGTAGAGACAGCTAGATATTGCTTTAGAAGATAAAATAGGAATTTATTTACAGAATGCCTACAGATCAGGGAATTTTTAGACCAGAAAATTCTTGGATACAGTATTTTCTTATAGGAAAACTCATCTTAAATAAATAACTTGAACTTGAATTTGTGATAGGTTCAATGGTCTTCCAAGTTGCGAAGCAACTGCACACCCTGGCTTTGAGTAGGTGTATATAAAATCCTGAGAGAGCCATATGAAATGTCTAGCCGTAGTCTAATTGACTACATAAAAATAGGATAGTGTTAAGTATATCTATAAAATAATGACAATTTACTAGTTAAAGTATAAAAGTAAAAATAGTTCATAGTTCAAAAAAACAAAAATAATGCCAGACGAGGTAAAGTAAAGATGTTAGGAGAAGTTTAGGAGAAAAGTCAATTTTATTTTATTTAATAAAATAAACATATAATATTTTTTTTTAATTAAAGAGAAAATAAGAATTATAGCTCGGAAGGACTATTCATCAAGAATAGTGGAGTACCTTGGTTTTTTCCGGTTGGATGGACTGCAAGCATCGTAGTCAGGTAGCTCATAGATGAGTTCATTTGGGATGTGATTAATGTCATTGTAGAATTTTATCGCAAGGTGTTTAATGCGATGTTTGAGTGAAGTCGTTTTCAGATCCTTGAGGATTGTGGAGTTTTTGAGATATCTAGAGCCGTTCCTGATGTAACGGAGCTGTTTGTAATGGGTACTAGAGAGGCTGTTCATACTGGTTTTGCAAGTGAAGAGTGAAGCCCCAGATTGGACATGCATATGTGATAACAGAGAGAATGCAAGCATTATATATTAAGAGTTTGTTGTGTATGGAGAGTGAGTGGCTGCGAAGAAGGGGGGCGAGGGTTTTGGAAATCCCGGCGACTTTACCGCGGATATTAAGAATATGCTTTTTAAAGGTAATGCGTTTGTCAATGGTAACCCCCAGGTACTTGGCATCGTCAGACCAGGGAATGGTAGTATTATTGATGGTTAATCTATTAGGAGTGGAAAAGGTTCTAGAGAAGTAAACAGCAGTAGTTTTAGATTCGTTTATTTTAATGCGCCGCCATTGATCACACCAATCCATGAAGATGTCTTAAATAAATAAAGTTTCGCGCGATCAATTTAGGCGAATTTTTCTGTAAGAAAAAACTGGTATGTGGCTGAAAAATTCCTTGAATTTTAGGAACCCTTATTTAGTGTAAGTTTAAAATTTTAAATTAAGTTTGAATCATATACAGTCGAATTCGTTTATTGCGAGCTCGGATGTAACAAAAACTCGATTTCAACCACCAAAAGGGAATAAAACTCAGATAAAATGAACAAAAACGAACAAATCTTTGAAAATTCGAAAAAATGTTCCAATTTTTCAAGCAAAATGTGTTATATCATGTGTGTTCAACATTGTTATTGAAATTGGATAGAATATATTGAAGAAACTTGATGAATAACTCAAATGACTCAATGACTTGAATGACTCAAGTCATTCGTTTTTTATATTATTATTATTTTTAACTTCGCAACAAAATAAACAATTCACAAAGCTTTTCTTGTTTCAGTTCATTAAACTAATTAGAAAACAATGTGTCGCGTAAATATCGCAATAAAAATGTTTGAATAAAAATGATTTTTGAAACCTACTTAAATAAATAAATAAAGTTTTCTTATTCAATTCTCAGAAAGTTCCCATACAAGAACTCAAAACACAAGAAAGACCGGAATAAATTGTTCTACAACTTTTACAAATATTTAGACGATAATAATAATTAAAAAAAAAAAAGATTTGAGTCATTCATCAAGTCTCTTCACTCAGTTTCAATAATGTAGAACACACTTGAAATAAGACATTTTACTTGAGAAAATGAAGAAAAAATGGTACCTTTTTGCGAATTTGCAGAAATTCGTTCGATTGTGGTCATTGTAATACAGTTTTTCCCCTTCTTGGTGATTGAAATGGAGTTTTTGATACATCCGAGCTCGTAATAAACGAATTTGAGTGTATCTGATTCAAGCTTAGCTTAAAACTTAAAACTTACACTAAATAGATTCCTATTTTATCTTCTAAATCAATTTTTAGCTATCTCTACCGCTCATTCAAATATTTCAAAATATGGACGTTTAGTAAATATAATATTAGAATGAGTAGGGCTATTCAAACATTGAATTAACCCTTAACCCATTAACTGCCAAAACTATGTGGGCGGAGTCTTCGATATTTTTACTGAAATTCGTTTCTCACCAAAAATTCTGAAATATAATATTTGATAATTTTAATAGCAAAGTTTTTGTCATTAAATAAAGTATTTTTTAACATATTAAAATAGTGGTGGCTGGGCAGTTTTTTTTTCATCATACACTTTTATTTTGAATATTGACAACCACGAGTGGGTGCAGCGAATGGGTTAAATGCCTAGAGCAGGCCTGTCCAACCTTTCACTAAGCAGGGCGCAGTTCAGCTCTTGGCAAACAATGAAGGGCGCCATTCTTAACCTAGCTCAAAACATGCAACAAAATTATCTCAGTATTAGTAGCGATTCACACATGTAAATGCATCGCGCAGTAGAAGGTAAAAGGGCCTTATAGGGGCCTTAAGCCCCTATGGATCTGGAACTCCATGTTAATATATATATATATATAAATCGTAGTAAATTTCTAATTATACGTTTTTCTGAGAGGGTATATCTCAAAAACGTTTGTAGTGGAAGGAGTCAGAAACTTTAATCTCATTTATAATTTAAAAAATGGAAATCAGAGCAATTGTTAGGCATTTTTTAAGACAGAAAAATGATCCTTGACTTATTTTGGAGGCGCAAATTTATCGTTATAAAAACTACAAAAATAAAAACAGGCATGATAGTGACCAATCCATGGGTGGTTCCAGAGAAATAGCCTGAAAGAACTTTCATTAACTGACTGAAATCATTTGGCACGATTTTATAGATTTGTTACAAACAAAATGAGAAAAATTACCTAAAATTTCAAAAGATAAGAAGAGAAAATGACACTCCTTTACCCGTCTTATAAAATAACCAATGGGTCAGTGTAACAACAGCAAAAAAGATTAACTTTCAAGCACGAAGGAGGGGTGTGCGGAGAACAGCATATTTTTCTACATTTAACTTGTTAACATATTGAATAAGTAATTGCCAACTTTTACCAATTTCCATTGTCATAATTTCTATATTTTTAAAAATAAAGACTAACTATAAATTCGTGAAGAAACGCAATAACACAAGATTAATTTTTAAAAGTACGTTTTCGGTTTTTGATGTGCGAAATACACTTAAACTGGTTTTAAAAACATCTCTCAGGCAAATATCAAGGATTATAAATAAAGCATCCTTTAAAATGGCATTTTATTATATTTTAAATGCTATTAACAGGGAACCTTCAGAAGGGCGCTAAGAGAACCTTCAAAGGGCGCCGCGTTGGACAGTCCTAGCCTAGAGTATCAAATTTGCAACGCATTTTATTTATCTTTTAATAAATAAATAAAGTTCTTCGCAACCACTATATTTATATCGAAATATTAATCCTGTACATATCACAAAAATATACTACTAAATAAAGTAAAAAATATATCTTAAAATTTCTGGTGTCTAATCCTTAACACTTCAATGTATGAATTTTTCTTTTAGAATTGTGTTTTTATTATTATTATTATTATTATTATTATTATTATTATGACTTATATTAAGGATTAGACACCAGAAATTTTAAGATATATTTTTAAGTTTATTTAGTAGCATATTTTTGTGATATGTACAGGATTAATATTTCGATATAAATATAGTGGTTGCGAAGAACTTTATTTATTTATTAAAAGATAAATAAAAAGTGTTGCACATTTGATACTCTAGGCTAGGCTCTAGGCATTTAAGGGTTAAATCTAGTTTTGAGGGACTGGATTTCCAAAAATTTAAATATATTAAGAAAAAAATAAACAGAATGTCAGGACATATGAAAATACAGTAAAGCACAATTATAAAGAACTTTTCGTTCGGAAAGTTTTTATTCTTCATTTCAAAACATTCCATATGCATGAGGAAACTATTACTTGTTTCGTGTTAGTAGTTTATATAGCTCCTAAATGCATAAAAATCTTAATTTGAACCTCTTAATTCTTTAAAAAGGATAAATTTTACTTCAAGTACTAAAATACTCAAGCCATTATCACTCCCTGGATTTTGAAATTTAAATAACTTTTTCAATTTTAAATCTCTGATAATTAAAAAAATATTTTTTTTTTCTTCCCAAGTAACTTAAAATAATTTAACACTGAGAGAAAAAAAGAACTAAGGATCTTCCGACAAGGGGGCTTTATATTCTACGCAGTTTATATTCTTAAAATCTGTATGTACACTGTAAACAATTTTCGTAAAATATCAGTAGATGTACCGTAAATTAACGGTACTTGTACCGTTTTCACTCTTTACGGTATGAGTACCGTACTGCTAAGGTATATTAAGCGGGAAAAAAACGTATATGTGCCATTTCAATTATAAACGGTATTTATACCGTAAAATAATTATTTTTCAGTAAGGAAAAAGCTGGTAGCCCCGCCTCGGTGTACGGCAACCCCCGAAGTGATGCTCTTGCTTTTGTTACGTAATGCGTGCAGGCCTGAGAAGAGGGGGGGGGGGGGTGCAGCTGGTACATATACTTTAAATATTTTACGGTACATATACCGTTTAGTAATATTACGGTATATATATTGGTTACAAAGTTGCCAGTATATGTACCGTAATTGTTGACCAAAATTTTTTACAGTGTATTTTAAAAATGAGGCTATAGGCTGCAGACTTTAGGCACTTCTGTTCAAAAATCTTTCCCCTCCCTTTCTCTGAATTTCGTTCTGCCAACGCCCATGCTCATTTCATCTGAAACAACAACGATTTTATTTCATCTTTTACTCTCATTCCATTTTCACTCATCGTTTTCTTCCTGTAACTCCATCTAACTTTTTTTCTTTCGGCGTCTCGCTATCCAACTTATTATGACGCAAAGAGAAAAGAACATCCTCAAGCACTCTGTCTAAATGGCACCCTCCGGAATTGAGTGAAGTGAGGGGGCTGGAATTATCTTGTCCCCTACCGATTGTCGGAGCTTATCTGCCAATCAGCGATCCTTTTACCGAGGCTTTTCCGGAATTTAGTTAACCCTGCTCTGGAAAATCAGAGTGGTAATTCATTTTATATCCAGGAATTGCCTTCGGGTGAAAGTGATCTAAGTGGTAGATGTATTTGTCGTGGAGTTAATGACTTTGATTAATTTGATAATTAATGATTTTCTATCAACGACTGAAATTTAGAAATCAATGTAGATGTATAGAAAAAAGGAATAGTAGATTTACTGAAGTAATAATTGATGTATATTAAAACGAATACAAAAACATGTGTTAGAGCTGGAACCATTAAGAGCTGGAACTTATATATTAAAATAATCATTAGTTTTGAATCACTTAGAAATTGTATGGAATATTTTTAAAAATGAATTTCTCATGCATTATTTTCATTAAAGAATCCATTTTTCTTCCAGAAAATTTTTACACTTTATTGCAAAACATTCTGTGTTCACGTAGGAAATGCTTGTTTCATGTCAGTAATTCTGTCAATTTTTCATGACAGTTTATATAGCTTTTAAATGTAGAAAATTTTTAATTCGAATGTCCCTATCCTATAGAAAAAAAGTATTTGGATTTCAAGTCCTAAAAATAACATTGCTATATAAAAACCTTTATTCATCTGAAACAACAACAATTTTATTTCATCGAACTCTCATTCCATTTTCACTCATCGTTTTCTTCCTGTACCTCCATGTAACTTCCTGCAGCCTCATTTTTCTTCAGCCTCTCGCTATCCAACTTATTAGGACACAAAGTGAAAAGAATGTCCTCAAGTACTAAGTACTCTCTCTAAATAGCATCCTCCAGAATTGAAAGCAGTGATGAGGCTGGAAAGATTATGTCCCCTACGGACTGTCCGAACTTATCTGCCAATCAGTGATCCTTTTAACGAGGCTATTCCGGAATTTGGTTAACCCTGCTCTGGAAAATCAGAGTGGTGATTCATTTTATATCCAGGAATCGCCTACAGGAGAAAGTGATCTAAGTGATAGCAGTATTTGTCGTGGAATTAATGACTTTGGTTAATCTTATAATTAAGTCAACGCTTGAAATTTTAGAAACCAATATAAAGGTATACGAAGAGGCTCCGAGTAAGAAATTTTTCAAAAACACTTACTGTTTGACATTATCTATACTTAACCAGCAATGAGACGGTGAACATCGTGAACAATAATTATAATAATGACGATGCAATAACAATGATAGCGAAATAAATAATGATAATAAAATGAAAGCGAAATGAATTATCTTTAATATTTTGAGCGCGTTCAGAGACCGAAACGTGGGCTACTCGTATAGTTGGAGAATGACGTCATATAAGTTTCTCAGAGTAAAATTGGGTTAAAACGGCTGTGAACGCTTTTGGGTACAGTTGTGGCATGTTTACAAACAAACACTTCCGTCAACCAATCTAATATAATACCATGAAATACATTTTTATCATAGCGATCATCACAGGAATCGTCCTAAAGACGCTGGCCAGTTATATCACAGACCTGTTAAACGTAGACAAATCAAATGGTCAGAACTCAAGTGTATAGTAGGAATCATACAGAACGACAGTTGCAGTTAGCTATAAAGCGAACAAACAAACCAGGTTTCCCAACCATGTGATCACTTTTACCCAACAAAATTATGTAGGTAATGTGCGTTATCAAAACTCTAGGTAATTTCCGGTTCTGAACGCTACAAGTAACCCGCAAAAAGTCACATGATATCAATCTCTGAACGCTTCGGGTTACCTGTGTGTTACACTACGTAACTTAGGTTACGGTCCGTGAACACGCCCGTTAAAATGCAGTTTACAACTTATTCTTTAAAAACTCGACACATCCCCGCTAATCGTACAATTAGAAATTAAAAAATCAAAAGTAAAAAATGAAATTCAGTTCCAAGCATATCCTAAACCAAAAGCAACGTATATTTGGACCAATTTAACTTAACTTGATACTAATTTTACGTTCAGCATAAAATGAAAATTTGTCTTTCCGTTGACAGATTTTTGTTTAGCGCCAAAGTACCAGTAACATATATAGTTAATCTGATCTTATGAATTAATCTGCTTTTAGTCATTCTAAATGTTCTGTTCAATCAGCTTCCAATTGCAATAACTCTGCCACTAGTTACTTTATATTATTGTAGCAAAAAAAAAAAAAAAAAAAAAAATCTTTGTTGAGATGGATTTTTTGTATTTAAAAAAATCCTGCTTTTAAAACGTGTTTACATTATCATAAAAAGTCACTAAATTGAGCTAAAGTTTTCAAACAAATTGAATTCGAAAGTACTCCCCCCCTCCCCCCTATTCTATGATGTAAACATTGAAATTGAAACTAAGTTATAGCTTTTAAAAATTGTTAATTTTCAGCAAATTATTATTATTTTTTATTTATTTATATATATATATTTTTACAAATATTTATTGAACTCCTTATACAGAACACATCTTTGAGGAATTTCTTGTAGGAATAAGTTAAATAATGAAAATTAATTTTTAAAGTCCACCATCACATGAAAAGAAAAGGTTTAAAAATTATCTAATTGCTATTTTATGCAATTGAAATGATTTAAAAGGAATAGACAAACATAGTATTTAACTAATTACAGATGATATTCAACATCAGTGTCGAGAAAATCACAACGATGTCTAACAATGGCAAATCCCAAGGAAGCAATTACGACATTAATTGAATCTTGGGTGCAGCCTAACACAAAGTCAGCCTCTTGCTTTATCATTATGACAATCCTAATGACCTTAAAGGCAAATTTAGGCAGCTTGATTCAACAACAAAAGTTTTTAATGCTTTCATTTTTAAATCTTAAACTTTTTTTTTTTTAATTAAACATTTTTTAATTTTTATTTATTTTTCCGGTGTACCGTTTTTGATACATTTTTTATTACAAAAAAAAATTAAAATATTTGCATTTGTTTTGCTGTCGTTGAACCAATGGACGAATGAAAATAAGTCGGAAGAGCTTACGATGGTCGTATTGCCTTAGTTTACCTACCATCGAAGGTAATCAGTCGATTTATGTGGGCGCATAGATGTTAAGCAGATTGGAATTTGTAAAAAACAAATTACGAAAAACTGAGGGTAAGGAAGGGGAGAAAAGGCCCCAGAGCCAGACATTTTTTTCTTTATATAAACTAAATTCAATAAAATAATAACTTAAACAATACAATCAATACAAAAGAAAAGAAATAAAACTATATTACAATATTTACAAGTGCTGGAACAACAGCCACTTAAAAAAAAAACAAATGTGATTGAAGAAGGGCAGCGAATCAGGAAGCCATAACGTAGAGCATGATAAGTAGATGTCTGAGAAAGCTAGTAGTGATGGGCATAACGATTATTTTGATTATTCGAATGAATCATTCGGACATGGGCAGAAGCATATCTGTCAAACTTCAATTTTTTTTAATTCAATTACTACCAGAAATTTTGAAAAAAAAAAAAGTTTCTGATTTTAATTAGAATTAGATCAGACGGCAGATAAAAATGAAAAATGTGTTTCGTTATGAAACACATTTTTCATTTTTTATTAAAAAAAGAAGTTTCTGATTAAAATCAGAAATTTCTTTTTTTTTATTTCAAAATTTCTGATAGTAATTGAATAAAAAAAAATTGAAGTTTGACAGATATGTTTCTGCGCATGCCCGAATGATTCATTCGAATAATCAAAATAATCGTTATGCCCATCACTAATCAGGGTTAACAGCTTAGACCTTTTTTTTGCGAAAATTCGCATTAATACCAGAAATTCTCTTTTTTTTTTTTTTTTTTTTATTTAATGACAGACATTTCGCGGTTACTTAAAGTAAAAATTCTTCTTTCAGAATTTCCGGTACGAATTTGAAATTCTTGAATTAAAAGAAAAAGGCCAACCTGACAACCCTGCTCTGGATCTCGTTTTTTTTTTTTTTTTTTTTTTTTTTTTTTTTTTTACTTGTAAAATGTTTAGCTTTATTTGATTTAAAAGACACTAGAAGGTTGAAAGTTATGTTTCTGCGCATGTCCGAGTGATTAATTCGAATTATTTTCTTATCTAAATGAAAGCATATCTGGCTTTTGCGCATGCCCGAATTATTTGAGGAGATTTTCACTCGTTTGTGTAAAATCATTCATTATTGCTAATTTTGCGCAAGTCCGTGTTATTTCAGTGGTTTATTAGTCGTTTGAGGAAAATCATTCATTAACGCTCTTTTGAATGATTTCTGGGTTGAATTATTTCAGGGGATTATAACTCGTTTGGGTAAAATCATTCATTTTATGAATGATTTTCCATTTTGCGGAGATTAATTTTGATAAAACTAAATGATTCGTTTCTGGTATTAATGAATGAATTATGATTAAATATATACAAGCATATTTTGAACAGTTTAACGAGTATTTCTCAAATGCCTCGTTGTTTTGGTTTGAGTTGTCTCTAGTTTGTAACTATTTATGAAATATATGTTTAAAAAAAATTGCACGAATCGCGTAGTATAGAATATTAATGGGAAAAGGTTCGGAAACAACGCTTTAACAAGTTATTAATGCAAAATTATGATTTTTTATGCATATTTGTATAGCGCTTCGGCAATTAAAATAATTAACGAGTTTTTACTATAAATTTTTATTCAGTCTATGTAAATGTTTTAACAATATACAAACAAGTGGGTAAGTGTGATCGAAGATCGCTCAAAGGGTTTCGTTTAATATTCCTTTCAAAACACTTTATCCTCTCTTTAATAAATTCAAATAAATTTCATTTAGCAACAACAACAACAACAAAAAAAGTCATGTTTTTTATAAAGTAAAAATTTACCGGTCTATTTTTTCGTTTTTTCGAATATCTAAACAAGCCGGATAGCGGGCGAAGCCCGCTATTATATTCTGTCATAATAGTATCCGTCATACAGACTAAATGCAATATTTAAAAAAATAATTTCAAAATTAAACAAATTGTACACTTTCAAAATGTTAAAATATGCGAATATTTCCATAATCGGATTTTTATCACGATCCAATATGTTTCTCAAAGTCCTATATTTACTATTCTCTATTACTCATATTGATACGCGCTTTGTATTATTTTCAAACATTTGAAAAACCGTTAAACTTCCAATATGACGTCAGATTTTCTTTTTAATTCTCTAATGACGTTATATTAATCTGCTTTGTGTACATACACATACTCCTTGTATTATTGAGAAATCTTTGAAAATTTCGTTTTATTACCACTCTGACGTCAATCATTTTTATTTCATATTAATATTTTTTTCAATTGGTGAAACTTTTTATTTAATTTTCTTTTTCACTTGGAAATCGTCTGATAGAAAATTAATTAATGTAGAAAGAATTTCATCGTGGATTTTTAATTTTTGGCCTCTGCTATAACGAAAAATGTTTAAATTGAATAGAAAAAGGCTGTTAGAATTTTGGTTTTTTTACCTCTATTTATTAAAACAATACGAATTTTTCAAATTTTAATATTTTGAGCTCTTTACAGTTGATATTAATCTATATACACAAAGTTTCAACTCTGTAAGTTATATAGTTTTTGAGAATGGCTCTATGACGGACAGACAACGAAGCGGGAGTAATAGGGTTTCGTGAGATGAACGAAACCCTAAAAAGGAACTTTTGCTTAAAAAAAAATCCAGCTGTGTATTAATTTGACGATCGCAAATGCCGGGAGTTAGATTTTTGGAGGTTTATTATTTATTATTCTTTAAACAACATTGTATTTTTGAATAAGCAATTTTATTAAAAATGATAAGTCGTTATGATTTTCGATATTTTCTCAATTTAAAAGTTTATTTATTTATTTATTTATTTTTAAGTTAATTATAATTTTCTTTTTACTTTTCTCCTGTGCATAAGATACTCGTTTTGGATTCATAAATTTTTTCGACTTCGGTTCTTTGACCAATTTACTTTCTTTAAGGATGTCATGACTACAATTTGCTTAATGATTTTTGGATTTGATTACTCAACTGGGTGTTTTACTTTGCTATGCATTTTATGATGAATAGGATAGCTTTCTCTCAGTTTCTATTGTTTAGAAAATTAAACTTTTAAACTCTACCATATAAATTAAAAAGAAATGCACTATATTTCTATATTCATAACTGTTAACATGTAACTTCGTTATTAAAATTAATATTTCACAAGGATATAGAAGAACAATTTTTATAGAAGAACAATTATTAATTTAAGAATTTAATCTTAAAGAAGAACAATTTAAGCCAATTTAAATTGGTTACACCATACTTGTTTTAAGGCTAGCTTAAAGCACAGTTATTGCTGTTAAAAAAATAAGACGTTAATTAAATTATGCATGTTTTTCGAATGGATTATTAATTCAATTTTTCCCTTGTTAGAATGAACCACTTTCTTTAATCTACAGTTAATTTAGCTAGCTATATATTTGAATCATCTGGTAGTGAATCATCATTTATACTATTTTTCATGTTAACATCCCCTTTTCTATGCACATGCAAAGTGCATTTTGGATGGGTTGTTTTTCAAAGATTTTTTATCAAACTTTTGAAATAGCATACCTACACATTACATTAAAATACGTTGTTTGAATTAAAATTGACGTTAATTAAAAATTAATGAATAAATCCATCTCAAAGATGGCAATGCGAAATTCTTGCACATAAGTTTACTGGTATTAGATAGAATATTTCTTTAAAACGTTTAGTTCTCTAGAATTTTTTTTTAATGAATCACTTTGGCGCATTAATAAAATCTGAGTATAAGCCAATTTCACTACGCTTTTATGTATTTATTTATTTGCAGGTTATGTGTTGTTTCTGTGTACTTTTTTATGAAATAACACGTGGGCTGATAAGTCCCCGGTCTGGCACACAGATGGCGTTGCAATCGCCGAACCGATGTTTTTTTTTAGTAAGTACTAACCTTTAAAAGGTAGCAGAAAAAATGGCATGACGATTCGCAAAGTGGATAAAACGTTAGAGTGGTTTCAGTTGAACGACTTTGTTGATAAACAAAAAAATGGATAAACAAGAATTTCAAGAATTGTTATTTGATGGGAAAAAACATCGTTCAAACAAAAGCTTGGCTTGATATGCGTTATCCGGACATTGCACCGGGTAAATCAACCATTATTGACTGGTTTGCTGAATTTAAACGTGGTCGTACGGACACCAGTGATGCACCACGCAAAAGAGGTGGTTACTCCGGAAAACATAAAAAAAGTCCACAAAATCGTTTTGGGGAACCGTAAAGTGAAGGTGTAGGAGATAGCTCAGACTCTGAAGATATCCAAGGAACGTGTAGGTTTTATTTTGAATGAACATTTGTCTATGAAAAAGCTGTTGTCAAAGTGGCTGCCGCGCGTGTTGACTTTTGACCAAAAACAACAACGAGTTCTGAACACTGTTTGGAGCTGTTTCGTTATAAAATAATGTTATTTATTATTAAATTATTATTATTATTCATTTACTAAATTAATATTATTAAATTATTATTATTAAATTAATATTATTAAATTATTATTATAAAATTATTAGTATAAAATTATTATTATAAAATTATTATTATTATTATTAAATTATTATTATTATTATTAAATTATTATTTATTATTAAAGTTATGTTATTTATTAAAGTTATAAAGTCATAAAGTTATAAAGCTTTGTTAAAAAGTTGTGTTTTCTTTATTAGACCGGGAACTTATCAGCCGATGTGTTATTTATATTTAGTTAAATAAATTATCAAACTCATTTTTTTTTTTTTTACTTTTTTTTTTTTTTTACAATCTAATGATAATAAGGCAAATTATTTTACGTAATAAACAATTAATTTACAATATTTAACAATATGAGAAAGATACATAATATGCATTGAGTTATTTTGTGATAAGTAAAACTATAAAATTAAAGTTCGCTTTAGCGAAATTCTATTTTTCTGTAACCTTGATTTGGGAGAAAAAGAACATTGGAAAAGCCCTTTAAGCATCGATGAGAAGTTTCTAATTAACTAATTTATTTGATATAATTTTTTTTTAAGTTCTAATTGTTTTCTACCAAACAGGGAAGCTTATTTCTTTTCTTTTCTTTTCTTTTCTTTTCTTTTCTTTTCTTTTCTTTTCTTTCTTTCCTTTTTTTTCTGTTAATATTCATCTATGACACAATCAGGTTTTCTATTTACGAATATTCAGATATCCATTTATTTTAATTGCAAGGAAAGAAATCCCAAATTTGTCGAAGCAATTTGGTTGAAATTCTTAGAAGGTTTCTCAGAAATACGTTTGAAGCGCTTGAGATTTGTAAATAATAGAGTGAATGAGATTGTTATTATTATTATTTTTTTTAAATCCTTTCATTGTAAACTTCGAATAATAAAATTTTAAAGCTAAGCTATCTTTTTAATTAAAAAAGAATAATTATTTAGTATCTGTAAAAAATTAGAACCAGCAAATATTACGACTTTAAAATGTAGTAGTTAAGCCGAGTAAAGAAGGGTGCGTATTTCTTTCTTTCTTTTTTTTTTTTTTTTTTTTTTTTGAAGAAATATATTTTGTTGATTTTCTGTTTAGCGAAATTTCTGTGTTACAATTTTTTTTTTTAGAAGAACGGGGACAGTTATTAAATAGAAGTTCGACTGCATTTTTGCAGTTTACAATTTTTACACTGTGATCTTGCACATATTTCTGAAAGGGGAAAAAAATGACATAAATTATTTTTTGGATTAACTGTTTGATACTGTAATTTTTTTTCTAGTTAATTAACGTTTATGTCAACATTCATATTACATTCTATATCAGTTTGTCTCAATTTTATCAATGTGTAAAATTCATAATGTACCGTAATTTCCGGCGTATAATCCGCAGCTCAAAGAGTCGTTTTTCGACCCAGAAATATTATTTTATAAAATGTAACTTAAAAGATCACTGTAAATATTTAACTACAATTATTGAATAAAATTTCTGGGTCGAAAAACGACTCTTTGAGCTGCGGATTATACGCCGGAAATTACGGTAATTGAAGACGTATATAAGGGGGGGAAATGCTCAAAGTCAATATAATATGTCTCAGTATTTCTATTACGTCCTGTTTAAATTCTAATACACCTCAATAACCTAGTATGAATATTGATGATTGAAATTGTATAATGTCATGAAAAAATTACTTCAAAAAATATCCAATCATAGGCGATAAAAAAGAAAAGGCAATGTTTAGGGCGGAGTTCAACCTTCTAATGTGTGTAACCGAGTGGCTCCGCCCAAAATTTCGCTTTTAATTGTTTTTCTTTGTGAATTCGAACAAATGCATTTTTAAATATTCATGTGGATACCGATAATACAATTATGAGATATGCATCTCAAAATATGTTGACACATTAAATATTTAACAGAAAATAGCATATGAATATGAATATGGTTTCATTTTTTAAAAATATTGTCTAAAGAAAATTATTAAAAAATCGCGATTATATGTATTTATAGCTGTTCAACATATTGTGATTTCATGGAAGCGTTTTTGAAAAAAAAATATTTTTTAAATATTCAAAAAATATTTTTTTTTTTTTTTTTTTTTTGCTTAATATTAATATTTACATTAACGGTTATTAAGAGGAAATTTATTTTTAGCTAAGGCGGATGATCTGAGGGAAAAAAAAAGAAACGAAAAGGGGAGGAAAAATGCAAAATTATTTCAGCAGCTTCTAACCCGTGCTTATCACTTTAGATTGCTACATCCAACAAAATGCTATCAACCTGAATTTAATCTTATATGTATGCATGAGCTAAAAGAGAATTGGAAGACTGATAAATACTTGTGTTGTTTTGAGTCATTTGTTTTTCTGATTTGACTCAAAGTTGTTTTACTACTCTAGAAATAATTAATAGCTTAAAGATTAAAAATGAGCTTATTTCCATAATTTTATAGAGTTAGTCTATTTTTCGAATAAATCCTTAGATTTAACGAAGTGTTCCCTATATACATATTTGAATCCTCGTAGATTTGCGTAATTTCTCCTAGATCTCAGAATGGCGAATGATAATTAATCATAATGATAGTTGTCATCTATATTTTGCACTAATTTTCAGATCATTCGATTATCAAAATAACTCGAACATAAATCATTCGATTATCAAAATAACTCGTTTTGCCCATCACTACAGCGCCTAGAATATATAGTGTGGAAAACGGCTACAAAATAGTATTAAAAAATTGAATCCGATAAATGTAGAACGATGCTGAAAAGATAACGGATCGATCGCGACATCTTCTAGCAGTGGCGTAGACAGGTTGGAAGTCCAGATGGTTTGTATACCACTAATTTTATAAAAATGTTTTTGCCTTATAATATTACTGGTTTCCAGAGCATTTGGACCCCCACCCTCTCTGGCTACGTCACTGTCTGCTAGCTGTTTTCAACGCAAACATTATATAAGAATCGAACTGAGAAAGCGTTTCAGCTGGTGGTAAATATTTTAAATAATTAAATTATATCTTATTTCCTTTGACCTGGATAGTGATTTTCATAAGCTTTGAAAATATGAATGATATTGATCATGGTCAAAAAACGTGATACGCATTCTTTTGTGCCTGGTTGCAGTACTCGATACAAGACAGCAAACTAGAAACTATCAGCATACCAAAGGATGAATCTCTGTTAGAAGAGTGGAAATGATTAATTCCCCCGATATGATAAAAAACTAACTTCAAAATCAGTTACATCTTAAATATACACTAACAAGAAGATTTATTAACAGAAATTATGTCCATGTTGTTAGTAGTGAAACGGCTACTTTTGCTAGAGGTAAATCTATTTTTAAAGCAGATGTCGCTGCGATCGCCCTGTATTATTGTACCGCATCGTTGCACCAAAGATTCTATACACTAGTGTAGTATCTTTGGTTGCACGTTTATCGGCAACAATTTTTTAGCACTTTTTAAAGCTATATCAGTTTGGATTTTTCTTAATTCCGAAATTTCCCATTCATACCAGAAATTCCCTATAATGTTTTTTTGCTTACTTAATGACAGATATTTCCTGACTTTTTAAAGTAAAAGTTCTTGTTTCAGAATTTCCGGTTTGAATTCGAAAATTTTGAATTAAAAAACGGTAAAACCGTTTTCCACACTGTGTATTCTAGGCGCTGTACCATCACTAATAATTATCCTCACCCTTAAGTAGATTATACTTCTTCTCTTATGACTCTCAAAGTTTTAGAAATAGAGTTTCTCTAAACAGTTCTGTTTAAGACATTTTTTTAGTTTATTCCTCTACAATTTTATTGATGTGATACTGGAAGTTTTTACTTTGAGAATCGTAATTTAATTTTCAAAATTTGTTGCTATACACTTAATATATTTTATTTTATAACTCTATGTAGATTTAATAAAAAAGGATATAAACTATGTTTTTTTTTTCAGCGCTGCCTTGATCCAAAGAAATCAAATATGGTGTCAAAAGCGTGCTCTACTATTTAAAATAACAAACTTAATTTAATGTTTAATCTGTAGGCACTCCCTATTTCAAAAATTCCATCTAAAACTATGATAGAAGACATTATTACGACATTCCGAGTCTAAAGACATCTTTGTTGGGATTTTATAGTAAACAATCGGCAAATAAAAGCAAGTGTATCCTTTTTCTCTTTTTTTTTCTTTTTATACAGACACCTTTATAGTATAATACGTATACATATATATTTTTTTGAGTATTTTATAATACTTTTTAGGCATATCATTAAATGTTTTTATGAAAGGAAATGATTTTACCCTTTCAGGGGCAGTGGTATGCTTATGAAACCACTTAATTTTAATTCCCAAACGCCACAGTGGCACCAGAATTTTGTAAAATATTTTCCATTTGATATGTATGTGAAATATAGCCTTCTTATTTCCAAATAAATTTTTTTGTAAAGGTGCAGTCATTTATTTCAACATTTTTGTACTGAAAGTACAGGGTGATTTTTTTTAAAGTTGTGAAAGTAAAACCCTATAACTAAAGAACCACTGATCCAAATGACCGAAAATTTCACCAGTATGCTCCCAAAGCAATGGGTATTTTTTAGGCCTGGTTTAAAAAAAAACTTAAAATCGCACCGACAGATGGCGCTGTACATGCAGTAAAGTCGAGAGACGAACTTGCTCCCGGCACACGCACATTGGCGATAAAAACATGATGTACGCACATCTCGTGTTCATTATTCTACGGAAATCCTCGCAATGACTGCGCCATTGACGGACCGTGCGTTGTTAGTGAAACTGTATTATCAGATTAATGACAGCGCAGCAACTGCTCTTAGGAGATTTAGGACACTTAAGAATTTAAGAAAAGGTCCAATGACGACAGAGGGTTTACGGAAGATGGTTTTTCAAAGTACTGTCCATTGTTTTCCTCCCACAGACGACATTCTTTGTTTCTGCTACCTTACAGCGCCATCTGTCGGTGCGATTTCAAGTTTTTTTTAACCATACCCAAAAAATTCCCATTGCTTTGGGCGCATACTTGTGAAATTTTAGGTCATTTGGATCAGTGGTTCTTTTGTTATAGTGTTTTACTTTCACAACTTTAAAAAAAATCACCCTGTACTTTGCCCCTGAAAGGGTTAGGCAAAATGCAGTTATTATGGTAGATTTTTTAAAAAAAATGATAATCTAAACAAATTTTAAGAAAATTGTAAAACCATACTTAAAAAAAAAAAAAAAATGCATCAATTGTTTAAGATTTTGGAACATAGTTAAAAAGTGTTTATGAATTCTGTTTATCTGTTCGTATGGCCGCGCTCTAACTCACATAAATGTACTCGGATTGCTGTATAATTGATATGTTATTGAGGTTTAAAGTGACATGTTCTTGACTGAAAATGGGGTACATAGTATTTGTAGTTAATTTACAGGAACAATCAAAAGAGTTTCGTTACTTAAGGTCTATGGTGGAAAACCGTTTGCAATGTAGTACTTTAATAGTTTTAGACTAATTGAAACATATTGAAATTGATATATAACACTGAGGTGCACTGAAAGATGCTTACTGATGTAGAATGGGATGTGCGTTTATCGTTCATTTACAGCGACACGCAAAAGAATTCGGTTACAGTACTGTCTATGAGCGATAATTGGTAGAAGTGCGTTTTTAAATCTAACTAATTTTTTGTATATTACTTGGTGTATATAAATTATATAGATCATATACAGGACGGCATAAAAGAATTCAAGTACATTTCCGTTTATTGACGGAAATTGCTGAAAGGGAAGGTTCAACTGTGTTATGCGTTTCCTAACTGAACTAAATTTTAGCATAATATGTAATATATATATATATATACAAATCTATAGACCATATACAGATCTTCACAAAAAATTTTTAATAATTTTCCGATTATAGATAATAATTGTTGAAATTTGGTTTTCAAATGTGTTATATGTTTTCAAAATTATTTACTTAGATATCATCTTTCACCTTATTAAACGGGGAAATTTCGTTACAGTAATTGTGAATGTGTTGAAAAGTGTTTCATAATCTATGCTTGAAGCATGATTTTTCTTTCTTGTTCGTTTTGCGTACGTTTCTGCATGACGGGATTCCTCACCAATTCTCGTCTTTGAATTGTTATAAGTCAAGAACCGTTAAAGGTACGTGGTTCAAACTTGGAACATGTCTTTTTCAGCTATTTTACTTTAATTTTGATTCAGCAAATTTGAAAAAGTGAATTTTTAAAAATAAGTTACATCATTTTCTTTCTTTACTTTAAATATTTTTAATTTTTTTAAAGTAATAGTTAAAAAAATGCTGAATCATAATTAAAGCTTATTGCTTTTTGTTTAATTGTATAATAAAAAAGCTTGAAATTTGACGAATATTATTTCGAGCTATAGCATTTATTTTAAACCACCCCACTGCTTTTTTTAATTTTAAAATTTTAAATTTTTGTAAAAACTTTATTAGAAGTTTTATGATTTGATTTCGTTTTCAAATTATATGCTTAACCACCACAAAAAAATCCCTCAAAATTCTAATTCAATAAATAAAAATATTTTTAAAGTGTGCCCCGGACTTCTTAACACTACGAATTACGAACTACTTTACGTTAATTACGAACCAATACCAGAGATGCCAGTGTGCCAGTTCGGCTTCCATTTTCACTCAAAAATTCCGAATTTCTACTGGAAATTACGAAAAAGGAATTGCTATTTTATGTATAGTAACGAAATATCTGTCATTAAATAAAGCAAAAATTACTACTCGGTATCGCTGGGTGAATTTTGAATTTCTAAATAAAAAAAGAAGCTAAACTGGCAACCCTGGTCAGGACTGGCGACTCTTTTTATATTCAGTCGTACCACAATTTAGAGATTTTTTTTTTTTTTTTTTTTTTGGGGGGGGGGGGGTGGGGGGGGTGGGGGGGGGTGGGAGGGGTGATTTCTCTTGAAAGTATCCTAGTCAAAGGAATAATGCAAAATCATTTTTATGTTTGAACTGTTACAAAATATCCTTTAAACTATGATTTATCAAGCATTATTTTATGTTCTAGGGTAAAAAAAATCGCATTAGGTAAAATAAAGATAAAAATTTAAATATTTAAAAAAAAAAAAAATACTTTTTTAGTGAATTTTGAAGTCAAAGTTAACTCTACGCCAAATTTAAAATTCATATTTTATAAATGAAAATTCACGTTCTGAATATGGCATCGCATCGCGATGTAAAATCCATATATTAAAGGATAAAAATTAAAGGATTGTTTTTAAAAATGTTTAATTTTTGCTCATTTTCTTTTTAAGGTATGGCAAGAGGAAAAATAAAACACTTTTATGACTTCAACAAAAGACTTCAAACTGATGACTTCAATAAAAGACTTCAAACTGATGACTTCAAATTACTTTGCATCCATAGGTGCCAACCTCTCATTAATATTCCGTAATATGCGGGTTAATTTGACCCAGGTTTAACACGTTTAGCACCATAAATTTTTTAAGAAAGGAAATTAAATAAATTCCATGTAGAAACCTGAAATTGAATAAATAAAGATTCATCCAATAATTTTTCTGGTTTAAAGCGTTGTTAAACTGGGTCAAATTAACCCGCATATTATGGAATATTAATGAGAGGTTGGCACCTATGCATCATTATAATAAATATATATTTTTTTTTTTATTCTTGAGTCACGTGGTAATAGATTTTAAAAAATTAATGTCTGAGAATTATTTAAATTATCGAGAATTTCTAAATTGTTATCTCAGCATATATTTCTTCAATATTTAATTAAAACTAAATCTATTAATTCATATTATTTTATATTGTCCATTGTGAACACACAACTGTAGATAATTTCTAGAACTTTGGTATATTAGGAAGTGAGTGAAAAATTGATTGCAAAAATTCCATCTTTGCATACATGTGACAAAGTTAAATTAAATAAAATAATGTAAACTGTTCTTCACTTTATTTACTAGTTTATTTTCCACAAACTATATTTAATCAAAGCTGCTAAACTTTTATCTAGTTAATGAAACTATTGAATGGAATTCTAGTCTTGTTGTTAATTTAAAGACATTTTCAAATTTAAATTACTGTTACAAAGCTATCTCCGCGAAAGCTTTGGTAAATATCAATGATCCCGTTATTACAGCTGTTCTAAAATTTCATTGTTACGCGGCCAACCTTAAAGTTTCTTTCTTTCCTTTTTTTTTTTTTTTTTTTTTTTTTCTCCCGACTCACCTAATATGTAGGTAAGCCTTTTGTAAAATCTAACTTTAGGAAAGGATGAACACATTTTGCACAAAACATCACACACAAGAACCGTAACAGGTACGTAATAGTATTGTGAAAGTGGCGTTTTTGCTTCACAAAGTTATTTATCTATAACTTTCTATCATAGTTTACTTTAAAGTTGTAAAAGGTTGTTTTCATTATATTATGGCAGCAAATAAAATTAATTATGCATTTTTGAAGATCTGACTGATCGTTCCGTGGCCCACGCTTTGGAACAGGGTTAGCAATTTGGCCTTCTTTTTATTCAGAAATTCCGAATTCACACCAGATATTTTGAATAGTAATTTCTGCTTTATTTATTAACAGACATTTCGTAATTACATAAAGTAAAAAAAAAAAAAAAACGGAATTTTGGCATGAATTTGGAATTTCTGAATAGAAAAAGACAACTAATTTCTGAATTTCTCTGGAATTTCTGAATAGAAAAGACTGTTATAAGAATTGCTGTTCTAAATAATGAACATTGTATTAAAGTATCCCCTTCTCCCCCCCCCCCCAAAAAAAAAGTAGGAGTTAAACCCCCAAAATCACCCCCTAGTGTGTGATTTTGTTCTAAACACAATAAATTTGTTTATTTACAAAGTGTGTTTTCTTTTATTGCCAGTAAAAAATATGTGGCTTTTAAAGTATGTGCTTTCCATGATATGAAGTAATGAAAGTATTTTTTTTTATTTTACAGTTGTATGACCCCTTAATATAAATGCATAAATACCATTTATGACAAAATAAATTATAAGCCTTCATAAAAATACTGTTAGCAGAATTAAATATTACATTTTTTGTCTTTCATTAGAAAAAAAACACGAATCAATAATTGTTTTTTTTACAAAAATAGTTTTTTTATGCTAAAAAGTGACACATAAATAAATTTTCAAATGTACTTTGAACATAAATTTATTACATAATATAAAATCTAAGTGATGCCAGAAACTAAACTTTTTTTTCTAATTTTTTCAAATATAATTTTAAAGGTCTGTAATTTTTAAAATTTAAAATAATAATGTTCAATATTATGTCAGATTATGTCGTCAAGATTACGTCTTCGTCTTTATTATTCTAAATAAGTGTAGTTATTTGAAATCCTTCCAATTTTATGCTGTTATTGAACATATAGATAATTTTAAATTCAGATGAACAACTAAACACATCTATATTTTACTCTTATGATGAATTAAACATTTTAATGGCATTTTAATAGCTTAATAATATCTGCTATTAAAATACAAATTATTTATAAATTTTTATTTCCATTCTTTCACTAACAAAATCTACGTACATAATTTGATTTTACTTCGTCACATATATATATATATACTATGCATTTTTAATGTATAAAGTTTGATATTGCAGTTCATTTATTTTTTTTAATTCAAGAAGCCATATTTGAAATTAGAAATCGTAAAAAAATGTTAACTTATCAAAAAATATGTTGAACACTCGACTTATGATTTCATTTAGAACTCTTATAGTGTGAATATCTCACACACTTTTTCTTCTTAATACTCATAGAAGTCCAGCAGCTAATTATACCCCACTTTATTAATGTTATTCTTTAAATCAGACTTGAAACAAAATTGACAAATCCTAACATACATATCTATTTATCAATTCCAATGCTTTATTTGTTTTTAAAGTGTCACTGTCAGCCCGACAAAATCTGCACATTTTTAATCAAACAAATTACAATTTGATCAAATTTGAACTTCAGAATCATGGTTTATCTTTATCACACTGATTGCATGGTACAGTTGGAAAACTACCAGAATTCCATTCACTTTTTCGAACCCTTGCCCTCACATTTTCTGTTTAATAGTCATACAAGTCCAGCACCTAATATTTCACTTTATCACTTTCATTTTTGAAATCAGGCTTGAAACAAAATAAACAAATTCTAACATACTTGTCTCTTTATCGATTTCAACGTTTTAATTATTTTTTGTGTCACTTTCTACCATGCAAAATCTGAGTCCTTAACCAAACAAATTGCAATCTGAACAAATTCCAACGTCATAATCATAGTTTACGTACTGTATAGTTATCACACTGTTTACATGAGACAGCTGGGAAAAGCACGGGAACTCCATTTTCTTTCTCAGGCCCATACCTAATCGCATAGGGCACAGGTGGTACACCATTCAGTGTAATTATTCCTCTCACATTTCCTGTTTGATAATCATACAAGTCCAGCACCTAATATTTCACTTTATCACTTTCATTTTTGAAATCAGGCTTGAAACAAAACTGACAACTCCTAGCATATTTGTCTATCATCGATTTCAAGGTTTTATTAAAGTCTCTTTCTCAAAAAAATCTGCATTCTTAATCAAACAAATTTCAACTTATCATAATCAAGGCTTATCCCTATCACACTGATTGCATGGGGCAGTTGGAAAAAGTACGGGAACTCCATTTTCTTTCTCGGGCCCTTGCCTAACCGCATAGGGCACAGGTGGTATGTTCGTAGCCACTCCTGCAGCTTGCGTGGGAAACGCCCCATCGGGACCTAGGGCGGGGATTGATGCCGCTGCGGCGGCCGCTGCAGCCGCTGCGGGCGGCAAGGGCACCCCAGCCTGGTTCATGAAAGAAATGATCCTCCGCATCTCTTCAAGGGCGTTTGCCTGCATCAAAATAAAGTTCTTCGCAAGCAGTAGAGTGGCAATCTTGCTGAGTTTTCGTACTGAAGGTGAGTGAGCGTAGGGTATGACAGACCTGAGTTCGTCCAAAGCATCATTTAGATCATGCATGCGGCGTCGTTCCCGAGCGTTGATACTTAATCTGACGGACTTGGCATGACGGCATTGTTTCTTGTTGGAAGAGTTGCCTGATGTGTTAGCAAGAAGAGAAGAATTACCATTGTAGTCATCTCCGAGGGATTTCGAATCACGCATCGATGAACCTAAAAGTTAAAAAAAGAAAATTGTATTCATACAATAGTAAAAAAAGTAATATTATAAAAATGATATGCAACTTTAAACTTTATAAAACGGATATAGTACAGCGATTCCCACACTATGGGTCTGGGAACGTTTAACTGTTGCAAAAACACAATTTAAATAATATAATACAACGTTAAACTTTTAAGATTGTGAAAAATTATCGATAAATAACTTCTGAAAAGACAGTGTTTTATTAAACTTTATGTAGAAAACGTCCGCTTGAGGGTAAAGATGAGAAACTTTTAAGACTGGTATGAACTTTCTCGTTGTTTCCAAATAATATCACATTTGCCTTAACTTTTAAACTATATTTTTCATAATACATTCATAATTAATTGTAATTTTCCTTATGTAGTAAAGAAAGGATTTGATATACGAATATTCCACATTCATATTAGTATTACTTATTACTATTATGTATGCTTTTTCCGAAGGTTCATCTTTTTCGCAAGATAGATTACACAAAAGTTCTATATCCTAACGTATAAGGTGAGTTGCGAAAAATTTCCAATCTTTAAAGTGGGTCCAATCTTTAAAGTAAAAATAGAATACTAAAAAATAGTCACACGTTCATTTTGTGGCATTCATCTTGACTTTACTACTGTTTTACCAATATCTGAAATGCTTCAAACATTTGATCGAAAACGGTAAGCTGAAATGGAATATCTAACTAAAATTAGATATCAAAACCATGATTATTAATATTTTACATCAATGTTACTTTAATTATATTGGTTTATTATTATTACTTGATCATAATCGCCAGTCTGGTGCATCAACACTAAAGACATTAATATTAATTCAATCGAAATTCAGTACGTGATAGAGCAGACGAGGTGGTTTAGGTTCCTTTTCTTCAAATGTAGCTTGCATAAGAGTCGGATACTCAGAGTCTGGCTAATTAGACTATTTAGGCCCGGGGCGAGCATTATTCTGCGGTGCCCCCCTTCTATCTTTCCATAGTAGTTCGTGAATTATGCTGAAGTAACTAGTACTAAACTTCATACCTATTGCATACAATAAATTTCATACCAGGTATAGGATATCACTAGAAAAATTGTCACACATTTAAGAAAAGAGGAAATACACTATTTTTTTTTTTTTTTTTTTTTTTTTTTTTGTATAGGAATATAAGAGCTTGACAAATGCGGCCACTGGCGACAAGGTTTTTTTATCTGGCGACTAAGTTATTTAAACAGCGTTTTTTTTTTTTTTTTTTTTTAATTAGCGTGCAAAAGTTGGCCTAAGAAATGAGCATAAACAGCATTTTTTCTCTCATTTCTCATAAGAAGTCTCATTATAGATTCTGGAAAATTACGAAATAAACTTAGAAATTATATTCAAGCAAAAAATATTTTTAACTTTTGTATTTAATTAGGCAAAAATAAGTTCATCAAATGCAAATTTTAAAATGATAAAATCAGAATTATTTGACTAACTTTGACAGGAAAATAGGCAACATATTGTTTTCCTGCTTCACTATTTCATCGATGCCCCCCCCCCCCCTTATCAGATATGAATTTTCTAGCACTCAACTATCCGGACATTTGAAATATTCGGCAATCAGAGATATATAATTTTGATAACTTTCATTAGAAAACTTAGTTTATATTACCTTTCAAAATTATGTAGTATTCTAAACTATGTAACTTATAATTCTAAACTATAATTGTTGCTAATTTTTCTCAATTAATTCATAAAAAATTTTGTGCTTTTTGAATATCAATGACGGTGGAAAGGAGGGGGGGCGGGAAACACAGATTTCCAGAAACAGCAGATTAACCCATTTGTTCTGATAATTATTTCCTAAAATTCTTCGCCCTCTTCCAACTTCTCTCCTTGTCATCTATGTGTTAATGATTGGGGACATATTATTTGTCATGTATTTTGAATTATTGGTTGTTTATTTCCTGGCAGGAAATTGCCAGTGCGAAAGAGTATGGTCTAATGAAGTGAAACTTCATGGGACAACACCAAAACTAATAAGCATAAAAATAAAAATAGTTTACAAAAAAAATTTTTTATAAGCATTCAGTATAATAAATTATAACACCTTGTAATAATATATTTCTTTTAAATGCTAAAGGTGTAAATTAATAACATAATACTATACAGTAAAATAACTTTTATTAGATTGTTGACATGTTTCGGCTTCACTCCGAGCCATTATCAGAAGCAAATGAGAATATTCTATAATTGCACGGTCTTTGAAGTTATAATTTGAAATGCTATCATTTAATTTTCATGTACTTTTTTAAAAATTGCGCACGTTATCTTTTATTTTTACTTGGTTGTTTATTTTCATATTTGTAATTATGGAGTAACTCGAGCCACCATAAACCACCAAGTAAAAAAAATAAAATAAAATAAAAGATAACGTGCGTAATTTTTAAAAAGTAGATGAAAATTAAATGATAGCATTTCAAATTATAACTTCAAAGCCCGTGCAATTATAGAATATTCTCATTTGCTTTTGAAAATGGCTCGGAGTGAACCGAAACATGTCAACAATCTAATAAAAGTTATTTTACTTTTAGCATTTAAAAGAAATGTTTTCAATGTTTATTTTAAAAATCATGTCTAATTTTTTTTCTACAATTCATGTAGGTTCCATTACAATACGTTAATCTTCCGTGGGTCCCGTTTACGGAAAATTTAATGCTTTGATTTAAGCTTGATAGAAAGCGTGAACTATAGTGAATTTATTTATAAAATTGTAATTTGTGCTCTGTTTCTGTTTTTAAAATATAACAACATGAAAGGGGGAAAAAAAGCATTATTTAAACTATCTTTTCAAGATTTATAAATTGTTTTCTCAACGTATAATCATAATTCAATTAATATTAAACTATTAATTGATAAAAGAGTATTTTTTTAGTTATTACACTCTTTAATTTTTAATTTTATGTATTTTATTTTCTGCTTTTCAGTGCTTAAAATATCTTATTGTTGAAATTTCAGAGCCAGTTGGCTTATTTTAGCGAGCGTGGTTTGACACATCATGAATTCCATTGTTGTCGTAACTCGTAAACATTTGTAACCATAAATAATATTTGACAATTTATCACCTGCGCCCAACTGAAGGAAATATCTTAAAATTAATTTGTTAAAAAATAATTAAGTTTTAAAAATATTAAAATGTTGCACTGTCATCGGAAACACACCTAATACATATATTTATTTATTTATTTATTTATTATTCTAGCGTATGAGAAAGCGAGTAAAAAATCGAATACAAAATTACATCTTCACATGCATAAACCAAGTTAAATAAATAAAAAAAAGGAATATAATAATAGTTAGGCTTTCTGCAGAAAACAAAAACTTTGTGTATAGTGGATAGTTACTAATAAGTGGCAAAATGGAAATTTCTGTTGCCCTTATCTGACATAGGTGACAAAAACAGGATTGGTACAGTTTTAAATTTACAGTACCACTATTTCAAAATAGTAATAGTCACTTTATTTAATCACAAATTTCATTAAATAAGACAAATCTTACTTTTCGAAAGTAGTGGAACAGACTCTGGAAATAAAGTTAGGCAGGAAATCCTGTCAATGGAACTAAATAGCTTAAAATACATATTTATCATTATCATCGGTTTGATAGTTTGTATTCTAAAGCAATTTTCAGAGTATTAGACGTGAGATGGACGCTTATAGACAAATTGCTACAGTCCCCCATGTTATGTTTTAAAAGAAAATTGACCGTTATCGAATTCACCCCACATATATGCAACGCCTTATAGACCGAATCCCACTCTTAATTTAAAATATTCAAATTTTAAAAGAAAACACTTATCATTTAAAAATTAAAAATCTATTTTTAATTTGAATATTTTAAAATGTAAAAATGTTCTTGAGCATAAGTTCTCAAAATGTGTTCTACTGAGCATATAGAAATATACGCTTTATTTAATAATAGAAATTTGCGATTAAATAAGACAAAAAAAAAAACTCTTCCTAAAAAGTGGTATAATCAAAATACGGGAGATTAGGCAAGTATGTATGGTCCTATAAACGAAAAACACAGTATGACTCTCAAGTACATAGCTGCCAACTGCTACGATTTTTGGCCACCAGTATTACCTAATAAAAATTTTCGCTGTTTTCTGCGATTACATAAAACAAAGTTTACTCGATAATGATCTACCTAACATTTGTTTTTCAAACACAATTATCCTATCTAGTAAACTTTCATGAAGACAATTAAAAAAACATTATAGCTTTCAAATCTATGTTCTCATGTTACTTGAGAGTTTAAAATTTTCTTAACAATGTATTTCCTTTGTCATTTGTCAAGAGAACTTGCCATCATGAAACATCACAGTGAAATGAAGGGAAAATTCATCAGACGTAAATTAATCTAGTAACTAGATTTTATGCAGTAAAGAAAAATTAAGTTTAATGGATATATAAGTGACTGATTGAAAATATTGTTGCTTTTACATTCTACGTTACGAATCTGACGTAGTTGACATAAAGCAGTATTCGAAAATTTCTAATTTTTAATTTCACTTTAAAAAATTCTTCGGCTTATTTAATCGCAAATTTTTGTCCTTAAATAAGAAAAAAATTATTATTTAGAAACTGTGGTAAAAAGCCTGAAAATTTGAGTTGGCATGAAATCTTGCCATGCGGATTAAATGATTTAATATTTTTTTGTTTAGGTTTTTTTCATCGATAACTATAAATAATAGATCCGATAATTATAAATATGTGTAAAAGGCTTTTTACTGCATTCAATTTCCTTTTAAATAGTTCGGAGTTGAAATATTTAAATTAATTTTATCTGTATATTCCAAATGCTAACATTTCAGCATATTCTCAATTCTCAGCACATAATCTCAATTTACTTGAAATTTGTCATTGGCGTTACTGAGGTGCGTTTTATTAAATAAAGGATCATATTTGTAATAATATAAATAGTTTATTTAAAAAATATATAAATGTTGAGTAAAATAGTCTTTTTTGTTGCATTTTTACATATGTGCCATGTTTCCCGTATTTTGTATACCACTATTTATTTATAAAGCATAACATTTTTTTTTCTTTTAACCCTTTCGTGGGCAAATTTTCTGCCCTTCTCCCCTACTTTAATTCAAATTTTCTATGGACCTCTGGTTTGTTTCTAAAATGTATAATTTTAAAAAATTACGCTTTTTGAAATATTAACATATATGAGATAGAAGAAAATTTTGGGGTTGGCGCACATTCGACTAGTTTTTCGTAAATTTTGAAATAAATGTAAACTTGTCTGCATTTTTATTCCCTAACCTGCTGTGCAGTTTAAAGGGAACTAAAATAACACTGTAAAAAATGACCAATGTTTCGTATTTTATAAAAATATACTATAACCGCGAACGAAAATATAATATAATCTTCTGAGTTATCCGAAATTCAGAATAGCGCGTTCCATTGTCTTTTGAATCCCCAGAAACCAATACATTTCCAAAATTTAAAGAATTACTTATAAAAACAAAGTATTTTTCGCTGCCCGTATTTTTCAGAAACGTTTCCGAAGGGTTTTTATAGTGTATTAATTAGTGTCCTCAGCCTGGAATACCTGTTTTTCGAATGTCATCGATTCTCAAGTAAACGTTTTCAGCCGCATAAGTTAATTTATACATGAAAGAGTAAGGAAATAATCTTAATTTTAATGTTATTGTTAAAGCTGTTAATTTTGCATGTTTGTCTGTTAAACATATTTTTTGAGCATGAAAATGTTTACTTGAGAATTGATAGCATTCGAAAAACAGGTATTCCAGGCTGAGGACACTAATTAATACACTATAAAAACCATTCGGAAACGTTTCTGAAAAATATGGGCAGCGAAAAATACTTTGTTTTTATAAATAATTCTTTAAATTTTGGAAATGTATTGGTTTCTGGGGATTCAAAAGACAATGGAATACACTATTTGGAATTTCGGATAACTCAGAAGATTATATTATATTTTCGTTCGTGGTTATAGTATATTTTCATAAAATAAGAAACATTGGTCATTTTTTACAGTGAAAACCAGAAAAGATTTTTTTCGAATGAACCTGTAAATAACTCATTATCTAAACTGGACCGTTTATATTTCAGTGTTTGTTTTAAATAAAAAAGTTTTTTTTTTTTTTTTTTTTTTTTTTTTCTCCCTCGAAAAATCGTTTCTTTTGCAAAATGTTGAAATGATTGAGTGATACCAGAATATACAAACATATTTATTTGAAAATAAGTAAAAGCTTTTTCTACGTACTTAAAAAAAGGAAATTTTTCATTTGAAAATTCTGGTGCCGATGTGGCATTTAGGGATAAGTGGTCCAAAATGAACCACCGCCCTTCAATTGGTTAAACTATTTAACTTTTTGTAAATATCGATCTTACAGTTATGGAGACTATATGAAAAGTCTGAAAAAAAATGTCACAAATGGTTCAAAATTTTAAAAAGTCTTTTTAAAACTTTCTTAATATTTTTAAATTAAAATTTTAAAATTGTATCATAATTTTTTTGCATTTTTTCTTGATTAAATTTATTTATCTTCATATAATCATTTAATAATATGTAAAAAAGGTATTATAAAATACTCAAATAAAAAGGTTGTTCCAAGGGTACCGAATCCTCTTAATCCTACACCTAGCTTTTGATGCATGCATCAACCAATTAAAATTTAAATCTTTAATAAATAAATTCCATTCCTGGCTACCTCTATCCTTTTCAGACCTGAGGTACACAAATGTAGATCTCTATTCTTTTTGTCATAAAAACTAAACTGTTTGATTTTTTTTACATTTTTACTTTACTCCTATATCGCTGAATGTTTTACAAAACCAACAAATGACAGCACTTGTGCTTATTCCCTCATAAAAACTAAACTGTTTGATTTTTTGTTTTTACATTTTTACTTTACTTCTATATAGTTGAATATTTTTGCCTTGAAACAAAACCAATAAATTACAGCACTGATGCTTATTTCCTCATAAAAACTAAACCGTTTGATTTTTTTTTTTTTACATTTTTACTTTACTCCTATATAGTTGAATTTTTTCTGCTTTGAAACAAAACCAATAAATGAGAGTGCTGATGCTTTTTTCCTCATAAAATAAATGTTATTTTCATCTAAGCTTGCAAATTGCCTTCAAGACCAGTATGACCAAGAAAGCAAGAAATTTTACTTATTATTTTACTTAAACGTTTTACAATAAAAACAATTTTTGAGGATTTGTAGATCATTCACTTCTTTAAAGTCCTTAAATTTGTTATTGCCTGAATTTAGGTTATTGATACCCAAATTGATATTTTAAGGGGGCTAGTAATTTTTAGAGTCCCATTTGTGCGAACATAAATTAACAGTACACTAAAGTATAAATTTCAAAAAGAGAGCCCTTTCCGTCATCTATGGTATCATTTTGTTTGTACAAAAGCAATGAATGCGTATTTGTAGTATTACATTAATCTAGGGTCTCAAGAGGATATATTTAATGAAAAATATTCGCCTTGTCACAGAAGTCTGCTTTTTAATAATGTGAATAATTACTCTTTAAAATTTGTGGCATATAGTCCTAAATATGAGCATAAAAAGTCATACTTCCAAAACAAAAATTCGTGCAGTTTAGAATTAAGGAGACAAAGACTTTAAAATGAGCAAAATTCAACCAAAAATACGAATTTTTGTTTTTGTGTTGATAAACTTTAAAAAATACAAAAAATACTGTAATATACTTGGTAGAAAACTTGTTTTCCATGCTTCTTACAGGTAAGTAATTAAAATAACATATCATAATGTTTTTCATTTTTAACAGTTTTCCAACATAGTTGAAAAGTGGTTATAAATTCGGTTTGTCTGTCTGTCCGAGCTTTAACTCGCGTAAATATACTCGGATTGCCATGTAATTCATATATATTATTGATGTTTACTATCGCATGTTCTATATTGAAATGAAGTGTGTATCCTTTATAGTTTGTTTACAGAGACACTCAAAATAATTCCGTTACATTGTGATGTATGGGGAAAAATCGTTTGCAATGTATTTTAATGATGTTATTCTATTTCAAACATATTGGAATTTATATACATCACTGATGTGCAACACAAAGAAGCTTACTGTAGAATAGGGGGTGCATAGCACTTCATAGTTTATTTACAGGATCACACAAAATAATTCGGTTACAGTACTGTCTATGAGTGATAATTGATGGAAGTGGGTTTTCAGTTGTAGTATGCATTTTTAAATGTAACTAATTTGTTACATATTACTTGGTGTCTATACATTCTATAGATCATAATCAGGGCTGCAGAAAAGAATTCGAGCACATTTCTGTTTATTAGGGAAAATTCCTGAAAGGCAATTTTTAACGTATCCTAACTGAACTAAATGTTAGCATTACTATTCAGTATAGAAACAGATCTATAGAATATGCACAAGACTTCACAATAGAATTATACTTTTCCAACTACGTGCGGTAATTGTTAAAGTTGGGTTGTGAAATGTGAAGAACGTTTTCCAAATTATCTTTTTTAGATATCGTCTTTAAACGGGGATGTTTTATTACAGTATTCTGAATATGTTGGAAAGTATTTCATAATCTATGCTTGACGCATGATTTTTCTTTCCGCATATCTGCATCGGAAAGATGTTCCATTCGTTTTAATTTATGTTCAAATTTCTCAAGATCTCTAAGGATCAATCTTGATACATACTATAACAAATCTCTATATCCGTTTTGGAATGCTGATTTAATAGGGTCCTCAAATTAGTATTAAAACTGAATTATTAATCAAAATTCAATTTCGCGCCATTTATCAATTTATTATTATTATTATTATTACTATTAAATAACTGTCTGTCGGGTGAAAAAATGATGCACACAATTTTTTAAATAAAATCCTCTTAAGTCATAAAATTAAAAAAAAAAAAAAAAAAAAAAAGAAGAAAAAAAAAAGAAGAAACGAAGAAAATTTTTGAAAATAAGAGCATATGGATAATTAAAATTTTTTTTTAACTAATAGCTTTAAAATAAATGTTCAGTAAATTGAATTTCTTTTTTAAATGTTAATTAAATTCATTGAACAGAATACTTCCTTGAAGAATTTCATGTTGTAATAACATTATAATAAAAATTCCACCGCCCCTTAAATCGTAAATGTTCTTATTTATTTATAATATAAATGAAAATAAGCTAAACTTTATTGTAGAAATGTTATGAAATACATCGTATTTTAATACAAATTTTAAATTTTAATTAGTAATATAAAATAATTAAAAATATATATATTAACATATAGTAAATAGAAAATTTCCTAAAAGAAAGGTGTATTTGAACTAAAGGATCATATTTGGAGTAATATAAATAGTTTCTCTCTATATTGGAAAAAAGTAACTGCCGCAGCCGCAGTCAATGAAGATTTTGTGCCTTGAAGTCTTTCTGGACTAATATCCAGAAAACTATTGCATATAAAAATATGAAAATTGATAGATTTATAAAGTAATGTTCGATAAACACAAGCAGAGTGTTTTTAAATCGAAGAATTATTTTAAGAGATATTTAACATTAAATTTGGTAAAAATAGTTGTCTTAAAAAAGTTTTATAGGAACGAAAACTGTGCACAGGAATTTAACCCTAATTTATAAGGATATAGTTGACAAGTTTGCGCTGTACAGACTGCAATTATTTTTTTAATTTGAGTAATTTTTTTTTAGGATATATTTCAATTTTTTATTCAAAATTTTCATTATTTTGTTTATTTCATATTTCATAAAATCCATTATCTTTAAAATAATAATTAAATGATCACGTGTTAAAAGCAGTAAATGTAGAAAATTACGCAATAAAAAATATACTTGCGCGTGAGCATTAAGAAGGGACATAATTAAATTATTACGCGTTTTCAAAGCATTAAGTAGGGTAAGATTAATTTATTTCGACAAAATATTTTACCTATTATTGCAAATTTTAAAACAGCGTAATTAATAATATTTCCTTTCAATTAAAAGCTATATTTTTACGTTTAATAATTACGTTTAAAATCAACGAAATAACTAATAAATTGGTAAAGTATATAATTAAAAATACAGATAAACGTTGAATTAAAGATCACTCGATGACGTAACTACCACGCGTAACGCATCTGATGTCAAATGAATGCGACGCCACAGATATACACTTTTGGCTTTAAATCCTATATTTTGGCGACAGTTATTTTCTTTTATAGAAAGTAGTAGTCGGGATAATGGAGAAGTACCCAATTTTCTATAGCATCGTTATAAAATTTCCCGATGCAGCGACATTGCTTACTTAATCATTTTGCACAAGTTGATTTTCAAATGTTTAATTAATCTTATTTTATGATTCACAAAAACAGTTGTTAGCTGTTTCGACAGCAGTTGATTCGGCCTTAAAATCCCTCTGTCAAAGGAAAATGAATGGAAACCCGATTACAGTAGATAGTCACTGGTCGTTTAATTATAATTCAATCTTCCGTAATCGTTTTAGAGTTGATCAAATCAGAGTGTTTTTAAGGTTTACGGTGTCAGAACGAAGGTTGACGAGCCTAGCTCGTAGGGGGCAGAGCCCCCTAGTATTTTAGATAAATAAAAGGTGTTCTGAAAGAAGGAAACTTCGCTGCAATGACATTAATTTACACAAGTTTTGTGTTTTATAAAGTATGTTTAATGTGTGATAAGTGTGGGTATAACAGCAATTTTTCATCGGATAGCAAACTCTAATGATCAGTAGTGCATTTTATTATCAGAGGCCACAGCGATAGGAAAAATTTTATTTCATATCAGTAGTATTTATAAGCAATCGTCTTTATTGTAAATGTTTATAACACGTGCAATAGAAATCTATCATGAATATTATTGTTTCGAAATAGTGGTGATATGAAATAAATTTTTCTATCACTGTGGTATCTGCCATATAATACACTGCTCAAAACAATTAAAGGATATTGCAGTTTTAGGTGGATTTTGTATCTGGGAAACTTTTTAGCTGATTGATACATGGTCGACAGACATAGTAGGTTATATGAGAATAAATTACACATGTTTGGCAGAAAAAAATGCATTTTATTGCGCATTTGTGTACAAAAGGAAAAAAACACAATTTGTGCACATGAGAAAAAAAGAATAAGAAAAGGTGTTTTCTTCAAAGAAAATCATTTTCAGTAGGGGGTATGGTTTCCACGGGCGGCCAGCAACGTTGAACACCTTTGAGGCATGGACTCAATGAGGCTATTAATGACGAGTTGGGGTATTCTGCCCTACTCTTCCAGAAGAGCTCTTTCCAGTTCTTGGAGAGTTTGTGGGGGTTGTTGGCGGCCAGAAACTCGTCTTCCTAGAGCGTCCCAAACGTGCTCGATTGGATTCATGTCTGGAGAACACGCTGGCCATTCCATTCGAACGATTCCTTCCTCGAAAAGGAAATCCTCCACCAGGTTTGCACGATGTGGCCTGCAGTTATCGTCCATTAAAATGAAGTTATCTCCGATTGCTGCAGCGTAAGGGACTACAATAGGTCTGAGGATCTCATCCCTATATCGGCGACCAGTCAGAGCTCCATCTCGAATGATGTAGAGGTCAGTGCGCCCGTCAATGGAGATGCCACCATACACCAACACTCCTCCACCGCCAAATCTGACACTTTCGTGCACGAACGCAGGATTATTCCTACTGCCACGGTCCCTCCAGATGAAAATACGCCTATTATCCGGATGCACAGAAAAACGGGACTCGTCAGAAAACAGAATATTGCTCCATTCATTTCTCCTCCAGTTGACATGCTCGGTTGCCCACTCCCTGCGGTCGCGACGATGCCTTGATGTTAATCTAACACATACCATCGGTCGGCGAGCATACAGACCTACAGCATGGAGCCGGTTTCGGACAGTCTGAGTTGAAATCGTGGTGCCTGTAGCCGAGCGAAGGTGTTGTTGGAGAAGAGTAGCGTTCATGTTTCGGTGTCTCCGAGCTGTTAACGCTAAATACCGATCTTCATTGGGCGTTGTTGCCCGTCTACGACCTTGCCCTGGTCTTCGGCCTGCACATCCACTCTCCAAAAAACGGTTCTAGATCCTGGAAATGACACTTTGTGACACTCCAATGGCTTGCGCTACTTCGGCTTGAGTTTGGCCCCCTTCTAACCTACCAACAATTCTCCAAGCTTCTGAATCTGTCAAATGACTTCGCTGAGACATCGTACTCATCGAAACAAAGCAATCACTGAATGCCGATCATCCTTGTCTTCATTCTCTTTTATCCAGTTGAAAGTCAAATTTCATTCGCTGCCGCTGAAGCGACGTTTTTGACGTCGAACTCAAAATTTGCATACTCCACAGTTTGAAAACCAGAAAAATTTGCATTTGTGATTCTCTTCTTCTATTTTCGGCAAAAAAAATTTCGTTTATATCTTTATTTTATATAAAACTTCAAATATCCTTTAACTGTTTTGAGCAGTGTATTAACTTTTTAAAATCATTCATTATAAATTATTCGTTTATTTAAACAAGATCAGAAAATTATGCGTCAAGCATAGATTATGAAACACTTTCCAACACATCCAGAAAACTATAACGAAACTTCTCCCGTAAATAAGGAGAAAGAATATAGTAAATAGTTTATGAAACATATAATACATTTAAAAATCCATTTTTTAGCAATTACCTTCCATAGCCAAAAAATTAGTCGAATTATTTTGTGCAGCCCTGTATATGATCTGTAGATTTGGATATATACTACATAGCATGATAAAATTTAGTTCAGTAAAAAATATATATAAATCGATATATATATATATATATATATATATCACTGAGGTGCACTACAGGAATCTTACTATAGAATAGGGTGGGCATAGCATTCATCGTTCATTTACAGAGACACCCAAAAGAATTCCGTTACAGCACTGTCTATGAACAATTATTGCTGAAAGTGCGTTTTTCGTTGTGGTACGCGTTTTTAAATTTAACTGATCTTTTATATATTACTTGGTATGTGTAAATACTACAGATCATATACAGTACAGCACAAAATATATCGATTACATTTCGATTTATTGATGAAAATTGTTGAATAGGAATTTTTAACTGTGCTATGCGTTTCCTAACTGAACTAAATTTTAGCATAGTATGTACTATATATACAAATCTATTGATCATATACAGGGCTGTACAAAAGAATTCGGATTTTTTTTTGCGACTATTGATGGTAATTGGTGAAATTGGGTTTGCATATTTGTTATGTGTTTTCCAAACTGTTTACTTAGATGCCAACTTTTACCTTATTAATCGGTAAAATTTTGTTAAAGTATTCAATAAGTGTTGGAAAGTGTTTCATAATCTATGCTTGACGCATGATTTTTTGTTCTTGTTAAGATAGGATTCGTCTACACATTAAAAGTTGTACCAACTTGTATATCCAGAAGGGCGGATGATTTTTCTTGAATTTAAAAATGATTTTGTATTTGAAATAAAATATTTTTTTAATACAAATACTTGACCAAATTTTATTATTGTTTTATTGTGTATTGAAATGCAAATATATATATGCTGATATTTTGGAAAATATTATTGTCTTTTTATGCTTTGTTCACATCCGCCCCGACCATATTCACTGTTACCCCATCGACGAAGCACATGTGAACAATTTTAATCATTATTTAAAATTTTCATAAATCTTAGAAATTTGTCATAAATAAATAAATAAAAAGTTCTCAAAAGAAAAAAAAAAAGTATAAACATTATATGAGTTAGCTTGTGTCCGATTAATTTGAAATAACATTGAGAAATAATCAAAAAAGTAAAAAAAAAAAAGTTCCTCTCCCCTATTAGAAAAATACAATTTAGGAAATCATAATAAATTTAAATTAAAGCAAACGCTGAAAATTATAGCTACCCTGTTGCTAAAATAAATAAATGAAATAAAAATAAGTGTAAATAAGAGTTGTACAATTGGTACTACACTGTACTAGAGAATTGTTATTCTCTACCAACTGACAATCTTTTCTTTCTCCATCTCCATCCCCATCCCTGTCGATCTGCCGCATCTAATTCTCCCGATCGGAAGCCGTCAGAAAAGGGCAACTCAATTCCGTTACCCCGGCGCTGATTGCGGAGAGGGGCGGCGGGTGGGGGATTTATTTACCGGCGGCTCACTTAACAAAATCAATGTCTTTCATTTCATTAGGTGGTGCCCGACGCTTCACCCAACCCCACCCCTCGACTGCCCCCCATGTCAGTCTGAGAGATTTGCGAGGGGATGAAGTAGAAATTGAGTTGTCTTCTTTGCTACGCCTTCGGTTTGAGGAAGTCTAATTTCTTTTAATTAATACCCCTCTCTGAGGTCTTTTAGTGCCTTTACTGTTAATGGTAATGGTATCGGAGGATGCACTTGTAAACAGATTATTTCCGCCGATTTTATAGGAGATTTTCTTTTTATTGTTATTATTTTAAGGATTTCTCAATTGAGAAGAAGACATTCCAAGCAGTTGAGATGTGAATCGTCTATCGTTGTTTCTACAGATAATTAGAACAGCATATATTTAACTCGGATCCATAACAAAACAATTTAAAATTCAATATTTTTTTAGAACGTGCATTTAATAATTTGACATACAGTGAATTATGAAGTAAACATCGAATTTTTTTTTTTTTTTTTTGTTTTTTTTTTTTTTTTTTTTTCACTACGCTTTGTAATTCACACTGAAAAAAAAAAAAAAAATGTTGATTTTACAGTATCTTATATATTAAAACAAAAAGGGATTTCCGTCAAATTAATTTTTCACACGAATTTGCCCCCCATTTACGCATGCGTAAACTTAAATCTAGAACCTAACCAGTTTTAGAGCACACTCAAATGCGAACACTGTGGTCGAGTGGTAAAAGGTGAGTTTCTTCCCTGTTCAGATTATCGTGTGGATTCGATCCCTGCTATGGACAGAATGATTATTCTTATTTTATTTGAATTATTCTTCAAAAATTTCAAACTTTTTAAAACAGGTATGAATTTTATTTTTATGGTACTATCAAGTTGCTTGCCGTCAAGTTTTGACGGGTTCCATCTAGTTTAGAACTTGATATGTTTTTTGAAATTCATAGATATTATAATTATATATATATATATATATATATATATATTTTTTTTTTTTTTTTTTTTTTTTTTTTTTTTTTTAGTGTGAACTACAAAGCGTAGTGGAAAAAAAAAATTGTTAATTTTGCGGTATAATACTGGCAGCTGGGGTGTCAGTATTATACTGTAAAATCAACATTTTTTTTTTTTTTTTTTTTTTTTTTGGTGTGCAGAGAATCTAATTTCCTATAATATTAATACTCTCTAAGGAATTTTTAATGCCTTTATTCTAATGAAATGATACTGTAGCAAGTACTTGTAAACATGACTATTTCTGCTAATTTTATAACTTTTTCTTATTTGTTTATGTTAAAAAAGAAAATCAGTTGTTCTAATCATTTGAGATACAAATGATTGTGAAATCTACCATTGATTCTATAGATAATTGCAATCAAATATCTTTATCTTGGTTGCATAATAATAAGACAATTTTAAAAGCAATATCTTTCAAAATATATATTTCAGCTTTTCAAAACATGTATTTAAGATACAGTCAAGTTTCTTTGCCGTAGTGGAATAACGCCGAAAGAAGCACTTGTAAACAGATTATTTTTGCCGATTACATAAGAATTTTTTTACAATTTTCTAAATTGAAAAGAAATTGGTCAAAGTATTTCAGATATAAATATTTTTTTGTTTGTGTTCTTTTCTTCTTTACTACGTCTTGAGTTTGAAAAACTATAATTTCTTTCAATTAAAACTCCCTCCTATGAAGTCTTTCATAGTAATTTTACGGAAATAGAATGATCTAGAAACAAGGACTTATGAACAGATTATTTTCGGAGTTTTTTAAAGAGATTATTTGAAAAAAAGAGAGATTAAGACAGATTTTTGTAAGCGATTATTTTTATAAATGGGAAAAAGTTGTATTAAGCATTTGTGATATAACATATTGTGAAATTCATTTCTCTAGCTAATTAGAAAAAAAAAATCTTTATTTCGATATTTTTAAATTCAATATTTTCCAGAATATGCATTTGAAGATCTGACATATACTGAATTATGAAGTAGAAATTAGGTTGGCTTCTTTGCTACGTCTTGGGTTTCAGAAGCTCTAATTGGTTTTAATTAATACTTCTTTTTTAGTGCCTTTACTGTAATGAAGCAACCATTTGTAAAAAGATTATTTCCGCCTATTTTATAGGAGATTTTATTTTTATTATCATTATTTTAAGGATTTTTAAATAAAAAAGAAATTGTTCCAAGCATTCGAGATATAAATCATATATTCGCCAACTCTCCCATTTTTAAAGAGAGACTTACCATATAAACATATTTGAAACACAAATTTTATTTAATGGGTAAAATCAAGTAGACTTCAAATGACTACCACATATAAGAAGACACATTTAATTAAATGCATTTGTTCAAAGTATGATTTAATTTTCAAAAACTGAAAGTTGTTAAGTATGAAATCATCGTGAAGTCTATCATAATTTCTATATAGGTAATTACAATACAACCGCATAATATCTTTATCTCGCGGTTCCATAATAAAATAATTTTAAATGCAAAATTTTTCCAAAATATACATTTAATCCATTTTCTGCCTTTTTTTTTTTTTTTCCCTGAAAGAATGTAATTTTGTAGTGTAAAAATAAAAGTGTTACATGCAAATTTTAAAAATGAAATGAAAGAAAAGGTTTTTATACAATTCTTAAAAAAAGTCCTCATTCAAAAGTACAAAATTCAATAATACCCGGAAAAATTTTATAGAAATATTATTTTAATATTTTAACTTATTAAATTTTTGTTTTAACTGTCGTATTTAAAAGTGTTGTACAGTTTTATTAGCCATTTATTGAATGAGTCTTTTATTTATCTAGATTCCACAATATCTCATTAAAAAAAAAAAAAAAAAAAAAAAAAAACCTTAAACATGAAAGAAATTTAAAACTGACTGAACATTTAACCTCTAAAATATGTTAAATATTAAATCGTATATTATAAGAGTATATTCTTCACACTACATATATAAATAGTTCAGATTTGTCATGCAAAAGTACAAAATTCAATAATACCCGGAAAAATTATATAGAAATATTTGGTTAATATTGCAACTTATTAATTTTTATTTTAATTGCCATAATAGAGTGATAAGCTGGTTACAAGTGTACTTGCACGAAATCCTTTTTCATTCTTTTTTTTTTCCCTCGAAATTTATGGGCAGTAAAAGGATTCTTTTGTTTCACTTTTCCGTGCACTTCGAAAACCTATTGTTTTCAGAGGTTTCTAATTGATCTTTCCCCTGGTATGAGAAAGGTTTTCGGAATCGCGGATAGCTAAAATATTATAGTGAATTTCCGCAAATGTTTCTGTTATATCGGAAACATTTTCTGCTTATTTTTCAGTGGAAAGAATAATTTTTACTCATCCATACATATGAATGATTCAGATATTTTAATATAGATTCTATCTGATTATGGATTTTTGCTGTATTTACTCGTAAATGTTACATGTCATTTAACAATTTAATCGAAACACAAATTTTAAATAAATTTGCTGACTCTCAAAACCATATAAATGTAATAAATGATGAACAGTTGCATCTAATCTTGATTAATATAATTATATGAAAAAATAGATAGGTTATTAGATAATTGGTTGCTATACCAACTTCTGCAAATTATTATTCGTATTATTAAGGGAACCAAAAAGATTTGAAATGACGAAAGTTGACTGAAGTTTGACCGTGGATTAAGGTAGAAAGCACTTAATTAATTTAGACTATTATTTCTTTTTTGCATTTATTTATTTATGTTTTATAGAGATAAAAAAATATTTGTTAAATTGTAAAAAATAACAAAATAAAATAAAATAAAATAAATAACAGAAGTTTTAATGTTGTACAACAAAAATCAGTCTTACAAAGCTATTTTTGCCACGATTTTGAAGTTCGGGTTAAATATTTTCGAATCGACATTTCTTCTTTATTATATATTAATTTTTTTGCAAATGTTTGTTTGTTTTTCAGATATAATCGAGAGACAACGTAATAAGCAGAATAAAGAAGAAATGACGACTCAAAAATATGGAAGCTGGACATGAAAATCGTAGCAAAACTATTGGGTCATCCGGAAGGTTCTGCGGTTTTCCAAAGCGACGCGCGGTTTCGTCTTGTTGTTTTACTACTGCTGATAAGGAGTGACTTTGAATGACCCGATATGTACATTCGGCCTTTTCTACTTGTGCTGCATAATTTTTGTGCTGTGACACAATTTTTGTTTCAGTGCAGTGCTAAGAATGGAGAACCAGAAAGTTCATTTTCGTTTTATTATGCTCTTTTATTTAAAAAAGGTAAAAATGCTAGTCAAACTGCTCGTAAAATTTGTGCTATATATGGACAAAGTGCTGTTTCAGATGACACAGTTCAAGGGTTGTTTGAGAAGTTTAAGCGCGAAAAGTTCAGCCTCGAAGATAATGAGGTCCGCTCTGGACGACCATCATTTGTAAAGGAGGATCTCTTAAAAGAACCTCTCGCTGAAAATCCACGTTACACAATTCAGGAGCTATCATACAGACAAAATATTTTTAAAAAGACAGTGCATAATCATTTGATAGCTCCTTTTAAGAGGTCCTCCTTTACAGATGATGATGGCCGTCCAGAGTCGGCATCATCTTCGAGGCTGAAATTTCCGCGCTGAAACTTATCAGATCACCTTCGATCTGTGTCATCTGAAACAGCACTTTGTCCATATGCAGCACAGTTATTACGAGCAGTCTAACTAGCATTTTTACCTTTCTTGAAATAAAAGAGCATAATTCATGAAAATGAATGTTTAGGTTCTCCATTCTTAGCACTTGCGCTGAAACAAAAATTATGCAGCAACCCAAGCAAGAATTATGCAATATAAAGCATAAAAGACCGAATTTACATATTTGGGTCATCCAAGCAGTGTTGCCAGTGGGCTACTTTTTTTAAATTCTGTTTTCTTGACTGACACCAGTTTTTTGAGAAAGTAAAATTTGTCTTATTTCTTGACAGACTAAATAAGGCGAACTATACCATTTTAGAAAAGTGGTGTCAATCAAACAATCTGAATTAAGAAAAAGTAGCCCACTGCCAACACTGCATCCAAGTCACTTTTTATCAGCAGTAGCAAAATATAAGCAAACGAAACCGCGATTCGCTTTGAAGAACTATCCGGATGACCCAATGTTTATCAAAAAATAGAAAACTCAATTCGATTCCAAATCGCTTCAAAAATCAGGTCTGCCAATTTTATGCCTTTGCGTTTAAAAATGAGTCAGAACATCTGTCAGAAAGTTTCGCGTTGTTGAGCTGGTCATTTGAGAACCACTTTAATGCAAAGTATAGTAGGCTCAACGTGCCTAGAAACATGTATCAATTTAAAAATAGTCTTAGTCTTGTACTGCATACACTTAAAAAAGAAAAAAGTGAGGGTTTTTTTTTGCGGTATTCTTCTTATTTTAAGTCAAATAAAGTAAAACTATGATAAAATAAACACAATTTATTTTTATCAAAGTATATTTGTAACTACGATTTCAGTTAAATTTTTCATAAATTTAATTGGACAAGTAACTTTTTTTAAAATATGAAACGGTGGGAAATTGTCTAAATTAAAAAAAAATAATAATAAAAAATCTTCAAAAAACGTTCAGTGGTCTTAACTCTTCATTAATGCATAAACCTGACTTATTTTAAATGTGTCTGAAGTCGATTATATAACTTGATTAAATTTAAATTACATTTTCAGCTCTTAAAACAGGAGTGTCATTTCCGATTTCGCTTGGAAGGAGAAAATGGATATAATAAATCTAAATTCTCTGCCCACTTATGAAATGAAATATTTTTTTCGCATTTATTTTTCATACATATTTTCAAAGAAACATTTTTACTTTTATAATTTACTTACATGCAATTATTAATTTACTGGTAAAAACGAATGAAAACACTCAAATAATAACAAGAAAGTAAAAAATAGAAATAAACATATAATGATAAAAGAGAGCCTGAAACCCAGAGGGGTGCAATTGCCCCCCTCTGTCCTCCTAATGACGACACTGTTTCAAAATATGTATCAAAATAAAATATTAATTAATCAAAACAAAATAAAATATTAATTAATCAAAACAAAATAAAATATTAATAAATAAAATATTAATGATTTCAAAATATTCTATTATGAGTGATTCCATGCGAATTATTTTTTCTCCACACTTTTAAAAATTTTTGGGAACAGTAATGGTCTTATTCTTCAAAAATCTAAGTATTCATTTTGAAAATACACTGTAAAAAAATCTGTAATTTTGACAGAACAATGTTGTATTTTTTACAGAAAAAACTGTTTTAAAGAAAAACAGTTTTTTTTTCTGTAAAAAATGTGGATTTTATAATCTTTACAGAAAAAAAAATCTATATTTTTTATAGAAAAAAAGAACTGTTTTAATGAAAATATATAGATATTTTCTGTAAGTTAAACGGTTTTCCAATGGTGCCTAAATTAACAGTTTTTTCTGTCAATTTGAGAGATTTTTTTACAGTGTAGGAAATCATTATCAGAATTATTTATACAAACGGAAACGTTCGGTACAAATAAAAGAAAAGTAATCCTAATTTCAGAAAATATTTAGTTCATTCTAATAATTAATATTATTGACGGCTCAAGAAAAGAATATGCAAACATATGTATTTATATAAGACAAGCATTTTTTTTAATAATATAGAAAAATCGTGGATCAATTTGAATTCAGATTAAGATACATATTACCTTCTTTCAAATACGCCTTATCAACGTTACTACACTGCAAAAAAAAATTTTTTTTTTTTTACTGCATAAAACTGGTTGTGGTGCTAGTATTATACCGTAAAATCAACCTTTTTTTTTTCAGTGTATACATTGCTTTAAAAACCTGAAACAGTACAAAACAAGCTGTTTATAAATTGCGATGTACTTTAGTGGTTTGTAAAATTTAAAATGAATATCTTCATTTGGACATACTTTGTGTTTTTAGAAGATTTTTTCAAATAATTTTTGGTTTAAATCTAAAATAAAAAATGTTATATTTTCGTTGTAGATGAAATTTGGAAAATTTCACCGGATAACCAATGAAAAAACGTTAATTGCCTTATTGAACCGTGTTTCTTTCTAAAAATCAACGTTACCAATGTTATTTTTGACATTTCCCCCCCTAAACATGTCATACTGTCATCTATAATCAACATTTTAAATTACCTGTAATTCTTAAGTAGCTGAAATATTATGCATTAAGAATTAATTTAGTGTTATAAGTAGAGAGCAGAATCCTGCGCTTATTGCAATATTTAAAAAACAAAAAAATATTACTAAAAATTAAGCCCTTTTGTACATTTTTTCAGTTTGCGCTATCCAGTGCATTTGGTCTTGTACATATGTGACATTTTATTTTATTTATTTATTTATTTATTTATTTATTTATTTTGTGGTGGTGGTACGGGGACAGAAGCTTTGCTATTCCTTTCAGGGCCAAAGTACTTCTGTTGCTAAAATGTTAAAATGATTGAATGACACCAGGATTACAAACAATTTTTTTTTAAAATAAGTAAAAGCTTTTCTTCACGTACGTCAGCGGTTCCCAACCCGGAGTGCGTGTACCCCTAAGGGTACGTAGTGGAGTAATCGGGGGTACGTGAAAATGATCCTAATAATGCAGGGAAATATATATATATATATATATATATATATATATAAGGTTAAAAATAAAACAAAAACTGAGCTCTATGAAATAAACTCAAGGATTGTATTGAAATTATTAAAAGCAATGTTCGAAGTTCGAACACTCATATGAAGATAAATAATTTATGGGAAATTTCAACACAAGCTAATGTGGATAAAATTGTATAATTCCGAGCATATTTCTTTTAATTGAAAGCGACTTTTAAAAAAAAATTTAACTGTAAACTGTAAAAAAAAATTAAAAAAAAGACTATAAACATCGTTAAGTCGTTTGATTCGCTAGCTAACGTAAGAATATTACTAGCTATGACATAATAAACATTTTTGCTTGGAGATATAGGTATTGTGGGTTGGGATTATCAGATAGGGGGGTACTTTTAAAATAAAAACCACAGTAAGGGATACGGGGCAGCAAAAAGGTTGGGAACCGCTGACGTACATTATAAAATCAAATTTTTACGTTACCATTGTGTTATATGGGAATTAAAATTAAATGGGATATATAATACCCCACCGCCCTTCAAGGGGTTAAACGTACGAAAGAAAGAGCTGCCAATAAAAACTTCCCTAAATAACTTTTAATGTTTACTCGATTTCATTACTCCTATTTGCATAAGTTCTGAATTTTTAAAACAGTGAAGACTTTTCTCCCCTCTACAGACTAGACAAGAAAGAAAATTTATGCGTCAAGAGTACATTATGAAGCACTTTTCAACATTTCCAAGAATGCTGCAACGAAACCTCGCCATTTAATAAAGTTAAAAAGATATCTATAAGTAAACAATTTAAAACATAACACGTTTGAAAACCAAGTTTCACCAATTGCTTTCCATACTTTGAAAGAAAGTCGAATAATTTTGTGCAGCCTTATGTGTGCCCGATAGATTTGTATATATACTACATGGTATGCTAAAATTTAGTTCAGATATACACTGCAAAAAAGAAATTGTTGATTTTACAGTATAATACTGGTATCCCACCTGCCAGTATTATACCGTAAAGCGTATTACTGCTTATTTTACTGTTTATTACTGTTGATTTTACGGTATAATACTGGCAGGTGGGATGCCAGTATTATACTGTAAAATCAACAATTTCTTTTTTGCAGTGTAGAAAATGCATAACATAGTTGAAATACACCAATTACATAAGTTGTTTCACTTTGAATAATTTCGCTAATAGACGAAAATATACTCAAGTTATTTTGTACAGTCCTGTATATTATTTACAGATGTTTATACACATCACATATTAAACTGAAACTTTGTTGAGGTGAAAAACGAATAACACAACTAAAAGCGTGCATCCACCAATGACCATCCATAGACGGCAATGTATCCAGTTATTTTCGTAAGCCTTTCATATGAATTTATACGAACTTGCCTTCATATACAAAATATTGTTTAGCTGAAAAAAGTATAACACAATTAAAAGCCCTTAATCACAAAGTTTCATGGCTTTATCTTTCATAGAAATTTAAATATTACATTTAAATAAGGCAATTCTTGAAAAAATTACATTCAGAGATAAATGGATTTAAAATTTTAAAACCACAAACAGTGCCATAATCGTAGAGGTTTGAAAATTATTGGTGGGGCTCAACTCTAATAGTAACTCTTTGACACATAAATGGGTATGTGTGTGTTAATGTGTGCATGTGTGTATGTAACAGAGCGATTACCAATTTAATTTTGATTTTTGAACCCCATTTCCTTAATTGAACCAAATAGCATATAATTAAATAAATCACAATTGAATGTGCTATATAAATATGAAACATTAAGACAATGTAAAGAAACTGAATGTACAGTCCTGTTTATACTAAATAATGCACTCGCTGTTATTCGCAAATCGCTCATAAAATCGCAATGAAAGTTGACTTTGTATTCTTTTAGAATATGGATTATTTATATATATATATAAAAAATAATAGCAAATAAAACCCTTGTTCAAGAATATAAAAAGGCACAAAAGCAACGTTAAAAGTCACAGAGATCGATTACCAATTTAATTTTGATTTTTGAACAACATTTTACTTAAATGGAACCAAATTGTATATAATTAAATAGGCCACTTTGTCCCAATCTTGCTTTTTCTAGCACGCTGTGCGCACTCTTTGTCGCACTGAAGAAGAATCTCGCTTATGGATTCGAAACAGCTGTTTTCTGTTTGTTTGTTTTTTGTATTATTTGTGCATTTTTAACGTTGGTTTTCTGCCTTTTAATGTGGATTATTTACCCTACTTTAACTTTTATGACCTTTCAGCTACAAAAGTTCAAACGTTTAAACATTTTATTTTAACTAAAAAAAAAAGATCCCAAAGGGGGGGTGGGGGAGAGAGAGAATCCTGCATCGTTTATCTTTATGACAAGAAAAAAATATATAAATAAAAAAAGAGGAAAAATAAATATATATATACATATATATTTGTTGAAAAAGAAAATTTCATAAAATATTAGAAAGTCATAAATGTAAGGGAAAAAATAGTCAATCGTAGAAATTATTGGTGGGGCTTGAGTCCCACGAGCCCATACACCTCTATGCCTATGAACAGTGCAACATAAAAAGTGTTATATCTTTTGATGTAATTATCGTATTTACATGCGGTTTGGGCCATTTTATTCTAAAAAATTTAAAGCATTGGTTCTTAAAATGTAATCTGGGAACCTTAAAGGATGCACAGCGTGTTTTCAAGAAGGTCCGCGAATGTTGCGCTTTCAATGTAACATTTTTCATGTCTTATTGTACTGTCCTCTAAAAAAAAAACTCTTTTTTTTTATTTTCTCTATGTAAAGTATAATAAAGAATTTTAAAAAAATAAACATTGCTAAATTTTTACAGCTTATTCGGACTAAGATTTTAATGTTGAGCATTTTTCATTTTATCATTTTATTACAAAGTAACAGCCAATTAAGCGAGAATTCAAAGAAAACCCACTTTTCTAAAAATTAACCCATGTTACCCCCAAAAAACTCACACCTGACGTAATCAGCTGAAAATGATCCATTTTATTACCTATTAATGGTTTAACATAAATACAATTAAAAAATTATGTAGATATTCTAAAATTTTATTATAAAAAGAAAATCTGTAAAAATGAAAAGCTCATGTTTTGCAAGAATTCTGCAATTGTTAGTTTAAATTATTTTAAAACTAAATAAAAACACTCCTTACGTATTTTTAACTATTTTTATTATTCTAAATGGTGAAGAAAAATAGAACAAAACAAAAAAAATTGACTTTAGTGAAATATTTCATGTAGTACTAGAGTTTTTTTTTTTTTTTTTTTTTAGGAAACATTTCACTGTGGGTTTTTTTAGAGGACAGAACCTCGAGAACACAGGAAATAGGAAAAGAGCTCCGTTGTAACTAAGGGTATTAACCCTTTAACGGGCGGTGGTCACAAACGTGACCACTTAATTTTAATTGCAAACTGTCCAACGACACCCAGAATATTTTAATGAAATTTTGCTTTTATAATGAACTTGAAGAAAAGCAATTATTTCGTTTCTAAGAAATTCTTTTGTAAATTCTGGTGTCAATCAATCATTTCACCATTTTACAAACAGAACTAACCCGCGCCTGAAAGGGTTAAGAACCGCTGTTCTAAAGCATTTTTTAAGATTTTTAAGAAAAAGGCAAAAGAGTAAACATGAGGTGTTTGTGAACCCTTTAACTTCTTTTTTCTATGCATTCTTCTTAAAGGATGTATTTTTCTTTCTTAGTTGTCAAAATATTTCTAAAATATATACTAAATTTATAATTTTATGTGTTAAAATCTTAGCGAAACTGAGTAAGATATTTATGAAGAAATATATTTTAGATATATTTTGACAACTAGAAAAAAGGAGACATCCTTCACGAAGTACACAGAACAAAAAATTAAAAATATTAATTTACTAAGGAGATATTTTATAAATACGAATGTATCACACAGCGGTAGGTTTAAGATTAGCGAGGGGAATTTGAAATCTCACTGAATCTGCCTTAAAAAGTTGTAAAAGGAAATGTTCTTACCCGAATGTCCATTTACGTCTCTGGACGAACATTCATCGTCGGTACTGGCTGGTGGATGTTCATCAGCTGTATCTTGGCCATCTGTATTTCCTGTATCGCTCGGAGAAGATGGTGAGTTTCCTATCATCCCCAGTCCTTGGGGTGGAGAGGGTGTCCTGCACGGCATTGTTGGAGGTATGTCATGGTAGGCTCCAAGATGGTATTGTCCTCCAAAGTCCGGTAACATTTGGGGAGGTAAAGATCGGTCCCTGGACCCCAATGATGGTGGTGGGAACAAATGACTAGGAATTGCATAACTGAAGCTAGAGTTCATAAGTGGTCGAAATCCAGCAGAAGATTCCATACTTGCCGCTAAATGTACTGTTCGGATTTTCACTGTTTCCTATATTTTCTTTACCTCAGATTTTCCATAATATGAATTAGCCGAAACGCTTTTCAAAAATTCATTTCGCCATAGTTTTCCATTGAAACCTTATAACATAATAATAATTTTGCTGACAGATATTTTTGGGGGAAATGATATGTTTAACCTTAAAGAAAGGCTAATTGGCTATTTGGAAGATTTTCTTCGCTGAGTAAAGTTGTAAAAAAAAATAGCATTTACTTTTACACAATATATAAAAAAAATCAGTTATTTTAATCAAATATTGCAGTTTGCATTAGCTTCTACCTCAATTTTCCATCCTTTAATTTAATTTTGATCAGTAAATTAATTAAATTATAATTTCTTAAGATGTACCACAATAAATAAGTATCTTCAATAATTCATGAAAATATCACATAATCTTTAAGCAAAAATATTTGATAAAAACCACTTAAATAATTTCATCTAAATATATCAACTTTTCATTTCCTTAATCACAAAATAGTGTATTCTTAATCAGCTACAAAATTCTTTCCCCAACAAATGCAAAAAAGAGTAAAATTAGTTAATACCTTTCACATAGGTTTCACATAGGTTTCCTTCACACATGAGTTAACTGATTACGAGAATCCAATTACACAAATCAAGTCAATCAATAGAAATAATTTTTAAAAACTCAATATCGTTATTAACATGGATCACAGCATAATGATTTACCAATACGTCGAATATCTTTCACTCACCAGTTCTGAAAAATAATTTTCACCTGAGAAACCGCAACTGATGCTAAAGAGCACCAAGATCAGATTGGGGAAGTTTTCCATGTATGAAATGTTCATCCCCATGCTCCGGGATGCTTCCTAAACTCCTCCCATCCGGAACCAGTGCATAATGCTATTGGTGGAAAGAGTTGGACAACCCACATCCGGGGATGAGGGATGCGGATGCTAGTAGATCTGGATTAGTTTTGCTTTGAGTTAGTTTTTCTAAGTGATATCGATTTGTAAAAAGATGATGTATGTGTAAATGACTAAATGTAAATGAGGTACAAAAGAATAGAGATTTTAAGTTTTTATGCTTTACTTGTTAAATACCCGTTTAAGCATTTAAATTATTTAATAAACGTTAAAATCAAATAAACCAAATCAATCAATTAAATCTAACTACGTGTACAATGAATATGATTTTCAAATAAAATGTTATACTTGCTTTAAAAAGAATAAAAATCTTTTTAAAAAGTTGAATTTTAATTGATTTTAAGAGAAACAAATTTTGTTTAAGATTTCATAAGGTTTAAAATTCTATTTAAAATTCGAAAAGTACAGAAGAAAAAAATCATAAATTTTTACATTTAATATCTTGGAAAAAAACATTTTTTATTAGTAATAAAATAAAGTATTCTTTATAAATAGATACCTTTATTGAATTTAGAGCATAAAAGTATATGTGTTTGGAATTGGGCGTTAAAAACTACTAACATTTTGTTGGTAAAAATGATATGTAAGCATACGCACATTATTACTCAAAATATCTGAAATTTAACAGACAAAATCTACTTTATCAACATTCTTCAGACACTCTAGCATAATTTGAACCTGAATTTATATATATTAAACAGGGTTTCTATTTTTAAAATAAAGTTAAAACTGGGTCATCGCATATTTTTTTATTTATAAAATTTATAAATAGATGCCTTTATAAATAGATATCTTTATTTAATTTAGAGCAGTGGTTCCCAGCGTAGGGCCTACGCTTAACAAGGGAATAGTTGGATTTTTAAGGGGGTCAATTCCAGATTTGTTATTATAAAATTCCCTGTAATTTTATTTTATTTTTATTTTTTATTTTTTTATTATTTTTTTTATAATTATTGTTGTATACTAAAATGATTGTAATATCAGCAGATTTTTAAAATAAAATAAAATAAATAAGATTTTTATTTGATTTTCAAAACTTTCCCATACAAAAGTTTTAAAAGCAGATGTAACCTAAATAATTGTATGAAAAGGTTTTATTTATATTTGTAAAACCTTTTTTTTTTTTTAGTATTTAAAAACTTTTGTGTAGTTTCCAGTTATAGTTCTATTTTAGATTTTTTTTTTCAAAAAATTTCTACTAGTATTTATTGGATGAGACTTCTATTTTTATTTGCTCTGCATTATGTCAAATGTCATACGAACAAACTTTTACTCTTGAAACTACTTAGGGCATTATCTAAATCTAATTTCTTGAACACGTTTAACCTAAACAATATTTGAAAAAATAAAAGAAGATATTTCCTACTCTTTCAAAATTATTAAATTCCCGAACTGGCGTCACAGAAGTAAATGGATGAATAGTAAATTTCTTATAGCTTTCGTGCAGGCCTCATACACATTATATAAATATGCATCAAGACGCATACATTTTAAAATTAAAAATTAAAACCTGTCCTATATATGGTGGTCAACTGCCGATAATGAGGAAGGAAAAGCTCGCTAACAGAAATGTATTCTGGTGGTATACAAAACTGGCTACTTAAAATTGATAAAGATATAAGTCCATAATTGCTTCTTGTGTATTGTGTTATTCATAGAAAGATCTTATTGTCCAAACTTTTTCCATCTGTTCTTAATGAAGTACTAAAACCAATTATAAAATGTACCAATACTTTCAAGTTTAATACAAAAATGTGAGATTTTTGTCAAGAAATATTGTGAAGATTAAAAGAACAGACCGTAAAACAATTTGCTTTCACACTGAGGTAAATTAGCAAAGGATAACGAAACGCTTTTTTAGATATAAATATGCAGATGTATGACTTCGTTGCATTTATAGAATTGTGTTCACAACATATTCGAAATAATATTTTACCTGTTTGGTAAACTAACAAATTATGAAATGACTTGTCATTCAAGTTGTAAATATCCAACTGGACAAAAAATGTCCGGTCCAGGATTCGAACCTGGGATCGCTTGGCTGAAGCCGCCACGCTCTACCACTGAGCTATCCCGGTCGAATCTGGAGGGCATAATTCATCCAGTAAACCTTAATGATCAAAGCATCGGTCTGATATTTTAATCAGCTCAACAGAAAAGATCGCAGGTAGTGGAACTCCAGTAAACGCTGGATACGTGAATACACTAGATTATTTTTTAACACAATTGTGTTCAAAACAAAAATAAATAAATAAATAATAATCTAGTGACTTGTCATTGTTGAGGCTCTTTCAAACTTCGTCCATGTGAATAAGAATTCATTTTTTAAATAATAAGAGTAATATATTGCAGACGGACGGTAAGGAGGGGCATCATGAATTTTGAGTTACAAAAAATAAAAATAAAATAAAATAAAAAAGGTTGGGAACTATTGGTTTAGAGTGTAAAAAGTATGTGTGTTTGAGATTGAGTGTTAAAAACAACTAATAAAATTTTGTTGATAAAAAAAAATATGGACCTGAGTAATAATGAAATTTGGAGTAATAATGTGCATGCGCACATTATTACTCAAAATCTCGTAATACTATAGTCTTGAGCCCCAGGAACACATACAACTCTACGCCTATGTTTTAAAGTAGTACTAAGAAGTAGTTTTTAAAATAAATATTTAGAATGAGCAATAGATCAAGAATTAAAAATTCATTTGCTATGCATGCACCTTGTCCCCTGTCTTCATATTCTTAACCCTTTAGTTACAAAAATGTTCCTTTAAAAAATTATTTTCAAAAAAATTATAACGTAACATTCCTATTTCAATTCTGTATTATTATTGTTGTTTTTATTAATGGAAAAAAATATCTTGATACTTTTCGGGAGATATTAAAGAAAAAAAAAATAGTTTTAAGTTCAATTTTTACGTAGAAACGTCAGATTTTATCATTCGTGACATAAATGGCACAAAATGTCATTTGTTAATTTAAAGCAGTTGACAGACGTAGCTTAATTCCCACTCAGTTCAACAAGGACCGCATGCATTGTCGAACTCGTTTATAGCGAGCACGGATGTAACGAGAACTCGATTTTAAGGAATAAAAAGAAAAAAGATGATTATTCTGATAGAAAGGTACATTGCAAAAATTATTTATCGAGCGAAACTCAAATATAATATAAAAAAATTCTATAACCTCTAAAAAAAAATCCCGTTTTCTCTCTATTTCTCGTACACAAAATACCTCAATTCAATTGTGTTCTATATTTTTGTTGAAATTTGCAAAACAATAAAAAGGGATCACTCTTCTTACAGAGAAGTTCCTTCCTATTATTAACTTTGCAGGCTTTTTTTTTAAATAAAGTATGCCAGTGATATAATAAGGGTTTAATTATTACATAACTAATATGACATCAACATCGATAGAAACAAAAACCAAAAAAGAAGAGACAACACCTATGCAAAGAAATCGCCACTGAGTGTATAATCATCATGAGTTTAGTATGCTGCGGAAACTTAACAGTATAATCGAGTGTGCTGCTATATATATATATATATATATATATATATATATATTTTTTTTTTTTTTTTTTTTTTTTTTTTTTTTTAAAGGGTGGGGAGAGTTTTGAAACACAGTTCTACATCCAAAGCAGCGGCGGCCCAGTTGGCAGAGCATCTCGAGACTCGTCGCCAGCCATCCTCCAAATTCCCTATGAGTTATACCTCTGGAGGTGCCTAGTCAGGTGAAGGTCTCGTCACCTGAACAAGATTCTAAATTACGAGACCAAATAGCGTAGCGAAATTAAACAAGGAAACCCACGTTAAGTAACTGGCCAACATAGAACCAAGCAAATAAAACAGAGCTGAAATTAAAGCGGCATAAGTGCTAGTCAGCAGACCGCCGCCATGTGGCGATCAGGCGATTTTGTCCCGTTTCTAGGCACTCAAAACCCGTAAAACTGGGTCATAGCCCGGTGGGTAGGGACATGATCAGCGGTTAGAAAGGGAGAAAGTGTTTAATTATTGAATTCAATGAATTTATTTAAAACACAAATATGATGTGAAATAAAAATAAATCTCTCTTTAAAAATAAATTATAAAGTACCAAATAAATGATAAGTGATTTCTTCGATTTTTTTTTTATATTTTCTTTAAATTTATGAATTTAGATTTCAAAACATATAAAATTAAATATTAAGTTGCAGTTAGAAATTTAATCATTTTATATGAACCGGTGTACGTAGGAATGCAACGTAGTAAGAGAAACTTTTACAAGCTATTGGAAACTTTTAATAAATTTTTGTCGGAGCAAAGCTCCAGCTTCCCATGAAAAATTACACTTTTGTGTACACGATAGCGGCCAAAATATTTGCCGCATTGATACCAAAATTGGACTGGAAGTCGGTAGTGGCAAAATCTCGCCGGGGATTGAAAAACAGAAATATTCGTCAACTCTAACGCCCGGAATCGTCTGCTCTAGAATTTTCCATTTCCCCATAGAGATAACATTGCGATTGTTTGAATTAAATAAAAAGAAAATTGAAATAATTTATATTGTTGCCATTTTTTATCATGAAAAACTTTTGAATTAAATAAAAAGAAAATTGAAATAATTTATATTGTTGCCATTTTTTATCATGAGAAACTTATTTAAATAACAATATACTCGGAAACAACCTTTTAGTAAAAGCTCTTAATCTCGGTCCCATACATTCTACTTTTATATATTTTACATATATTTTACTCTTCTGAAATAAGGACCCCATACATTTTTATCTTAAAACACGTTCAATGAAGTTTAAATCGTATTAAGTACATGAATTTAGTTTTTTTTAAATCGAACTCAGCAATTGGTGTAATTAAGCTTTTTGTTTCCATTTCAAAATATTTTTTTTTTCTTTTCATTCAAGCTTATTGTATAAAAGAAGTATGAGAGTAAATCTGTTTATTTTGATATAGTCTAGCCAATGCAGGATAAAAAAATATATATATTAAGAAACATTTTATATATGAACGGATTATATGTTTTTATTATATAGAATTTGCAAGGATGCCAGTTAAGAGAAAGCAATCAGCTGAAATGAGAAGAATTGCGAATCGTAATTCAATGCGGAGAAGTCGCACAAGTCAGTTACCTTCAGATTTTTTGCCGAGTACCAGTATACTGACAACTCAAATGAATGAAGCAATCAGGTTTGATAGAGAGGTATCGCAAATCACCTATGTGTCCTGTAATACGTGTCACAGAGCTTTCCCTGATATCATATTAAATACTGCTGGGCTCTGCCAGACATGCAAGTGTAGAGACGGTGCTTTCAAGTTTTCTGCCACTAATTCGATGGACCCAGGTCCAGTTCCTATTTGTCTCAAAGATCTGAGCTACATTGAACAAATGATGATCGCTCAAATACATCCAGTGGTTTCTCTTTACCGTATACGAGGCTCACAGTATGGATACAGCGGAAATGTAATCAGCTTTAAACAAAATATTGAGAGTTTTATTTCGCGCCTGCCTGTCAATCCTTCAGATATGACTTCAACTGTGTTAGTGACAAAAGATACTTTATCAGGATGTGCAGAGTTTTCTGTTCGTTCACAACGCCTTCTAGAAGCACTCAGATGGCTTAAAGCTCACAATCCCTATTATTCAAATATCACAATTGATGAAGATTTGATCGCTACATTACCTGAGAATGGTGACGTATCTCAAATGTTACCAACAGCAACCGATATTACTGAGGATATTGATACTTTGAACGAGGAAATAAGGCGCGAGTCATTTAGACCACTACTTGAACCGGTAAATCAACACAACTTAATAAATGACGCAATTCGTGTGCCTCACCCTTCATTAAATTCACAGCCTATCAACGAATTTCAAGAAGAGGGTTACATAGCACGTGCTTTTCCTCATCTTTTTCCACATGGTACAGCTGACTTACGACAACCTCGTCAAAAAGCAGTCTCTCCTGATGAGTATTTTAAGTTCCTAATGAAGTATGAAGATGGGCGATTTGCTAAAGACCCCCGATTTCGCTACTTTGCCATGAATTCAATTCTTCGGTGGCAGTCTTTGGCTAAAGGGCGTTTTTTCGTTCAGCGAAATAGGTTCAGCAATAAGACGGTAGAGCAGATGCGTGATATTCTGAATAGGCAACCAGAAATGGCAAAACATATTATGATTTATGCTAGCAAATTAAGATCCACAAAAGGATACTGGCGTGCACGTTGTGGGGAACTCCTTTCCATGGTAGGACAAATTGGAGCACCAACAATTTTTTTTACACTGTCTGCAGCTGATTATCACTGGCCTGATCTTTTCAGACTTTTAGAGCCTAATAGAGATCCAAATGAGCTGACTGATACAGAACGCAGACAATTAATGCACGACAATCCTCTGTTGACTGGTTGGCTCTTTCAAAAACGTTGTGATATATTTTTGAGAAAAATCTTGACGCCGTTGTTTTTAATAGACGACTACTGGGTTCGTTTCGAATGGCAGTGGCGTGGAAGTCCTCACATGCATGGATTGTTGTGGTTAAGAGGGGCGCCAAACATGGAAACACTAGACATGACTAACGCTGAAAATGTAGCAGCCGTAACAGCATATTTTGAAAAACTATGCAGTGCTGTTAATCCTGACAAGGACGTCCTCGTAAATGATATACACCGCTGTCGAGTTCGCTTTTCAGACATTTCCAGTGAAGATCGTGAAAAAGATCTCGCTCAGCTCTTAAATCAAGTCCAACGTCACACAAGACATGGAGATTATTGCCTAAGGAAAAAAAGAGGTACAAATAGTTATAGCTGCAGATTTGGTTTTCCAAAAGCAGAGTGCGACTCTCCAAAGCTTCAAGTAGAAAATGGCATAATTAGCTTTTTGCCAAAAAGAAACGATTCTGAAATGAATACCTACAATTGCTTCGTGTCACAAGTTTGGAGAGCTAACACGGATTTCAGTCCTATTACATCAAAGGATGCGGTTTTGCATTACATTGCCAAATATGCCTCAAAATCAGAAACAGCTTCTGTTCCTTACAAGGAATTGTTATCTGAGATTTTAAATAAGATGAACGAAACAAATCCAGCGGTTCAAGCAGTCCAAAAACTTATTTTGTCTTCTGTTTCTGAAAGGGATTACTCAGCCCAAGAGGTAGTCCACATATTAATGGGATGGCCAATGTATCACAGTAGTCGGGAAGTAGTTACAATACGGCTTCATGATAAGAACTGGGAAGAAATCAACTTTTCAAGCGACGAAAGACCATCAAAAAGCATGCTTCAGAAATATTGCGCGCGGCCGGAGAAACTTATTTCCTGCACGCTTCTTAAGTTTGCAAAATCTTTCTCAGTAAGAGGAGTCGATTATCACCAAAGAAGAAAAGATGCAGTTGTCAGAGTTTTTCCTCTTACATCACTCAACCACGACCCAACTCTAGCCGAAGAATACTATAGGCAACAAGTATTACTCAATTATCCTTGGAGAGGTAATTCTGACTCTTTATTGCAAGAAGGCCTGCCGTCTGCGTATCACTCATGGGAGGAAGCATTCAATGATCTAAATATTGATGCACACGAAGAAATAAATTTTCCTGCTGTTAGCAGTACACATGAGACAGAAATCCTGCAAGAAGAATACCGCGAGATTGATCCATATATGGCAGCAGCTGCCATAGTTCCTGTGCAGACAAACGAGGATACTTTGGGGCAACGCGTGATTGATCATGCATGTGAGTGGAAAAGTGAGAGTTACAAGTACCCTGATCGCAATTTTACTTCATTTTTAAATTACTGTAAAGAACAACAACTTACAGTGCATCAAAATTACGATACGTCTGAGATCAGATTTACAGATGAGCAGCAAAAAATACTTCACTTATGCACGCAACAGCTTTCGTCTTTGCAATCAAGATTTATAAATTGCCCTAAACGTACTTTTATTATTGGGAAAGCCGGAGCTGGAAAAAGTACGGTAATAAAAGAAATTCGCAAAAGAGTTACCGAGCAGTTAGGACCGGAAGCTATTATGGTTTTGGCTCCAACAGGTGCTGCTGCAATTAATATCGAGGGCAAAACAATTCACTCTGCACTAAAAGTACCAACATGTTTTAAATCGTTTGCTGATTTAGGAAGTGAAGCAGCAAGAAATCTACAGCTCAGCATGAATCCAGTTTCATTTCTCATTATTGACGAATTTTCAATGATCGGATGCCGTCTGATGGCTGCACTTGAGCAAAGATGTCGCGAAGGTAAACCAGACAGCATTGAACCTTTTGGAGGCTTATTTGTTTACCTGATTGGAGATATTAGGCAGCTACAGCCTGTAAAAGACACACCTCTATATAGGAGACATTCTATAAAAGACATTTTGGCTTTACGTGGACAAACAGTTCTTAAGATGTTTGAAAAAAGTTTCACCTTAACAAAGTCAATGAGACAAAGCGACGATCAGCAAATACAGTTTAGAGAGACTCTTGATTCGCTTTCCGTAGGCGAAGTTACAGGCGACCAATACGCATCCCTTATGCAACGACGTAAAGCTATACAGCCTCCGGCTGAACTTGAAAGATTTCAAGATGCCATACGCCTTTTTCCCACTAACAAGCAAGCTGAAGAACATAATCAAGAAGTACTTCGTAAATCAAAATGGCCAGTGGCAAGAATATTAGCAGACCACAATAATCAAATAGCAAGATGGAGTGAAGATGAGCACGCGTCTGGACTTCAGGCTGAACTTTTTTTAGCAATTGGATGCAGAATTATGTTGCGTGCCAATCTGTGGACAGAGGGAGGATTGGTCAACGGTGCACTTGGTACGGTAAAAGATATTGTCTACGGACCAGGATTACGGCCTCCAGGCTTGCCACAGGCAGTAATGGTTCATTTTGATGATTATCGGGGACCATTTCTCACTGAAAGACTTTTTCCTGTCACACCTATTACAAAGTCATGGAAAGAAAACAATGTCTCATGCTCCCGTACTCAGTTACCTTTAACAGTTTCATACGCTGTCACCATACACAAATCCCAAGGTTTAACTTTATCAAAAATAGCTGTGGACATTGGTGAAAAGGAGTTGTCACTTGGAGCAACTTATGTCGCGTTTAGCAGGGTTCGACGTTTAGAGGATGTTCTGATTGAAGTGCCTTTCGCAAAGGATAGGCTAGACCAAATTAGAAGAATGGGGGCACTTGCTGATAGATTAGCATTTGAGCAGTATCTGAGGCAACTGTTGACCGAATAAACACTTGAAGATTCAACAGCTGTTATTGTAATTTTTCTTTTATACTATTAAACAGTAAATATAAAAATATAAAATATATATTATATATTGTTAATGTTATATTTTATGTTTATCCCACTCAATGCTCCGACATTTCGGCCTGACGGATTCTAGTTAATTATTTTCTCATTTTCAGAATATGATATTTTTAAACTCGGTTATTGTAAACACCCTGTTATAAAGATTTCATGTCGTTTCCTTTCATATTCGTTATAACCGAGTTTGACTATATTAACCAGACACGCTTTTATTTAATTTTTTTACAATTTATAAATTTTGATAATGTCTCTTACATTTGATTCTCGCTAGTTATTTGTGAAACAAACTAGCATAGCAACGCCATCGAGTAAACATAAACAGTATAATTTGGCACGCCGAATTACTCTTGGCGTAGAACAAGGTTCGTATTCTGTAAATTTAGGGCATATATTATTACCACGTAATAAATTATTAAATTAATTCTTGTAAATAATGTCTTAGTGAGACAGATTTTTTAAAAACATGTAGAGACTGGAGAAATTTTAGCCATTGCATACCCACATGCATACGTTTGCTTATTCAGAGCATCTTGAATATCAAATTTACTGATATACATGGATAGAAACGGGAAATAAAATTACTTTAAAATAATATTAGTATTCATCTCACTACGTACCATACCTATAATCAGGTTCTCGCTGCCGATAGTCGTTGCTCCAAATCGCGACAAAATGTTTCATTTGAAGAGAAAAGGAAAGATTTAAATCGTCAAATTGCAAAAGTTTTTTTGTTTTCTTTCGGCAACACTCTTTCAATGATGTTATTAAATGACTGGAAGTTTTCTGTGTAAATTATCATTTGTGCTTTGATAATTTTCTAAACTCATTCCCTTTTTTAAAAATTTTTAGTTATTTGTTTGCTTTTATTTAATTCACGAACATGCCGAATTATAGAATGTTTAAAAGGATCCAAAACCAATCGAGGCTGCTATGTAGTGGTAAGGTGAGAGCAGTGCGCCCTTTTTATAGGTGCACTGCACATGTCTCAAATACGTAAAAGAATATTCAAGTAACATATAATACATATTGATTATGGAATAAATATTTTTGTAATGATATTTGGTACACATGCATTGTTTTACTGTGTACCCGCGTTCCATGTTTCACTGTATACCACATCGATTTGTTGAAAAAAAAGAAATAGTTACGTACCTCTTATTTCGGTTTAAATCCTTGGTATATATAATTATAGTTAAATCCTTGGTATTAAGTGAAAAATCCGCGCAGCATATATATAATATTCGAATTGAAGTATCGCATACAATTAATCTGGAGATACACTACTGTGCGAACTAATTGGGACAAACATGTTTTTTAAGAAAATTGTTCCTTTCTCGGGGCTTTTCTGCCTCAAACCGGTTTCAACTGCATTTTCTTACAACGCGCGACTGCCCTTGACTAGTCTAAACCGGTTTGACCACGTGATCACGACATGTCTAAAATATTTCCTTTCAGTTGCTGTAAGAAGTGGTCGATTGTGTGAATTGTTTGCTTCTGACGTATATTTAAAAAATGGATATCACTCTCAGGAAAAGGACTAGAATTGTTACCCTTAGACAGCGTACCTTTATGACTGTGAGAGATATTGCTGCAGCAGTTGGAGTTGGAAAATCCAGTGTTTCTAGGATTATTAATCAGCAAAAGAATTTTGGGACAGTGTCTCCAAAACGAAAGAGTAAATGTGGATGCAAACGCAAGACCACACCTCGAACAGTCAAATTTCTTGTACAAAATAGTAAAATGCATCCTCGCAAAACAAGTACAGATCTTCAGAGAGAATTATTAGCTACTGGTGTGAGCGTGGATTTATCGACAGTTCGACGAAGGCTTATTGAAGCTGGAATATTTGCAAGAAAACCAATCAAAATACAGTTATTAGCCCGTGCAATGAAGAGAAAACGTTTGGACTGGGCCAGGAAATATCAATCCTGGACTACACAAGAGTGGAAAAAGGTTATATTCAGCGACGAAACGCATTTTTTGTACAAGTGTTTCGACCAAGATTTGTCAGGCGAAGTGATAGAGAACCCATCAGGGAACAACATCTTACACAAACAGTTAAGCACCCTCAGAAACAGATGGTTTGGGGTTATTTTACTTCTAGAGGACCTGGAAGCTTAGAACCAGTTGAAGAGATCATGAACTCTAAAAAATACATCTCTGTAATGGAAAGAAAAATTGTGCCTATGATGCAAACGTTCGCTGGTGGTGTCGGTATCTTTCAACAAGATCTTGCTCCATGCCATAATTCTAAGCTAGCAAACATTTTTTTTTTCAAGAACAGAAATTAACAGTTTTGGATTGGCCTGGTAATTCTAGGGATTTAAATCCCATCGAAAATTTGTGGAGCTTTGAAAAAGTGACGGTGAGTAAATTGGACTGCTCAACAAAGAAAAGAATGATTGAGCATGTTATAAAAGTTTGGTTTCGTGATGACGAGATCAAAAATATATGTTCTAATTTAGTGGAATCCATGCCAAAGCGTGTACAAGATCTCATTCAAGCTAGAGGAGGACATATTTCATATTAGATTGCTATACAGTGCATGTAAGTGAACCTATACCAATTAAACAACATTTGGGAAAATGTTTGTGTTTGTCCCAATTAATTCGCACAGCAGTGTATATGATTTCCAGTAACAAAATTAAATGAGTAACTTTCAGGTCTAAAAAAATACTTTCATTTCGTAACTTCTAAACGAAACGACATCCACACTAGAAATGTATATACATATTGAATCATACATGTTTTTTAATCAGCCTTGAAACCATGATTTAGACATTGATGTTGAACCATGATTTAGACAATTTATAGCTCGCCTGCTCGCCAAATCATGGTAAACTATTTTACCATAGTATGATTTCAGATAGTGCAACACCAAAATTTAGTTAAACTTATACAGAATTTTAACACTATACAAAAAGTCTGATGTTTGGATATTTTTCAAATCGACATTTAGAAATCGACATTAATGAAAAAGCATTAATAAATTTACTGTTCATTGAGCTGAGCTGCTAAGACAGTAAGCTGTGGCGTTTTTTCTTACATTTTGCGACGGTCCGTATATTAGTGCCTCTCTCTTTTTTTAAAAGTTGCCTCTACACCATTTTCTCTCTCGATCTTGGTATGATAAGCAAATAGATTCGGAAAAAACTCACCAAAACAAAATAGTTATAATTTTGAATATAAACACTTTAAAATGCATAAATTTATCAATATTACAATCGAAATTTTTAATATATTTTAAAAAGTACCAACTTAGAATCATCATTGCATCTAAAATTTCAACAGTCTATATCCTTTAGTTTAAAAAAAAAAATGTGTTTAATAAACTGCTTTTAGGCAATTCCACCTTTTCTAATCAACTTAATTATTCTTTAAATTTCCAATTAAATTTTCAGTAGGACTGAAACTAAGCCTTAAAACTTTAAATAGCACTACAAAGGATATGAATTTTCTTTTCACTTTGGAAATTTAATTAGCAATTTAAATATATATTATCCGATGCTGGGAATTTATTCGTCTCATGTACGCCACTGATAGTGTGCTCATGTTGACATTCCATCTTGCGCTGCGGAGTTGCAGCCCTGCCAACATATATTAGTTAGAGGTGCCAGACTGGAGGTCGTCCGGTTGGCTTAATTGGTAAAGTACTTGGTGTGCTATGCCAAGGTATCTGGGTTCGATCCCCGGTCTGGTTACATTTTTCACTCCAGTTGGTTGTACGCTGTTAAGCAAAGTGAAAAGAAAATTCACATCCTTTGTAGTGTTAATTATTCTCTTATTACCCTATGCTTACTTACACTTTGTACTACATAAAAGACTATATGTAGACTACAAAAGACTACATTTATTTGTCTCATGTACGCTATTGATAGTGTGCTCATGTTGACATTCCATCTTGCGCTGCGGAGTTGCAGCCTTGCCAACATATATTAGTGAAAGAGATGCCAGTGCTGATCAGCTGTGACATTTTGAAATCAACTTTCCTAAAATTTTTGAACAATTGCATTTTACGAACGAGACATTGGCAACAAGGAGTCTGTGTAAGATTTTGATTATATTCTTTTTCTGGAAACTGACGTTGCGAATGTTGATTTGCATACGAAATTTCTGCTTCTAATTTCAGCTACACTCTGTATACTATTGTTGTTTCAATTTGCGTTAGTTATCGGTAGATTATTTTACATTATTTTATTACAGCTATGTACAACACCTCCCCCCCCCCTTTTCTTTCTTTTTCTTTCTTTCTTTTCTTTTCTGGAGTAATGTACAGGCATAGTCTGGCTTACAACAAAATAATCTCCAAACTTTTGTGATAGTTCAAAACGAATTTTATTTTTTTATATAGTTCTGGACTATCACCTTTTTAATATAGTGCGCATTCGACATAATACGATTATTGAGGGATCTATTCATATTATTACTGTGCCGCAGTATATCTAATGTAGAGTAATTTAATACACTGTGCAAAAAAAGTAGAAGGACACTAGACTTTTCTCTAAGAAACGCACAACTGATTAAATTAGTGCAAAATTCTTTATTTGCGTAACATTTTAGAACTAAATGAGTATAAAATCACGGTAATCCTAATTCTAATCATAATCCTAATAATATTATAAATCTGATTGTGTGCAAATGTTAGGCTGAAGCCAGCGTCAAAATGGAGCTTTTAATGATCCTGTATTTTTGCATGTAGTTTGATTATAACCCTCAAATGAACATAGACTAGGTTTTATTTATTTTATTCAAATATTTTCTTTAATAATTAAAAATTTCATTATTTTCATAGAGAATAAATGGACATTTTTCAATAAAATTTAACCATTTTACTTTATCGTTGCCAAAAAATAAAAACTCGGAAAAATAATTTTTCCTCAACAACTAATTTTCAATTGAACGATTTTCACGTGAAAAATGAAAATAAAAAAGAATTCAAAAGAAGATGAATTTCCGTGATATTTGAAACAACATTATACATGATGATACAGTATGACATGATACAGTATGAATATCGGTTACATTAAAAAGATCTTTTTCTGTCAAAAATTGCGTTATAATTAGAAGAAAAAATGAGCAATAATTATATTATTTAAAATAGATTTCGCTTGGACCATGGAACTATGAAAAGGATCCTCCTCGGTTTGGACAAATATGACGTCATAAATAAAACATGTAATTTCCAAATGTTCGTAATAATACAAGGAGCATGAATATCAATGTATAATGAAAGTAGATAGATAATGTACGTATTATTTAAGATGAAAAACTGAATATTTTTTATCGTTACTGATTAATAATTAGCTTGAATACCAGTTACATACAAATGTGAGTTTTCCGCTAAAATTTACACCCTGATTGCCAGAAAAAGAAAATTAACAAGAATTATGCCATTAAAAAGAGATTTCTCTGAGGAAAAAGTGACGTCATATTTGAAATAAAACGGGAATTTTCAAATGTGTTTTACAAGGAGCGTGAATCAATTCCTTACATTAATCATACAAGGATCGGTAAGTTTAGAAAGTAAATGACTTTTACGCCATATTTAAAACGAAAAATTTGAAATATTTTTTTCATCTACACTGATTATTAAGCATGAATATCAGTTACATACAGATGAGAGTTTTTTGCCAAAAACCAAAACGTAATTATTAGGAAAAGAAAAATAAATACGAATCTATTATATTAAAATCTGACCGCCTGTTTGCATTTCGCAACCACTCCTTTCAGGTTGTCGAACGCAACACGATTTACTTAAGACCGGTTATCATTGATCCGAGGATGTCATAAACTCTCAGAATTTAAAAAAAATAATTTCAATTCCGAGATTTTTTTTTTTTTTTTTTGTAAATTTTAACGAAGTTTCTCTAAAAATGGCAACTAAATTATTCCATTTTTGTGGATAAAAAAGAAGAAATAAAACGGATTAATATATTTTTTTCTCATTAAAACTGAAAAAAAGAATTTATTTTCAATTTGAATAGATAGTGAAAGAAAAAAAAATCTTGATTACAGTAAAATTTTTGAAAAATAAAAACGTATTTTCACATATTCAAACTTCATGAATCAATTTATTCTGGAGAACAAAAAGTCGTCTGTCAACATATTTTCATTTAGAAATAAATTTTTTTTTTCAGGTATAAATTAAATCAAGGAGGCAAATTTAAGGTCCTTGCAGTTAGGTCTACAATTATTGTACCCTATTCACAAGAATTGAATTTAATGTAAAAGAATATACTATTTCCATTATCTTTGAAGGATGTTACTAAAACGTTTCACAAAGGCGTGAAAAGTAAAATAGTTTACCAGGTAAACTTGACATATGTTTTTACACAATTCGCCGATTTCCACGATTTTATTTGGCCCGCCTTTTTTCATTGGTTGCAGTTTCCTTTTCGTGATTATTTGTCACAAATTTTCACTTTTTTAAAACTTAGTTATGTCAAGGCCTGTATAACATAGAAATACGGTATTGTCTCCTATGGAATGTGATAAAGAGTTAGTTAATTACTTAAGATTCTAATTATCGGGAATGAAATATTTTGCTTAATTAATGCATTTATGCTTCTTTTAATGATACGTGAACGAAGTCACGGGTAACAGCTAGTAATATTATAAATACGATTGTGTGCAAATGTTAGGCTGAAGCCAGCGTCAAAATGGAGCATTTAATGATCCTGTATCTTTGCATATAGGTTGATTATAACCCTCAAATGAACATAGGCTGGTTTTTGTTTATTTTATTCAGATATTTTTCTTAATAATTCAAAATTTCGTTATTTTCATACAGAATAAATAGCCATTTTTTCGTATAATATTTCAAAATGGTTAAATTTACTTTACCGTTGCTAATACTTTATCGTTGCCAAAACTAAGTAAAAACCCGGAATAATAATTTTTACTCAACAATTTAGTTTAAATTGAAAAATTTTCACGTGAAAAAGAAAAATGAAATAAAAAAATTAAAGAAATAAAAAGAAGATTAAATAATATTATTAGAAATAAAACGTACTTTTTTTAGTTTTTGATAATAATACAAGGTTTCAATATGCGTAATCATAGGAAACAGGCGAATATGACGTCATACATCGGAAATAAAGCGGATATGCTTTGATGGTGAAATAAAATTATCTTGGGCTTTTTCTTTACTTTTTTCTTTTTTTTTCTTTTGTATGGTAACAATACTTGGCGTTTTACCATCTGCGCACGGCTAATATAACTATACCGTATTTTTTATTTAAATTTTAAAAAAGTAAAAAGAAGTTTGAAAAGAAAATGGGTAGCAAATATCAATAATATGCTCTGCAAAATTATCCATGTCGAACATGATGTCATGGATAGCGAGAAATAGTTAGTTTCATTCTTAAAACTAAAAGAAATAACTCGATTACCTAAAAAAAATGACGAATGTTAATAGTTCCATTTTTGTGGATAAAACCTAAGGATTTAATATTATTTCGTTAAAGTAACATAATTTCCCCTATGCCAGACATTGAAATTAATTGCCTGGAAAAGAAAATTAACAAGAATTATTTCATTAAAAAGGGATTTCTCTGGGAGAAAAGAGACGTCATATTTGAAATAAAACGGGAATTTTCCAATATGTTTTAAAATGAGTGGGAATCAATTCCTTACATTAATAATACAAGGCTCAGTAAGTATAGAAAGTAGATGAGTTTCACGCCATGTTTATAACGAAAAATTTAAATGTTTTTTATCTATACTGATTATTAAGAATGAGTATCCGTTATATACAGATGAGAGTTTTCTGCTAAAAATCACATCATAATTTTAAGAAAAGGGAAATGAACACGAATCTATTATATTAAAATCTGGCTCTGTGTTTGTATTTCGCAACTACTCCTAGACTATCAAACGCAACGCGATTTACTTAATACCGGTTATCATTGATCCGAGGATGTCACACAAACTCTCAGGATTAAAAAATTAAATTAGATGCCAAGATTTTTTTTATTTTCTTTTGGTATATTTTAACGAAGTCTCTCTAAAAACGGAAAGTAAATTACTCTATATTTGTGTATAAAAAAGGAGAAATAATACAGATCAGTATATTTTTTACATCATTTTCTCATTAAATCTGAAAAACAGAGTTTATTTTCACTTTGAATAAATGGTGAAAACAAAGTCTTGATTTCAGTAAATTATCCGAAAAATATAATCATATTTTCACCTATTCAAACTTCATGAATCAATTTATTCTGAAGAACAAAAATTGCCTGTCAACATATTGTCATTTAGAAAACTAGATTTGTTTCAGATATACATTAAACCAAGGAGGCAGAATTGAATTTAAAGAAAAAGCATATAGTATTTCCAATTATTGTTTTTATGAAGGATGGCTGTTAAAACGTTTCACAAAGGCGTTAAAAATAAAATTGTTTATTAGGTAAAATTGACATTTGTTTTTACCCAATTCGTCTATTTCCACGATTTTATTTGGCCCTCCTTTTTGCATTGGTTGCAATTTCTTTTTTGCGATTATTTGGCACAAAATTTCACTTTTTTAAGACTGAGTTATGTCAAGGTCCCTATAACAAAAAATACCGTATTATCTCCTATGAAATGTGATAAATAGTTAGTTATTGATGTTTTTAATTATCGGGAGTGAAATATTTTGCTTAATTAATGTATTTATTCTTCTTTTAATGTTGCATGAACGAAGTCACGGGTAACAGCTAGTCAAAAATAAATTACGAAGAGAATTTGTTTTTCATAATATAGTTTCTGTTGCTTACATGAAACTCTGTAAAAAAAAGTAGAAGGACCCATAAGTATTTTATATGAAAATTAAAGTATTAGTAAGACGTTTTCTTTCCATTTGCCTTTATCACTTGAAGGACTCTGTTTGGCATTGAATCATAGAGTTCTTATATTTCACTTTGGCGAAAATTGCCCCAAACATCGTTAAGTGCATTCCGAAGCTCAATAACAGATTCATACTGTTTTCCTCCACTGTATACGCGACGAACTAATGTCGTCCATATATTTTCAACTATGTTCAGGTCAGGGCTTTCAGCTGGCCATGGCAAAGCACGGACCTTATTTGTGTGAAACCAACTTTTAACACCAGTAGCTGTGCCAATCGCTGCTCCGTCTTGATGAAATATCCAATCTTCTCCTCCTAATTCTGTACCATAGGGAAGAAGTTCAGATTCCAACAATCCGATGTAATCTTTATGGTCCTGTCTACCGTGCAAAAAGACCAGACTCGTTCGTCCACCATATCCGACTGCTAGTCAGACCGTCGAACTTCCCCCTCCCATTTGTCGAGTGGAATAAAATTCTCCCTCATTCTTTATACAGTGCCAATAGAACTGATATCCATCAGGGCCATCTAAATTGAACTTTTTCTCATCAGAGAAAATTACAGAAGTCCATTCTGTGGTCCAAGACATGTGATTTCTCGCCCAAGATAAGCGGTTAACTATATGCATTTTTGTCCACTTTGGATGGTGTTGTCTCTTCTTGAAAATGAAGAGTTTAGACTTGTTTATAAAGTTATATACAGTTTGACGTGACACATGTGTTAGCCCTGCTTGTATTCGGACCTTTGAAATTGTAGAATCTTTCTTTTTCAGCTCTCGGATAATGTTTCTTTCATCACGAGGCGTCAGTGTTTTAGGTCTTCCTGTCTTTTTTTTTTTTTTTTGAGTACCGTGGTGCTCTGGATTTCTAAAATAGTTTGATATTGCAGTTTTACTAACTTTAAACAATTTAGCAATCTGTCTGATGCTTTTGCCCTGTTTTCTAAATGCTATGGCTTGGCCTTTTTGGAAAATATTTAAAGGTATTCCTTTAGGCATTCTAAAAGAAAAATCAATCTAAAAATGAAGGTATATTTTTCTTTGACAAAAACAATAAAATAGTAGTACTTGCTTACCTTATCGATAGCAGAGGGGTCCAATAAATTCAATTTTCCAAGGCTGTCCTTCTACTTTTTTTACAGTGCGATAGTAAACTAACTTCATTTTTCTGTAAATTAATTGTGGTAGCAATTTATTTTTTATTTCACAACAAAAGGATGAGTGTAAAGTGACACCCTTAAAAATATCAGACCGTAAATGTAAGTCACAATTAAGTAAATAAAAAAAATCAAGTGTCCTACTTTTTTTACAGAGTGTAATATCGATGAAACTCTGGCATAAAAGTATGTTTGAATTGTATGTCATTACTATGAAAATAAAATAATTTAGGCAAATGTTAAAATGTAATGTTTTTTAAACTGATAATAAATATTAAATTTCTATAAATATTTATTCACAATTCAGCTCGAGTGAAAATGTTTGATTGGGGAAAGACGTAACGAAGTATTCACCATATTTCATAAATAATTTATTCCAAATTTTTGAAAAAGGAGTCGTCTACATATTAAAAATTATACCAACTTCGGTGTTTCAAATGGTAATACTCACTTTTGACACCTATTTTGAGTTCCTTGGACCGAAAAAGTCCAGAAAAAGGTGTAGTTTATAGATTTTCCTTAGATCTTCATAGAATTACTGATGTCAAAGTTATAGAGGATGCTAATGTTAAATGCACGTAACAAATTTTATATATTCCTAAAAAATAATCCGATTGAAATGTTTTATTTTTAATGAGACACAATGAATAGACCCATATACATTTTCCATGCATTTTTTCGATTAAAAAAACATAATTTTATATTACTTTTAAATGCTAAAGGTGTAAAATTAACAACGTAATATAAATTAAAATAACTTTTATTAGTTGTTTTACATGTTTCGACTCTTTCCGAGTCATTTTCAAAAACAAAATGAGAATATTCTAAAGCTGCACGGGCTTTGAAGTTATTACTTTCATGTACTTTCTTAAAAATTACGCACGTTATCTATTATTTTTTACTTGGTTGTTTATTTTCATATCTTTGACCATGGATTAACTCTAGCCACAGTTTCGGTAAATTAAAAGATGCCGCATCGTTACATATTGTATTTTTGCGCGTGAGTATCTCTATGGTTTCTCTTATTATGGATGGATAATATAGACTGGAGGGAAATATTATTTTACTTTCATTGAAATTTATTTGGATGGTTTCTTCTTGATATAATCTTGCCAGGGCTGTAGTTTTTCTATTGTATTTAATATCAGCTATATGCTCTTTTTTTCTGCAATTAACAAAATACAAAAAAAAAAAAAAAAAAAAAAATTACAATATGTAACGATGCGGCATCTTTTAATTTACCGAAACTGTGGCTAGAGTTACTCCATGGTCAAAGATATGAAAATAAACAACCAAGTAAAAAATAATAGATAACGTGCGTAATTTTTAAAAAAGTACATGAAAGTAATAACTTCAAAGCCCGTGCAGCTTTAGAATATTCTCATTTTGTTTCTGAAAATGACGTCGAAACATGTAAAACAACTAATAAAAGTTATTTTAATTTATATTACGTTGTTAATTTTACACCTTTAGCATTTAAAAGTAATATATTATTACAAGGTGTTATAATTTATTATATTGTAACATAATTTTAATTATAAAAATTGAGAATAGATTCATATTTAAAAAATTATGACGTAAATTAATTTTTACATAAAAAGAATGGGTTTGGAACAAAACATGGCTTCCTTTGGAAGTAGCTTTTACAACTCATTCCTATTCATTAGTTTTCGATATATAGAATTTTTTTTCTTTTCGACGGCCTAAGGCAGTGGTATTCACTACATGGCCCGTGAGCCGTTTGCGGCCCTTGAGTTCATTTAATAAATTGAAAGTTTGGCACATAATTAAAACCACATACGAGTTTAAATATATTTTGTAAAATGCATATATTTTTAAGACCTCACGATTGTTTTTAAAATCTGATGCAATAAAAATAAACACAAGACTTTTTTTTTTCAATTAATAACCCAATACTGGAGTAGAACATTGCAAGTCTGGTCTAGAGAGTTCCATTATGCCACCTTCAATAACCTCCACTGTTAGTTAATGGGATTTACCTACTACTCGGCTAATATTAAATTATTAACAATTATTGAAATTAATATTTATGCATTAATGGTTAGCATATACTAGTAGTTCATTGCATGGTTGCCAGTTTGACATAATTTTTTATTAAGAAATTCCGAAAGAATTTTTTCTCTATTAATCACGAAATGCCTATCTTTAGATAAAGTAAAAAATATCATTCCGATTTTTACTTTCTTCTATCTTAACAAGAAGAAAGTATTGGATTCATGAAAATTTTCGACATCCGGTTTTCGTCCGATTTATACATTTTAGAAGGTATTGAACACGATTTGACTGTTTTTAGAAAATGTTTGTCTGTCTGTATGTGACAAAAAAAATTTTGGGTGCTCTACTCAAGAACTAATGCACGGAATTTAATAAAACTTCAGATTCAGTTAGACCTTGATATAAATTGGTGTTGATTAGTTTTTGCTGTAAATCGCCCAACAGGTGGCACTGCTATGCTACGTTTTTCATGATTTTCACGATAGCTATATGTCAAGAACACAGAATTTCATCAAACTTCAGATTATGTTAGACATTGACTTTGGGATCGGTACATCCGACTAGTCTGGTAAGAATTCGGAATTTCTGAATAAAAAAGGAGACAAAACTGGCAATCCTGATTCATTGTAATGTATAGACATGTGACTTCAGAAACGTAAATGTGGCCCTCGAATTCGCTTCTCTATACCAGATTTTGGTTCTTGAAGAAATTTTACTGAGTACCGCTGGTCTAAGGGTCGCAGCGTCCTATATTTGATATATATTTGCCACCAGTATTTTCAAAATATAATTTTTGTAGTAGCATCCTATTGCAGATATTAAGGAAATCTACAACGAAGATAATAGCTTGGAAATCGTGTTAGCAAATACATAAAAAATGTAGGATGTTACGATCCCCGTCTTCTGTTATCAAACGACCCCCCCCCCCCCCAAAAAAAAAAAAAAAAAAAAAAAAAAAACTTAGGAAGTTAATGGAAAAAAAATTGTAAATCCATTTTCAACATTTGTTTACATACATTTTACGCATGAATTTTATGCATAATTCATTAAAGCTCTTTTTTTTTTTTTTTTTACAATAATTATTGAATAGGTAATATTTAGGGTTTATAGGCACGTATTCCTTTTTATGGTGTTTCTAGGTATTTCTAAGGTATTATTATTGCACTTATTATTGCAACATTTCCATGAAATGTTGAGTGAATGTCTTATAAAATGCGCACGTTAAGTGATCTAAAATCTTGCGTATGAAATGAAAGCAAATTCAACTCTCACACATTTGAAAATATTCTAAAACCGGTTTTCTCTAAAACATGTATAGAACAATAACCCGATAATTTAACCTGGAAGCAAACTAAGCCGATTTGGGATATTAATTCCTTTCTTTCCGTGATCACCTTATAGGAATTTATATATATTTTTTAAGGTTCATATTACCCAATGACAATTTAGATATTACACATGTTTTTGTCAAAATATGCTCAAATCGTGACAGTTTTAGATGTATTCTTTCGCGCGTAGTTGCATGTGCAATGTTTTTCATGTGAGATATTGTAGAGTGAATATAAATACAAAGCTCTTTCAATAAATAGACAGAAAAGATGTATAATAATTTAAAATATGACAATAATGGGAAAAGCTGTTTCAAAAAATGTATAATATAAACATTATACAATTAAGATATAAATTAATTAATTTGAAAAAACTTACTTTAAAATTAAAAAAAGATTGGTACAATTTTTCGAATTATTCTGTATTTTAAACTTTTTAATGGATTTTTTTAATTGAATTAAACTTATTTTAATATAAAAAAATATATATGCTAAAAGTTATTACAGTAAACATAAAGACTTAAAAAAAAACTATAAGATTTAAACAGATGTACTAGTTTCGTATACGCAAACGGTGACATACTCAAGATCAGTAATGATAAATAAACTATTTCCGAAAATTTTTGAAATATGTACTTTATAAACAAACATCACAGGATCATGAAAGCAGGTGCTTTAATAAAAATGATCATCTGTAAATGCGATTTATTTTATCTTATTTTTCCTAAGTAGCGCAGTTTGTTCAAAGAATCTATTAAAAGGTCTTTGGTTTGTTGGCCCATCGTTGGTTTGTAGAATTCGTTGGGAAATGGTGGGATTGGGGATGGTATATGGTTGGGAAATGGTAAGTGCAGAGATGAGATCCCTCTAATTTGGAGCATATGTGAGCAGGATTCTGAGCCGCAGACGGATGGACCTTCGTTGGGCCTTTGTTGCCAAATGGCAAGGTGGACATTTCTTACTGTAGGCCAACGTTGGATGACAATTACACAAGAATTAGCCAACGTTGGCCCAACCATTTTGTGCTACTTGGTTAAATTTATCTCACGCCAAATTCTAGGAAGACAAAGGAGGGTGATCCATTGCATTTGCTCTCGCTGCGCATATAGATTTCTATTCATTCGATAATTCGTGGATAATGGATGGGGAATAAAATATTGATGTATAAAATATTTTACAATTTTTAAAATTAATCAGTAAAGATTCTGTGTTATGTACACTGAAAAAAAAAATATACCTCCTTCAACTAGAATGAATAGTTCGACTGTTTCTAAATCCCTACACTAGAAATATAGAAGTCCGAACTATGCGAATAGGGTAAGCAACTAAACGGAATAGACGAAATGATCGAGAATTTCTAGTCTCTTGTTTTCTAGGTGACTAAACGATAACGAATCGTGTAAATTGCGAGAAATTATCACTTTATTTCTGGAATGGATTTATGAACTAGCATTATAGTTACTAAAACTAGCGTCTTGTTTTCGCATCTATTTGCAGACATTTTTAAATAAGTTTGACCACGAGAATATAGGAACACACTCTAGAATTCTAATAGGAGACACTAGAAGCAAAGGGAACTAGAATTTATAGGGATGACATGGAACTATTTTTTCTAGAGCCACAATTTAGATTCTAGTTGAGAAGGTCAGATTTTTTTCTCAGTGTAGTCTGACTAACGCTGTAGTTTTCTTGTTGTGTTTGATATCTGCTATTATATCCTTTCATCCTCGTTTTTAACTTTCTATTCTTCATTCTTATATAATATTGCAATGTTCCATCAGTTTTGGTGAACGGGATAATAAGAAGAAAAGAAACTTCAATGAGCAAAATTCCAAGACATCTACTTTACAATATTTCCCTGGGTGCTTTGAAAGTTTGAAATATAAACTTAGCAAATTCAATATCTCTCTTATTGCTAAACATTCGAACCATTTTGTGCTAGTTACTGGTTGTGTACTACAACCAGTCTGCCGAAAAAGCCGATATGGGCAGAAGTAATTAGATGGAAATAATGGAGCGATGATGAAAAATGCTAAAAGTTCAAAAGTTACTACTTGATAAGAAGTTCATTAGTTCACATAAGGGGATATCTAAATAAACAAATATTTATTTAGCTATCCCCTTTTCGTCGAATGAAAAAAAAATGAAGTTTCGTAACACTATTCTAATTAGTGTTGGAAAGGGCCTCATAATCTATGGGCGATGCGTGATTTTATTTTCTTATAATGAAAAAGGCGACTGAAAATCTTAAAAACGAGAAGAAAAAAAGAAGTATTAAATAATCATATGCGATATTACTATGTCATTGGAACAATTAAACGCAAAATTTTCAAATTCACCCGCAGCTGCTTCATCCTTTCCCCTCTAGTAAACACTCTGTTAATGAAAACAATAACAACTTGCATTGCATTATGCAGAAAATTTTGTTCATCATTAGGACAACAACAGCGGATGTTCTTAGAATATTCAGGCTGCGAGATCAACTATAAGATACTCGACAAACATGCAACCAGCACTATCTTATAATAAAATCCAAAGGCGAGAAAGTGTCTGTGACCAATCCGGGCTGGACAACTCTGGTCTGCGAGTCGACCGTAGTTAAACGCCATGTTAGGCTTACTGAAAAACATATGCTAACACATGACCACTAAATGATAATTTCTTCTACTTGAAATAATGTCTGTTCAGCATATTTTCGTATAAAACATATATATCATATCCAGTTATAATGTTTTAAGTTTTAAATTAAAAATAACAGATTAAACATCCGATTACCTGATGTAAACAAACGAATTATGTTGCCATTCAAAAACACAAATCCCATATCTAGAAAAAAAATGAATGACTCTTTGAACGTTTCATTAAAATATCCGATTATGCTCTTAGCCCCACCAGTGGCTGAGAGGTTGTGCTCTCGAAGCTGGTAGACGGGAGGTGCTGGGTTCGATCCCAATCGCGCCCGTCGGCCTAATCGTTCGGAGTTTTCGTGGTTTTCTTCGAGCCGTGGATTTATCCATGCGTAAATACGGGTTAGGTTCCCTTAGAAAGACCCCCACGAAGGGCACTCCCCCCGGGCCTATATCCCATGTGTAGATAATCGGCCGTCAAAAATCAACCCAACCCAACCCGATTATGCTCTTAAAATATTTGTAAAAGCAGATTAAAGTCTTTAAATAATTTAAAGGATTTCTTTAATTTATTTCTGTAAGCATTTTTTTTTCAGAAATAGCGATGATAGATAGCTTTCATAGAGAGACTTTGCGATGATCCTTCAGTATTTTACATTTCGGCGCAGTTCTGGCGCCATCTATTGGCGATAAATATAAACGAAGGAAGTTTTTGTTGAAAAATATATTTTATATAAAATTTTAATAAAGTTGTAAAATAATATAAAATGTATATAAGGATATTTTAGCACCATCTATGGATAATTAATATAAACAAAGATCTTTCTGTTGGAAAAAATATTATATAACATAATAATAAAGTTGTAAAATAATATAAAATGCATATAAGCATATTTTTAAACTAAGAAAAATTCAGGGTATATTGATTTATTTCAAGATCAACTTTTAAAAGCTTCAGCTTAATATCATTTCTTTCTTAAAAATCTAACTTGGTTAAATCAAATTTTAATCGCCTAGCTTATATCCAATTAAATTCTGAAATTTTGATTGCATTGTAAAATGAATTATTTCTTATGAAACACAGTTAAAATATAAGGAATATATAGTACCGCATATCACATATGTTAATTATATCAGTGCAGATTCAAATTTTGATTTTTAACATAGTAACGTTTAAACCTAACTTTATAGTAAAAAAAAAAAAAAAAAAAAAAAAAAAAATGTAATTTAATAAGAGAATGGAAAATATATTTTCCAGTCATACTAATGCATTTAATAATTTCAATTTACTTAAGACATAAAATAAGATGATTTTTAATGATCAAAATTTATTTTGTTTTTTTTTCAGGCATATTTTTAAAATAAGACAAAATCAGGTTTTAATTTGATGAATACTTTTAAAAGTTAAAGTTATATTATCTACTTTCGTCGTTGTATTTATTTTAACTATTTCTTCATTACTGGAAAACTTCGTTTTTTCTGTCATTTTAAATGGGATATTTTCCTACTGTGAATTAAGAAGCTAATATCCATAAAAATGCAATTTTCTGTCTCTTTTTCTGTTTTTCTATTTGTTTCTTCATGACTGGAAAACTTTGTTCTTCAAGAAATATTAAAATTCAACTCTATTGTACTATTAACTTAGACAACTTAAAACGAACAAAATTTTGATGTTTTGTACAATCGTTAAACCATTTCAGAATTTGCATTTAATTTTTCTTATGTAACCAAACAATGAACTGTGAGTCAAGCTTTTAGAAACTCATTATATATATATATTTTTTTTTTTTTTCAAAAACTTTCGCACATGGATTATTTTTTAAATATTTTTGAATGTTTTGTCCAATCGTTGAACCATTTCAGAAATTGAATAACCTTTCTGTAACAAAATCTTCATGCTGTTTGTTTGTATGAAGTCTTATGAAAATGAAACGCAGATCAACATTCCGTCATTTTTGACGGGCTTTATATACTAGTCTACTTATAATAAAATCCGAAGGCAAGAAACTGTCTGTAACCAATCCGGGTACGACCACTCTGGTCTGCGAATCGACGGTAGTTAAACGCCATGTTGGGTTTAATGAAAAACCTATGCTATAGCTACAGCTAAATGAGGTAAAATCTTCTACTTAAAATCATGCCTGTTCAGCATATTTTCCTATGAAACATGTATATCATATCCTATTATATTGTTTTAAGTTCTTAATTAAAACTCCAGATTAAACATCGGAATCCCAACGACGAATCCCAATCAACAAACGCCATCTACCGGTAGATAATACAACAGGCATGAAAGAGTTCCTCCTAAAGGAGGAATTCCATCTTTTGTTAAAGCAATTTTGGACATTCTCTGGATTGATGCACAAATGCAAAGACAATTGTAGGGGAGGGGGGGTAATTAATAATTAGACATTTCGTCTACTCAAATCCTTGGAGTTTGTTTTTGAATTGCTGTGCAAAAGAGCCATCAAATGAAAGGCGATCTTATAATATAAGTATCTGAAAGTCATGTATATAGATGAAGTTGTTTAAAGTGTCTTTGCAGAGTGAAATTTCTTTTAAAGGAAGTTTTCATAAGGCTCTCTTTTTAATAGAATAAATTGTCTCTTATTTATACAACACTTTTGGATAATTTCACTGATGCATTTTTGGAGATTTATTTCTGGAGCAAAGATTGATTTGACGTGTAAATATTTAGCATGGAGAATTTTTTTTTTTTTTTTTTTTTTTTTTTTTTTTGGAAGAAAGGGAAAAATCTTGAACAGCCAAATCATCCAGAATAATATTTGTTTGGAAAAATTAATCACTGTACATAAGCTGATCAGATATATTTGGATTTATACCTTTAGCAAACTGTATTCAGTTTTATTTTTTGATGCAATTATGTTATGCATTTATTGTTAGTTTAAATTTGTTTTTAGTACTTTCTAAGTTATGGAAAAAATATCAATCATATGTACAGTTATATTGCATTTTATTGTATAAATAACTGTTAAAATGTGTCTAAATTATAAGAGTTTAGCGCCATTCTATAGATGGAAAAAATTCTCCAACTTTTTTCCTGTTTCCTACTTTTATGCCTTATACAAACAAATTTTGAAATTTTGTTTCCATCGTAAATAAAATGATTTTTTCTTATGAAACGCAATTAAAATATAAGGAATAAATAGTACCGAGTAATTTCAATTTAATTTTGCTTATATAATCAAAAAATGAGTTATGTGGTGAGTCAAGCTCTTTAGAAACTCATTGATAACACTTATTTACAAAAACTTTCGCACATGGATTATTTTTTAATATTTAATTTGAATGTTTTGTCCAATCGTTGAACTATTTCAAAGATTTAATATTAAGTAAAAAAAAAAAAAATTAAAAAAAATCCTCATCATTTGTATTTGTAGAAATCATTTGTCATTTTTAAAATGTACTTTTCTACAATACATACCTTTCAATAATAAAATCTTCATGTTGTTTGTTTGTATGAAGTCTTATGAAAATGCAGAGCAGATCAACTATCTGTCATTTTTGCCGGAGGTTATATACTATAATTTCATATAAAGCATGTATTCTGTAAACAATTTTTTCTGTTAAACACTTTTTTTTTTCAGAAATAGCAGTGATTTCTTTCGTAGGGAGGCTTTTGCGGTGATCAATCCAGTATTACGCTTCTGTTTTAAATATTGTTTCGGCGCCATCTACCGGCTTTAAAATGTACTTTTCTACAATACAAACCTTTCAATAATAAAATCGTCATGCTGTTTGTTTATATGAAGTCTTATGAAATTGGAACGAAGATCAACAATCCGTCATTTTTGACGGGGGTTATATACTAGTCTTTAAAGAACTGCGAGAGGAAAAGCGTGGAATTCTCCTCTCCCCTCACGCGAAAAGACCCGCTCGCTAATGATGTCAATCCTATGGGGCATTATTTCTCTAATATCTCGTTTGCATTTCAATATTTTTAAACGATTTTTTTTGCATTGGATAGCGATCAATGACTATTTCTAATCTCTATTTTCGGAAAGTGAAAGTATCTTCTTAAAAAGAAAATCCGCAAAGAAAATCGAAAAAGTAATCAACGGCGGAAATAGAAATTGATCTCAACTATAGAATGCAAAAAAAAAAAAAAAAAAAAAAAAAAAAAAAAAATCGTTTAAAAATATTGAAATGCAAACGAGATATTAGAAAAATAATGCCCCATAGGATTAACATTAGCGAGCGGGTCTTTTCGCGTGAGGGGAGATGACCCTTAATATTTTCATTGCAAGAACGAAATATTATTAATAAAAGTAGGAAAAGTGTTAGAATCAATTTGGATGATAACCATATGAATGAATGCGTAAGATGTATGAACAACATAAAATAACCAATAAATGTCATGGAAATTATTTTGAAAAATAAGTAATATGAATAATAATTATTTCATATTCCATCAAATACACAAACATGTCATAGCTGTTTCAAAATGATGCCGGCGAAAATAAATGTAACTCATGTACTAATTTACTAGAAAAAATAATGATTTTTTTTTTTTTTTTTTTTTTTTTTTTTTTTTTTTTTAAAAGAAAGGGCGAAAGAACATATAGCAGATATCAAATACAAGAAAACTCCAGCTTCCAGACTACATAGCACCGAACCTTACCTTTACGATTTAATTTTAAAAATAGTAAAATAATTTTTCCATCAATATTTTATTCCCCATCTATTATCCACGAATCAATAGAAATCTACATGCACAGCGCACTGGAAAAAAAAAAAAAAAGTGAAGTGTTGATTTTACAGTATAATACTGGCACCCCAGCTGCCAGTATTATACCGTAAAATTAACAGTAATAAACAGTAAAATAAGCAGTAATACGCTGCGCGTAGCGTATACTGCTTATTTTACTGTTTGTTACTGTTAATTTTACGGTATAATACTGGCAGCTGGGATGCCAGTATTATACTGTAAAATCAACATTTTTTTTTTTTTTTTCCCAGTGCGAGAGCATATGCAGTGAATCAGCTTCCTTTGAGTTACACAGAATTTGGCGCGAGATACTTCATAAATTTAAAAATAAGATAAAATAAACCACGTTCACAAATGATCATTTTTATTAAAGCATCTGCTTTCGTGGTATGTGATATCTCGGGATTTTTTTTTTTTTTTTTAATCAAGTCCAGATTTCAAATTTTTGCGAAAATAGTTTATTTATCATTCGTATTGTTGCTAAGGTCACCGTTTTTGTGTACAAAACTAGTAGATTTATTTATTAAAAAAGTTTTTAAGCCTTTATGTTTACTGTAATCACTTTTAACATATATATTTTTAGTTTAATGATAATAAGCTATTTGTTTTCTTACGTAATTCCAAAAATTTTTTTTTTTGTTGTTGTTTGATTTTCGAAATTTGGATGTATTACTTTTATTTTTGCATTGCAGTGCTACTTTTACAAAAAATAAACAAATAAATAAATAAATAAATAAATAAATAAATAAAATAAATAAATAATAAAGGAAAAGGAATAGAAAGAAAAGGAGGGAAAAAAACGGGGGGGGGGGAGAGTAAAAAACTTTGTCAGGTTTGTTAAAATTATATTATGTTAATCGACATATTGCATCAACGGATGTTATATTGGTGGATAGTGGTGTCTTATAAAATTATTAAACGCATTTTTTTTTTTTTCTGTTGGGGAGGAGGATCTGAAGATGCCAGTATAATTTCGCAAATTAAAATAAATTCCTATTATGTTAAATGCCTTTCACTGTAATTAAAAATACCTTACTTCCATTTATTTTCACTCAACACTTGCACATTATTTAATCTTAAAATACTACCCAAACAAATCTCCTCCTTGACAAAAGCAATCGAAAGCTAATCTAACAGGTGTTATAGCCTCAGCCAAACTCTGTTCAATCCTGCCTCCTGCGGTTAACTTCTGTACACCCCTGCGCCATATGGGAGCAAGAGAAAGAGAGAGAGAAAAAAAAAGAGTAACCTGCCCCGTTATTCTATCCTATCCCTATTGATGAATAACACGCATCTGCCGATAGTAAAGTTTTCATAAAGTACTTATATTTAAATTAAGCGGGCAGGTTGTTCGGGTATTGTTCGCCATATGGCAAGTCATATAGTACGCGCTCATTCAGAAAAACATTATGAATGAAACGCTGTAATTTACACTTAAGCGTGTAGTGGAGGATAAAATAATCTTAACAAATGCATCAAGAATATCAGACAGATAAAACTGTTGTACTCCGCATCAGTTTAAATAATAGTTTCAGTAGTTTTTTTTATAAATGACTTTTCTGTAAGACAAATAATATATATATGCGGCGGTATTGTATGAATGATTAATGCGCAATGGTTAATAAAAAAAGAAAAAAAAAAAGAGTGGGTTATTGGTTCATAATGCATTAATTCATTACATGTTAACTGATTCGGCAAACTTCACTTTTTTAACAGAATTCTTTTCATTGCATTTACTTTATACAGTATTTCATTTAATTAACTTCTTTGATTAGTATGGGACAATGTCATCTCAATCACTTCATCATTCATTGTACTTTTATAACTATATTTGTCTTACCTAGGTACTATTGGATACCTAATGGCAGGCAGTGGAATCGAGGAGCTGTGGGAATTGTTGTATTCGAAGCAAACGATTGAGAAAATGATGAATGGGCATGCTTATTCGAGAGCCTTAAGAGCACATTTTCTCACATACGTAACTCTGTATGAGAAATTTCTTCAACACTCTCTGCACGAGTTAGATGACAATACCCAGTGGCGCAGCCAAGGGGGGGGGGGTTAAAACACCCCCCAGAGCTAAAAAAATTACTATAATTGCCGCTTATATGAATCAAAACTACTAAAGTTAAAATTAAGTTTTTTGGCTTTTCCGCCTTGGCAGAATCCTCCGCTTTTTTAAATCAAATTCTATGCAACAATGTGATTCAATTAAATGGCGAAAATTCTACTTAAAACTGTGAAAGCGCATATTACACGCATAGGTTATGTCAAAACTTGATTTTTGGACTGCGTCACTTTGTCGAAACATCTTATAGTACAAGATGGGTCATATACTCTCACACAGACGCTTTGAGTTATATAGTATACAGTGGTCTGTTTCTTAATTGCATTTCTGTCTTTGTTCCACGTTTGAAACAATAACAGATCATCGAATTCCAGAGAAGAAAAAAAAACATACACTTTGTAAGTCTCTCTCAGTTTCAAGCGGCTTTTTTTGCGTTTTTTGCTCTCAGTTATATCTAAGACCAAGCTATGTGCGTACCCAGGAAAAAAATCTTTGCAAAAGTAAGAATTTAAAAAAAGTACTTAAAGTTATAAAAGCTATTTTTCGATTATGAGCAGATTTTTGCAATCGGTGTTTCTTTCGAATCATTTGTTTCGTAGGGGGTCTGTACACAAATTTAAAGACTATATTTCATTTGTTGGTAATGTAGCAACGACGTCTTGCTTATAATGGAGATTCATATATTTATCGTTAAAATTTTATAAATTAGTTGTGGTTCCTCTTTTAGCTATTTTTACTTCTATCGCGCTTCTGTGAAAAGAAAATCTCTTTCATTTCTATTTAAAATTCAACAATTCTTAAACTCTTGTATCGCAGCTTGAAGTGATCCTTTCTCAATTAATATACATGTCTAAATTCTTTCTTTCGTATGTGCTTGCGGTTTTCATGTGAGAAATGAAATCATTTTCAGTTTGGCATCTGCGTGCTTTCCTAAAGCATACATTTTGGATCACAGAATGAATAAAGAAAGATAAAATGCAACGTCTATTTCTCGATACATCTGCATGCTAAAATTCCTGCTTCTGTTGTTATAAAGATGCTGATATATGGTAATCTGGTTTGGCGGTTTGAGTTCAAAAAAATTAGAATTTGCCTCTCCCTAACGAATTTTCTTCTGTACCCTATGGGTCAACGCGGATAAATTTGTGGCATCTCAAAAAAAAAGGCATTTGATTTTGAGTTTTCATGATGTGAAGATATAGACGTTCTGAGTGCTGGGGGACCGCCTCATTTTTTCAATTATCTTTCTTCAAATAAAAATTTTTTTTTTTCATGGAAGCCTCACGTCTCCGATATGTTTCTTCACAGGATGAGAGCCTTCGGGTTCTTGCTTATAGCGTATATGTATGAGCTCCGGTACTCTTTTTTCCTAGAATTTAAGCCCTGCCTGTGAGTATGGATTTAAAAAAAAAAAAATGGCGTTAAATGCATTTTTTTTAGAAAAATACTATCTATAATTACACACAATTTTACGCTAACCATGCATTAATCTAAATTGATCAGCAATATTATAGTTATGCATTGATTTACACTTATTACATTTTAACGAATGCATGTCATTAAAATTATACTAGCTGACCCGTCCGGCGGTGCCTGGGCTCATGATAATTACCTCAAATTTGTATGATTATATATCTTATATAAATTTTATATTTTTAAATGAAATTTTCACTAAAAAATATTGATTATTAGACAGAAAAGCATTTTTAAAAGACACCTTCTTGTTTGTTTTAAAAGACACCTTCTTGACCTAGTTTTTCTATCTAGCCACCAAGTTATTTAACCCGATTTTTTTATTATTATTATTATAATTTTTTGTACAAAAATTGACCTAAGAAATGACAATAAATGGCATTTTTTCTCATTTTCGGCATTTTTAATTAGGTAAAAATAAGTTTAACAAATGCAAATTTTAAATTAATAAAAAATAATTATATGACTGACTTCGACACGAAAATAGGCAGAAATTGTTTTCCTGCTTCACTGTTTCATCCATGCCCCCTCATCAGATATAGATTTTGCAGCACTCACTTATCCAGACATTTGAAACCTTCAGCAATCATCATTTCCTGAACATTCCGGTTAATGCAGCCTTTACATTTTTTTTTCATAGATAAATAATTTTGATAAATTTCATTAGAAAACTTTGTTTATACCATCTTTTTAAATGATGTAACTGTTCTAAACTATGTAACTAATAATCCTACAATAGGCTTATTATTTTTCTCAATTAATTGATAAAAAACTTTTGTGCTTTTGAAAATTAGTGACTTCGGAGGAGAGCAGGTTATATTTTTTTACTGGCTACCAGATTTTATCAAATTTGCAAAGCCATGGTTATAAATATAATGGTTTTACAGACCGTGGGAAAATATTGATATCTAGCTGTAAAAAAAATGCTTTCTTCTCACGTCTTTTTTTTTTTTTTTTTTTTTTTTTTTTTTTTGCGACGTGTCCTTTAAAATAACAACACAAAAAAGTTACTGTCCGAACTCTCTGAAATCTTATTCGATTGCAAATATAACTGTATCCAACCCCTCTTTAAAATTCCGCGAAAAAAGTCTAAGTCTTTGACTAAAGTCGAAGAGAACAGAGTCACAGAGTCACGTCAAAAAAGACTAAGTCACATTTAATACTGAAAACATGAGCCGACGCCGAGCAAACCCACGCCAAAATACCCCACTTTCTTTTTGCATTGTCATCGAAAAATTCTCAGATTTTTTTTTAATACTTTTATTCATCAGAACGTTTCCAAATTTTTGTAGGCGCTGTAATTTTGATCTTCCAAGATGCTTTTAATGGATTATGTCGAAATACAGACGTTTAGTTACTTTTAGCATAGAAAAAAGATTGTCTTCGAAAGGCCCGATATGACGTGAGGTTCTAAATAAATCGTAATTTAGAATGCTTTTAGCTGTTTCACACCTTTAAATTTACCATTTATAATAAATTCTTTATGCCAAGCATTTCCATCTTAAAAGTAATCTCTATACTAAATTTCAAGTTTCTAACAATAACAGTTTCAACTAAATCATAATTTAGAACACTTTTAGAAAGTTTTCAGCTCATTTCGTCCTTTTAAATTTTTAAATGTTTTTAAAAATGTTATAAGGAAGCATTTACTACATAAAAGTAATCATCATGCCAAATTCCAAGTTTTCATACCAATTGTGTCACATAAATGGCAATTTTAGAATGCTTCTTACTCTTGCATTCTTTTAAATTTCGAATTGAAAAAATAAATTCTGGGGAGCATTTACGTATTTTAAGTAACATCCATATAAATTTTCAAGACTATAGCATTAAAAGTTCTAAATGACTTGTTACATTTGGCAAAAAGCAAGGTAAGTAAGTCTATTGACAATTTTGTTAAAATTGCTTCATTATTATTAAAGTTAGGAATAAGAATTCGTGATTCTCTTGTAATGAAACCTTGTGTATTTTTGATTGAACAAATGGATTCCAACTCTGTTATTTTCTATGTAAAAATTATTTTCTGTAGTGTGTACTTCCATCTTTAAGTTTTCCCCTCATCATTTTTAAACACTTTATAAATCTAACATAGTTTTGTGTTATTTCATTGGTGCATTTTATAGTTTGTAACTCTAATATTGTAAACGCTGTTTAAATGAATCATAACCAACTTAATTGCGGAGAAAAGCATTATGATTTAATTCATTTAAAAGACTGATTCCATTAACCGATGATTCATATAACCGGCGACCATCTTTATTATAACCTCAAAACCACCCCCCTAGAACCGAATTCTGGCTGAGCCACTGCAATACCAAAAGCAAAATTTGAGATGTTATTCATGAACTTATGGTGACAAATGGAAGCCGTATTGAAGATCTTCAAGACAACAACTGCATTAAACAGTTGATCAACTCTATTGAAACAGCTGCAGAAAGCAGAGACTTTTCTCGAACTGGCAAGCTGTGGTTACAGTACATGGAACAGATTACACTTATTCTTTTCTATATTCAAGCAGATCGAGTTGGGAACTGGGAATTACATTTGTATAGCATTAAATCCATGATGCCTTACCTTCATGCAGCAGGCCACATTTTTTATGCCAAATGTGCCCATTTATATATTCAGCAAATGGAAGAATTGATGGAAAAAATGGAAAGCAATGAATTTAAAAAATTTGTTGATGGTTATTTTACTATTCGCAAAAAAGACAGGGCATGGAGTGGAGTTGCACCAGACATGATAATAGAGCAGAGTCTCATGAAATCCATAAAAGTAGCAGGATGCTTAACACATGGCCGAGGAATGGAAGATTCTACTTTGTCCAGATGGATTGCTTCTTGCCCAATGAACATGAAAGTATCGGAAGTATTAGAAGATTTTAGTGAAAAAAACTTATGTATGCTCAGAACAACACGTTGAATTTCGGCCTTCCAGACAATCAAGCGATGATTCTGATTTGAATAAGCTATCCGAATGGCTACTGCTTCACAATCCTTTCGATAATCAATGTCCTAAACATTTGTTGATGGATATAGCTAGTGGATTGGTTGCTGATGATAAAACAAACTGTGACAATCCAAAGAAAGTTGGTGAAAATTTACTGTCTTCAATCATAGAATGTTCATTTGGGGAAATTAAACTTCAACGGAAAAAGAATTATACCAATATCGGCAACAAATAACACATTGATAATAAGGAATTCAACTGTGATATTCAATCCTCTAAAGTTGTTTACCAGGATTGCTGCTGTACTCAAGTCAAATGAAAATCTACGAGATAACTTCAAATATGAATTGGCTCCTCAACCTCCCTCCCTCTTTGATGAAGTTTCAATGAGGAAGAATGTTAAATCAACTTTAGCTGCTATCATTGAAACAATTGAGCCTTGTGTTGAACCTCCACCAACTTGCTCGTTTATTGTAGATGAAGGATTTTTGTTTGCATGCATTGGTTTGGAATGAGTCCTACACCTACAAAGATATATGCCTCAAATATGTTAGATTTGTCCAGAAACACTTCTCTCCATGTGAAGCAGTTTTTTTATGGGTACACTTGTGCCTTATCAACTAAAAGTGTGGAGAGGCAAAGAAGGTTGATGTCTAAAATGTCTGCAACTATTGCTTTTGACGAAAACATGGTTGCCACAACCAAACGAGCTGTTTTTTTACGGAACTCCGAGAACAAGGCTAGGCTTATTCGAATGGTCATGGGCTACTTCCAGGCCGAAGGAATAACTGCTCTACAGGTGGATGATGATGCTGATGCATTAATCTGTACAACAGCGATTAATTCAAGTAAGACCAATTCTAGATTAGTCACAATAGTTGGTACTGACACAGATCTACTGACCATTCTCATCGCACGAGGTAACACAGGAAAACCACTCTTCTTTCTACGACCTCATGAACAAAAATGCTATAACATATTTAAAATTCAAAAATCACTTGTCCCAATGAAGGATTCCATTCTCTTCCTACATGCAGCAACTGGATGTGATACCACATCAGCAATTTTTAGGAAGGGAAAATCCTCAGCTTTTAAATTGATAAAGAAAAACCATGAGCTGCTTTCTTTGACTTCCTTATTCAACAGTCCTCAACTTAAACCTCAAAAGGTAATTGAAATTGGGGAGATATTCAATTACAAGCATTACTATAATGTTTTATTGTACTTTTACTTTTGATTTAAATTTTTGTGCCTTGTAATAAATAATTTAAACTTGTTCTAACTTTCTTTCTTTTTTTTCCATCACAGTCCTCTGACAAACATTTCTATATAGAAAAATGGAATATCTGTCATTTTTTAAAACAAAATTTTAAAAATAATCCTCACAAATAGGATTACAAACATACAGATGACTTGTCAATAGTTTCTTAAGTACGAGGCAAAGCATGCTAAGGGCAATGAAATTCTATTAATTTGATGACAAATAAATGAATGTACAACTCATTCGTAGCTTTTATTTTGATAAAAACTAGGTACAGGGCTCGACTAATCGACTGAGGCCTGGGCAGGCATCTCTTTGCGGGACCCCTACACCTTAAGGTTCTTTTACAAGACCATTAAAAAACCTCAACAGAGAGGGTTTTTCTAGCAATTTTATTGTTTTTTTTTTAATTTTTGAGGTCTTTTCTGGCACGGGAGCTCGGGGCACATGCCCCGTGTGTCCCTGCTTTAGTCAGGCCCTATGTATACATTAAAACAGGATGTAAGTAGAGGTCACAGAATTTTTCAGAACTAAAAAAATATTGATATATGACTTAGAAATGGAAAAAAAAACATTGAACGATGCAAAAAGGTCTTAGCGGCCATCTTTGATCGGCCATTTTGGATAGAAGCACACATGAGAACTTCTGAGACTTTTAAGGGCTTTTTTTTACTTGTCATAAAGAGCTAATTCTAAAATTTTCAGCTCATTATGAATTACTTATATCAAACCCTAAATTTACTGGGCTAATAGAAATTGTAATTTAGAATGTTTTTAGAACGCTTTTCGCTCATCTGACAGTTTTAAATTTCGAATTTTTTTAGAATTTCTTCTTAGAGAGCATTTACATCTCTTAAGTAACTACCATGCCAAATTTCATGTTTCTAGCTCCTTCAGTATTAAAAAATCGAAATTTTAGAACGTTTTTCGCTCCTACACACCCCTGGGGGTAGTGGCACCGACATAAAATACAGCCTATGTTGGAGCAGGCACTGTCACGATCAATTTGCCACCATCACTTTTGAAAACGGTTGTGTAGTTCCAGAGATTTCATAGAAATTGTAATTTAGAATGTTTTTAGAACGTTTTCCGCTCATCTCACCCTTTTAAATTTCGAATTTTTTTAGAATTAGTTCTTAGAGAGCATTTACATCTTATAAGTAACTACTATTCCAAATTTCAAGTTTCTAGCTCCTTCAGTATTAAAAAAATCGAAATTTTAGAACATTTTTTGCTCTTGCAACCCCCCCCCCCTGTGGTAGTAGCACCGACATAAAATATAGTCTATGTTGGAGCAGGGACTTACACCATCACTTTTGAAAATGGTTCTGTAGTTCCAGAGATTCCATAGAAATTGTAATTTAGAATGTTTTTAGAACGCTTTTCGCTCATCTAACCCTTTCAAATTTCGAATTTTTTTAGAATTTGTTTTTAGAGAGCATTTACATCTTATAAGTAACTACCATGCCAAATTTCATGTTTCTAGCTCCTTCAATATAAAAAAAAATCGAAATTTTAGAACGTTTTTCGCTCCTGCACCCCCCTGGGGGTAGTGGCATCGACATAAAATAAAGCCTATGTTGGAGCAGGGATTGTCACCATCAATTTGCCACCATCACTTTTGAAATCGCTTTAGTAGTTCCAGAGATTACCTCTACAAACAAACAAACAAACAGACAAAAAAACAATCTTTACTACTTTATAATATTAGTATAGATAGATAATAAATGCATGTAAGGATAAAAATGATTGGTATTTTTTTCCCCACCATTTAACAGTTGAAACTTTTTGACACAATTACAATCTTTTATATTTCTACATGGCTAACATTTTCATATTTTCAAGTATATTTTATTAGTTTACATTTTTACTTACTTCTTGCATAGATGGTTTATGGATGACCTCGAGGGGTAGCTCCACAAATAAGATGAATGCTTATGCTATGTTATATATCGGTTCCTCAGTTTCTGTCGGCAGGTTGTTCTACTTTTTTTTTATTTTTGCGACATGCCTCTTACTTCTTAAAATGCAAACTTTTAAAATAGCAAACAACTTTTTCAATTGTTGGGTCATTAGTAAACAAGTGCAAAAATTGAAGGATGGTTGGATGTAGTCGGTCCAACACTAATCTGGAGTCTAGATCGGCCGATCTGCCGTGACGTTAAAGCTCACTTTTAGGCCTTATCTGTTGGATGGTGTGGTGTTAATGTAAGAGTGAGAGCGGCGACAAACGCACAAGGCGCATGCTCATGCTGTGCTTAGACAGGCGATATTGTCCAAACTATGGCAAACCAAAACCACCATTTCCAGAACTTGACGATGCTCACCTTGACGAATTCAATTATAGAAGTAAGACAAGTTAACAAGTGCTAGCTTGGCGATAAAGGCAGGCTCGCCAAGATGGATGGCGATTCGCTTTTGTCCAGAATCGTCTCAACCAATCAAATTTTATATCCCGTATATTGCCACTCTCCTATCGAGGCATCCTATTATACGTGAAAAAACAGCAATGGAATTTCCTCTTCTAAAGAATCACTAAGAGCATGTTCACGGCGACGATCAGGTCGCCCACGAGCAAATGAAAAATATATATGGAGATGGTCTCATTCGAAGCATGGAAATAAGCAATAATTTAATTATTTCAATTATATTCTGTTTCTGTGGCTCAGAATAGGTGAAGCCAGTGACTATATGTCTTAATCCTTCCAAAAAAGTGGCTCTCGTGATAGGAATATCATAGAAGGAATCATTCAGAAAAAACCCGAAGCATTCATGAAAAGCTCTTTCAGCTAAGATGACTTCGTCTTAATTCAATATTTTACCATACAACCAAAAGCATCCTCTGGACGTCCCATACAGATCCCAGTGGTCCTACAACCGTCAGATCCTGTACACGCCATAATTCAGACGTTCAGAGAATGTCAGAATCAGGACGAACTATCCATGATCGTCCAGGGGACAGCCGTAGTAGCGGAATTATCAGTACGCATGCCCAAAATCTCAAGTTGTCACGTTTCGGAAAATCGGAAAAGAAACAACTTCAACTCTTCGTCTTCTGTGTTTTATATTGTCGTTTTGATTGTTTAAATCACATCGTTTACTATTATATTTTATGGAATTAAAGCTTGCATTTTACTTTCTAGGGTAAGTAAACTTTCGAATTTTAAGTTTTTAAAGTTAACTTTTGAGTTTTGTTCTGAATTGTAAGGGTATTTTCTCAATTTATATTGTAGTAACTCCTCTATACCGACCTGATTAAGATGTTGAGTGGTAGCGAGGTCAGATCGTTGGCACAGAGAATTTCTCGCATAAATTAGAAAATAGAATTTTATTGCATAACAATATTAGTTCTAATAAAAAATATGTACAAGATGTTAATACAGCATTTAATTATTTTTCGTGGGTCAATCGCTTATAAATTAATGTCCTCTTAACTCTAAGTGCAACTCGATCAATCAAAAGTCTCAGAAAATTACTGTCAGTCGTAACTTCTAAAGAAAGTTCATTCGGAACAGGGCTCGTCCGTTCCTTCTCTTCGGAAAAATATACTAAATCACGATGCTTCAGAGTTAAAGAACTCTCACTATCGCACTTGTCGTGCTTTTTCACTTCGCTGGGATTTTCACCTGATACCTGCTGTATCTATAGAGGTCAGACCTCACTCTTTCCAGAGAGTCACCACTCTCGTTCAGATCTATCCGAAAAACTGTCCTCTCTCACTTTTTCATTCTCGCAGGAGAACTTCTTCTGGGGGCGGGGTTTTGTCGTGGCGGGCCCCTCGAAACTCTCCAGCATCTTAGCAGCCTTGAGATCCCTCTGTTCCGTTTTCACTAAGTCCGTCATTGGACGTTCTAAGACAAAGGGCAAAGTTTCGGGCGCAAACCTAAAAATCGTGTGCAGAGATCGCTTCTCTCGCAGATGATCTCTTTCCCACGACCTCGGCAAGGATCAAAGCATAAGACCCCTCTTTGGGTAACAGCTTACCACTACATCACTGTCCGAACTTTCCGCTCACAGTACAATAGAATTCGGCGTCTGCTAGTCTTCAAGGCAAAAATAGCGAGGGAAGGTATGCAGTTAGGTGTACTCACAGGAAATGCTAGAATATGACACATAGTGCACCTGGAAGAGGAGGCTCAATTCTTTACAACACCCCCTCCTCAAACGATTCTTAAGGGTGAAACACTAAGAATCTCTAAGAGTCGGATAAAGAATTGCAAGCTCAAATTACATCAGAGTGGCAAGAAAAAAAAACATACATGAATAAGATAATACCACCTTCATTTTCTTTTTGCGCGCTCTGATAAGAAATCATGAACATATATTGAAATAAAACACAGTGAAATAAAAATAAAAAGAACTTAAAATAATTATATACAAAAGTTTATCAAGAAATCTCATTAAACTCGACTCAGACAATCAACATGCGGAATGTCTTTGCCTGCGCGATGAGAAATGGCATAATTATAAGGTTGCAGAGCCAAGGACCACCTTAATAATCTGGGATTATTTCCAGAATTTCTTTTTAGAAACACCAAGGGATTGTGATCGGTTTCGATAGAAAAGTTTTGTCCATCAATATAATGCCTTAACTTTTTTATCGCAAAAATAATCCCTGCACACTCTCTTTCAGTGGCGCAGAAACTTTTCTCACTATCAGTAAATTTTCGACTTAAATATATTATGGGGTGCTCTTCCGATCCCTCTCTTTGAGCCAAAACCACGCCAATACCTAAGTCACTAGCATCAGTTTGTACTATGAATTCTTTCTGAAAATTAGGAGCGTAAAGCACCGGTTCTTCAGTAAGTTTCATTTTCAAAGTCTCAAAGGCTTTTCCCATTTCGTCGCTCCATGCAATCTTTTCTTTTTTATTTTTCCCTTTAAGCGCCCTCGTTAATGGTTCTACAATCACTGCATAATCTTTTATGTACCGGGAATAATATCCAGCCATTCCCAAACATCTACGAATTTCAGTTTTCGATTTCGGAACCGGTAATTCCTTAATTGCCCTTACTTTCGCCTCAGCTGGCCTCCGTCTACCCTCACCTACAATATGCCCAAGATATTTTACGGTTTTCTGAGCGAACTTGCATTTCGCCAATTTGATTTTTAGTTTCGCGTCATTAACCCTTTTTAATACTATTTCTAGATGACGCATATTGTCCTCCCAACTATCTGAAAAAATCGCCATATCATCTAGATACGGTAAACAGAAATTCTTAAGTGCGTTTATTTCCCGCGTTAAGATATCTGCTAACTCCACCCGTTTTCTGTAAGGCTTTACTAAACTCACGTGAGAAGTCTGAGATTTTTGTCGCCTCCCAGGAACATTCACAATATCAATTGTTTCCGTAATTATTGACTCCTTTCTTCCCGGCCCTATCCGACTATCTGACATTTTAATTGGCTTTCTGGTAGTTAAAACTAAAACCTCATCTTTCACATTAAGCTTCCGTTTCACCGCCTTTCTGTCAAACCAAAATTTCCTCTTTTCTCGTTTTTCTGACACATTTTCAACGGCTAAAACTCGACCTCTTTTTAACCTGTTCGTGAGATTAAACACACATCCCTTCACGAATTTATTTTCCTCCGTTTCTCTTATCCATTCTCCAAATACTAACGCTTTCAACAGCTTTCTAACTTTTCGATGCCAACATGCAATACTATCGCTTATCGAATCTCTCATCTTAACACAGAACCGTTTTAGAAATGCGGTCGCTAAATCATTCATCAAACTTCTCCCGAAGTCAAAGTATCCTGACACATTTCCTTTAACTTTCCCTTTCCCTAAGTGTAATGACACTTTTTCAAGGCACGCGCCAAAAATATCCACCTGACAATGCAATGGGACCAGCACTCGCGCCCTTCCACTTATGCGTTCGTCTCTGGCTTTTTCCACTATCAAAGAATCTCCTGCATTACAATGCGATTCTTCACCTTCCGTTTTTTTACTAATCCCTTTGAGAGATTGATCTCTGTCTAAATCAATTTGACTATCCTTCCCTTCAATTTCTGCTAAGATCGAAGATCCCTCACATATCGACAAAGGCGATAATCCCTTATCCACACTAACCAATTCAATAGGGCTTTCTAGATTTTCACCCTCTAGTTTTGAATTCAACGCTCTTCCGCTTCACTGCACTCGCGAAAAATTCCCTCTTCTTTTTCTTTTACTGAATTCAAAGTTTCCGCTTCAACATTTACGTTAGAAATTTCTTTTTCCCCCTCGGAAATCATAATTTGTTTATTTACCGGATTCGGAGCTGGGCCACACTTTTCTCTCGTTTGAGCGCGTGTCAAAACTGCATTCATCAATTCGGGTTTTTTCTTCGCCTGTTCTAACAATTTCTGAGTGCGATTATCCAACAAATAGTAGTACATATCTGAATTTCGATTGTTAACTCCTGCCTTGGTTTCAATGACCCCCACGCCTTCAATTTCTACAGTGACCTCTGCTATAGGTAAACAGTATAATTTACTGTCCAGCGGAGTTTTAATCCATACGTGATCTCCATTCAATTTATCTTGACTGACCAAGTCGTATGCGATGATATCAATTTCACTCCCAGTGTCAGTTAAAGCAGTTGTCTGAATTCCATTCACTAACACTTTACTCAAATAAGGGGAGAAGGTTTCTTCAAGTGTCGGTTTACTTATTAAGTGACCGACCCGCGCAACATCTCTCTTTTTAATTTCCGGACAATCTACTTTGTAGTGACCGCTTTGTAAACACGCGTAACACTTGACTTCTCGCCTTTTTTCGTAAACTCTTTCCCTTTCTTTATGATCATCGCGATCCCTCCAGTTAAAGTTAGTCTCCGGATTTCTGTTACCGTTTCGCCCATTTTCAAAAGTCTTGGGTCTTTCAAATTTCTTCTCTAAAGGGAGTTTCGGATTCCAAGTTTTTTTAGAGGGGCGCTTGATTGCCTCCTACGCATCTAAAAGCCTTACTAATTCTTCCGGGTCTTTAATCTCTGCCCAGTTATCTATAAAATGTTCGCGCATTTCTGGAGACGCTCTCCGTTTGATTTGGTCCGTGACAAGCAAATTTTTCAAACCCTCAAAATCCGAAACTTGTAAGCATGACAGCCAACCTTCTAAAAAACTATTAAGCTCGAATATCAGATCCTTCCAAACTGAATTAGGATTTCGTGGATGTTGACTAAATTTTTGTCGGTATGTCTCTGCATTCAAACGATAGCGTTCTAACAGTCTTTCTTTCACATATTGAAAATCATCAATTTTGTCTTCGGGTTCTCTCAAAATTAACTCGGCCATTCCCACAGGTAATAATGATAGTAAATTCGTCACCAACTCATCCGAATTTAGATTACATTTTTTTGCCTGTCTCTCGAATAAATTCAAAAACAACGAAATATCCGAATTCTTTTCATCAAAGCGATGCATAATTGTTTTTAGGGGTAAATGATTCGTTCTAACTGAGATGCTACTGGATGCGGTACTCCGGTCATCTGACTCTTGTGTCACTTTTAACCTAGCTAACTCATGTTCGCGTTCTTTTTCTTTTTCTGCTTTCTCCCACAATCTTTCTTTCTCTAACTGAAGTCTATCATTCTCTTCCTTCTCCGCCAATAATTTATTTTCCCTGTCTTTTTCTAACAGTTTAATTTGCGCTAAGGCTAGCTCTTTATCAAATCCCTCTGACGACTCTATTTTTTTTTATAATTTTCGGTACTGTATCATTCTCTTCTAAAATGACCTCAAATTCGCAAGCTAACGTTTGCAAATCAGCTTTCCTAAAATATTTAAGCTCCGACATTTTTAAAGTTTAAAATTAGAAATTATCTTTCCCACAATTATAAAACAATACAATAAGATTTAATGCTATTCCTACCAAGTGCACTAAAATAATACTGAAATATACACTCATAAAAAGTACGCATAACAATAATATATAAGAAATATGCAACATATAAAATTAAGCAACCCTGTCCTATCGTCCACATTCACCTTGGTATTTGGTTATAAAATACATATGGGATCAATTTTACACAAAACAACAATTTCAATTTCAAAAAGCACAGTAAAAATATTTTAAATTGCAAAAGTCTTATTCAATTCCTTTCTCTTTTAATCAATGGTGGTCTTAGTCTCTGCATCCACTCTTAAAAGATTTAGAATAATTCACAAAAAACATATAAAATCAACTCTGTTATCTTAAAATATGAAATGCGTTCGATAATTTTTTTTTTTTTTTTTTTTTTTTTTTTTTTTTTTTTTTTTTTTAATGATCTCTCATTTATAGATTCAGCTAAAATTTTGTAACACTGCACAACTCTCAGTTTGCATTAAATTAATTCAACAATAATTTAATTTTAACTACAAAATTTGTCTATTAAATAAGTTACAGTTATATCGGAAATATCTCATCATACTTTTTTTTTCTACCGGAAAAATTTCTCAAAATATTTACTCTCACAAAAATAAACATACAACTTTTTTTTTTGAAGCCTACAACACCTATACAAACACTAATAACAATTAAAGCCACTCTGAGTATAAAAAGAGCTTACCTCCATTACTAAGAGTCTTTCAGGGCGTCAGAAGCACAGACTTCAGAGATTCTCAGGAGCACAGACGGGGTTCTCTATCACACTTTTCGGATGGGGACTCTTCCGGATGGGGGAACACTCTCCAGAATTCTTGGTAGATTTCTCTTTCTGATGGGGGAACACTCTCCAGAATTCTTGGTAGATTTCTCTTTCTGATGCTGTGTTGATCCACAGGGGCGTCTAAGGAGACTCAGGTCACAAGTCACAAGGAGACTCTTTCTTGGAGCACTTTGATGATTTAAATTTCAGAGTCCACTCTTTGTCTTTAGAGAATGTCATTAATTTTTGCTAATTAATCCATCACGGCAGGCCACCAGTTGTAGTAACTCCTCTATACCGTCCTGATTAAGATGTTGAGTGGTAGCGAGGTCAGATCGTTGGCACAGAGAATTTCTCGCATAAATTAGAAAATAGAATTTTATTGCATAACAATATTAATTCTAATAAAAAATATGTACAAGATGTTAATACAGCATTTAATTATTTTTCGTGGGTCAATCGCTTATAAATTAATGTCCTCTTAACTCTAAGTGCAACTCGATCAATCAAAAGTCTCAGAAAATTACTGTCAGTCGTAACTTCTAAAGAAAGTTCATTCGGAACAGGGCTCGTCCGTTCCTTCTCTTCGGAAAAATATACTAAATCACGATGCTTCAGAGTTAAAGAACTCTCACTATCGCACTTGTCGTGCTTTTTCACTTCGCTGGGATTTTCACCTGATACCTGCTGTATCTATAGAGGTCAGACCTCACTCTTTCCAGAGAGTCACCACTCTCGTTCAGATCTATCCGAAAAACTGTCCTATCTCACTTTTTCATTCTCGCAGGAGAACTTCTTCTGGGGGCGGGGTTTTGTCGTGGCGGGCCCCTCGAAACTCTCCAGCCTCTTAGCAGCCTTGAGATCCCTCTGTTTCGTTTTCACTAAGTCCGTCATTGGACGTTCTAAGACAAAGGGCAAAGTTTCGGGCGCAAACCTAAAAATCGTGTGCAGAGATCGCTTCTCTCGCAGATGATCTCTTTCCCACGACCTCGGCAAGGATCAAAGCATAAGACCCCTCTTTGGGTAACACCTTACCACTACATCACTGTCCGAACTTTCCGCTCACAGTACAATAGAATTCGGCGTCTGCTAGTCTTCAAGGCAAAAATAGCGAGGGAAGGTATGCAGTTAGGTGTACTCACAGGAAATGCTAGAATATGACACATAGTGCACCTGGAAGAGGAGGCTCAATTCTTTACAACACCCCCTCCTCAAACGATTCTTAAGGGTGAAACACTAAGAATCTCTAAGAGTCGGATAAAGAATTGCAAGCTCAAATTACATCAGAGTGGCAAGAAAAAAAAACATACATGAATAAGATAATACCACCTTCATTTTCTTTTTGCGCGCTCTGATAAGAAATCATGAACATATATTGAAATAAAACACAGTGAAATAAAAATAAAAAGAACTTAAAATAATTATATACAAAAGTTTATCAAGAAATCTCATTAAACTCGACTCAGACAATCAACATGCGGAATGTCTTTGCCTGCGCGATGAGAAATGGCATAATTATAAGGTTGCAGAGCCAAGGACCACCTTAATAATCTGGGATTATTTCCAGAATTTCTTTTTAGAAACACCAAGGGATTGTGATCGGTTTCGATAGAAAAGTTTTGTCCATCAATATAATGCCTTAACTTTTTTATCGCAAAAATAATCCCTGCACACTCTCTTTCAGTGGCGCAGAAACTTTTCTCACTATCAGTAAATTTTCGACTTAAATATATTATGGGGTGCTCTTCCGATCCCTCTCTTTGAGCCAAAACCACGCCAATACCTAAGTCACTAGCATCAGTTTGTACTATGAATTCTTTCTGAAAATTAGGAGCGTAAAGCACCGGTTCTTCAGTAAGTTTCATTTTCAAAGTCTCAAAGGCTTTTCCCATTTCGTCGCTCCATGCAATCTTTTCTTTTTTATTTTTCCCTTTAAGCGCCCTCGTTAATGGTTCTACAATCACTGCATAATCTTTTATGTACCGGGAATAATATCCAGCCATTCCCAAACATCTACGAATTTCAGTTTTCGATTTCGGAACCGGTAATTCCTTAATTGCCCTTACTTTCGCCTCAGCTGGCCTCCGTCTACCCTCACCTACAATATGCCCAAGATATTTTACGGTTTTCTGAGCGAACTTGCATTTCGCCAATTTGATTTTTAGTTTCGCGTCATTAACCCTTTTTAATACTATTTCTAGATGACGCATATTGTCCTCCCAACTATCTGAAAAAATCGCCATATCATCTAGATACGGTAAACAGAAATTCTTAAGTGCGTTTATTTCCCGCGTTAAGATATCTGCTAACTCCACCCGTTTTCTGTAAGGCTTTACTAAACTCACGTGAGAAGTCTGAGATTTTTGTCGCCTCCCAGGAACATTCACAATATCAATTGTTTCCGTAATTATTGACTCCTTTCTTCCCGGCCCTATCCGACTATCTGACATTTTAATTGGCTTTCTGGTAGTTAAAACTAAAACCTCATCTTTCACATTAAGCTTCCGTTTCACCGCCTTTCTGTCAAACCAAAATTTCCTCTTTTCTCGTTTTTCTGACACATTTTCAACGGCTAAAACTCGACCTCTTTTTAACCTGTTCGTGAGATTAAACACACATCCCTTCACGAATTTATTTTCCTCCGTTTCTCTTATCCATTCTCCAAATGCTAACGCTTTCAACAGCTTTCTAACTTTTCGATGCCAACATGCAATACTACCGCTTATCGAATCTCTCATCTTAACACAGAACCGTTTTAGAAATGCGGTCGCTAAATCATTCATCAAACTTCTCCCGAAGTCAAAGTATCCTGACACATTTCCTTTAACTTTCCCTTTCCCTAAGTGTAATGACACTTTTTCAAGGCACGCGCCAAAAATATCCACCTGACAATGCAATAGACGTTTTCAGTCGTGACGTCAATCATGACATTTTGCTTGGTTACTGACTCCAAACAAACGGTTGCTATGTGGTATTTTCTATTTTGTTTGTATATTATAGCTATATCTTATAGCTGTATTTCGCAGTTGGGTGTTTTAATACTTTATATGCAGTGGTAACATTTTCTACGATTTATATTTAATAAGAAATCAAACATAGCAACCGTTTGTTTGGAGTCAGTAACCAAGCAAAACGTTATGACTGACGTCACGCTGAAAGCGTCTATGGGACCAGCACTCGCGCCCTTCCACTTATGCGTTCGTCTCTGGCTTTTTCCCCTATCAAAGAATCTCCTGCATTACAATGCGATTCTTCACCTTCCGTTTTTTTACTAATCCCTTTGAGAGATTGATCTCTGTCTAAATCAATTTGACTATCCTTCCCTCCAATTTCTGCTAAGGTCGAAGATCCCTCACATATCGACAAAGGCGATAATCCCTTATCCACACTAACCAATTCAATAGGGCTTTCTAGATTTTCACCCTCTAGTTTTGAATTCAACGCTTCCGCTTCACTGCACTCGCGAAAAATTCCCCCTTCTTTTTCTTTTACTGAATTCAAAGTTTCCGCTTCAACATTCCCGCTAGAAATTTCTTTTTCCCCCTCGGAAATCATAATTTGTTTATTTACCGGATTCGGAGCTGGGCCACACTTTTCTCTCGTTTGAGCGCGTGTCAAAACTGCATTCATCAATTCGGGTTTTTTCTTCGCCTGTTCTAACAATTTCTGAGTGCGATTACCCAACAAATAGTAGTACATATCTGAATTTCTATTGTTAACTCCTGCCTTGGTTTCAATGACCCCCACGCCTTCAATTTCTAAAGTGACCTCTGCTATAGGTAAACAGTATAATTTACTGTCCAGCGGAGTTTTAATCCATACGTGATCTCCATTCAATTTATCTTGACTGACCAAGTCGTATGCGATGATATCAATTTCACTCCCAGTGTCAGTTAAAGCAGTTGTCTGAATTCCATTCACTAACACTTTACTCAAATAAGGGGAGAAGGTTTCTTCAAGTGTCGGTTTACTTATTAAGTGACCGACCCGCGCAACATCTCTCTTTTTAATTTCCGGACAATCTACTTTGTAGTGACCGCTTTGAAAACACGCGTAACACTTGACTTCTCGCCTTTTTTCGTAAACCCTTTCCCTTTCTTTATGATCATCGCGATCCCTCCAGTTAAAGTTAGTCTCCGGATTTCTGTTACCGTTTCGCCCATTTTCAAAAGTCTTGGATCTTTCAAATTTCTTCTCTAAAGGGAGTTTCGGATTCCAAGTTTTTTTAGAGGGGCGCTTGATTGCCTCGTACGCATCTAAAAGCCTTACTAATTCTTCCGGGTCTTTAATCTCTGCCCAGTTATCTATAAAATGTTCGCGCATTTCTGGAGACGCTCTCCGTTTGATTTGGTCCGTGACAAGCAAATTTTTCAAACCCTCAAAATCCGAAACTTGTAAGCATGACAGCCAACCTTCTAAAAAACTATTAAGCTCGAATATCAGATCCTTCCAAACTGAATTAGGATTTCGTGGATGTTGACTAAATTTTTGTCGGTATGTCTCTGCATTCAAACGATAGCGTTCTAACAGTTTTTCTTTCACATATTGAAAATCATCAATTTTGTCTTCGGGTTCTCTCAAAATTAACTCGGCCATTCCCACAGGTAATAATGATAGTAAATTCGTCACCAACTCATCCGAATTTAGATTACATTTTTTTGCCTGTCTCTCGAATAAATTCAAAAACAACGAAATATCCGAATTCTTTTCATCAAAGCGATGCATAATTGTTTTTAGGGGTAAATGATTCGTTCTAACTGAGATGCTACTGGATGCGGTACTCCGGTCATCTGACTCTTGTGTCGCTTTTAACCTAGCTAACTCATGTTCGCGTTCTTTTTCTTTTTCTGCTTTCTCCCACAATCTTTCTTTCTCTAACTGAAGTCTATCATTCTCTTCCTTCTCCGCCAATAATTTATTTTCCCTGTCTTTTTCTAACAGTTTAATTTGCGCTAAGGCTAGCTCTTTATCAAATCCCTCTGACGACTCTATTTTTTTTATAATTTTCGGTACTGTATCATTCTCTTCTAAAATGACCTCAAATTCGCAAGCTAACGTTTGCAAATCAGCTTTCCTAAAATATTTAAGCTCCGACATTTTTAAAGTTTAAAATTAGAAATTATCTTTCCCACAATTATAAAACAATACAATAAGATTTAATGCTATTCCTACCAAGTGCACTAAAATAATACTGAAATATACACTCATAAAAAGTACGCATAACAATAATATATAAGAAATATGCAGCATATAAAATTAAGCAACCCTGTCCTATCGTCCACATTCACCTTGGTATTTGGTTATAAAATACATATGGGATCAATTTTACACAAAACAACAATTTCAATTTCAAAAAGCACAGTAAAAATATTTTAAATTGCAAAAGTCTTATTCAATTCCTTTCTCTTTTAATCAATGGTGGTCTTAGTCTCTGCATCCACTCTTAAAAGATTTAGAATAATTCACAAAAAACATATAAAATCAACTCTGTTATCTTAAAATATGAAATGCGTTCGATAATTTTTTTTTTTTTTTTTTTTAATGATCTCTCATTTATAGATTCAGCTAAAATTTTGTAACACTGCACAACTCTCAGTTTGCATTAAATTAATTCAACAATAATTTAATTTTAACTACAAAATTTGTCTATTAAATAAGTTACAGTTATATCGGAAATATCTCATCATACTTTTTTTTTCTACCGGAAAAATTTCTCAAAATATTTACTCTCACAAAAATAAACATACAACTTTTTTTTTTGAAGCCTACAACACCTATACAAACACTAATAACAATTAAAGCCACTCTGAGTATAAAAAGAGCTTACCTCCATTACTAAGAGTCTTTCAGGGCGTCAGAAGCACAGACTTCAGAGATTCTCAGGAGCACAGACGGGGTTCTCTATCACACTTTTCGGATGGGGACTCTTCCGGATGGGGGAACACTCTCCAGAATTCTTGGTAGATTTCTCTTTCTGATGGGGGAACACTCTCCAGAATTCTTGGTAGATTTCTCTTTCTGATGCTGTGTTGATCCACAGGGGCGTCTAAGGAGACTCAGGTCACAAGTCACAACGAGACTCTTTCTTGGAGCACTTTGATGATTTAAATTTCAGAGTCCACTCTTTGTCTTTAGAGAATGTCATTAATTTTTGCTAATTAATCCATCACCGCAGGCCACCAGTTGTAGTAACTCCTCTATACCGACCTGATTAAGATGTTGAGTGGTAGCGAGGTCAGATCGTTGGCACAGAGAATTTCTCGCATAAATTAGAAAATAGAATTTTATTGCATAACAATATTAATTCTAATAAAAAATATGTACAAGATGTTAATACAGCATTTAATTATTTTTCGTGGGTCAATCGCTTATAAATTAATGTCCTCTTAACTCTAAGTGCAACTCAATCAATCAAAAGTCTCAGAAAATTACTGTCAGTCGTAACTTCTAAAGAAAGTTCATTCGGAACAGGGCTCGTCCGTTCCTTCTCTTCGGAAAAATATACTAAATCACGATGCTTCAGAGTTAAAGAACTCTCACTATCGCACTTGTCGTGCTTTTTCACTTCGCTGGGATTTTCACCTGATACCTGCTGTATCTATAGAGGTCAGACCTCACTCTTTCCAGAGAGTCACCACTCTCGTTCAGATCTATCCGAAAAACTGTCCTCTCTCACTTTTTCATTCTCGCAGGAGAACTTCTTCTGGGGGCGGGGTTTTGTCGTGGCGGGTTCCTCGAAACTCTCCAGCCTCTTAGCAGCCTTGAGATCCCTCTGTTTCGTTTTCACTAAGTCCGTCATTGGACGTTCTAAGACAAAGGGCAAAGTTTCGGGCGCAAACCTAAAAATCGTGTGCAGAGATCGCTTCTCTCGCAGATGATCTCTTTCCCACGACCTCGGCAAGGATCAAAGCATAAGACCCCTCTTTGGGTAACACCTTACCACTACATCACTGTCCGAACTTTCCGCTCACAGTAGAACAGAATTCGGCGTCTGCTAGTCTTCAAGGCAAAAATAGCGAGGGAAGGTATGCAGTTAAGTGTACTCACAGGAAATGCTAGAATGACACATAGTGCACCTGGAAGAGGAGGCTCAATTCTTTACAATATCATGAATAAAGCAAACATTCAAACAAAGCATGTACACCACACGTAAACTGTTACAGGCATTTTTAATGTAAGTAATTGTAAATTTTAAGCATAATGTGGTATAATCATAAAGCAAACCTTTGTTTATTTTATTTTCACCGAAGTTAACAGTATATTTTTAAAGATAGATCGTTACGTGGCTTGCCAAAACATCGCTTGCGACCCATAGTTTGGGAACCGGTGTGTTAGATATAAAAATACATTAACAATTTTATTGTTGAAGAACAAGTAAAAATATTCATACAGCGTTAAATTCAACTAATAAAATTATTTAGCTTAACAAAAGTTCATAAAAATTATAATGAAGTATCTTTTTACTTCAAGAATAACATATTTATAAAAATAATTTTGTAAAATTAGGATTTTTTTCTAATCCTAACCCTATATGTGGAGCCCAAGGGTAAAGATCCAGTTGGAGACTACCTATAACACTCTTGTACCTGCAATTTGTACTAATTTTTATTTTAAAAAAAATACTACCTGATTAAAAATACTACCTGGTTTTTAGCTCTTTTTTTTTTTTTTTTTTTTTTTTTTAAGGGGGTGGTGGGTTCAGGTGTCCGACGCCGAGTACCCCTGACAAAAAAGATAACACACTGTTTCATTTCTTAATGTTGAAAAAAAAAGTCAGTAGAAACTTACTTTTTGATTTTTATGTTACATTTCAACGTTATTTTTTATATTTAATGTGTTTAAAATCTGTCTTGCATGAGGTGTTCTGACAAAAGATTTTTAGTCTAGTTTATTTCATATTAATGTTCTCCATTTTAAATAACATAGCTTTGGCTAGTGTTCTCTCTAGGTCATTATTTAAATGCACAGTATTCTGCCCTTTTTAAAATCAGTAAAATGTATCCTGCCTCTTTTTAAAATCAGTAAAATGTACCCAGCCTCTTTTTAACGTAGTGAAATGTACTCCTATTTCTGCCCAAAGATCTTTTATAAAACGTTTATCCAAATTGCAGTATTTCAAAGTGTGTGTGCCGAAGATTTTGCAATAATTATAGATCTTTCTTATTTTTTTTAGGAAAAACGGGTTATTCAATCCTGTTGTAATTCAATTGTATTTTCTTAATTTTTAATTCATGAAATAATTAAAAATTAATGTTTCTTTATTTATCATACATAAAAATTTATTTTTCAATCGCTACTAAACACATTAATATAATTTCTCTTAAAATAACATTCCTCTTTTCCCTATCCTTTTTCTTTCTACAGGTCTTTGTAAAAAGTCTTAGTTGCAAAGTATCTTAAGACCAAAAATAAATAAAACAATGCGATATTTCAGGGATATCAGTTTTATTTTGTACTTTTTATCGTGATTATTAATTTCTATTGCAATGGGAATTGGATGATCAAACTCGTACTAATTTGCTTACATCAAATGTAATGAAAATGGAAGCATCCTAATGCTACATGTGATTTTCCATATTAAATTTTATTTTTAAATATAAACTAGTAAATAAGAGAATCATAAAATGTAACTTTTATGAGAGATTTGTTTTTTGCATATTCATTTTTTTTTCTTTTTTGTATGCACAAATTGTAGGATTCAAAAAGTCCCAGCATGGATAAATTAAAGTTAAAAAGATACAGCAAACAACGTAGAGGAGGGTCGAGTTCTACATAAAATACTGCAAGAAATTAAATTCTAAAATTGGTAAGTTTTCTCTAACTATTTCTTAATAAGGCCTAAGAAAATATCAATTTATATAAAAATTATATATATATTGTATGTCCTTGTTATATATATTTTTAATATACTTTCCTGCAGTAAAATTATACTTTATGAAAATATTCTTACTTACGTATTAACGCCACCGCAGCAGAAATTGCGCTAATGCGCCAATAAAGAGCAATCTTGTTGTTCGCACGCACACACTGTTATCTTTTGGATTCCTTGTTGTTTGCTGATTTTTGAGTGCTACAAAAGATTGGTGGCGCTTAAAAACCGCCAAATCTGTAGCTGCAGTGCCGTTAATACGTAAGTACCAAAATATTTGATATTGGATGTTCATTATCAGTATTCTTTGAGAAGTGCTACCTTTTGTCTTAGACATAAATATGACCTAAATTTACAGATCTGCACTGGCCGAAATTTCCAGGCATGGCACGACTCAGACACCGTGTAATTGTCCGATGCTGATCTCTACGTTGAACATGTTATATTTCTGTGTTGATCAGGATTATTTATATCTGATATTTGTTATATCAGATTTGATATCTTCATATATTTGATATTTGCTTTCAAAATATCTTTTTGTATGATATTTTCAGTCAAAATAAGTGTAAATGAATTTTTCAACTTTCATTGACTATGTCGTTTTGTAGATAGAATTTTTCCTCTGTCAGTGGCTTTTTTAGACCCCCCCCCCCCCACACACACACAGTAAAAAGTATTTTCTAAGCTTTATGTTTAAAGCTGAATTTTTATATGTAGAACCAATAATTATGCGAGATAATATCAACATATAACAGCCTTCAAAAAATACACTGTCTAATTAAGTAATTATTTATTTACAGCTATATTGGAAAGAATTTTTTTGGTTTTCGTAACTGCACAGCAGGTTAGGGAATAGAAAATTACACAATGTTACATTTATATTCAAATTTAGAATTTAAAAAAAATATTTTGTCTTTATAATTTTATTGAATAAAACATAAAATTTTCACGATATTTGATACTGAATCCTACATTTTGTTTTTCGATTGAGTGTTAAAAATAAATTGTTTCTGCTTCCAATTAGTTGATCTTCAGTTTTGTTATAAATGCGGGGAAAAAAAAAAAAAACACATTTAGAATATTGTTTTATTTTCATGTTAAGTGCAATATATTGTAGTTTTTAATTTATATTAAGTCTGAAAACATTTTTAATTAGCAGTAAGTTGATTATTTTGAAAGTATTGGATATACAGTAGACTTCCTTAAATCCGCATAGCTTAAAACCAGAGGTTATGCAGATTTTAGAATTTTGTGGATTTCTGGTCACTGTTTTGTTTACATTTTTTAAACAATAATTTGAATTTAATAATGCATTCAAAATTATAATGAATGCTTACAATAAAGTAAAATAAAAATAAGAAAAAAAATTAAAATATTAAAAGTAAAGGTAAAGTAAATAATTCATAATGCATAACTAAATATGTATAATGATGAGATTTTTTTTCTTGAATTTTTCAGTGAAACTCACTTTATAAATATACATTGATAATTCACATCAAAATCTTAAAATAACAAAGTTTTTATTCATGTTTAGCCATACTTAATAACCAAAAAAGCTTGATTAATACATACATTATTTGGTAAAAATATTGTGATAGCCACTGTTATCAGCACTATCTAGAGAATTTTTTCAGAAATAAATTTATTACTCCTTCATGAGAAAACATGAGCTGAATCATATCAAAAAGAATTACATATTAAAATGTGTACAGAATGATATAAAAATTTAAAAATAAACTTACATTTTACACCTACATCTTAACTGTAAGTTTCATTGTTTACATCGGAAACAATGTGCGGATTCAAAGAATTTGCGGATTTGAGGGAGTCTACTGTATATCAAAATATTAGTATTTGTGAAAATATATTTACGAACCTTGATATTGATTTGTGCAACGCATTTATATTTATTATCACCACAGTCATGTCCATTGAAAATTGTTTAAATTTTATCAACTTGGTTTTATGCTTTTAAATTTTTATATCAAACCATTTATCAAACAGTTTATTAAAATAACTTTTTCAAGTTCATGCAGATATAGTCATATAATCCTATGTTTATTTTCAAAATATCATGAAGTTTGATATTTTCACATATTTATTACTTACTTTCAAAATATCGTTATTTATGATATTTATAATATTTTCAGCCAAAACAAATGTAAATGAATTTTTCAACTGTTATTGATTTTGTCATTCTGTTGATAAAGAACTTCTGCTTTGGCTGTTCCAGCACAAAAAAAAAAACAAAAAAAAAACAGCTTTACATTTGAAACTAAGTTTTTAAATATAGAACCAATAATTACTTGGGATAAAATTTCTTTAGAACAGCCATTGAAAGATAAACTGTCTAATTTAGATAAGTTATTTACAGCTTGATTAGAAAGAATCTTTTCTGTTTTTTTTTTTTTTTTTTTGTTTTTGTTTTTTCAGTTTTAAACTGCACAATAAATTAGGGAATGACATAGCAGACGACGTACATTTATGTTCAAAATTTTCAACAAAAATGAAAAGAAATTAATATTTTGTTGCATAAAACATAAAATTTTCTGTAGTTTTTTTTTTTTTTTTTAATGCATAAAAAGCTAATTATTTAAATTTCCATGAAATTGTTTCTATTTTCAGTTCATCTTCAGTTTTGTTACAAGGGGGAAAAAATACTTTAAGAATATTGTTTTATTAAATTTTCATGCTAAATGTAGTATGTTTTAGTTTTTTATTTATATTAAGTCTGAAAATATTTATAATAATGAATAAATTGACTATTTTGTAAATATTAGGTATTCTTTATATTTTCGAAAATATGGTATTTACATACCATGTCTGTGTTCAGAAAATAAAAATGATGTGGATAATTAAATGTAAGAAACGCACATTAAGAGTCTACACTGGAGACACAGATAAACTGACACGCTAATGTTAAACCTATGGGAGCAGTCTTTTCAAATTTCTCTCTTGCATTTTAACATTCTTATTATTATTATTATTATTATTTTCTTTTTTTTTTTTTTTTTTGCATAGGTTAGCTGAGAGAGATTTCAAACCAGGGTATTTTTTACTTTTTCGATTTTGACTGCAGTTTTTTTATTTTTTATAAACCGGTTTCGAAAGTGTAAGTAACTTCCAAAATAAAAAAGTAAAAAAAAATAGCCAAGTAGGCGATCAATTTCAGCTATCCTATGGGGGAAAAAATCATTTCAAAATATTAAAATGCTAGAGAGAAATTTCAAAAGAACTTTCCCATAGGTTTAACATTAACGTGCAAGTGTTTTCACGTGACTGAAGCTCCGTAACCTGAACCTCTATAATTTTTCTCACTGGACCTGTATAAATTTGATTATGTGAAGCTTGAATATGTCTCTGCAATTCAAATTTTGTTACTTAACATTCAAGTAACTTTTTATACATATATTTTAATTTATGTGAAAAGATTTTTAAAATTTCTTATTTTCTTTTAACTCTTGTATTCATAATGATATTTCACTCTGAATTTTAATCAGTTTTTACAAATTATTTGTTCCAGATGCTGTTGAGAAAGAAAATAATATACCAAGTGCACACATTGAAGAAGTTTTAAAGACAATTAATGTCATGCAAAAATTCTAAATGTTTGGTTATAAAGTTTAAAAATGTAAATTAAAGTGCATTAAATATTAAATATATTTGTTGGCGTTGTTATTTTACAGTAATGTATGTTTTATTTTTCTAACAATTTTTCAAAATGTATGCAATTCAGAAGCTGAATTTTATTGTTTAAAACTTAAAATTATTGCATTCTAAAATAGTGAATAATATAATTGTGCAGTTATTTAAAAATATTACATACATATTTGAACAGGAGAAGTAAATAGATTCAATTTAAGAAGTTCATTAAGTATTTTATGAAAAATAATTTATGTTTCAAAAGTATTTTAATACTATTTTTATACATTTACTATAAAAAATTATTAAAGAATTCAGTAGAATTTCATAAATAGAATAACTAGATTGGAAGGTATATATTTATTATTTCATTGAAACAATAACTTTTAGTGATTCAAAATACCATCATCAAGAACAGAAAAAGTTATCAGGTAAGAGATGTTGAATACGATGGAATTTGGGTACTTTTTAAATCTGATATGTAACTTTTTTCTTTTTTTAACATATAGTCCAAGTCTTAATATTTTTTTTCTACCATATAAAGCATCATCCACTAATTACGCAACACAATTTTTCTGGGTTTTTTCCCTTCTGTTGTGACGTCACATTTTCTGAAACTAGTAATTTGGAGCTAATTTTATGCAAAATTTTAAATATGATTTATAAGTTATTGATATAAATATTGTTAAATTCTTATGATCTGGTGTGTTTTTACTTCAAGCTATCAAAATTTAAAGAGAAGAGAAAATATACCCAACTCTACCTGAATAAAAATACAAGTTTTTTAATGAACTGTACTATAGTACAGTAAAACCTCCATAACGGACCCTCCCGAATAGCGGACACCTCTATTTAGCGGACACTTTTTCAATCCCCAAGACAAATATTGTTTGCATAGTTTTACCTCTGAATAGCGGACACCTCCAAATAACAAACAAATTTAGCGTTCCCTCAGTGTCCGTTATTCGGAGGTTTTACTGTACTTGAAAATAATGTCTACCTAATTGCTTTCATACTTCAGATGTGACGTCATAACATGTTACCATTATTTTCCTTTGATTTATGGTAAAAATTATATGCTAAAATTCATGTATCATGGTAATTTATCAACATGAGTATTTTCCGCTAAGTTTTTCCACCTAAGAATCTGAAAAGAATAAAGTTAAAAATTTTGGTTTATTTAAATTGAATGTAATATGTATATAATTGATAATTAATAGAACTTATTAATATATTATCAATAGTAATGATAATTATTGACAGTAAATATTGAGCTAAATGTTTACATACTATTTTTAAAAATGTATTTCTTGTGATTTTTTTCTCCTTTACTGAAATGTAATTAGTTCAGAAACAAAGACATTTATAAGAAATACAAAAATTATTTGAGAAAGAAGTATTTTCTTTCTGAGTTATCCTTATTTCTTTGCCACTTAGTAGGTATAGGTAACATTCTTTATTGCTTTTTGTTTTTATAGAATATCATCTTTTTTAAAAAAAAAGGAGTGAGCAAATTAGTATTGATAATAACTGTAAAATAACCTAATAAAAACTTTGTTATGAGAGGACTTATTTTGTTGATATTTCATTTGGGGCATACTCAAATATTTAATTTTAAATGGAACCTTCTTGCACATTCACAAATTTATTTTTGAACCTAAATACATAAAATTTTCAGGCATAATTATTTAAGAATTATACTACAATTTTTCGTTTTCTTCAAATGAGACATGTATTAAATTATGGTCGTTTAAATGCCCGTAAACACATAAAATTTGCAAACATTATTTGAATACCTAAAAATTTGTAGCATTTTTCTTTTCGTATTAAGCGGGACCATTATTGAATTGTAACTAGTACTTTTGATGACTGCCTTTTCAAGGCTGTTGTGTCCCAAAAATCAGATTAAAATTTAAATTTTGACAGTGTTGAAAAAACAAAGACCCTAGCTTTTTTATATAGAAAAGTAAAAAATGCTATTTGACTTTATTTTTATTTGAATTGAATAAAAAACTGCAATTTTTATATACTTATAAATGAAAATGACTTTAGAAATGTATCACAAGTAGCCAGTTTAGATTTGAAAACAGTATAGAATAAAAATTCATGAGGAATATGAAAAAAAAAATAATAAATTGAATTCATTTCATACACATATTACCAACAATACTTAATTAAATTATTTTTTAAATCATTATCATCACTATTTTTAATACAGATTTGCTTGGAAGGGGCAAAATTCCCCGATAGAAAAATGTTAAATCCAGATTTTTCACTTGAAATGAACTAGTATTTTTCTTATCATTTTTACTACATCATTTTTATGCTTATTTACAAATGAATATTTTTATTATAATTTATTCATAAGGAATTTATAATTGCAAAAACGATTGAAAGCATCAAACTAATAAAAATGAAAACAACAGAAAATGATTTTAAAAAATCAGAAAGAGAGGGGGGGGAGGTGCAATTGCCCCAGGCTGTCCTTCCTAAATGATGTTTTTGACTTCTATTAATTTTATCTTAACTTCTGCAGTAGTGCATACTAAAACATTTCAATTAAAAATAATGGTAGCTTGGAAAGGTTACCACTATTTTAATAAGAATGTTTTACTGTGCACCTCTCCACAAGTTAAGATAAAAATCAATAGAAATTCAAGGCATCGTTTAGGAAGAGCAGGGTGGGGCAATTAAAAAAAATATTTTAAAAAATCGAGGGAGGGGGGGGGTTGCCCCACTCTGCCCTTCTCAAATGATGCCTCGAATTTCTAGTAATTTTACCTTAACTTATGCAGTGGTGCATACTAAAACATTTAAATTAAAAATAGTGGTAGCTTGTACAGGTTACCACTATTTTTTAATAAAAATGTTTTACTGTGCACTTCTGCACAAGTTAAGAAAAAAATTAATAGAAATTCAAATCATCATTTGGGAAGGGCAGGGTGGGGCAATCCCCCACCACCACCACCACCGGATTTTCCTTTTTATATTTAAAGTGTCCACTAGTGATCCTATGAGCATCCTATAAATATCTAAAAATTACGCTTGCCGGACAAGCAGAGGATGCGCAATTCTATTATTTTATCTCGTCCTATGAGCGTCCTCTTATCATCCTATACATGGTTGAAAATGACGTCCACAGGACGAGCATAGGAGTCTCTTTTTGATCCCCACTGGATGTCCTTAGGACATAGATGGGATATTGTAGGACGTCCAACGGACGAGGCGTTATTCTACCTATGACGTTTATCGTATGTCCTCAGGACGTTATTGTGCTGTATGGGATGTTTATGGTCGTAAAAGTATTAATATTAACTTAGGCTTACGCCGAAATTTTACTTATTCTTTTTATGTGTGTGATGTTTCATGTGCTATTTTAGGAGCTGATTTTTTGCTTTATTTTAATTTAAAACTTGATTTAAGGAATCGTCGTCTTATGCTGCGTTTACACTATGGCTTATCAGGCCTATCAGGTCTGCGTGGTCTGTCAGGTCCAGGTATAAGAGGGTTTAAGAAGGTCTCTGTGGTCTGCGTGGCGTGGTCTAAGCGTTGGCGTTTCAGGCGTGAAAATATAAGACCTAACCAATCAGCGTGCTTCATAATTGTTTATTCCGCCATTTTAAAAAATGGACGAAGTTTGATGAAGCAGACGACAGATGAATATTTTGATGAAGATTTAAAATAAAAAAGGGATTTACAAACCAAAGGTATGTAATATTTTTCAGATATTTTTAATGTTTCTCTACATTGCTTCATAACTGTAGAAGTTTCTTTTATGTATTCGTAAATTACTATCTTCATGTATTTACGTACTACGCTACTAAAATTCATTTGTTCGCTATGTTACTTTTTATATTACCAAACTCTTTATAAAGCTATGTATTCATAAATTCTTTAAGTACTATCTTCCGGTATTTATATACTATGCTACCAGTCCATTTGTTAATTGTTAGTTACGTTACTTATTTCAAAACTCACCTTGTTTCATAGGCATGAATTAAAAAAAAAAAATTGACAGTATATGAATAAAAATTAGAATAGTACGATCGTAATGCATAATGTACAGTAATGTATTTTTTTGTGAGGAAATACTTTGATTTATTTCAGGTATTTATTTAATATTGTTACTGGCAATTTTTAACTTTATCTTAAAACTGGTACCAATAAATTTTTAGCCATATAATTCATTTTTAATTAACTTCTCAGTTTTCTCTGTTACTGTCATATAATTGACTGATCATTGATTTGCATTGTTATTCATCAGTTTTAAATGTGTTAATTTTTTCAATGAATCCATCCTAATATATATCTAAAATATTGCAGAGATTTTAGATTGTATTTAGTTTCTTAGCCCTCTCGCCCACAAAAAAAAAAAAAAAAAAAAAGAAAAACACAACTCAATCTAATGTGGTAACTACACAAATATAAAATTTAACTTTTGTTAAAAGTAACAAACATGTTTTTAAGTAAACAGTTTTTACATTTACTTATTATTGCTAATTATTAAACCATTCCTTATTATTTTAAAAGTTTTATTACATGTTTATTTTTTGAAATTTTCTTTAATAATTAATCTGTAGTACACTACATGAATTTTTGTAACCCCCCCCCCCCCCCTTTCACAACAAAGAATGGTTTGAGTTGGAAAACTTCATAATTTTTTTTCAGAAAAAGTTTTAAAACTTTCAAAATCTATGAACGGTGCAAGGGAGATTGTCTGGTGAATCTACTGGTGCCAGGAAATGTATATTTTATTGCTCTCAGGAGATCACTTATGTGTAGTTTTACAGTTTAGTAAGTCGCTATCATTTGTGATCTTCTGCAAGAAATTTGAATTCGGGCCTTGGACTTGTGCTATTTTTGCTTCCAAATTTGTCAAGCAGGAACTGCGGTAAATATAATGTCCATCAATAAAGTATATTAACTTGTATGATTGACTGTAATTGACTTATATGTAGTTTTTCAATGTAGGGTAGATGTGCCAGTAATGGACACCCTTAAGGAATTTCTTTAAAAATTATTTTTTAATTAATAGTTATAATTATTATAGTCCACTTTTTTTAATATTATATTAATCTATCAACAATATTTAATCATGCTCATAGTCACATTTCCCAATGTGGATCAAAATTTAATTGTAAATAACAGAAATAAATCAAAACACCCTAAATTCCAGTAATGGGCCACCTCTCTTCCAGTAATGGGCCACCCAGTAATGGACACCCCACAAAAAATAATAGGTAATTGATTTTATGATTGTATTTAAAACCAGAATTTCATGAAAGCATATTAATGAAATAAAATAGTCATTTTAAAATAAATTTAACAATTAGGATATCAATAATTAATAAAATATTTATGAGAATAATTCACTGTTTAAATTAATTATTGTCACTATCACAAGATCAATATTTTAATTATTTTAGATAGAAGGTTTAAAATACTAACTTTCAAAGAATTATATCTATCAAATTATTAAGTCATTGAGGGGGGGGGGAGGGGGTTTAGAAGGGTTAGTTTAACAAAAGAAAAAGATTTTTTTTTAAGTGTCTTGAAGTACCAGTGCATGGAATCATATTTCTTTTTATTCTTAACAGTTAAACTTCCTAAAACTGCTTTATATATTACTTTTAGCAATTTGTATAAAATATATCAAATAAATGAAAGTGTAGGTTGAATGTTTTTTAAATACTAAATAAAATTATTTCAAAATAAAAATATCAGAACTGACATTTGAGCCCCCTGATCTGCAGATTTACTACTTTCATTGCTACTATAAATTTAATATTATAGGGATTTTTTATGTATGTAGTTCTTTTGTCAGAGCTGAATAATGAAACATTTAAGACAGAAAATAAATTTTTAAGCACTCGTTATGACTTAAAAATTTGTCTTTTTTTAAATGGGGAAAGTGTGAACCCCATGAGCCCCTCATTTTCCCATGCCCTTAAAGATTATTGTCTGCTTCCTGTGGGTGTTAGTTGCCACATGGGTGTTGTTGCTGATGGGTGTTAATTGCCACATTATAAAATATGCAAGGTACGGTTTACAAAAAAATAATTTGATAGCAATCTAAAAAAAATTATTAATTACATGAAATTAATAAAAAAAAATGTATTATTACAGTCTGGTAAGTAAAATTAAAAAATTAAAATTTGACTACTTAGCTTTTCAGTTAAATAACAAAAATATATGCACTATGAACATTACTGAAATTACTTTTTCAGTAATGTCCACATGGGGTGTCCATTACTGGAAATTGACTAATTAAGCATTCCAGTAATGGGCCATGGTCCTAAAACCTGAAAAATAAATGAAATTTTGTAAATTGCCATTAGTATGTAAAATTCAAAGTTTTCTATTATTGTCTAAACAAAAACATGCAATTTTTTCAAGAAAATAAAAAAGATATCAGTTGTTTAAGTGAAGCCAGCTCTTAGCATGTTCATTAAGATTTTCACAGAAAATCTGTGGAACTGTGAAACATTATTTTCTGCTTCCTGATTGGTTTGATTAAGAGTGTCAACAATAACCCAGATTATAAAACAAGCAAGGAGGAATTATGAAAAAATATATAAAAGGCTAAATTTTTATTGGTTATTTTTTTTATAAATCAAAAACTTTGAAAGTGGCCCATTACTGGAAGGGGGTCCATTACTGGCACATCTACCCTATATTGAATTTGTTACATAATAAAGAAGGATTTTTAAATATATTTTACATTGTTTATGTTGTTTGGTACTTTTATGTTAGCTGGGCACCAGTGATAGATATGCATGTATATATATCACTGGTGCCCTTTTAATATATATATATATATATATATATATATCACTAGTATCTGGCTAACATAAAAGTAAAAATACTTGTTGTTTTTATCAGTTTATTATGATTATTATAATCTTTTCTTTAAATTACAGATTGCTTTTAATCGAACACTACTTTTCTCAATATCTATGCGAATACCTGTCAATTACTACATGTTGATCTCACTTACGCATTTATAAATGGTGATCTTTTCAACAGGCATTTTGCATGATTATTTTTGAAGGCATGAATCTTCAGTAATATTTGTAAGTATGATGCTTGTAAGTAAGTCATTTTCTCAAAATTACATTGTTGTGTATTTATTAATGTTGTTTCATATAAAGTTATTTTTCCAACAAAATCAATCTGTATAAGAGAGAATCAGTTAAAGCTATGTCCATTCTCAATACAAAAATTGATTTTCATAATTTAATTCCTTTAATTTTTTAACTGAAGGTTTACTTGCTATTAGCTTTTTAATTTATAAAATGCTGTTAAATGATCAATCTAAAAACACAAATTGTAGTTAATTAATTTGTGTAGTTTTATGCAAGTGTGTAAGTTATGTTTTATATAAACTTGCGTAAGCACTTGTGTTTTATGTAAACACTAAATGTATAAGTGTTATGCTAGAGGATAGCAGTTACCCCTCGCCCCTCCCTTCAAGGAATCTGATATTTCAGAAAGTATCATTCAGACTAAAAAAAAAAAAATCAAATTCAACAAAAACTAAAGTAACTTATCAGATAAGTTGTTTATATAATTTATTTGAATTAATATTATTAATATTGAAATAATCTAAAATGTATTATCTATGATGCTATCAATGTTATAATTTGCTGTGCTTAATAATTATTAAGCTGCATATATAATAATTTATTTAATGTTTATTAATGTTGAAATGATCTAAAATATATTTTAACAATATTATGAAGGTTATAATCTGCTATGCTTAATAATTATTAAGCTGCATATATAATAATTTATTAATGTTGAAATGATCCAAAATATATTTTAACAATATTATGAAGGTTATAATTTGCTATGCTTAATAATTATTAAGCTGCATATATAATAATTTATTAATGTTGAAATGATCCAAAATGTATTTTAACAATATTATCAAGGTTATAATTTGGTTTGTTTACTTACAGTTCTTTGAAGTGAGAGTAATTATTTATGTTAGTTTAACTAAATATTGAAGATAATATATTTTGACAGATTTGATGGAACATCATTAGGTTATATTTAAAAAAATAAATTATTATGAAATATTCATTAGTATCTAGTTTTTAAATCAAATTTTGTTACCAATGATAGAAAATCTAGCGAAGTACATGTGTTTTGTAGATGAAGAATTTAATAATTGAAAATTTTATGCACTTTGCATTAATAATTATTTTTTCTTATTCTAGAATTAAAAAAACAACTAACTATATTGTTATATACTAGTTTGTTTTCATAATTCTCTTTATTAATTAAATTGTTAATTTACTTTCTCCCTAAATCCATGAAAAAATAAGTTTACAAATTATGTAAAGCAATTAAACATTTAATTTGTTTTGCTTTAATACAGGCAGCTCAAAAGTAATTCTTAAAACTGAAATTTGATTATTCTTCTTCATAATTTATTTTACTCAAATTACTTTATTTACTCCAAGTGATTAACAAAAATGCAATTTTTGAAAACTGAAATTTAAACATTGTCAGGTGTGCGTTGCTATTGACCATCCCAAAACTACAGCAGTGAATGTTTTGAGATAATAAATGCAAATGTGTTTTTGTATGTTTTCCGATATAAGTTTAACATTTTTTTAAATTGAATATTCAGGGAAGGGGAGAGCAAGAAGTGTTGAAATCAAGGGATGGCCCCTCAAATCTTTCTCCCCCCCCCCTGAAAGATTTGAGATTTTATGCTTTTAATGGTCAAAAAGTACAATTTCACCTCCAGAACTCTATAATGTCCCCTCGGAGCCACAGAAATCCCTCCCGGAGAAAAATGTCTAAATTCAACACTGAGGATAAATATTCTGATTTTTTATTTATTTATTGCATTGTGTGTCATATTAGCCATACCTATTCCTCAAAAGATTGCTTTAAATGTTTTGTTATCTTTCATGTATACTAGAATAATAATAATAGTTTTCTTTTTTAAAGAAGATATTTAACATTGGATTTCCTTTAAACATGTCATTTTATAGACATATGGAACCTTGAAAGTAGCATTTTCACATTTTTTCTGTAAAAAATAAAGATAATACTGTAGTAGCTTCCTATAAAATTGCTTGTTCAGATACAGCCCTATGTTTTATGCCCCCAGTCTGGGGAAAAAATAAAGATTGTGCAGTAACCCCACTTCTTAATAACTTTATTTGATAACAAGAAATGTGGTTTTTTTTTTTTTTAAGTTACTATTTCAGACATAATAAAAATTATATTCATTACTGAGGTGCACTATAAGTTGCTCTCTTGAAATTGTGGTGTGCATTACGTTTACTTATAGGGACACACAAAAGATATCGGTTACAGTACATATGTGATATTTACAGTCTGTGTGATAGGTGCATTTTCAACTTTGGTGTGCGTTTTTAAGTTTAACTAAATTTTTTCATAGTACTTGTGTGTTTATAAACTCGGTTGTTCATATACAGAGCTACACAAGGGAATCCGTCAGTATTACAGACTATGGGAGTGAATTGCTTAAGGGTAGTTTTTAATTTTGTTACGCATTTTCCTGTTGAACTATATTTAGTAGACTAATAGAAGTTTGTGGAATATAAATAAGTTCATATACAGGGCTACGCAAAGAAAAATATTCATTGTCGTTTACGGTTGGTAATTGCTGCGAGTGAGTTTTAAGTTGCCTTTTAGCTTAATATGTGGTGTGTACAAAAATCTTCATATAACATACAGGGCTATACTGCACTATAAATAAAATATAGTAATATTTTTTTTCTTTTTATTGGAACTGGAGTTAAAACCACTTGTATTTCTGATATCTTCAAATCCAAGGATATTCTTAGCAGTTTGAATGAAACATTTATTTTCATCTCGCTGATTAATTTATGTATTTATTTTAATAATAAATTGAAATTTCCATTTTTTTTCTTTCTTTTTAGAAAAAAAAAAAGCATGCCAGTGCTTGGCTTTGATGTTATTATTTATCATTTTTAAATTATAATAACTGAAAATTATTAATAACTTGTTTCTCCCATTAGATTAAAATACATACCTGTTTCTGTAAAGTATCGTGCCATCATCATTAACGTCCAGACTGTTATCTATGTATTTTACTTCTGATATGTAGTATATCATTATATTCAGTAATAAATTTGTTATGTGATAATATTTATTATATAGAGCAACATTTTGTTTTATTTCTGTAACTTGTATTTTCAAATAAAGGAAATTTAATAAAAAATTTCTGTTATCATTTGACTATAATTTTATTATAAATGATCTTTTCATGTATCTACTTGTGTTGTTTAAATAACAGAATGTATATTAAATAAGAAAATCCTCAAACCATTTTTTAATTAAAAAAAAAGAGTTACAAAGAGAGTTTATTTAAATTTTACTATTGAAGTCTTTATTTTATTTTAATATGTATATAATGCTTCATAACAATACCTTTTTAATAAACAAGGAAAATATTAAAACAATATTTTAAAAATTCTCTTAAAAAATTAAATAAACATTTGGAATTAAAATAAATGCAATTTTTAAAAGTATTTCTTTAAAAGAAAGTCTATATCATAATTTTAAAAAATCAAAAATTTTCACTTTTTAATGTTTCATGATATGTTACTTATTTAATATCATTATGAATCCATTCAAGTCAAAAATAAATTTGAATTATCAGTAGAAGTTTGTTTTATAAAGCCATTATTTTTAAATTAGTCTTTAAAAAAAAAATAAAGATTTTTTTTAATTCTTCAAACATGAAGGGTTTTCTTCATTCCAGAGTCGGTTTATTATCTCATTTATATATATATATATATATATATATATATATATATATATATATATATAAATCAAATACTTAAAAAGAAAGATAGCTTGAAAACAAATAGTTGACAATGAGCCACAAATTAGAAACAAATAGTTGATCATGGGCAGAATGACTGCAAATGTATGTGTCTTAATTAGGGTTGGGAGTGTTCAGGAAACAAAAGAGTGCATAATGTTGAAATGCGATACGTAAGAGATTATGTTTGAATAATTCTAAATTGGCCTTTTCGGTCTATTTATTAGATTATTCAATAAATACCTCTTTTAATGCAAGCACTGTATTTTATTATTTGTAGTGAAAGTGATATTATTTTCAGCATACAATTGGAGTTTCACCATAATATGCTGAAGCATGTTTGGGTACAATTGCTAGTTTGTTAAATCAATAAAGAATTGCCATGTTTTCCTAAAACTTTTCTGCCATTATTAGCATTAAAACTAATACCAATATGCTTAAAATCGTTATCAAGAAAACTGGATGAAAAAGAAGATTGTAACAGCACAGCACACCTAAAAAATGTATGATGAAGTGATATGTTAACCATATCTAGAATAATGACTACATTAATTTAAAATTCAGCGGATTACTATTTGCTTAAATAAACACCTTCATGAGATTAATAGCCAGATTTAATATTTTTGTTCCATGAATTAAACAAAAAGAAATAAGGATGTTTGTCAGCAGTATTTTTCACTGGAAGCAGAATTACTTAAATAATTAAAATGCTTAAAAGCCTCAGGAATTAAACTAATAAATTAGTGATTTGTTAGATTTACATTGTTTTATTTTATCGTAAAAAATAATAATTTCCTTTAACAGTAATAACAAAATGTAATGACAATTAATTCATAAGATGAATATTTTGAGCTTGTAAACACGGACGTTCTCTGAAGGAAAAAAAAAAGGGGGGGGGGACAATATTTTGAAACACATATGCTAAGGTGCAGAGAATAAACTTGGGGCCCAGGAATAAAGTTTCCTAGTGCCCCTACATATGTATTCGGATGAAAGAGGAAAATTTTAGAACAAAATTATTAAATATATTATTTTTAAATTAATTGTTATTTAATTTATGTGTTCAATGATTTTAATTAACTAATTTTGATTAGTATTTTTTAAATTAATTTCATTCTTAAATCAAATTAACATTTAATAAATAATTATACTATTTTTCATACATTTCCTATATTATACTATGAAATATACAATTTAAAAATAAATTTCATTAATACAGTATTGCAGTATACGTTGGGCCCCATTAACTGCTTTTTCAGGGCCCCACACAGGGTTGCACTGGCCCTGGGTGTGTATAAATTCTATATACAGTGCTGCATGAAAGAATTTGCATACATTACAGACTATATGGACAGACAACAATTGTTGAAAATAGATTTTTACTGAGTTATGTGCTTTTAAATTGTTCATTTAGATATCGTATTTCATAAAAACAAAATTTATTAATAATATTCTGTTAGTGTTGGAAAGTGTTTATTTGTATGATCCTTATACCAATGGCGCAACCAGGATTCTCATCTGGGAGGGGTTCTGAACCATTGTTACTGATAAAATAAACAATTTTGTTGATAACAATACATGACACGTAAAAACTGCCGTAACGAAAATCACAATCAATCATAATATATTTAGCATGTATGTGTTTTAAAACACAGCATTTTCAGAGGGAAAAAAAAAAAAGCAATAGCAATGAAATATGTACTACTTTACTGCTATTGCTCTTAACTTTTTATTTAATTAATTTTGTGTAGAATCCTATTATAAAGTCTTGAATGGTAAACATTTTATGCTGCTCATGCTTTCCTTTACTTTGGCTTTTACACATCACATTAATTTTTTTTAACACAAGGGGTTTTCTATGCATTTTGTCAGTTTTTCAAATGCTCTGGAAGTTGATTTTAACACTGAAATCCCCCTCTTTTCACACAAAACTTTCTGACTGATACAGGGACCGATTTACAAGTTTGGGAGTACCTGGGCACAGACGCTTTGGGAAAGGGAGGGGGGGGGGAGGGCTTGCACCAGTGCTTACAGTGGTTTTGAGTAAAAAAAATATGTATCACTAATAGCGGTAATTATTAAGATAACCACTACTGACTTAAATGATTTAGTGATATTTAATAATTTTTTTGGGTACTTCTCTATTATACCGTCGACCACTTTTCATAATAAAAAACTATCGCCAAAGAAACGGAAGAACGTTGTCATTGGAATATCAAAATAAATAAAATATAAGAATTTACGGACACAATTGTTATTTTAATTGATGAAATAACTAATAAGTCAGTAAAACATAATGAATAATACATGCAAATGTCAAATTAAAAACCACTTGATGACAACAAACACGTACAATGCTTCTGACATCAAGTAAATGGGACTGCATTTTTGGCATTTAATCTTAGAGTTGGCGATAGTTTTTTGTTATGAAAAGTGGTCGACAGGATAATAGAGAAGTACCTTTTTTTATACATTTTCTTCTTGATTTTTTAGCAATAAAAGTTTTTATAACAGCTTCATAATCAATCTTTAGTGTTCTATCTCGCTAACGATTTTTCAAAATCGGTTCTGAAAGTGAAAGTATCTTAATAAAAAAACCTGTTAACAAAACCGAAAAAGTAAAAAATGGCCTTTGCATTGATTGACCTCAACTATCCAATGGAATTTTTTTTTTTTAAATAATGAAATGCAAGCAAGATATATATAAAAAAAATTTGCCATAGAATTAATATTAGCGAGCGAGTGTTGTTGCGCAAGTGAAGTAGTTATTTTTAAATGAAAAAAATAAACAGGTTTTTCCATATTAATTTTGTGTTTTTATCGTGAAAACTTCCAGATTTTGACCAATCATTGAAAAATCTTCAGTAGCATTTGGGGGGCCCTGGACCTGTGCCTCGAATGACCTGCTGTACATCAGGCACTGGATTGATGTCATGACTAAAAGCATCTAGAAAATGGCATTTTTATGTAATCATTGAGGATTTAATTTTCCTGAATGAAAATGCAAGTTTCCATTTAAAAATAATGTTTTATCATCAGAAGAGGAAACTTCCCCTTCTGAAATTAACGTGCATTATCTATAAAGTAGAAACTTCATTTTCAAGCCATGAGAAATGGAATTCCACTAAATGTCATGTCATTTGGTTTCATTTTCTTTTTTTCAATATTGTTAGGAAAATGGTATATTTTTCTGTTAGCATCAAAGAAAATCTGCATTATCACTTATAAAACTAAAAAGCAGTTCAAACATATTATAATTAAGAAACCAAAAATAAGCTGCTATTGACATTTTATAAATGAAGAACTGTCTTTATGTTCAATTAATTTTTTATCGGGGGGGGGGGGGGAAGCTGAACCCACCATTTAAGATCCTTTTTGAACACTTAAATTTAGAAAGAAAAACAAAACTAAATTTTGTTTTGAGGAAAAGGGTGATCAGAGCCCTTCAGCCAAAAAAAAAAAAAAAAAAAAAAAGTTTCTTTTTGTCTTAGTGATTAATTATTTGACATTATTATTATTTCTTTTTTTGAAAATTATCAGAGAAAAACAAACTTTAGTTTATAAAATTTGAAAATTCAGATAACAGCAATTGCCTTGCTCCCATTGTGGGCACATGTGCATATAAAATGCCTTATTTCTATAAATTTACATGTAATGTAATAGACATTTTATTTACATGTAGACATACATTTCTGTAAATGTATGTCTATGCTAAGGTAGTGCTAATACTGATTAGAATGATTTTTTCTTTTAGTTCATATTTTTTATTTAAATCTTGATGGGAATTTTCTTATTTTGTATAATAAATTAAACCTTATTTAATTACTTTTGTCAGTATTATTTTGCAACAAACTGATCTCCATATATTTTTATTTTTACCAGGGAAAATAAAATGTGCACAGAAATTGTGGGACCCAGTACAGATACGGAATAGGGCTTCTGCATGCACTGTATATGGCTATATTTAATATGAAATTGGCTGCTCACTGAGCCTTTCTTAGCCCAATACAACAATATCTCTTGTATCTATATCCCCTGTGTATTTCCCAAACCTTTAATAATAATAACGAAAGAAGCACGTTAAAAAAAAAAAATCACTTTTATATTATCTGCCTTCCGTTTTTTAAGTAAAAAAGAAATTAGCACAGGCATTAACCCACAAAATATTTGCATGTTCATTTCATTGCGAATGTAAACAAACAAACACTACCCCGCCCCCTCCATCCAAGCTGCAAAACTCACGCATGCGCAAAAATAAGTTTCTTCTCCTTACGCCAAATTCTTATGCCATAGTGTAAACGCAATTTTTTCTACTCTTGGAGCAGAAAGACCCAACAGACCTGAAAGACCATATAGTGTAAACGCAGCATTATAGATTCCATTACTAATTTAAAAGCTCCAGCCAAATTAAGTATTTGCAATATTTTTTCTGTGAAACCTAGTTTTATAAATAATATTTATGGTGAACTATTACTCAAATTTCCTGAAATCCCAAAGTTACCGGATCCCAACCAACCAGTTAAGCACAATACTGTGCATTACATCATATATTCTAATACGAGGAAATCTTGTGTGTGGTTATATATATATATATATATGCAAATATAATCTTAAAAACGGCTCTAACGATTTTGACGAAATTTCGTATCCTCCCGTTTTGGGACACCAGAAAACCATTGGGCTAGGTCACATGTTCGAGAAAATTCGATTAGTGGGCATTTTGGGTCATGGTCTAGTTAATAGGGCTGGATTATTTATCAATATATCGGTCAAATATTGATATTTTTTAAATATCGCAATAACAATATTTAAACTCTGACTCAGCCAATATAGCCCAATAATCATAATATTCATGTTTTGTTTTACGATCACCGCAAAATCGAGCCCCGATAAACAGCCCCGATAAAAAATCAATCCTTTTTTCATTTGATCCATCTATTTATTCACTATCCTGCTTCATCAAAAACGGAAAATTACCTCTGCTGATTATCTCTCTATCATATATCAAAGTAAGGAATATTCCAATATATCCCAATACGTTCAGTTTTTAAAAACCACAAATTCTACTGTTCGTTACAGATAAATACTGAATAACACTTTCGCTACACTGTAAAAAATAACCAACGTTTCTTATTTTATGAAAATATGCTATAACTACGAACGAAAATCCTAATAATATTATAAATCTGATTGTGTGCAAATGTTAGGCTGAAGCCAGCGTCAAAATGGAGCATTTAATGATCCTGTATCTTTGCATATAGGCTGATTATAACCCTCATATGAACATAGGCTGGGTTTTGTTTATTTTATTCAAATATTTTTCTTAATAATTCAAAATTTCGTTATTTCCATAGAGAATAAATGGACATTTTTTCGTATAGCATTTTAAAATGGTTAAATTTACTTTACCGTTGCTAATAACAGGCGGCTAAACTCTGGCCGTCCACATTACGCAAGTCTTCTCTGATTGGCCGGAGCTGAAAAGAATGGCTTCTCTTTCGTTGCTGTTGTGACAAACATCAAATACATTACGTATAACTGCTAGTAAGCTCAGATACTTTTAAATTTTCTTTCTTTTGCTTCGTGGTTCGAACATTCTCATATCCAGAATGTTGAATTTTATAATTTTAACAAAGAAAATATTGAATTTGTAAAATATATTTATTCATCAATAAATATGATATATAAATAAATTCGAAAATTATCAGTGTCTGTTCACAGAATACTGATTTTTTTTCATTCTTTCTTTCTTGTTCTTCTTCTTTTTTTTTTTCTTTAATCTTATGGGTAAGATTTATAAATGAATTATTTACCTTGTCAAAATATGTCATTTGTCGAAAATTTTAATATATTTTTTAATTTTTTTAAAACTAATAATCATAAATAACCTCTGTCTTTTTTTTTTTTTTTTTTTTTTTTTTAGCACATTTCAAAATTTCCAGTTAAAGGAATCCTGGAACCTTCTGATTTGATTTTTTGATAGACTATTTGATTATTTGATATATTATTATTTTTTTTATATATACTTTTTTTTTACTTATTATTAAATGGTTTTATGAAGAAAAATGATTTAACTAAAGAAAAATTCAATTCGTATAATAAGAATTCGAAAAAAAAGAAGAAAATTTTAAAACCACACTTCTATTACAATTTTGAATTTCTTGCACCACTCTTTTTTTTTTTTTTTTTTTTTTTTTCACAATTTTCTTCACATGTATTCTATAACTGTAAGGACCAGATTTCCAACTAATTAATTAGTTAAAAAATGAAATAAAATGTCATGACAAATGTAAAAATGACTATTTGTCCTTTTTTTTTTTTGGTAAAATACATGATTTTATTAAATCAACCATATGGATTGTCCATTAAAAAAGATTGATTCATGAATTTTTGAAAAATGCATGTCGAAGTTTTAGCATTTTGATCATAGTTATACATTGAAAAACCATAGGCTGAAAGAGAAAAAGAGCTTTAAAGATTGCAACTCTGCAAGGGAAATTTCATTTAATGTGAAATGGCAGCAATAAATCAAATTGGAAGATTAATATTTTCATAATTTTTCCCAAATTAAATTGTACCCCGATTCCTCCCTTCCCTTTCCCCTACGAACAATGACAAGCGTTTTCGTTAAAAAGATACCTCATTACATATCTCATACCTCCTTCAGAAAATCATTTAGAAATATGTCAAAAAGGTATTATAAAATATTCAAATTTTTAAAAAGTTCAAAATTTATCGAATTCTATTAACTAGAGCTCCACCAGTGACTGCTGAGAGGTTCTGCTCTCATAGCTGGCAGACGGGAGGTGCTGGGTTCAAACCCCTGTCGCGCTCGTCTGCCTAACCGTTCGGAGTTTTTCTTCGAACCTTGAGTAAATACGGGTTAGAAAGACCCCCCCCCCCCCCCCGCTGGTCTATATCCCTAGTGCAGGGAATCGGTCGTAAAAAATAACCAACTAACCATCTATTAACTGGAAAATTTAAAATGAGCTTACAAAAAAAAAAAAAAAAAAAAAAAAAAAAAAAGGATAGGATACGATGATTATTTTTAAACGGCTGGTGTTAATCTTGACAAAATATTTAACATTTACGACAGTTGGTCTATTTTAACAAATGTTACAACAGTAAAGGATAGGTAAACAGGAAAAAAGGTAAATCATTCATTAAAATGAATACTCTAAAGAAAAGCCTTCTGAGGGGAAGTAAAGAATCAGTATTTCGTGAAGAGACACAGATAACTTCCAAATATATTTATATGTAATATTTATTGTCGAATAAATATATATATAAATATATTGCAGAATTGACAAATCTACTTATTTTTTTATTTTAAGTCTGTTAAAAAATATATTATAATATTAAAATATGAAGCCATAAAAATATTTTTTACAGATTTATATAACAAAGATTTTTATATAAATAACAGCCATTGCTATGGTTTTTTTATTATTATTTATTTCCTTTTAAAAATAACTCATTTTTTGCAAATTTGGCGTTTTCTTTGTTTAAATTATAAAATTCAACATTCTATATTTATAATTTTAATGATTAATAATAAATTCTGAATAATAAATGCAAGCGAAAAGTGAAAGCTACACAAATAACGTATTACTATTTCCTCTTTTTCTCTACTGGTGAAATGGGATCCCGAATTTTTTCTAAGTTCTACTGTTAGAAGTCGTTTTCTCCCCAGATGCTCATCCATCTTCTGGCCAATCAGAGAAGACTTGCGTAATGTGGACGGCCAGAGTCTAGTCGCCTCTTTGCTAATACTTTATCGTTGCCAAAACTAATTCAAAACCCGAAAAAATAATTTTTAATCAACAATTTAGTTTCAATTGAAAAATTTTCACGGGAAAAATGAAAATGAAATTAAAAAAATTAAAGAATTAAGAAGAAGATTAAATAATATTATTAGAAATAAAACGTACTTTTTTAAGTTTTTGATAATAATACAAGGTTTTAATATGCGTAACCATAGGAAACAGGCGAATATGACGTCATTTATTGAAAATAAAGCGGATATGCTTTGATTGGTGAAATAAAATGATCTTGGGTTTTTGCTTCACTTTTTTTCTTTTTTTTTTCTTTTGTATGGTAAAAATACTTGCCGTTTTACCGTCTGCGCACGGCTAAAATAACTAACTATACCGTATTTTTTATTTAAATTTTAAAAAAGTAAAAAGAAGTTTCAAAAGAAAATGGTTAGCAAATGTCAATAATACGCTCCACAAAATTATCCATGTCGTAAATGATGTCATGGATCGCGAGAAATAGTGATTTTTCATTCTTAAAACTAAAAGAAATAACTCGATTACCTAAAAAAAAATGACGAATGTTAATAGTTCCATTTTTGTTGATAAAACCTAAAGATTTAATATTATTTTGTTAAAGTAACATAATTTTCCCTATGCCAGTATTGAAATTAATTGCCTGGAAAATAAAATTAACAAGAATTATGTCATTAAAAAGGGATTTCTCTGGGGGAAAAGGAGACGTCCTATTTGAAATAAAACGGGAATTTTCCAATATATTTTAAATTGAGTGTGAATCAATTCCTTACATTAATAATACAAGGATCAATAAGTATAGAAAGTAGGTAAGTTTCACCCCATATTTATAACGAAAAATTTAAATGTTTTGTTATCTATACTGATTATTAAGCATGGGTATCCGTTATTTCGTTATGCATGAGTATCCGAGTTTTCTGCTAAAAATCACATCATAATTTTAAGAAAAGGAAAATGAACACTAATCTATTATATTAAAATCTGACCGTGTGTTTGTATTTCGCAGCTACTCCTAGACTATCGAACGCAACGCAATTTACTACCGGTTTAGCGAATACCGGTTATAATTGATCCGAGGATGTCACACAAATTCTCAGAATTAAAAAAATTAAATTAAATGCCATTTTTTTAACGAAGTTTTTCTAAAAACGGAAAGTAACTTACTCCATATTTGTGTATAAAAAAGGAGAAATAAAACAGATCAGTATATTTTTTACATCATTTTCTCATTAAAACTGAAAAACAGAATTTATTTTCACTTTGAATAGATGGTGAAAACAAAATCTTGATTTCAGTAAATTATCCGAAAAATACAAACATATTTTCACATATTCAAACTTCATGAATCAATTTATTCTCGAGAACAAAAATTGCCTGCCAATATACTGTCATTTAGAAAACAAGATTTGTTTCAACTATATATTAAACCAAGGAGGCAGAATTTAATTTAAAGAAAAAGCATATACTATTTCTAATTAATGTTTTTTTTTTTTTTTTTTTTTTTTTTTGAAGGATGGCTGTTAAAACGTTTCACAAAGGCGTTAAAAGTAAAATTGTTTATCAGGTAAAATTGACATTTGTTTTTACCCAATTCGTCTATTTCCACGATTTTATTTGGCCCTCTTTTTTGCATTGGTTGCAATTTCATTTTCGCGATTATTTGGCACAAAATTTCACTTTTTTAAGACTGAGTTATGTCAAGGTCCCTATAATAATAAATACCGTATTGTCTCCTACGAAATGTGATAAATAGTTAGTTAATTATTAACGTTTTTAATTATTGGGAGTAAAATATTTTGCTTAATTAATGTATTTATTCTTCTTTTAATGTTGCGTGAACGAAGTCACGGGTAACAGCTAGTATAATATAATCTTCTGAGTTATCCGAAATTTCAAATAGCATGTTACATTGTCTTTTGAATCCCCAGAAACGAATACATTTTCAAAATTTTAAGAATAATTTATAAAAACAAATTATTTTTAGCTGCCCGAATTTTTCAGAAACGTTTCCGAAGGGTTTTTATAGTGTATTAATTAGTGTCCTCAGGCTGGAATACCTGTTTTTCGAATGTTATCCATTCTCAAGTACACGTTTTCAGCCGGATAAGTTAATTTATACATGAAAGAGTAAAGAAATAATCTTAATTTTAATGTTATTGTTAACGCTGTTAATTTTGCATCTTTGTCTGTTAAACATTTTTTTTGAGCATGAAAATGTTTACTTCAGAATGGATAGCATTCGTAAAAAAGGTATTCCAGGCTGAGGACACTAATTAATACACTATAAAATCCCTTCGGAAACGTTTCTGAAAAATTCGGGCAGCTAAAAATAATTTGTTTTTATAAATTATTCTTTAAATTTTGAAAATGTATTTGTTTCTGGGGATTCAAAAGACAATGTAACATGCTATTTGAAATTTCGGATAACTCTGAAAATTATATTATATTTTCGTTCGTGGTTATAGTATATTTTCATAAAATAAGAAACATTGGTCATTTTTTACAGTGTACTGAATAACAATTATCGCGCGGTCCTTGTTTGGCTGCTGTGATTGGTTCAGACTTATTCCGATAACTCTGAGCTTTTGATATGTCATGACGAAAAAGATGAGCGTTGATTATTGCGTAGTATTGATAATGCTTTATTTATAGAGTGCAGTTTCTTGGATTCGGAAGTAATTTATATCCGAGCTTAAATTGAGTATCGAATTGAATTGATTCGGTCTTTTTTGGTTGCCCCGTTCATAAAAAAGGTGCTTTAAATACATTGAAAATTTTTACACTGAATTTCACTAGATTATCGAAATTTAACTTATTGCTTATTCTAGTGGATTTTATTAGTAAATTAAATTTCTGAACGGATGTCTATCAGTTATTCAGCAAAGAATACTTTTTTTTTCAATGAGAGATACTTTAAATAATTTAAACTATGTTAGATAATAATTAACGCAAAAAAATGAAACACAAATTGCATGGTTGCCATGATTAAATTTTGTAGTAAATCGCAAGTTTCGCAAAATATGCGATTTTATTTTTATTTTTTTAATTCATATTTTTAGTCATCCAAGGTATTCCTTTGCTAAATTAAAAATAAGAAACGATAATGATAATTGATAAAATGAAGTTTTTCAGGATGGACTGATTTCTTTATGCCAAGATTAAACGAAGGATATATTACGAAAGGATCGTGATGTATGGGTGGTTTGGCCCGGGCCCATTTCGTGTACAGAATAAACGAAATCAGACTCAGCCTCTCTCCCCCCCCCCCCCAAACTGTAAAACCAAGTAAAACAAAGTTTGGTATTATTAAACAAATAATTAAATTCTATGAAACGAAAATTCTATACATTTTTATGTGGACAACTTTGAATTTCATTTTATTAATTATGGTTTTTAATCATATATTAATCATATCATAGTGGTGAAAATGAAACTTAAAAAAAATATATTAATAGAATAAAATGAGAAGAATAGGAGATATACTATCTTTAAAGACAAGCTTTATGAAAGTAATGGTAATGCAAATAGTTATTAAACAATTAGTTTATTTCCTTTTAAATATTTTATTTAAAAAAAACGTAAAAAATAAAAATTACGTTCTATGAGCAAATATGTATAAAAATTTTAATTCGTTGAATTCAACTAGGTTTTGTGTTTAAATTGTTGATACCATATCATTTATCTTAAAATAGCGAATGCTGTTGCTCTTCCCCCCTCCCCTTTAAATTAGTATCGCGATATATCAGCAATATCAATATTAACTTGTTGATATATTGCGATATTAAATTTCTGATATCGTCCAGCCCTACTAGCTAATTGTATCTAAAAAACGGTTCAAACGATTTTGACGAAATTTTGTATCCGACCATTTTCGGGCACGAGAAGACTATTGGGCTAGGTCACATGTTCGAGAACTTTCGATTAGTGGGTCATTTTTGGGTCAAGGCGGGTCAAATTAATTTTATCTAAAAAACGGCTCTAACGATTTTGATTAAATTTTGTGTCCTACGAGTTTCGAGCACGATAAAATCGAAATTTAACATGATTCATTTTCATTCCAATTTCATTGGGCTAGGTCACATGTCCGAGAAAATTCGATTAGTGGGTCATTTCTGGGTCAAGATCTAAAAAGCGGCTCAATTTACACTAAATTTTGCATCCAATGGTTTTCGGGCACGAGAAGACTGTTGGGCTAGGTCACATGTTCGAGAAAATTCAATTAGTGGGTCATTTTGGGTCATGGTCAAGCTAATTGTATCCGAAAAACGGTTCAAACGATTTTGACGAAATTTTGTATCCGACTATTTTCGGGCACGAGAAGACTATTGGGCTAGGTCACATGTTCAAGAACTTTCGATTAGTGGGTCATTTATAGGTCAAAGCGGTCAAATTAATTTTATCTAAAAAACGGCTCTAACGATTTTGATTAAATTTTGTATCCTACGAGTTTCGGGCACGCGAAAATCATTGGGCTAGGTCACATGTTCGAGAAAATTCGATTAGTGTGTCATTTCTGGGTCATTGTGGGTCAAGATCTAAAAAGCGGCTCAATTTACACTAAATTTTGCATCCAATGGTTTTCGAGCACGAGAAGACTATTGGGCTGGGTCACATGTTCGAGAACTTTCGATTAATGGGTAATTTTTGGGTCAACGCGGGTCAAATTAATTTTATCTAAAAAACGGCTCTAACGATTTTGATTAAATTTTGTGTCCTACGAGTTTTGAGCACGATAAAATCATTGGGCTAGGGCACATGTCCGAGAAAATTTGATTAGTGGGTCATTTCTGTGTCATTGTGGGTCAAGATCTAAAAAGTGGCTCAATTTACACTAAATTTTGTATCCAATGGTTTTCGGGCACGAGAAGACTGTTGGGCTAGGTCACATTTTCGAGAAAATTTAATTAGTGGGTCATTTTGGTCATGGGTCATGATATTTGAACTCAAATTTAATTTTGACTGAGCATAGCTCGGTCTTCCCTGCTCGTAAACACTAAGAGGCCTTCAGTTGCTGCTAAGCCCAAACGGATCCAGATCGACTAAAAATTGCCAAAGCTGAATTTCAGCAAATGCTACAGCTCGGTTATATGAGACTTCAAAAAGTAATTACTCTTCGCCTCTGCACTTGGTGCCGAAGAAATGATCTGTCGATTGGAGACTTGTTGATGATTATCGTGCTCTAAATGCACAAACTGTTAAAGAAAAATATCCAATACCTTGCCTTGCAGATTTCACTTCTGAATTACATGGTATTGATCTTTTAAAAGCCTACCACCAAATTCCTATCAATCCTACTGATGTACATAAAACTGCAATTTGCACTCCATTTGGCCTTTTTGAAAGCACGCGCATGCAGTTTGACCTTTGCAGTGCGTCGTCTACTTTTCAACGCTTTATTGATGGCATAATTCGTGACTTAGGATTTGTTTACGCATTTGTTGATGATTTGCTAATTGCGTCAGAAAATGAAATGGAACATATGAACCATCTTAAATTGTTTTTAGCTTAAGGCGTATGGTCTGTGTATTAACGTTGATAAGTGTCAATTTGGTCAATCCACTATTGAATTTTTGGGATTCAAGCTTTCAGCTGCAGGAATTGAACCCCTACCTGATCGCGTTAAATGCATCCTAGAATTTCCCCAGCCCAATACCTTAACTCAATTGAGACGCTATTTGGGTCTTTTCAATTTTTATTGACGATTCATTCCCAAATCTGCCGATACATTAGCTGCGCTTGTTAAATTCCTTGAAGGACACAGAAATAAGAAAAAACATCCCCGTTCCAATGCTAACCAAAATGAGCAATTGCAATGGAACGAGAAAGCCATTCTTTCGTTCACTGCTTCAAAAGAAGTTATAGCTAGAACAACGTTATTATGACATCCTGTTCCTAGCGCACAGTTAAGTTTATGGGTGGATGCGAGTAATGTCGCGATCGGTGGATCCTTAATGCAGCTCTCTGGAAACCAATGGGAACCAATAACATTTTATTCCTGTGAACTAAATAAAACGCATTTAAACAAAACCCTGATAAATGTAGCCCTCGGCAATTGAGACATTTGGATTATATTTCCCAGTTTTCTACCGATATTCAATACACAAAAGGATCCGACAACACCGTGGCCGATGCTTTATCGCGAATAGAGATAGATTCAATTTACCCAAATGTTTTACATTTTAAGGAGTTTGCCTCTGCTCAGATCACTGATAAAGAGCTGAGACAACTTCTTGAATCGGGCACCACCTCTTTAAAATTGGAAAAACACTATTTTTCACTCGAAGACATATATATATATTGCGATATGTCACAAAAACAACCTCGCCCATTTGTTCCTAAAACTATGCGACAACCCGTTTTCCACTTTTTACATTATTTTTCACATCCAGGCATCTCAGCTTCCTTCAAATTAATATCCGAACGATTCTCATGGCCTGGCATGCGTAAAGACATAAAATCCATGGTTCGAAGCTGTACTAAATGTCAAAAAACCAAAGTCTTCCAACATACCAAGTCACCAATTGGTACCTTCTCTAAACCTGATGCTCATTTTGCCCATATTCATGTCGATTTTATCGGACCACTACCATCCTCCGATGACAATCAGTATTGCATGACCATCATTGATAGGTTCACGAGATGGCCTGAAGTTATACCAACAGCTGTCATGACTGCAGAGACAGCTGCTCGCGCATTAGTACGCGGCTGGATCTCGAGATTCGAATCCCCTGCTACCCTAACTACTGACCAGGGCAAAAATTTTGAATCTATTCTCTTCACAGAGCTAACTAATATAATAGGATGTAAACGCACTAGAACCACAGCTTATCACCCCCAGTCGAAGGTTTTATCAAACGATTTCATCGTCATCTCAGGGGCTTTCTTAAAGCGCACAATCAAACTAAATAAACTGAGATTCTTCCCATAGTCTTGCGCACTGCTCTGAAAAATGACATCAAAACAACCTGTGCTCAGCTTGCTTATGGCACCGATCTCAGACTACCCTCCGATCTTATTTCCAGTGAGACTATAAGTCAACAACTTACCCTTACTTATGTATCTAAGTTAATTGAAACAATGAGGTCATTAAACCCTATTGTCACTTCCATGCACGGCAATACCAAAACTTATGTCAATCCCTCATTAAAAACTTGTTCACATGTCTTTTTAAGATCAGATAAAGTCACTCCTCTTTTAACACCCCCTGATACAGGACCCCATCGAGTGATTGATAGGACCCACAAAACTTTTGACTTGGAAATAAGGGGAAAACAGTGCACAGCAGTCATTGACCGCATTAAACCTGCATATCAGATTATCTCGCACCTTCCCAAACTCAAACGCAACATGAGCCAATGAATGCTCAAACAACTCCTTTAGAACAACCCACTACAAGATGTGGTGGTAAAGTTCGTTTTGCACAACATCTTGTAACTGACTATATTGTGTAAAACATTTTTTTTGGTATATATAATGTACATACTATTTACTTATTTTCATATAATGCATATATATTCTCAGTCATTCTTTTGTATATCATGTTTCAGTTATTATTATATTGTCAAGTATTTTATGCAGCATTATGCCAATTTTCTCATTTTTGCATAATAAACACTTCAAATGTACTCAAGAACTCTCTGTTTATCAGTGTATAATCAAATTTTTCTGTAATCGTGACTACGTTACTGGGGGCATATTCTGTAGCGATCTGTGATCTCGGACTTCAAACAGAAGCCGGCGCTTTCAACCTTTGGCATAATGCGCCTTCTTCCCCCCCCCCCCGCGTCGGGAGCGCATCAGATCACATGGTACGTCAGTCAAACTTTGAAGCTCTTGCTATGTACTTGGTATTTTTTCGCTTCCAGTGGCGTTCACGAATAAATTGTTTTTTGTAGTGTTATAAAATAAAAGTTTATTTTTAGAATTAAATCAACCTTCTCTTTACCTCTTCCACAACATTATCACGATCCAAATTACTCTAAAATGTTAGCAAGCGCAAAGTTGCTTTCAACTTGTATAAACCATAATTTAATATTAGTTTCCACAATGGGGGAATTTTCACCGCTACGTGGGATACCTGCGCCTCCTTAGCACTAGTATTTTGATCGACCGATTCCGTCTGCGTCATATTATTAACAATTGATGGATAAATGGGAAATACGTATTAATATTTAGCATTTAGTACTAAATGCTAAATATTAATACTAAAATAGTTGATGTACAAAATTACAATAATGAAAATATGGAAGTAAATAAACACTGTGGAATGATAATTCTCAGGTATTTCGCAGGACCAATAAACCAGTCACAGAGAAAAGTAAAGAAATTCGATCACATACCTCATTATCAATGTTAATCCCGAAGCTTGCCGGAAAAAAAATCACATAGTTATTTCCTCACTAATAATTGTTATTTTTCGCTTTGGAATAGGACGCCGTTTTGTGGCGCTCCTTCTGCTTCAGACACCCCTATGTATTTCACGCAGCTCCCCCTCCCCAAATCATTTTAATTCACAAATAATAGTCTTACCACACCTGCTGAGACGGAAAACTGTCTAAAAATGGATCTTCTTTTTGGTCTCAAGTGATTCTGCCTTAGCAGGTTTTACTGTATTAGTTTTCTGTTAATTTAACAACCAATAATGAACTGCAAAGTATAGTAAAAAATGTGAAAACGGAGTCAGTAGGAACAAAATTCTACTTTAGACAGGTTTCCGGTTTTAGTTATTAAATATGTTTAATATTCTTTCCGCCAGGACCATGAAAATTTTCCATTTAAGACAGGATTCCGTGGTAGACAGGTACCGTTTTCACAGATTTTACTGTATACTGTATGAATTAATCAGCAAAAAATATGACTTATCGTAAACTCCCTATATATAGTTTTACATACGCTAAACCCTGTGACAACGAAATCACTAGCACCGCAATAAAATTCCGTTTTAGATAGGCTTTGTCTTAGAGGGTATATGGACTTTACCCATGTGACGTCAGCCGCGGGTATTCAGAAGAAAAACACCAATAGGCATGCAGAACATTTTAACACTGCTTCCCCTTCGTCCAATAAACAGTCTTTTTCGGAGGGTAGATACCCGCTGCGGCATGGGTGTTGCCATTCGTGGGTAAAGTCCATTGTATGGTATTCCTTCCGTCGAGCCCATGAAAATATTTCGTTTTAGACAGGTTTCGCCTTCACAGATTTTACTTTACAATGTTGATTGTATGTAACTCTTTATCGCCTCCCCGCCCCCTCCCTCGAGTGGCTCCAAAACTACTCCCAGGATCCGCCCATGTTATGAATAAGTTAAAAATCGAGGCTAACGAAAAATACAGGCTACCGCGGTACATTCCACTAATCTTCTTTTACAGACCGCTAGAGTGACGTGTTGCTCTTTTCGTACACCTGCATTGGTGCATTCGAGCATCACATGACTCCCGCGGTCTGTAAAAAAAGATAGGAGTAATAAGCACCGCGGTAGCTTTTCTTTTTCGTTAGCCTCGTTAAAAATGCTGATGTACTTGTACAAGATATTCCTAGAGCAAGAACTTACATATTTTCTCCACCAGAGGGAATATCCGAGCACATGAATCGCTATCGTCAACGTGTCATTATTTGTTTACATTTTATTATGTTTCTATAGTTTGGCATCATCAAATGAGATATTTTTATTTTACTTCTGCAATGTTTTTAATAAATTGACATGCATTTTTTATTTTTATTAACTTGTCATGTGTAAATATATGTTTTTCTGTACGTTTTTCATAATATGTAAAGTTTTTTGAACTCACTCTCGTGCAAAATGTCTTGGCTTGGTGAACAATTTTCTTCTTTTACCGAGAAAATTTCGGATTTCACCAAAGAAATGCTACCTGACAGTGGAACCAATTCATCAGATGGTATGTTAGAAAATAAATCGTGAAAATTTTAAGACTCAATATATTTAACTGCTTGCATGCATTATCACCAGGCACGGATAAAATATCTTTGGTAAAAACAACATCAATGGTTTTCAACTTGTGGGGCACGACCTACTAAATTCGCGTGAAACATATGAATGAAGGGGGCGAGATAATTTTTAAGAATCGAATAGAGGTGAATGTGAAATTTTTTCTCAAAGATTTCTAGAAAAGAAACATGATTCAAAATATAATTGAAAATAGTGCTGGATAAAAATTTCTTCATAAGAAATTTTTATCCAGCATTTCACGATCTTTTAACTTTATTGAAAAACTACACTTAACACTGTCAGTAAATCAAGCCTAATTACAGAAATGAATTTATGAGTAACATAATATATTTTATTATTGTTTAAATTTTAATAATTAAATATTTCCCATTAAGTTTTATTAATGGTATAATTTTTGTTATTTCTGTATTTTTCATTGCTGTTCTAACAATTTAGGCCACTGATATATTAATTAATTAATTGTTTTTGGTAACAGATTAAAAGAAGCACCCAAATCAACTTTTTAAAAATCTTGTTTAAAAAATCTCTTTAATCATTAAGTATATATTTAAGCAGAAAATTTGATGGAACAAATGTGTTACACTGACGCTAAAATGTAAACAAAAGATTGGCGACTGTTTGGTTGGCGCGATTTCCAAGACTGCGCCAAGCTACTACGGTAACTAAATACAAGCTTAATAGCCGGGTTGCCATAAAAGAAAAACAATCGAATCCCCAAAGTTTGGCGACTTTTTTCTTTTTTTTAACCGATTAATTTTTTTAATTTTTTTTTTAGCGTCAGTGTAAAGCATCTAAGCCGCTGATAATTTTATTTTATAATACTGATATTTATTTGTTTTTGTTCTTAGTTTCTTTCTTTTTAAGATGTAATGGATCATATGAATTCAATCTCAATCACATACCCACAAAGTCTTATTCATCACAGATCTCAGATTTTGATTAAATAAATCATCACATTATTTGGCTGTGATGTCTTACACTCACACACAGTTTTCTTCTTTTTTTTAATCGGATAATAAAAAGCCAAACTTGGGAATTTTTTCTTTTAATGGTAGGCTATTATGCTTGTATTAAGTTATAGGTTTTGCGCGGGCTTAGAAAATGCAGCAATCAAACAATTGCCAAACATCACTGCGTGAGTTTAACACATCTGTTTCCGTAACTTGTCTAGTTTTCATTAAAGAACTATATGTGTAAAAAAAGATTAACTGTGTATAAAGCTGCTTATTTCTTTATATCTAAGATCAGTTGTAATTCAGTAAAGTTTAAACTTATTAAATAAATATATATTTAGTAGCAAAAAAGTTGAAATTTTCTGAAAGAAAGAACGAGATTTTGAAATACAGATAGTTTCGGTCAGACTGAAATTTTGACAGCAGTTTCGTCAAAAACGAATATTCGACAAAACTCAGATTTTGCACTGAAAACGAAATTTTGGTTGATCTCTAGTTATAATTCAAAAAATGCTGTATTTTGAAACACAACACATTTCTTAAGAATTATAACAAAGTAAGTCGAATGTAAAAAACTTTACGATCATGAGGACTATTAAAATGCTTTTATTTAATATGCCTGTAACTCTTATTTTCTAACTAACAGGAATATAAATTAGATAATGTCTTTGTGTACAAATATCTTAAAGAAGGTGGGTTTTGAGTGACCAGGGTAATTGGAAAGTGCTTTCACCTTCATGGGTATTGTAGCTTTTTATGCTATAGTAATTTATGCAACAATTTCTTGGTGCACTCAAAGTACCTGGGGCTATTGTCCCCCATCCCCCCTGGCCCCTTCTACTGAGTACCACTGAAATCATTTGTTAAGAAAAGCAGCTGTGGCCAAAAGTGAAAACTAGAGATCAAAGTATATTTCACAAAATTGTTAAATACAATAATAAAAAAAAATCCTTTATTTTCTGAGGTAATTGAGACTGTATAAGTGTCATATACAACCTGAAATTCAGTTATAGAGACTAAATTTTTAATCCTACAAAATTTTATGTTTTATTTTATAAATCCTGGGTTGATGTCTGATCATTTAAAAATGTAAATTCTTTAAATCCTATTTAATTTCTTTGTGAAAGAAATATACACCATGAAAATCACACGAAAAAGCATTCCACATTCATACTCAAAATTAAAACTTAATTTTTTGTAATCTTTTATTGGGAATTACTCTACATGACTCTACATATTAAAATGTATATTGTATGCATTTTTCTTAAAAATATGACTTCCTTTAAATTCCTTTATAGAAATAATTAGTTTTAGATTAATGTTAAAATTTATGTTTAATTGGAATTTTTGAAGTCTACAATATTTGAATACTTCTAGGTCTTACTACTTTATTAAACAAAAGTGAATTTACAGAATATTTTATTTCCCAACATAACCTTTTTTATAATTGTCCCACTTATTCAAATAGCATCCTGAATGCATTAGTCCAGATAATTGAAGTTTTTTGTATTTAAATTTAAAAGTATAGTTTTTTAATTTGGATAGACAAATTTAATTTTCTCATTGGATGATTAATTTGAAAATTTTATTCTAGATCTTGCTACAAAAGAAAATATTAGTCTTTCCTCAAAGCACTTGTTGAATCTTTGCAAGGAAAAGGATGCTGAAATTAGCTCATTAATGAACGAAAAGACATCTCTTGAAAAAAGTATTGAAGAACTGGACACACAACACCAGGTAACATTGAAATTTTATTTTTAAATTTGTGTTATTATTTTCTCATTTTCTTAAAAACTGTAACTACTACAGTAAATCACCATGTTCACTAATAACCAGTCTCACCATGTTCATCACTAACAGTCCACAGTTCTCTAGAAAGAAGTTGGGGTGTGCATGGAGAATATGAATCTTCAGAGACATGTGAACCTCATTTATCTGGTAGCATGTGAGCATTTTGCAGTTCTTTATAATTGGACACATGCTTGTTTTTTAAAAATCTTGAACCTGAACACTCTTAAAACTATTCCATGCTGCCTTCTCTTCAGCCTTTAGAACATAATGGGACTGATTATTGTCCTTGTAAATTTCCTTTATTTGTGGGAATCAAAGCTACCCTCTTTCGACTTTGCATGGCTCAATTGAGGAAATTTTGATGTCAACTTCGTGAAACCTTCACTTTATAAAGTTTTACAAAGTTTTTCATTAGTCCTAATTTGATGTGTAGCAGAAGGGGTAACCCAGGGGTCGATGCAGGTTTTTTTTCTTGGGGCCCATTTTGTGAAAAGTAAAGGTTATTTTTGTGAAATTTATCATACTAGCCGATCCCGTGCAGAGTGTCTGCACTCTAGTGTCTACTCTCTTTTAAATACTATATGCATATTAGAATACACGAATTTCAGCATTATATGTGTAAATATCATACATAAAAACTTCTCCCCTTAGGACTGGGTACTTTGAAATAAAAAATATATATGTGTCATAAGATATGGACACCATTTAGAAATATGAAAGAGGCATTTTTTCAGCATCGTGCATATAAAAACCTTTGTATGCACACAATAGTTGCTGGATACTCTTTAAAATTAAAAAGTGTATACATATTACATTGAAAATATCTACACCATTCACAATTAGGAAAAAAAATATATATATTTTTTTCTGCATCGAAAACGTCTTGACTTCAATTCAATTGACAAATTGTTTGTCACTGTTGGCTCGTCCTTTAAGGTTTTCAGGTGTCACCGTTAAAAAATCAATCTTATTGAAAAGTTGCTGCACTGGATCTTGTATATCTGGATAGCAAATTGACGGCAACTTAATAGTTTCCCACTTTGACATTCGCCAACTTGCTAACTCTCTCTCTCTGTTTGAAGAGCATGCGTATTTTCTGTAAGTTGCATAATGTAAAATCTTCTCTTCTTTGTGCAACTTGAAACTGTTGATGATCTCGAACCTCTAAAAATGACAGGTAAAACTGACTTGACGGAAATCTCCACCCAATAAGATTATTTTATTCATTTATTATTATTTGTTATTATTGTTATTGCTCACTCCATATTATAAATAACAAATATGTGCATCCGTAACATTGACGTCATAACGATGCGGACAACAATGAGGTTAAAAGTGCATAAGGTACAACAATGGAGTTAATGCTTCAATTAATAACAAAATGGCGCGTTTCTTGGTTTGATTTCGCACTTTATTTTCTTTCCGTTTTAGAAAGTAGCTAGTTTTTAAAAATAAATAAGAAAAACTACCGGCCAATTTTTACAAAAATTGTATTTTCGGATGCAAAAAATTTTTTTACATATGTGTGGTGATTTTTAAATCAATACCTCAAATACTTTTCTTAATATTAGCAAATTAGTGAAAACAAACTTCTCGTTGCCACCGGCAAAAAAGAAATAATCGCGATTTCTGTGCCACGTACGATAGCGTAATATATATATATAGATTTTTGTAAAAAATAACATTTTGTAACGAAAGTTGAAATCCAGTTAATCAAATTCAGACCAAGCATTTATAAACAAAAACTTTTTAAAATCCTTTTGCTGAAGTTTTCCTTTCTGGTAAACTTGTTTGTTTACAAATTGCACATTTTAAAACATCATAAAATAATAAATAGTAAGTTTTTATGGATAAAATTTTGTGAAGGTGCCCACTTTATCAAATTGATTTTTGTGAAAGGGCCCATTTTATCAAATTGATTTTTGTGAAGGGGCCTATTTTATTAAATAGATTTTTGTGAAGGGGCCCTAAATAGGCCCCAAATTTTTCCTGGATCGACCCCTGGCTAGGAGTAAAATCAGCTTAGAATCAACCAATTGTTCATTTTGTAAATTTTTTCGTACCAGGGTAAAGTGTTTCTCTTGCAGGCCAGTTTTTTTTTTTTTTTTTTTTTTTTTTTTTTTAAATAAACCTTGTATAGAAGCTTGTAAGCTTATTATGACCCTACTGTCCCATTCACACATAAAGCAACAATACTTGGTATATTCCAGTTGCAATCCTAATAGAAAAGTAATTACTTTGAGACCACCACATTTGTCACCAAAATTTTCTATAATTTACAGCATTAAGCAAAACCTTCATGTTGTCATATGATTCTTTCATGTGAACAGCAAATGGTGATGGAAGAAAGTTTGTTGCCCTTAGGAAAGCAGTTTTCTTCAGCTTGAGGAAAGCAGTTTTCAAATTCTTCTTTGTAGAATCTATGAAGAGTCCCCACTCATCAGGAACAGGATCGTGATTAAAGTAGAGAGTCTCCTGCAGATCATTTACATTCATACATGCAACAAGTGTATCTTGAAAAAAAGGTGTGAAATTATTTTTTCTAGTTCAGTAGACTAAGACACTAACTGAATGTTTAAGCAGCGTCCACTATTGTAATCTTGATACTAACAGTTCAGCATTGTTTTAGAAAGATCTAAATCTTTTATCAAGACACTAAGCTCATCTTGAGTGACTTTGTGAGGGTTTTCATCATTTTCAGAGGAAAAATCGGAATAATTTAAAGGACTATCACTGGAATCACTTATTTCTTCATCACAGTTCAATTCATATAATATTTTGTGCTTCCAGAATAGGTAGACTTTTTCTATGTAGAGTATGTCGAATGGCTGAGGGAATGTTCCAATAGGTTATATTCTTCTTCTTCTTTTTAGATATTCCTTGCTGAATAGGTTGTATGATACAGAAATAGCAGTCTGTTGAATGATTTGAGGATTCTCTCCAAATCATGAACACTGCAAAAGGCATTGAATGAGCTTTTACCATTAATCCAATTTTGCAAATTCCTGTCATAAGTATTGAAACAATATGTGTTGCTCATGATTTATCTTTGTCTCTACAAATTCAACAACCAAACTAACAGTGATATGCCATTTCAATAAGTGGTGTGATCGCTTGTTTCTGACTATGGTAATTTCACTACACACACACATAGCAAAAGTTATAAGAACACTTCACACAAACTCGAGGCATTCTAAAACAAGAAAATGAGATCATCAATCTATAAACAAACAGTAACACACAATTTGTAAATGTAAATAAAGTCAAAATATTCAATTATAACAGCAAAACGAGCACTTGTAACCTCTTCTATATAACACTTTTTTTCTCTTAGCTTACTGGTATGGATATATTTTTCTTTTCCATTACATTTATTGTATTCCAACAGGGTTCAGCTTATTATTTCCATATGGCACTAAGACAATGTTAGTTGAAGTTAATTTATGTTGCAAATTTAATATTTTGAAAATATGCCAAGGTAAGACATAGATTTGAGTACCAGTGTCAAGTTTAAAGGATACTTGTTGATCTTGAACTGGTATTAATTTAAGTCATTTTATTGCACTTAGTAGAATGAGCATCATGCACACTATTAGAGTCACTAAATTGTACTTCATTCACAATTTTTTGTCTATTTCACTCAGCGAAATTGCTCGAGATTATCTTTAAATACAGCTGCAAAAGGATTTTCTTTTTGCACTTGTTGCAGAGTTTATTATATGCAGGTGTGTGTTCTATTCTGCCACATGCCTGGTAGGTTGTATGATACAGAAATAGCAGTCTGTTGAATGATTTGAGGATTCTCTCCAAATCATGAACATTTTTTATGGATTTTTTAGGGTTTAAAAAAAAAATGATTTTTTAAAAATCTACTTCTATTGTGTGCAGCTCGATTACAGAAGTACAATACTTTTTATGACTGGATTTAACAGATGTATTTAGCCAAATTAATGCTGCATATTATGTGATCCAAAATATGTTTAAGGCTATGATAGAATTATGACCAAGTAACTTCTGTTACAAAACTGTATATTTTATACTTGAAACTTCTTCTAGAAATTAAAAAAAGGACTTTTGTTTGGCCACTTATTGAGTATACCAGTCAATTGATAGATTACATAATAATTAATAAACAAAATTTTCAGAAATTAATTATTTTTTCATAACAGGTTAAATCAGGTAACAAAGGTTACACAAGGTAACAGAAGTTACCAACACCAACTTAATTCAGTGATTTTGTTCTCTTATTTTAGAAATGAATTTATAGTTTACTACACCAAAAATGTTTTTAATCGAATTAATATGCTACTTTTGAAGAATAATATTTATAGAACCTTTGTTACTTTTCTGTAACCTCTGTTTCCTGGTAATAGAGGTTACAATCAGAAAGAAAAAAAAAATATTCTGAGAACACACTTCTTTTGGTTTACCCATCAATCTAATTATTTGGTAGTGGTACCAAATCTGAACTAATCTTACTTGCAACTATTCTCAAATCATAACATAAAGATGATAAATAATTAACAGATGTCACAGAGTGAAAAAACAAAAATTGTAAATCAGTCCACTGTATCTGATATTCATAACAACTTGGTCACTTATAAACTTCATTTTTGTCCTGTGATACTCTTTTGACAAGAACAGGAAAAACAAATTATATCTGATAACATACATAACAGAAGTTACACAAAAAGAAGGACACCCACTTTTTAATGTAAAAATATAACAGAACATGGACTTGAAAAATTAATTTATGTAATATTCTATTTATAATATTATCTGCTATTATAATAAAATGCTTACACATGTGAATGAGAATGGTATTGTATAAAATAAAGAATATATATATATATTTAAAAACTTCATCTTGAACAGTCTGAAAAATCAGTGATTAAAAAAAAAAAAGCACTCAGAAAATAAAGTCTTACACGAACTTAATATATCTATATTATAAAGCAAAAAAAATCTCTGTGAGTAACGCTGACATCATGGTGGCAACATCTGACCAATAAATTTCGCTTTTACTGCAATTTTTTTAACTTCTAAACATTGCACATTTTTAATTTTTACACCATCGAATAGGGGATGTGGAATTACTTTCAAATGCAATTTATTTGAAAACTGTATTGGAATTTACTGTTTTTTATATGGTTTTAAAAATAATTTTTAAGTATGCATTTTTTTTTATCTGTCTAATGCAGCTTGATTACCGAAGAATATTATTATTCTGTTTGCACTTAAAACAATATAAATAGTTCATAATTTGTCTCCAGCTAATATTCCATAACTAGCCACTACTGGCGACCAGTTTGGTCTCCCTTAAATGTATGTTAAGCATTGTAACACGTGACTTTTACTCATAATTTTTTTTTCCTTAATCCTTCGCGAAATCAGAAGATTCTAATAGACAAATCAAAAACTTTTGAGTCATGGTAGCATTTCGCATATTTTTTGTTGTTATGTATTTCATTTTTCTGGACAAAAACCACTTAACCCACCTAAGCATTTATTAGTTGCAATATGTTCGCTAATGCGGATATTCTTAAACATATTAAGTAATTTTCCGTAACTGGGTCCATTGCCAATTGGCATATTTTAGTTAATACGATTTGATGCAATGAAGTCTATTTTGTGAAAGTCTTTAATGATATCCACATTTTTATTGAAACATATTGTTGCTAATATTTATTTTTGTTTCTCGCTAACTTTGGCTATAGACTTGATTACGGAAGATTAGAAAATCTATCATTATTCGTTTCTAAAACGTCTTGAATAATGTGCCATAATTGGGCTACATATTATTATAAGTAATTTTCGAGTATGGTTTGGTGAAACATTGAATTGTGTGTTTGTTTAATATATAATAAAATATTTCATAATAAAATAAAAGTAACATGCTGTTTTAGCAATCTCTGACAGATACCTGAAAATTTGGGTTTTCTCGCCAAAATAGCGCAAAACAAAAATCGCGCTAACCCTGGTGCATCTGCAACAGCTGTTCCAATTTAAAATACATGCCGTTCACATTTTTCATTTAAAATATAAAATAGATAAATAAGAAATAATATCATAAATCAAAACATTTGATTTCTAAATCAAAGTATCGTTTTTAATTTGCACATGCGAAAAATAACAGCTGGTATTGGCGATTTAAAAAATGCTATTTGCGAGATTTGTGCCCAAATAACATAAAAGTACTAATGATGTTATGTATTTTATAAATGTATATTAAATTATTGTTTTGAACGCGACTGGTCATTAACAATTGTAAATATGATTAACGATTAACAATTATTTTCGGTGATTTCTCTTCCTGGCACGTATAATACATAAATACTAAATTAACTGACAGTTCCTTTCAAAATTTGATTCATTAAATATTATTACATGACTTGTATTTGTTTACATTCAACTTACGGCAAGAAAAGATCCGGAAGGAAGTTGAGTTGTTTAGCACTTCATCACACAGAATTGTGGTAAACTTTGATTATCTCGCAGGTCCTGGTGCGAATTATTTTTTTGACACCAGGCAGCGGTCCAAAAATTCATTCACAGAGAACTTGCTTTGCGAATGATTACCTCCAGGGTTGAATATTTTATACGTTCACGGCGAATTATTCTTTTTTTGTTTACTTTCATGGATAGAGAATTTGAACTGGTGTTATTGCAGAATATATAATTGACCGTAAGTCATCTCTCAAATATTAATTTATTTTGAAGGATCTTTCTAAAAATGTAAATTTTATGCAGTTTTATTCGAAAAAATAATTTTGAATAAAAATAGCCGCTGGGCATATGAAAAAGCGAAACGGCTATCCCGGAATTGTTGATGACAGTCACATGACTTATGCTTTTATTATATAGATTAAATTAAAACTTAATAAATAAATAAAACAAAATTTAACACATATGTAATTGAACAATGCCAATTTTGTCAATACTGTTGAATAGGAGAAAAAAATGTACTTTCAAGTATAATTTTTGTGAAAATGATTTTACTGATTAATTATAGTGTTTAAAATAATTTTCAAGAATGAATTTCTTTTAAATATATCTATTGTGCATAACCAGATTACAGAAGATTATACTTAAAACAATATAAATAATTCAGTATTTATTTTCAGCTAATATTCCATATTGAAATTAAAACTTTATCATAAGTAAATGAAACACAATATTAAAGATATCTAATTGAATTACATGATCAAGGCTTGACAAATGCGGTCACCAGGTCGCCAAGTTTCTTCACCTGGCGACCAAGTTATTTAATATGGCAATTTTGCTTTGTACAAAATTGACTTTAGAAATTAACACAAACGGCATTTTTCTTTCCCCTCGTAATTCTTATATAATGGCTCGTTATAGATGTTGCAAAATTATAAAAAATTAAGAAATATAGAAATTATATTCAAACAAGAAATAATTTAAACTTTTTCTATGAATTTGGCAAAAATAAGTTCATCAAATACAAATTTTAGACTAATAAATCGGAATTATTTAACTGACTTTGACAGGAAAATAGGGAAATTCTTTTCTTGCTTCACTATTTCTTCGATGTGATCAGATAATAGGTATTGTAGCATTCAACTATTTGGACATTTAAAGCATTCGGCAATCAGCATTTCCCGAACATGCTGATTAATTCAGCCTTTACAGTAATTTTTTGTTTTAGAGATGTATAATTTTGATAAGTTTTATCAGAAAGCTTAGTTTATATTATCTTTCTAAATTATGTACTATTCTAAACTGTGCAACTAACATTTTTAATCTGTACTTGTTACTATTTTTTTCTCATTTAACTTAATTCATAAAAAAATTATGTGCTATTTAAAAATCAGTGATGGAGGACGGGGAGGAGGATGGTAAATATTTTTTGCTGGCTACCAGATTTTATCAAATTTGTAAAGCCCTGTACATGATTATACATTGAAAATTTCAGAATAAAAAAGACTGTTAATCTTTGGCATTTTATTTGGATATTAACCTCTGGCATCCGGCTAATACAAAAGTATTGCTTTTAAGAAATCTCAAAACTTTATTTCAATATATAAGTGATATTTTTCACATAAAATGCTTTTTGATGTTAATAGTAGACAATCTAAAGAAATTATTAAATTTAAAAAATCTATTAGTTTTCAATTAAAAATAAGTTTCACTTATGATCTATAACCATGTTGGAACTTCTGGTATTTATCAATATTATAAAGCAAAAACATGTGTATGAGTGATACTAACATCATATTGACGATGGCAACCACCTGAACAATCAATTTCATTTTATCACAAATTTTTTAACTTCGAAATATTGCACAATTTCAATTTTTACACCATCAAGTAGAAAAAATATGTACTTGCAAAAATAATTTCTTTGTGAACTGTATCTGAATTTATTGTTTTTAAAATATTTTTCAAGCATGAGTTCTTTAAATATGTCTGAAAAAAAGAATGTGCACCACAACCACAATTACAAAAGATTAGCCTGTTTGCAGTTAAAACATGTAAATAATTCAGCATTTGTTTGTTTCCATGTAGTATTCTGTGACTAAATTGCCAAATGAAATTAAAACTTCACAAATAAATAAAACATAAATTTAGCTTACACGTAAATCAACTGTGCACTTAAACACTGAAACAATTAAAATCAAAAAGGTTTCTATAAATACAAAAATCTTTAGCGATTAACTGCTTGCATGCAGCTAATACAAAACTACCAAGCATTCTCTTTGGTGTAGTTGTCAATCTAAGAAAATACACTAAATGTAAAAAAAAACAAGAGTTTTCAATTGAAACTGATTTTTATCTGTGTTCTGTACACCGGGTGATCAGTACTGTACACAGGGGGTATTGATCATCTTTAACCCGGGAGCTTGGGTTGGATAATTTTTTTTTTTTAATGAGCAAATAAGATATATTAAAAGTTGTAGTGACACCTAGTAAAAGTGGTGAATATTTTAGAAGGGAAAAATACTTCATTTTCAGGAAATTAAATCCATATGTAAATTTAAAATGACCCTGTTATATTATGCAGCAGCTGAAATATTGCCTGCTGACTTTTGTCGGTCTCATTAATTTTATTGTTAGTTTGTCATTTATTTCCCTAACAATACCATGCATGTTTAAAGTCATGTTTTAATACTTTATGTAGAATTTATTGGAATATTTTGTTCTTAATATTTATTTCTGTTATTACAGGAAGCCATTGGTGAACTATTGCATTTGAAAAATGAAGCTGTTAAAGAAAATATTGCTCTTAAAAAAGAACTTTTGCTACAGAAAGAAAATGCTTCAGTTAAATCACTATTAAAAAAATTTGAGCATAATTACAGTCCAAAAGAATTTAAAAGTGATGAAAACAAATCTGTGACAGAAGTCATGCTTTCCAGCTGTTTGAAAAGTTTTAATTTAGTTAATATTATTGGTGTATTATGGAAGAGTTACAATGAAATTTCTATAAACAGTATTTTAGACTGGCTTAGAAAGCAAAAGCTACTTTTAGAAACACAGACTATTAGTGCTGGTGATAGTTCTTTCAGAGATGTAATTAATAGGATAAATGCTTATATTGAGTTACTTCAACTAATGTTAAACAATCCCAAACTATTTTCTCATGTAATTGATGAAATTGCTACTGTGATATGTTTTCTTTTATCTAATCATGATAGTGAAAATCCACATTTTTCAGTTCCTGAAGGTGTAAATGGACAATCAGTTGATAATTCTTTATCAAGAATAAAAAATGAAAGTACTAATTTTAGTTTACCAATGACTTTAAATCAAGATTTTGAACACATTAGAAATTTATTTTCTGCAAATCCTAGACCTTTTTTGTGCAATACAGTTCAAGTAGCAGTTAGTGATCCTGAAACATTCTCTATATCACAGCATGTGCAAACAGATGACGAAACTTCTGAGCAGAATTGTAATTTATTAATTTCTGAATTGCGGCAATATATTGTCCATTTAGAAGAAGACAAAAATAATCTCCATGAACGAGTGTTAGAATTAGAAGAACAAGTATCTAATTTTCAAGAACAGTTGAATGCATGTATATCAACTTCATCAGTATTTGTTCAGACTGAAAATATTCAAAATGAAATTTTGTGTTGCAGTTCTAATGCAAATTTAAAATCATCAATTATACAAACTGATAAATTTGATTGTGATTGTAATTCACAGTTGCAGAATCTTCAAGTTTATATTGATATTTTGGAGCAAGAGAAAACAGAGTTCCAACATAAAATTCAAGAATTACATAGTAAGATTGATAGATCAACTACCTCATCACTGACCCAAACAGATCAATATGTTTGCGATTGCAATGTCCATGAACTTGAAGCAGGTATATGTATTTTAGAACAGGATAAAGCAGATTTGGAAGAAGAACTTTCTCATTTGAAATCACAAATGGAAAAGCCAGTATCATCTGTATGTATTCAAACTGAAGAAGATTCAAACAGCTATGATTTGTTACAGTCTAAAATTTCAGATTTACAACAAATATTGAACTTTCATGAAAAAGAATACAATGACACTATCCAAGAATTAAATGAAAATGTGAATAATTTGGAGAAAAACTTAGCAGAAAAAGAATCTATTATCTGTGATAAAGAAGATAAAATCCAGGCTCTAGAACATGAATGCATAGAGTACAGGCAAACTATTGAAAGTTTAATGGTTGAACTACAACAGATAGATGATATAAATAAATTAAAAGGAGAACTGCAGCATAGTGAAAATTATATTAAAGAAAAGGACGGTATTATACATTCTTTAGAATGTGAACTGAATAAATGTAAAACTATTGTAGATGATTTAACTACAAAAGCACAACAGGCTGATGATTTGATTAACCTGAGAAATGAATTAGAAAAGAAAGATTGTACTTTACAAGATAAAGAATATGTAATACAGTCATTACAAAATGAAATTGAAGAGTATAAATCTACTATTAATAATTTGCAGGAAGAATTGCATAAAGTAAGTGATTTAAATAATTTAAAAGAAGAAATAAAATCTAAAGAATATGTCATCCAGGAAAGAGAAAATATGATAAGTTTTCTGCAAAAAGATCTTGAAGATTATGAATCTAATATTCAGACTTTGAAAATTAAGCAAGTTGATGAAATAGAGAGCTTAAAAGAAAAATTAAAATTGAAAGATGCTGAAATTCAAGAGAATATATCCACAATACAATCTTTAAAAAATGATCTGGAACAGTATAAAACAGTTCTAGAAAACTCAGCTGTAGAAACACAGCAGACTGCATTTAGTTTGACTACTGACACTCAGACAGAAGAAGAGTTTTGTGAATCAGAACTTCTAGAGATGAAGACATCTATATTTGAAAAAGAAAAAGAACATAATGCTTTGCAAAGTCAATCCTTGAGAACTATAAGTGAATTGCAAGAGAACATACATTCTTACGAGGTTTTAATTTCTCAAAAAGAATCTGTGTTAAATTCCCTGAAATCTGAACTTCAAAATTGCAAAAATCAAGTCAAAGATCTTACTGAGGAATTAAATCAGTTGAAGGAAACTTCATTTAGTGCTAGAGATGAAAGTCAGTTTTTATGCAATCAACATGAGTCTGAAATTGAAAAATTAAAGTCATGTATAAATGATAAAGAAAAAGAATTTACTGCCGTTCGAGATAATTTAAGCAGTAGCATAACCAATCTAAGTGAAATACTGCAGTCTAAAGATGTGCTAATAATGGATAAAGAAGAAACAATACAGACATTAAAATTAGAACTTGATGAAACTAAAAGGAATCTTAAAAAATATCTGAATGATATAAAGACTCTTAAAGCAAGACAAGATTATGCTAAAGATATTGACACAATGGAAGTAAATGATTTCACCATCTTAATGAATAATTGTAATAGATGCAAAAGTGCATTGAGTGGCGAATCTACTGACAATGATTTGAAAAATGAAGTGCGGGTATTGCAAGACAAGTTAAAAGCTTTAGAGATGGACAAAAATCAACTGTTGTGTGTTTTGAATGAAAAAACCCAAGAATGTAGTTCTTTGAAAGCTGAGGTTCATAAACTTACTAACATTGTTGCTTCAGAAAAGCAAGCTTTGTACAAATTGCAACAAGATAATTGCTTATTAAAAGAAACAAGAGAGAATTGTGATCCTGAACTGACTAAAGAAGCTATTCAAAAATTAAGTGGCATAATTCGAGACAAAGATTTAGAAATTGAATCTCTAAAACAGAAAAATGTTACACTGACTACTTTAATCCAAGATTCATCTTCTGTTCCTGATCATTTGCAGTCTTTGATAGAAGAAAAAGAAAATTTGTCAAAGCAAATCCATGTATTTAAAGCTGATAGAGATAAAATTATGGCTCGTTATAATTCAATTGATAAAGATTGTCGCAATCATGCTGCTGAAGTTAAAAAATTACAGTCTGCACTTTCTGAACAAAAGGAAAAATTTGATGTGTTAGAGCAGAAACATTTCTCTGTTGCACAGCAATATGAAGAGAAACAAAAATCTTTAATCAATACTCAGAATGAAATGATAGCTCTCAAACAACGTGTGTCTGATTTAGAACAACAGCAGGTTGGCATCAAAGAAAAATATGGTGAGCTTTTGAATAAATTCAATTCTGATACAATGGTGCAAATAACTAGAGATGAGCTTGATGAGAAAAACACCCAAATAGAACAGTTAATGGCTGCTACTTCAGACAAAGATCATCTTATTCAAGAGAAAGATTGCTTGATCCACGATTTATCTCAACAGATTAAAAATCTAAAGTTAGAACATGAACAGCAGCAAATAAATATATCAAATCTTCAAGTTAAAGTCGATGAACTTACTGCTAAATTGAAAGAACATGAAGATTTAGTAAGTAAACATCAAAATGAAAAAGAAACATTAGAAATGCGATTTCAAGACAAAAATTCAGAATTAAGTTTGTTGAAAGACATGAATGAAAGGCTAAACATGAACCTTAAAGAAAAAGAATTCACCATACAGTCAATGACTGATAAAATATCTTCCCTCTCTCACTATATTTCTAGTGATCATACATCACCAAAAACTCTAGATATTAATCAAATTTTAGCTGACAGTGAATCAATGTTTAGTAAAGCTCAATCATTGTATAAAGAAAGGGATGAAACTCTTTTAGCCCTAAATCAAAGCAAGCAAGAAAACCAATCCCTCAGAAATGAAGTAAGTGATATTTCAATCATTTCTCAATTCTTAAGATTTCAAAAACTTTTGCAATAACACTTATTTATTTTTTATTTTAAGAAAATCACATTTTTTGATTAAATACAAATTGAAAATCTTTCATTGGTTAAAAATCATGCATATAAAAATAAAAAAACTTTAGTTATTGGTAGTATGATTAATAAATTTCATGTTATTTGTTTGTCCTTTAGATAAGAACAGGTGATTGTCCATTTATTATTGATAGTACTTTTAAGCAGAATTGATTGGGCTATTTATTGCAAATAAAATGACCGATATTTTGATTTTGTAATCATTATCCATTATTAGGATTGCACTGAATATTCAATATGTATTCGGCCTAATCATCATACTATAAAATATTCGGTTTGGCTGAATATGAAAATATTCAGTTTATCGAATATTTGGTTTGGCCCAACATAAAAATATGCCTAACTGAATACTTAAAAAAATATTTTTTTAAACTTTACTTCAATTTTTAACTGTCAGTAAATAAAGATATACAAAATAATTAAATAGAATCATATTTAAATAAAAAAGATTGCTTTTACATTATTTATTTGCTGTTTGAATATAGGACAAAATTAGAACTCGCCAATCGTCGAGTAATACTGAAAATTTAGCCATTGACTTTATTGCCACCACTCGCCAAATTTAACAGTCACACTCGCCAATCGCGATGATTGAATGGAATATGCAATTTTTTTTCGCTGTTGCTCAACGAATTTCACGATTTTTTTCTAAAACCATTTGGCGGATTTTGAGATTTTTTTTTTTCTCCGAAATCGTTTGATGAATTTTGAGATTTTTTTCTCGAAGCCATTTGACGATATTCGCAATTTTTTACCCGAGACCATTTGCGAATTTTGTGATTTTTTTCTGCTATCAATTAACAAATTTCACAGTTTTCTCCACAATTGTTCGATGAATTGTGCACTTTTTTCTCGATCATTTGACGAATTTTGCGATTCTTAAATAAATTTCGTGATATTTTCCCCGATATCATTTGACGGATTTCGTAATTTTTTTCCCCCGAGACCATTTGATGAATTTCTTGAATTTTTTCGTGATAGTTTGATAAAAATAATTTTTTCCCATAATAATTTCTCAAAATTCGCTATATTCTTCGTGATTGATTGACAAAATTAGTGATTTTTTTCGCAGTCATTTGAGAAATTTCACGATTTTTGCAATTTATTTCCCGAGACAATTTGCCAAATTTCCTGTCGTAATTTCTTTCCCGAGACCATTTGAAAAATTTTGCTATTTTTTCCACAATCATTTGATGAATTTCACAATTTTTTTCCTGAGACCGTTTGACGAATTTCGTGATATTTTATCAAGCATTTGTAAATTTGTTACTGGCCAGTACTTAAAAAAACTGGCTAGTGAAAAAAATCCATGTACTTGCCAATGACCAGTGAGTAAAAAAGTTAATTTTGACCTATATGTTTGAAAAATGTCTTAAAAAAATAACTATTAATGGCAGCATTCATAGTAATTAATGTGTATAATTGCAAGTTCCTAAATATTGTCTGTTTCTTTCTGTTATAAAAACAGAGTGTTTCTAAATAAAATGTAACAAACTTTCATTTGCAATAATAAGCTTGAAGATAAATAGTTTTTGTATCAGAAAACCAGGTCCAAAATCCACTTACTCAGTTAATAATACAGTGTATCTCACTCCAAACCGAACTTGGATTTTTGTCTGTAACTTTAACAGTAATGAAGATATTGTAACGATATTTTCAAGAAACTCATTTAACTTTCTATGAAATAGGATGACATGAAGAGAAGTGATGGAAATTGTTACCATTGATCTCGAAACAACACTGAGCTAGACATTCCATAATTCAGAATGCAGCTGACAGCACATATACTGTGTCACTCACCAACCACAATTCAGTCACTTCCAATGATGTCATCACATTTCATACAAGCAAAGTTTTAATATACTGAATATCTTCATAAAATATCTTCATTAATGTTAAAGGGAAATGAAAATTGGGAACAACTTGTAGTGAGACATCCTGCATTTTTGTTTGAATCAGTGGATTGCGATGCTGGGTTCCAGAACAAAAAATATTTGTCTTGACTGCATTATATCCCCTGAAACTTTGTTCCAAAATTTTAGGAACACCTTATATGTTTTCAACCTATGAAAATATTTGCTCACTCCAGACACTGCTTTCTGGTTCACTTAAGAACTTTCTTGCTAAATCAAAAAGAACCAGAAAAGTTATTTTTGCTGAGTTGTCACCATTTAAATAGATTTTTTTTTACTTTAGTCCTTTCCTGACAAATAAACACTATATGACTGTAAAATTTGTCTCATAATTACTTCAAAATTTCTCTTCGATTTAAAAATATGTTTTATAATATAAATTTTTTTATTCATTTATTTTAATTCATAGAAGTATTTGTGTTATACCATTGGACCTGTGCGAGATTCTTTGAGATTATTTTTCTGATATGTTTTGTCATCAATTTTTAATCAAAAAACATATTTTAATGAAACATTAGTGTACAATGTCTAAAACCTGTTAAAAAATCTTTCGTATGGTACCTCATTCATCATTGTGTATTTTGTATGTGCATAGAAAAAGGAATGTGGCATCAGAAATAATATATATGATTTCAAACAAAGTCTTTTAACGAAAATTCAGTATGCAATGTCAGATATAGGCAAAAAATCCTATCCAATGATACCTGATTCATGGTTGTGTATTTTGTATGTGCATAGAAAAAGGAATATGGCATCAGAAATAATATATATGATTTCAAACAAAGTCTTTTAACGAAAATTCAGTATGCAATGTCAGATATAGGCAAAAAATCCTATCCAATGATACCTCATTCATCGTTGTGTATTTTGTATGTGCATAGAAAAAGGAATGTGGCATCAGAACAGGGGCGTAGCGAGCGGGGGGGCAGGGGGGGCAGCTGCCCCCCCAATGTTTGGTAAAAGGATTCAGTCGGCTTATCAGCAGATTTAATTAGTGTCTCTGTAGTATGTCAGTAGGCCGATTAAAAAAAACAATTCGGAAAAATTCTGGTTGGTAGGACTTTAAGTCTTCAGAATGCATTTCACTGCAACCTTACAATCATATGGCAAAAGGTAGTCGGTAAATCAATAGATAGGTTATGAATAAAAAAAGTAATGGTTTCAATAGATCTATCTGTTCAGCCGGTATGAAAGTCACGTTTTCACATTTTTGAATCACATAAATAGCTAGTCGGCCTACCCACTGAAAAAAATGATCATGTATAAATCTTGTCTGCAGAGCCGGAAATGTTGGACATATACTATACCTTACCCACACATGGAAAAGCTAAGTCGGCCGTAGATACAGAGGCCAATAGGGGAAAAAATGAATATGATCTATTGACTTGAAAATATCATAAATTTGTCCTACAGCATCACTCGCAACTTATATAGATAAAAACTAACAATATATAAACTAGGTCGACCGAATGCGAAAGTCGCTTAAGAAAATTCAAGAAATTTTATACTTGATAGGTTCTAGAGTAGGTTCTAGCAACGATATGATGTTTACGCCCTTTGGAACTGTTTTAGGAACGTTTGGAAAATAAAAACGAAGAATTTTTAAAACTATTTAAAAAAAGAAAATGAATAAATTATAAATTTAAAAAATATTCGTGCATTTAACATTTAATACCTAAAAAACTTCTTACTTTTTTTTAAAAAATATTTAATCAGCAACAGAAAATATCTTCTTTATAAGACAAATCTTCACACGTATTTTCTTTGACATGTAAAGCAAAATTCTTTCCAGGCCCAGACCACTAGGGATAGATACAGAAAAGGTGTCAGGTCTGGTGTAGATAAAAGTCTTTTGTTATGATCTCCAGATAATCCTGTAAATCCAGTTTTGCACTAATTTTCTGAACTATACATTGTCGGAATTCTACAACTTCCGACTTTCACAATAATATATTTCTGAAACTTATAGAATAGTCCAGTAGAATAGCATTTTACCTTGCAAAAATTCGGGTAACTCTGATTTTTGGGTATGTTGTAAAGGTTGACCCTCTAATAAAAAAAACAAATTTTCGTCCTTCTAGACCTTGTGCGTTTTTTACAATATCAGAAAACCAAAAATTTTCGGCACTTTTTTCGATTTTTCTGAAATAATTCGGTTTCAGTGCATTTTCCAGAAAGGGCACATACACCATTTTGTAGAGGATAAAATTATCTACAACATGCATTATTCATGTTTGTAAATTGTCCAAATAGAAGGAGAGATACGGAATGCGGAGCCGGAAAATAGGGTTAAATTTGGAAAAAATGCAAAAATCCGCAAATGACGTCAGTTTTTGCTCAATAACCCACTTATAGTGCATTTTAGAAACAAAACTATCATAATAAACTTTTTAGAGCATGAGATAGTCTACAGTTTCATTTATTAGATAATTAAATATTGGTAATAGACCTTAAAAATCACAGCAAAAAGATTTTGGGCGAAAACAGAATAATACCACCTGACAAGTTATTAATTTAAAAAACGAGCTTTTATTTTTGATATTGAAAACACGATGTGGTTAATTAATTATAGAATGCACAATAAATTAATCAACAAATACATAGTAAGTATTATATAGTTGCTTTGTCATATATGTTTCCATTTTCTGCTGCTTGGCCCTGGTAATGATGCCATTGTCTCAGATACTTCATCATCCGTCTCTGTACTTGACTCGATTGGTTGTTCTAGGTCATCAAAGTCCTCAAGGTCCAGTATAATATCAGGACAGTTACCACATAGTTGGTTGTGGCATTTCACACAGATAACTGAGCACTTCAAGCCGGATTTTCTACAACTTCACTTCGTATTGCAATCTTTTTTGCATTGGCAAGATATGAAATCGAGTAGAGTTTGAGGGGCGTGTTCGTTCATCATGGTTACTGAAATGAGCCCATGACCACCCCTCTTCCTGCCCCATTCGAGAGGATCCTTTTCGTTTCCCAGCCGTGTCTGAACTTGTAGGTATGTTCGGAATGCATGATATTCAGTAGCATTTCGAGTAGGTGGTAGTCTCGCTAAATTTAATTTAAAATTGTTAGCTGCTCTAGCGAAGCTGACATACCGCAATACATTCAAGTTTTGGCCGGGATCACCTCCATACAGGGCAAGAAGTACAGCTTCTGTGGCTTCAACAAGTTTGTGCCTCGCTCCATTTGAATCTTTAAAGATTTGAACTTTTTTGTTCAGGGATGGGTTCTGAAGAATTCTGCAATATTTCATTTTCCCATGGGTGTAGAGCGCAGAAGTGGTCTCGCAACCACTTACTGCATGAATTAAAAGAATATTTTGTGCAACTTCCTTAAACTTGAAACACTTGTTGGAGTAGATAACATCAGGCAGTTTCCCTCTCCCGGTCCTTCGGAAATAAACATTGTCTGGAACTAGAGAAGCAACAAGAACAAGAAGGTCAATGTCTACACCATTGACAATGACAGCATCCTAATCACGGGCTAAGGATATAGCTGTGTTCTCTGTTAGCACATCTGCATCTTCAGTGGCCTGCTTAGTGATCATTTGTGCTTTTTCAAATTCATTTCGAAGCATAGAAATGAAAAGTTTTTTGTTTTTTTCATTCCCCAACAATTTTTCTTGTGGCATCTGTGGAAACATGGTCTCATTGAACTTAACACCTCAGCAGAAGTATGAATCTTCAAGCGACGAGCTCTTTCTGCACATTTATACTTTTTTAATTATGTGCAGGATAAGTTTCTGATATTTTCTTTATTTTAAACTTTAAAATTGAATTCAAAACCCCAGAAAACAATTCCTCTTTATACAGGTTTCTGTCTTATCAAGTATAATTTTTGGTATTCTTTCTATTTGGACTAAGATTTGCAACCTGAGATACATTTACCATTGACGAACTAACAAAAATATGTGGGTCAAATTAATATAAACACAACAAACCAAATCTTCATTGTGTGCCCTCTTCTCTTTCAATTCTAGCACCCGGGCCACTTGCTCCTTTTGCTCCCACCTCCCTTAGTTTTTGCCTTAGATACTCCTTTTCCCTTTTAAAATTTCTAAATTATGTCTTATTTATCTTTCAAGTATTCTTTTACATTATTCCCAGCTATTAATTTTACTTTTGACTTTGAATTCTTGGCTCAATCTCTTTGCCGCGCTTATATCTACCGACTAGGTTTTTTGGTTAACTTCGCCCCCCCCCCCCACCCCCTCAACTATTCAACAGTTACCTTTTATTGTACATGCTATAATTAATTAATTGCATCGTTTAATCAATATCAAAAATAAAAGCTCGTTTTTAAATTAGTGACTTGTCAGGCGGTATTTTCCTGTTTTAACCATAAATCGTGTGTTCTGATTTTTAGAGTATTATAGATATTTAATGATCTAATAAATGAAACTTGTAGACTACTTCATGCTTTACAAACTTTATTATGACACCTTTGTCCCTAAAACGCATTAAAAGTTGGTTATTATGCAAAAACTAACGTCATTTGTGGATTTTTGCACTTTTTGAAAATTTTACCCTATTTTCCTGGCTCCGTATTTCACCCCCTATTTGGACAATTTACAAACATGAATAGTGAATGTTGTAGAGAATTTTATCTTCTACAAAATGGTGAAAGTGCTTTTTCTGTACAACGCACTGAAATCGAGTTATTTAATAAAAATCGAAAAAAGTGCCGAAAAATATTGCTTTTTTCGATATTGTAAAAAACGCACAAGGTCTAGAAGGTCGAAAACTTGTTTTTTTTTTATTAGAGGGTCAACCAATGCAACAAATCCAAAAATCAGAGTTACCCAAATTTTTGCAAGGCAATACCCTTTTTTGCGCTATTTCTACTGGACTAAGAAAGGGAGGAGACGGATTTGTCCTGTCGGCGCCGAAACGTCTGTGCCTCTACTGAATTTTTTTTAAACTCGGCTCCTTTGGTTAGATGTTTACCGATACAAACTAAAAAAGACTAAGAGTGTGTTACTATCCTCGCGACAGCATAACATACATGTTCACTTCTCTCTATCATTCTAAACACATGTGTTTTCACAAATATAACTGTACGATTTTCTCTTATCAATACATATTTTCTTTCTTTTTCTCCAGTAAAGTTCTTGGTAAATCTTTTAAATAATTACTGAGTTATATCTATAAGAAACATTTTAGGAATACAAAATCATATATTTTATTTTTAATTATCAATTATAATTAATCAGTTAAAATTAATTGCAAAAACTATTAATTAAGAAATAATGCGACAGATTGACTATTTTACATTACTCGGATTTGAAACATTTTTGAGTCGGCCAATCTTGCCTTTTGCCCCCCCAAAATTTTTCTTTCGCTACGGCACTGCATCAGAAATAATATATATGATTTCAAACAAAGTCTTTTAACGAAAATTCAGTATGCAATGTCAGATATAGGCAAAAAATCCTATCCAATGATACCTCATTCATCGTTGTGTATTTTGTATGTGCATAGAAAAAGGAATGTGGCATCAGAAATAATATATATGATTTCAAACAAAGTCTTTTAACGAAAATTCAGTATGCAATGTCAGATATAGGCAAAAAATCCTATCCAATGATACCTCATTCATCGTTGTGTATTTTGTATGTACATAGAAAAAGGAATGTGGCATCAGAAATAATATATATGATTTCAAACAAAGTCTTAACGAAAATTCAGTATGCAATGTCAGATATAGGCAAAAAATCCTATCCAATGATACCTCATTCATCGTTGTGTATTTTGTATGTGCATAGAAAAAGGAATGTGGCATCAGAAATAATATATATGATTTCAAACAAAGTCTTTTAACGAAAATTCAGTATGCAATGTCAGATATAGGCAAAAAATCCTATCCAATGATACCTCATTCATCGTTGTGTATTTTGTATGTGCATAGAAAAAGGAATGTGGCATCAGAAATAATATATATGATTTCAAACAAAGTTTTAACGAAAATTCAGTATGCAATGTCAGATACTATAGGCAAAAAATCCTATCCAATGATACCTCATTCATCGTTGTACGCTGCATACTAGTTGAATGAAAAGGATGTTGACAACAGAAATAATATATATCAGTAGACTCATGCGAGGATTTTGTAATATTTTTTAGCAATATCTAATATTTTTAGATGCAGGTTTAAACTTCTAAAGAAAAATTAAGGATAAAAATATCTGCAATCAACATTGGTCAAGCCAGAATATTATCTCATTTATTCCATGAAAGTTACAGTAAAAACTGATCGAAGATAGCAAACTGCATTAGAGGATGACATCATCTGTTTCAGGAAAAACACGAGATAAAGAAAAATAAATTGAATACATATAAAATATAATTTAATGTAATATAACAAAGCATACATTTTGGGCTACACATGAAATATGACTGCTTCGATCGATCAATAGTGTCTTTTTCTTCTAAAAATTTTAATTTAAATTTTGCTTTTTAATCATAAATATAAAATAAACTCATACGGAGGCATCCCACTTTGTCCTTTTTGTACTATTTATTATTATTTTTTTAATAATCATTGTTAAACACAATATAATGCGGTATTTTATTTTTGTGGCAACATTGATTTGAGAAAAACCTTTTATTTCATTTATGAAAACGATGCAGATTTAATTTTTTATATCCTGTAATTTTTAATCAAAAAACATATTTTAACGAAATGTGAGTGTACTATGTCAAAAGTCAGTTCAAAACCTTTCGAATGATACCTCATTCATTGTTGTGCTTTTTGTAAATGCTTAGAAAAAGGGATGTTGACAACAGAAATAATTTATATAATAATATAAAGTAAAATTGTTTTAAATTTCATCTTTTAATAACTTTAAGCCTTAAATATAGTAGTATTCGTCCAGATGAATATTTGACCTTTGGGCGAATCGTTAGTACTTGGCTGGTCAAATACTCTGCATTTGGTTTACCTGTGTGCCGAATATTCAGTATTTGGCCAAAATGACTATTCAGTATATGATACATCCCTATTCATTATATGCTGGTGGTGTGTCCTGGACATTATGTAATTTTGATTTTAAAATACATTAAAACAACTTACTATTTAGTGAAGGAAGTTGCAGTTTGTTTTTAATGTTTTTAGAAGGCAATTTGTTTAATCATTTGCTTCTTCTCAACAAATTTACCATTTAATTTCTAACTAGATCTTTTTTGTTTATACCCTAGTTAATTTGCACAATTAATTTATTCATTAATTTGTAAAAATTGTGCCCCCAAAAAGTTATTTGTAACAAGCCAAATTCCAGTGATTTATAAAGTCATCATACTGTATGCTAAACATTATAATTCATAATACTTGCTGTAAAACCTGAAAAAATAAAATCGTATAGGACAAAAATAAAATCAAATTTAAGTAGGTTTCTATCTTAGTAGGTCTATTGTAATTATGTTGTACTTGTTTTGCCTGAACCATGAAATTTTTCTAGTTTTCATGCAGTTTTTCTAGTTTTGAGCAAGTTTTCATTATAAACAGGTTTTGCTTTGACAGGTTGTACTGCATAAAGAAAATTATTGTCAGTAATGTAAAATTTACCTTCTTGTACACCAGCAATTCCCAAGCTTTATTGTTACACAATCCACCTTAAAATTTAAAAATTTTTTGAGATGCACTTAATAGCTAAGTATATATAAATCCTTTTTGTGTAATCTATCCAATGGACAAGATTAACTTTTGTGCAAACCACACACATGAGAACAGTAATAAGTAATACTAATGTGATAATTCAAATTATCATGTGATAATTGAAATTATCAAAACTTTTATACTACATAAAATATATATATATATATATATATATATGTTTAATAATGGATGTATTAGAAAACATAGTTTAAAAGTCAACACTATTTATGGCATTGTTATGCACCAACAGCTGAGTCTGTGTCAGGATTGAAACTATTTTAATTTTAGCCTCAAGCCACTCTCTACACAAAGTTTAATAAAATGCTGTTTTTTACAAAGTTGTTTACCTACATCTTCTTACAATATTTTATTTTAAAGTTGTAACTTGTAACATTGTTTTTATTATATTATTGCAGCAGATAAAATTAATTATACATTTTTTAAGGTCTATCCATTTGTTTCAATGACCCATAGTTTTAGAAATGCTGAAGCTGATCTACACTATTTCACTTTTTTTTTTGATAATTTTTCTGTACTAATATTTTTTATTGTGATCATTAATAAAAATATCATAATTTTTATTATTATTATTATTATTGAATTATTTTTATGTTCACTAGTTTCATTGCTCAGAAAAATCAATGATTTATTATTTCTTAAAAGCCATGAATATAGTTTTTACAGATTGTAAGATAAGATTATCAAAACAAAATCTTTACGACAACAAAAATCGGTACTTTTCAGTTAGCCGGGCGCCAGTGATATATGTACATATATAAATATATATGTATATGCATATATCTGTATATTCATACATATATGTGTGTACATACATGTATGTATATATGTGTGTATGTAGATATTTTTGTATCTATATATATATATATATATATATGTGTATATATACAGGTATATAAATCACTGGCGCCCGGCTAACCGAAAAGTACCCAAAAATCTTTAAGATACAGACTTCAAATAGCAGTAATAAAATATGGAAAAATTTTGAAAAAAAAAAAAAAAAAGAATGTTTATAACCATGAAAATTTTTATAATATCTCAATGGAAATCTTTTATGGTGAATGTAGTGAAAATAATTGGCAACATTATTTAGAAAATTAAAATACTATATATTTTGCTGTACAAAAATAATGTTCAAAATTCTATAGCAAAAATGTTGGTTTTCCAGTCTAATATTTAAAGACATGAATACTGCTTGCATTTCATTTTATTTGAAATTGATAATTACTTTTTTGAAGTAAATAAAAAACTCAACTTTTAATTAAAAAAATGATTTTAAAATAAGGTTGAGTAAAAATTGTTATTAAGCTTAATTAAAAAAAAATTTTTTTTTGAAAATCCCTTCAACCAATATGTATTTCTTTTATTATAACTTTCAACTCATCATGTATTCGAAATATGTAGTATATTATCATTATCATGTTATCGTTTGTAGTTTTACCCTCTGACTGAAATTTTTTAAACAAAATTACTTCAAAAATTGTGTATTTTAAAATTTAGGTACATATATATATTCCCCATGAAAATCACGAGGTATGTAGTCAGAGGGTTAAAGAATTCAAACATCCTATCAATAGTATAAATTGTTTAGCATTTTTTGGCAATGCACTATCCCTACATCTAGAGTTTACTTTTATTACTTGTTATTAATGAACTATTAAAATGAAATAATTTTTGTTGTATTACTTATGACTTATCTTATTATCTGGATATAGCTTGCTTATCTGTATTACATATGTGATTATATTACTCAACACATGGGAAACACAAAGTTAAAAGCTGTACAAACCAAAGAGTATGGAGTGGTGCAAGGATAAACTGATTAACTCCATATTTTTATATTTTATTCTTATTTAGTTTAACACATTGACCACCCAGCCTGAAATTGATTGCTTTTTCGAAATCACTCAAACTACCCATTATGCACTTAATTTCTCATGATTAGCAACTTTTGCCTGCGAATTGTACATGGACTCAGCAACATTGTGGCATAATAATCTGCCATAAGACTGTATGGCATAGAATGGAAGATGAGTCGTGAGACCATATGGACTTATGAGGCAGTCAACATGTTAATGAGTTTGTTTTTCAACTCTTTATGAGTAGCTACCATTTTAAAATTAATTTGAGCTTTTCATTAATAAGAGTGTCATGTTTTGCTTCTTTAATTATTATTATTATTATTGTTTTAGATTCAAAGAATGAAAAGTAATGAAATCCATTTAAAGAAAGAACTGGAGCGCCTTCGTATGCATTTATTAGAAGTAATTAGTTTGAATGTTTTCATGTATTCATATGATTGCTTTAATATTTAAAATAAAAAAATAATATCAATATTCTATAAGTGCATTTTTAATGATATATATATATTTTTTTTTTCTCATTTTTTTTTCCTTTGTAGATTGAAGAAAACTATACCACAGAAGCCTTAAAAGCTGAGGAACGAGAAAAAGAATTAAGGGATGAATTAGCAGAAATGAAAAGGCGGCATGAAATTTCAAATACAGCTATAGTTGATACAAAGTATTATGTAGTTTTCAATTATAATTTGATGCAAATGAATTATTAATTTAATGAACATTTCAATTTGAAGTGTTGAAAAAAATTAGTTTTTCAAAGGCCCTTAATTGAGATACAGATGAGGGACAAAATAATATGAACACCTGTAAAATTTTTTGCAGCATTTCAAACTTGCAGTACATGTGTACCACCTGTAACAGAAGTCTGCCACCTAGTGGTCATGAAAGGGAAGGTATGTCTTTCAACAACATAACTGTCATTAGGTGTTGCTGTCATTCAATAACTGTCAATTAACTGTCATTCAATAACTGTCATTAGGTGCATACATACATAGTTTTCTCTTAGAGATGTTGCAATGTCAGATCTGAAAGACTTACAAGGAGGTGTAATTGTTGGTGTGCGTGCATTTAGCTGGATCCCCATTGATGGAAACATCAAAACATCTGGACGATGCAAGGAGCATGATATCAGCATTTTAACAGTCGTATGCGAAAGATAGTGTCCTCACAGCAGAAAAGTGGATGAAAGACAATAATGAAGAATAAGGATAGACATGTTAAAGGGCATGGTGGTCTGAAAACACAATCGAGAGTTTTGGTTGAAACAGGGCCCTGCAGATGACTTTTAATTTCGGATGTATCTGGGAAACTGATTGCTTGTGCTTTTGGGCCACTATGCACTTCAACACCTGTCTATCCTTCTCTGTCAACTTTGTCTTTTATCCACTGTTCTGCTTTGACAACACAATCGTACTGTTTTCACGTATGCTGTCGTAATTGTTGATAACTTAAATTTTAGACACCCTGAAAATGTGTTGTTGTTTATGCCAGTGAGACTTAAGCTAAATGTGCCAACAATCATGCCTCTTTGGAAGTCATTCATGTGATGTTGATATATTATGTAATAGCTTGGATTAGTGGTAGAACAACAAAATTGTGCAGTTGTGCATTTTTAATCAAAACTATTGTTTGAAATTAGAATTTGGCTGAGATCTTCAGTGATACATTACGATAAAGAATAAAACACAACAACCCTGCACAATTTGTGCATCTATTCTGTTTGGTCAAATCTTGGAAGAGAAAGTAAAATTAAATTAAAATAAGCATCTTACTTAAATGAGGAAGGCAGGAAAAAGGCAGACAGGAAAAGATGAGTTCATAGTTGTAATCAATCCATCTTTATTGAACAATATCACTTGCAGAGGAAGGTAGAAGAATAAGATGGTCACTGTATAAGAACTTTATAAAAATTCCATACTTGTGAATTATTTTTAGATTCTAAAATGTTAATTATCACAATTGGCCATATTCATAGAGATCTCTTGATAAACTAATTAAAAACTTTAAATTACTTTTAAAATCACAAATTTAAACTATAGGCATCATAGACTTAAAAAAAAACAAAACATTAAGTACTTTGAACAGGCGACGATTTCCGAAGATTGATGCAAAGGCCGAACTTGGATCAGACCACACATTTCATAATAGAGCATTATTTAACTGTAATACTGATGAAAATTCCGGGGACGTTCGTGTAAATACAAATAAAATGGGGCTCTCAAAAATGTTTCCATGGTTACTTTAAATTCATTAGCTAATTAAAATGACACTGAATATAAAAGAGCAAATACAACAATTCAAACCAAAGCAGGCCTTTTAATTTCTGCAACAGAAACTCCCATTTTAACCTCAGCATTGATGATGGAAGAAAAATAAAACTGAGTGCTCCAAAAATGGTGCATGTGCATTATGCACAAAGCATAACGTTTTCACAAAAGGAGAGTTTCGATAAAATAGCTGTACTGATTACCAAACTAAGCTTAAAGGAATGACGATCGGGCAAGAGGCAATAATTGAGAAGGCTAAACAGCTAGCATGCAAAATAAAAAAGCTCAAAGTGTGCTGAAAAGAAATAAAAAATACACAAAAATGAAAACAATATGATAGTAATATCCCAATTCAGAGAAAACTATGCATGTATGTAATTCCTAATGACAGCTGTTGACAGACTGATATCCCCTGTGACAGAAAATTACTATGATTTCTGCAGCAAAATCTTTCTGCAGGTACAGTATCTGAAGTCAAGATAAGAGTGATAATAGGCCAAACTACAAAACAGTTTAAATATTCCCCCCTCCCTTTTCATCCCCGTATTTAGAAATCCTCCTTGTGAAATTTAGAATAATTATTTTTTGTTTCTTCGAAGTAACAAATATGATAACTAGGGCACTAAGGCAAGTCAACAGACAAATAAGGCGAACATTTTTTAAAAATATTTTTAACTTTGTATGCTGGAGGGGAGAGAGAAGTAATCATTTCTCAGGATAATTAAAAAAATATATACATATATTATTTATTTATTGTTTATGAAAAGTAGCAAATAGAACAAAAAAATAATTAAAGAATTTTAAATACTTTAAAAATGTTTGTGTTAAGGGGAAAAGAAGCAATAATTTAAAGGAGGGGGATTAGTAAATGAACATTCATTTATTGTTATTTCATAGCAATTTTTTTTAATGTATCTGAAAATTAACATGCAATCCGAATATGGATTACATTTGCACCTAAAACAATGTAAATAATTCAGCATTTGTTTGTTTCCATATAATATTCTGTAACTAAATTGCCAAACAAAGTTAAAACTTCACAAATAAATAAAACCTGAATTTAACAGACATGTAATTAAACTGTGCACTTAAACACTGAAACAATTAAAATAAAGGTTGCTATAAATACATACAATTTTCCATGAAGAAGTGTTTTGCAAATTTGCAGAGCAGGTGGTGTGCGACCGTCCAACGTCCCTATGCCCTTTTCCGGCCTTTGACTGGATTCTTTGAAAGCTGAATTCAGTACCAAAAAATTTAAACTGTAAATTCCACAAATTTAATGCACCAAAAAGAGGGAAGGGTTGGGCTCGGTTGCTCTGAGATCATCGGACAACTGCAGCGGCTTTGAGTTTAATGTTCGTCAATTTACCTAATACATCTATATATATATATATATTTCCCTTATGTGGCGTGGAAATAAGGCTGAATTTCTAGCTTAGCATTTGGTGACAAACATAGTTTCCAGAGCTCAGACCAATGAACAATTTAGATTGGGTAAGATCAGCTCTGCCTCCAACTCCAATATGGCGGTTAGAGCAGTCGAACTCAAACTAGCAATTATTAAAAATAAAATAACATGTACGTAATCCAAATCATTTGAGATGATTACTCATTTTAATTATGAGTAATATCATTAATTTCAAATGAATTCTCAACTCTTATTTAGAGTTTTATTTACTAATTTCAGTCACACGAAAATCAGAGAGAATAAAAATATCAACTGTCTAGATTACACCTACTGCCATCTGTTGCTATCTTGATGAAGTAAAAAATAATTTCTTTTCCAAAAATCTATAATGCAATGATTGATGATATATGTAAACTATCTTCCTATTACGCAGTGTTTTTAAAAAAAATGAATTTAAGCCATGCTATACAATATTATAGGTGCAATGAGTTTTAAACTAATTGTGTTTCCAAGATCATTTTTTCATAGTATTTAAATGATTTATGACCACTAGTAGCACCAACTAAATGCATTTTTAATCGTATTTTCAACGAAGTTTCCATTTACTTTTTTTACATTAAAAAAAATTGTCAATTTCATATGTTAAAATGATTTATGATAGTATTCGTTCTGGCTAGAATTGCTGAAAAACATGAAGAGCGAGTGAAGCATTCCCAATATGAATTGTATCGCAATTCACAGAGCAGGTAGCGAGCAGTGGGTAAAACCCCCTAGTATATCTATAAAAGAACAAATTACTTATACACATAAACAAGCAATAATTACCAAATAGAGCAGCAAACAGACTTTGTGTGAGAAAAAAAAATCACAGGAACTTTGTGGTATCCTATTCATTATTTTACAAACACAACTATTTTTTATCAATATGTCTACATATGGTCTATTTGTTATATATATATATATATATATATATATATACAGAAGCAAATTATTTGTTATATGCTTAAACAAATTATAATTGCAAAACAGATTTGGACAGAGAAGGAAAGTTCCGACAAGCATTTTCTGGTATTTTAGTCTGTGCTTCACACACATGAGCAGTTTCTGCAGTATTTACACAATTTGTGTTTACTTAAACAAACAGTAATACATCATCAATTTTGCATTCTTGCCTATAGCATTTAGCAACCAATCACACCTTCAGTAGCCCAATTTATGTATTTTTTAAATGTCCAATGCCCTATAAAATGAAGTGTATCATGTTATGTTTTAATTGCATGGTATCAGGGAAATTTAAATTATTAAATTCAAATATTTTTATGTAATGTGATTCAATTCCACAATATTATTGATAGTCATTTAGAATTATAAAATATGATATCGGATATTCCTGATTTTCAGCAGTGAGTGTTGTATTCTGTGTATCGCTACCCTGCAATGAAAGTAACAACTCCAAAAAAATTCATTTTGCATATTATTGCACTAATAGGTCTGACTTAGGTGCATCTACAGGAAAAGTATATCTTCTTAAGTGTAGTTATCAGAAAAACCTCTATATTATGCTATATGTCCATTTGCCTCCACAGAAAGGGGACAAATTGTGTGGAGGGATAAATTGACTCAATCGTCCAAACCTTTTCTATGTCTTCATTCATAAGAGTTGTATACTTTTATGGATTCTTCTACAGCTGCATGCAGAGCTATGTTCTATAATTTTATATTACAGTAAAAACATGCAAAAATCTTCTTTTGCTTCTCCTGTGAAATGTTGTATTTTTGAGTTGTGTCATTTTTCTAGCAGGTGAGCTATATATATACATTCAAACACTCACATATATAAATATATTATGACTTGTATGCCAAAATTAGTGAAAAAGATTCTACTGCCTTAAAAACAACTTTGCGTTTTAGTTACCCATCTTACATAGTATAGGGTAAGTCTTGTAATCGTTTTGAAAAAAAAAAAAAAAAATTTGACGGATTTACACGTTTCAGACATTGGGAACTCTTGAAATATTCGTTCTGATAAAAGGTATATGAAAATTTTCAAAATTGTTTATTTTAAGGAGTGAATATAAAAGACAATAAAAAAAAACATAAATTTTGCATAAAGAGTGAAGTTGATCGGATAATTAGTTGCCGAGATATTTGTAATCCTATTTTCCACACTCTTCGATTTTTCATGACCCTGTATTTCATTCAGATTTCAATTCAAAGATATATTTTAATTGCAAATGAGACGCTTAATCTGACACAGTAAATCGTTAGTTAATATGATTATCAATTTTGGAGTTATAAGGATGTTTCTTTTCCGCAATTCAGTAATAGAGCATTTAAAGTTTATGACATCATCAAGCCACGATTTTATTCGAATTGCAATGCATTTTATAAATAGTTTACACATGTTTTATTTTCATATTTTATATTATGCATATCCATGATGGGAAAGTATTACGTTGTCCCCCAAGGACTAGTTTAATTTGGCTTAGTATGTGGAAAAGATGTCCACTCCTGTTTTAAGCCATTAATAAATAAAAACATATGTATAATGATTATAAAATGTATTTTACATATTTTTTAACTGTTTATGTATTTAAGCATTATAAAAAAATTATAAAATTGTTATTTATGTTTTTTTTTTTTTTTTTTTTTTTTTTTTCCATTGATTTATTTTGATTATGTGTATGTTAATTGCAGCCAAAGAGCCAGTATTCAGATTGCCAGCCTTCAAGAACAGCTTTCAATGATAGCAAATCAACGTGATCAAGCTCTTGCTCAAGTGTCTACTCTTGAAGACAAAGTTCAACAACACTCAGCTTCAGTTAGTAAATTGCAGTTAGTTTTAGAACAAATGCAAAGGGGTGAGTATTTTAATTTTTCTGTATCGATTATATTTTAATCTGACTGTCTGTTTGTATTTAACATCTACTGCTCGTAGAATATGGAAAATTGGGCAGCGAAATTAACACCAGTTATTTGCATAAATCCGAGGATCATTAACTCTCATAATTTGAGAATTTTAATTAGTTTCCAATATATTAAAAATTTTTTTGTAATTTTGAATGATATTTCTGAAATAACAGCAACAAAATTTAGTATTCTTTGGTTAGACGGGCGCCAGTGAAATCATGAGAGACGGTAGTTTCTCGAGTGACGCAGCAAAAACCGAAAACCGAAGATTTCTACACTCTATATATACACCTAGTTTGAATTCAAAGGAAAAGCGAAAAGCAGACATTTAATATCTCAGCAAATATGAGGCATATCGTTTTGATTTTTTGATAGCTGTCTTATATCTCCGGTCTAACTCTATCCTGAAATTTATAAATTTCTACATGCAGTAGATTTTAAGATCTGGAAACCCATTTTTTAGTAAAATGGGAACTTTTTCACTCTACATGTAATGGTGTCATGGTGTAAACACTTATCTAGAATTCCGCCCGAAGGATTTTTTAAAAATTAATATATGATACTAATCGGTTTTAGATGAAGCGAATCCACTGATCCGCTTAAATAGGAAAACTCTAGTTTTTTATATAATCCACTTTTAAAATCGGACTATTTTCCTACGAGATTTCTCATAGGAATACATGGGACCAAATCACCTCTTTTGACTGCTCAAACATAAGGTTAAAAATTGGTCTCGGTATACAGTTAAGCTCGGAATAAATTTTAGCATGTAGCTGATGAATTATTTCGACTCATTTTTTCATATGAAAATATATTTTTAATTTGTAATATATATTGTATTAAATTAAATTGTCGCTTATATATTTTTCTTTTTTGTTCAGAATATATTTCGCATTTTATATATCTGTATTTCGTTGTAAAACTATTTAGATTCATTTTTTAAATAGGGGAAATATTTTTTAATTATATGCATTCAATTTTACTGTTATTTATAACAAGGTTTTAATTTTTTAAGGATAATATATTTCTCGTTGGTTGGATAATATATTTCCCATTCCTAAACGGAAGTCTTGTCTGACAACCAACCAACTGTTCTTTGGGCTTGTTTTCATATATTCATACGCGTGCCGTGCATTCCCAGTACTTTGAATTGAAACAGACGAACTTTTAAAAGATTTCATTCATGAAATCAACAGTAAAAAGAACTCCAGTTCAACATGAATTGCATAAGATCATCAGTAATAAGTAGTATACATTTAAAAGAAATAGTCTAATCTATGTTTAATCTGCATAAAACATTTGTAAACAAAAGAGGAAAACCATTACTTTTTTTTCACGGGTAAATTTTATGTTTTTCGGTGTTTCGTTAAAAATCTGAATTTTTGATTTGTCTGTGTAGTTTTAACCATTGTAATACGAAAAAGAAGCATTAATTATAGTGATTTTAAAACTTTTTTGTCTGTTTATTTATTTATTTTTAAAAGAATTTTATTTGTATTATACATTAAGTGAAATTAGTAGTCAGATGAGTCTTTAAATAAAAATACTAAAGTGACCATTTTAGCTTTCGAAGTTTTTATTTTATTGTTGATAAATGAAAAAAAAAAAAGAATGTAATATTGCAGAATGTCTTAAATGTATTTTAAAATTAATTTAATGTGAAAGCATGAAGTTAAAATAAATAGCCATAGATATTATTTTATATATTTAAAATTATAATAAAGAATAATTGTTACTTATATTTAACTTCATTTAGGTTAATATTTATATTTAAATGAAGAATGACTCACTGGATCATTCTGCTGTCACATATTAAATTATAATATATAAATCTAACCTCATATGAATTTTTCATACCTTAAAAAAAAAAAGACTATTATTAACCATACTTCTGTGGATAAAACTTTAATGGCATTTATTTCCCCCCTCAAATTTGTTTGAATAACTTGAAAACGGAGCGACTAAATTTAATCTAAATATTTTTTAATGTAACATCTTTTTCGCAAAAAAAAAAAAAAAAAAAAGTTTTGTTCTAAAATTAAAAATGTGATTCTTTATTGTATTACAATAATTAAAAACTAAACAAATCTAAAGAATTCAGATTACGCAGCACTGAAAAACATATTTATAAAATTTGCCCTTGAATAAAAATAAAAATAGTTTTCCTATTTTTGTTTACAAGTTTTATTGACAGATTTAAAACAGACTCGGGTTATTCATTTCTTTAAAAAAATTATCCTACTCACTGATGATCTTGTCATATAAATAAAGGGGGTGGGTGTAAACAATAAAACATACAATTCTAAAGTGTTAATCTAGTGTATGCAAAATACAATTTTTAACAGCTTACATTTTACACTAATACCAAAAAACAATTTTCTTACTTAACCTTAAAACTTCAAAAGTGATGTTTGTTGAAAAGGGGGAATGTTGCCAAAGCTGTGGATAGAAGTGAATAATGAGGGGGGGGGGGGGAGGCTCATACTTTTTCTCTCTCTTGACACATGCACGTACAAACACACACACACACACACAGATATACAGGGGCCGCGCTTGTCATTTGCCTATGCGCCAAATACAAATACATCATGAAATTGGCGAATAAAAAATTACTATGGTGAAAAGACTAGCGAATAATTTATTGGAAGCTTTTCATTCTTGTAATCATGCTTTGAAACAGGGATGATTTTTTTAAAAAGTTTGTAGTGAATAATATGCAAAAAGAAACAAAAATAAAACGGTACTGAGTTAAAATTTAATCAGCAGTTTTTGGGGTTTTTTTAGTTGGCAACAGTTTAATTTTAATCTTTACTTTAAGGCAGAACTACCAACTCTTCCGATGTTTGGATACTACTAAAATTTAATAGAATTTTTTGCCTTATTTAACCACAGCATTTTGAGTATTAAATAAGGCAAAAATTTCTGTTAAATTTCAGTGGTATGCAAAAATTGGAACAGTTGGCAGCCATGCTTTAAGGTAATACTTTTATTTTTGGATGCAGTATAACTCAAAAAAATTAAAAAAGAAAAAAATGGGCACAATGTTTGGACATGCAGCAAATGTAATGCAGTGAGAAAATGCTTTTTTACCCATTCAATAAAGTCAGGGCTGAAAGAGTTAATGATAAAAAATGTATTATATACTTTCGGCTAATTATAGATAAATTTGGCTAAAAATATTTTAATTTGGCTAATTTACTGGCTAGCATTTTGAAAATCTTAGCACAGCCCCTGGATACATATGATCAAAGTATTATATAGAAAGATAAATTAGTGCATTTTCATATTGTTGGCACTATGTTTCTTATTAAACTGTTTATAATAACTTTATTTATACTAAGAAAAGAAAAAGCCGCAGAAAAAACATTTCCTGTGTATAACTTGTGAAATAAGTGATATCAACAAGTAAATGAAAAGCTTACAGGGTTAAATCCTAGAACAAGCGAGACAGTTGATGGCATTCTTCCATTTGTTTATTAGGCATTGCCATCTGATGATAGTTTTTATTAATGGAAAATAGTCGACAGAATAATAGAGAAATACCTATATTAGTAGTTTTAGAAGCACCACCGGGTGCATAAAGTTGTAAAAAATGAGCATCAGGAACTGTACTCTGCCAAATTGACACTTTAAAATAAATCAACAATTTCTTCATCAACACTATTTTAAAAGAAATATGCCCATAACAAGAGTTCCATATCCTGTACCGTAGATTTGGCAATTTTTTGTTAAGTGATCAGTTGCAGTCTTCACCCTTTTGGGTTGCTTCTTTGAAATAATATTTTTTCTGTAGATGAACAAACATTATTGAAAAAACAGCATATGTTTACATTAGCAAATTCACGCAAAATTTTTCTAAATATATTAACATTTCTTTTAAACGGCTTGTTCTGGAATGAACTAATATTATGTAAATATATTTTTGTGCGTTTTTAACACTTTCCAACCTAGTTTAAAAGTGTTTATGACTTCGGTTTGTCTGCACGTCATCTAACTAGCATAAATATATTTGGATTGCCCTGAAATTTTTGCGTGTTATTGTCGTTTACTATTGCATGTTCCCTATTTCAACCAGGGCCGTAGCTAGGGGGGGAGGGGTCAGAACCCCCTGAAAAATTTTGAGCACCCGTCCCCCCTGGGAAAGTTGGTAAGGCCGCCAAATGAAATTCTGTTTCAAAAATCCAAATGAAACTTAAAAAAAATTGAACTTAGTTTTGGGGGCTCTTTGCAGTTTTGCATAAATACTAAATTGTAGTATTTGTTTAAAAACTGCAAATAAGTGCTTCAACAGGTGCGCATCCTATCTGCACATACTCAGAATTTGCAACCTTTTGCTGATGCAAACATTGACTTTTGCATTGGTTATATACTGAAATTTTTCATTTTGCAGCATTTTCCATTATTAGCACAAAACAAAGTTATTCTAATGAGTTATAGCCAGTTTAAATACAAGTGGTTTTAACTTTTGACTCGACCCAAAATAATTTTAAAATGCAAAATACACCCTTGATTATACCACCCTTGATATTCACCCTTGAAACGTAACAGGCAGTCTGTTTTTGCCGCTAACTGAGTGTGGCTGGCTATCTTGTCGTGCCAGTCGAATCTCATCACTTACTTGTTTTTCTTAAATAATTATATGTTTTTGTTAAAGATTAACCTGTGTGTTCCTACTTGATTCTTCACCATACACACACACCGTCTGTTCCTTTTCATAAGAATACAGCATGATTCTTCAAATGTGAGTGGCTAGCAAACCAAGCCGCCATAATGTCAACAAGTAAATGAAAAGCTTACAGGGTTAAATCATAGAACAAGCGAGATGGTGGCGTCAAATTTGGCGAAGCGATAAATGAATTTTTCTTGCTACCAGTTTGTTTACAAAATTTCTTGTTTTTTTTTGCATGCAAATTCGTATTGGTGGCACAGTGTTCCTTATTAAACTGTTTATAATAACTTTATTTATAATAAGAAAAGAAAAGGCCACAGAATAAAAATTTCCAGTGTGTAACTAGAGCATAATTATGCTTGTGAAATAAGTGATGATATTGTGGCTGGTTAGCTGTATCCTGAACTGTTTATCCAGAAACTTTAACTCCATGTTAAACAGGAACTATATTAACTGTAATTTTAACTTTAATTTTATTGTATGACGTTTTTCATACAACTCAACATGTAATGAGTTACTTTTAGCTGTAACCGCAACGTAACAGGCAGTCTGTTTTTGCCGCTAACTGAGTGTGGCTGGCTATCTTGTCGTGCCAGTCGAATCTCATCACTTACTTGTTTTTCTTAAATAATTATATGTTTTTGTTAAAGATTAACCTGTGTGTTCCTACTTGATTCTTCGCCATACACACGCACAGTCTGTTCTTTTCATAAGATGACAGCATGATTCTTCAAATATGAGTGGCTAGCAAATTAAACCGCCATAATGTCAACAAGTAAATGAAAAGCTTACAGGGTAAAATCGTAGAACAAGCAAGATAGTTGGTGGCGTGGAATGTGGCGAAGCGATAAATGAATTTTTCTTGCTACCAATTTGTTTACAAAATTTCTTGTGTTTTTTGCATTTATATTCGTATTGGCACAATGTTTCTTATTAAACTGTTTATAATAACTTTATTTATACTAAGAAAAGAAAAGTCTGCAGAATAAAAATGTTCAGTGTATAACTAGAGCATAATTATACTTGTGAAATAAGTGATAATGTCAACAAGTAAATGAAAAGCTTACAGGGTTAAATCATAGAACAAGCGAGATACTTGGTGGTGTCGAATTTGGCAAAGCGATAAATGAATTTTTCTTGCTTTTTCCCATGCCCAATTCACGAAATTCGTGATTTTCTATGCTTGTCGACAAAATTCATAATTTTACAGACCCAATAGACATAATTCATGATGTTTTCCTACGATCTATGGACCAATTGCAAATTTTTTCAGTGTCTGTTCGTTGTAATTTGTGATTTTTCCATGCCCATTCGATGAAATTCGTTGTTTGTCCATGCTCAATCAATGAAATTCATAATTTTACGCGCCTTATCGACAAAATTCGCGGGTTTTTTCCAGTGGTTTACAAAATTCAAGATTTTATTTTTTTGAGTGATTGACGAAATTCACAACTCCGGAATTTCTGATTTTGGCATCTCTGGTTTCTGTCAATCGATTATTGAAATTTGCGTTTTTATTTTCTTGCGACAAACTGGTGAAATTTGTGATTTTTTCCATGCCCATTCAACAAAATTCGCATCCAGTCGACGCAATTCATAATTTTATAGACCCGATAGACATAATTCATGATGTTTTCCTACAATCTATGGACAAATTGCAAACTCTTTCCGTGACTTTGTTGTAATTTGCGATTTTTCCATGTCCATTCGATGAAATTCGCAGTTAGTCTGTGCTCGATCCATGAAATTCATGATTTTATGTGCTTTATCGACGAAATTCGCACGGTTTTTCCTGTGGTTTACAAAATTCAAGATTTTTTTTACTTTTTTTGAGTGATTGAGAAAATTCACAACTCCGGAATTTCCGATTTTGGCATCTCTGGTTTCTGTCGATCAATTATTGAAATTTGCAGAGTTTTTTTTTCTTGCGACAAAATAGGGAAATTTGTGATTTTTTCCATGCCCATTCAACAAAATTTGCATCCAGTCGACGCAATTCATGATTTCATGCACCCGATTGACGAAATTCATGATGTTTTCCTACAATGGACAAAATTTGCAATTTTTCACGAATTATTAAGGAAATCGAAATTTCTGGATATGTTGGCATGTATGGTCTGCATGGGCAACGAGTTACCCATCACAGGCCACGTTTAGCCCACGGGCAACAGGTTGTGCATCCCAAATCGCTACGCAGTCTGGCTCATTCGACTCGATATCAATAAAACTTACCGAGTTTAGTTCAGAGTTTCACCACCAGGAGTGCTTTCTTATCTATGGTTATATGGGCCCAATCACGACGAGGTATGGCTCATTCGACTCAAAATCAACAGCCTCAAAAATTTCAGTTATGTTCATATAGAAAAGATAACCCCTGGCAGTGGCAGATGGAACTAACAGATTTTGCTGCCAACTCGAGTTCTATGGGTACCTTCACGATGCGGTTTGATTAATTCGACTCGACATCGACAGGACTTATCGATTGTAGGTACAAGTTTCCCCACCACGGGGCGCTTTTCTATCTTGAGTTCTATGGGCCTGATTACGACAAGATTTGGCTCATTCAACTGGATTTTGATAGCTGTACAGATTTCGGTTATGTTCGTATAGAACAGAGTGCGCCCCCTGGCGGTGGAACGTGGAACTAAAGGATTTTTCAGCTAACTTGACTTCTTTGGGTCCCATCACAATGCAGTTTAATTCATTCAACTCGACATTGACAGGATATATCGATTTTAGTTTCAAATCTCACCACCAGGGGCGCTTTCCTATCTCAGGTTCTATGGGCCCAATCACTATGAGGTATGGCTCATTCGACTCGAAATTGACAGCCTCAATGATTTCAGCTATGTTTGTATAGAACAGAGTGCGTCCCCTGGTGGTGGAAGATGGAACTAACAGATTTTGCAGCTAACTCGAGTTCTATGGATCCCATCACAATGCAGTTTGATTCATTCAACTCGACATCGACAGGATATATCGATTTTAGTTCCAAGTTTTGCCACCAGGGGGCGCTTTCGCATCTCGTGTTCTATGGGCCCGATTACGACAAAAATTGTCTCATTCAACTGGATTTCGATAGCTTTACAGATTTCGGTTATGTTCGTATAGAACAGAGTGTGCCCCCTGGTGGTGGAACGTGGAACTAAAGGATTTTTCAACTAACTTGAGTTCTATGGGTCCCATCACAATGCACTTTGATTCATTCAACTCGACATCGACAGGATATATCAATTTTAGTCTCAAGTCTCACCACCAGGGGGCGCTTTCCTATCTCGGGTTCTATGGGCCCCATCATTACGAGGTATGGCTCATTCGACTCGAAATCGACATCCTCAAAGATTTCAGCTATGTCTGTATAAACCAGAGTGTGCCCTCTGGTGGTGGAAGATGGAACTAACAGATTTTGCAGCTAACTCGAGTTTTATTGGTCCCATCACGACGAGGTATGGTTCATTCGATTTGAAATCGACAGCCTCGAAGATTTCAGCTATGTTTGTATAGAACGGAGTGCGTCCCCTGGCGGTGGAACTAACGGATTTTGCAGCTAACTCGAGTTCTATGGGTCCCATTGCAACGCGGTTTGATTCATTCGACTCGACATCGACAGGATACATCGATTTTAGTTCCAATTTCTGTTTCCAACTAGTCTTCATTTCTGCATTCCAGTTCAGACCCTTCATCCTAAGGCCCTGCTCAAAACTGTCAGCTGGCCCCTTTTGGGGCCCTCACTATAGCTCCCTTAAAAATCGTGCAATTCACTAGCTTTTCTTTCTAGCAACTTCCAAGGACTTCCAGCTACTACATGAACAACACAAAATTTTCTCAGACAAAACCCGGTCCCCCTGTAACCTTTTAAGTTTTTGTGCCCTAAATTTTTAATAACTTGCCTCCTTTTTCATCGATGATCTTCGTTTTTGGGGCCCCTTTCTCCATTTAGTTATTCCCTCATTTCTGAATTCCAGTTCAGATCCTTCATCTTAAGTTCTTGTTTAAAACTATCACCTAGCCCTTTTTGGGCCCCCTACTATACCTCCCTTAAAAATCGTCCAATTCACTAGCCGTTTTTTTCTAACACCTTCTTAGGACTTCCAGCTGCTACATGAACAACAACATTTTATTCTCAGACAAGACTCGGGTCCCCTGGACCCCTAAATTTTTAATCACTTTACTCTTTTTTTGTCTGATTTTCTTCGTTGTTGGGGCCCCTTTCTCCAGTCAGTTATTTTTCCATTTCTACATTCTAGTTAAGACCCTAGGGTCCGGTACATGGCCTCTTGACGTTTTTGTTCCATAAATTGTAAATAACTTGACTCCTTTTAATCTGATCTTCGTTTTTTGTGACCTTTTTTCCATTTAATTATTCCACCATTTCTACAGTCCATTTAGGACACTGGCCTGAACCCGGTCCGGGACCCTTGAACATTTTTGTGCCATGCATTTTCATCCCTCTAATTATGTTACTCTCTCGCTGCATAACTTTAAAGTTAAGTCTTGCACTCCTCTCCCCGGGCCACCACCCTCATATTTTTATTGGGGCCCTAGGGGTCTTTTTTAGCATTTCTTTAAAATTTTATTCTAATGATTAATTTATACCCTATGTTTAGTTTCGATTAATTGACATTTTCATCAATAACCTCAAAAAAGTAATGATATCAGTACAAAAACCCTTAACGGGTTAAAAGTTGTGACGCAGCATTTTCTTTTGGCTCTAAGAATTTTAAATATGGGTCTTAAAAGCAATGATATCGAATTTGAGTGACGCTATGTTAATAATATTTTTAAAAATCATCATTTTCTTTTTAGTTTTATTTATATTCACAGGTGCAATTATTATTTTAACATGAAAAAATATATAAAATTTATTTGCTGATGCTTTTTCATTCAGATCTCTCAGGAATTCAAAATATGGGTTTTAAAAGAAATGGTATCAAAATTTGAGTGACACCTTGACGTGAATTTAGTAGGATTGTTTTAAAATTCAATTTAAATTATTTTTCGTTTGTCTTCTAAAGTATATTTACACATACAAACAATACTTTTAATTTTTCAATACACTGTTAAATATATTACTTTCACCTATATTATGTATTGAAATGTATTTATTTCAATAAACTGATTTATGTTTTGTGCCACGCTATCCAAAATCATAAGTAAAATTTATGTAAATGATTATTTTGCGTCATATTATCCAAACAAAGAGAAATGTATGCAAGTGGATAATATGAAAAGAGAAATGTATGCAAGTGGATAATATGACGCAAAATAATCATTTACATAAATTTTACTTATGATTTTGGATAGCGTGGCACAAAACATAAATCAGTTTATTGAAATAAATACATTTCAATACATAACATAATATAGGTGAAAGTAATATATTTAACAGTGTATTGAAAAATTAAAAGTATTGTTTGTATGTGTAAATATACTTTAGAAGACAAACGAAAAATAATTTAAATTGAATTTTAAAACAATCCTACTAAATTCACGTCAAGGTGTCACTCAAATTTTGATACCATTTCTTTTAAAACCCATATTTTGAATTCCTGAGAGATCTGAATAAAAAAGCATCAGCGAATAAATTTTATATATTTTTTCATGTTAAAATAATAATTGCACCTGTGAATATAAATAAAACTAAAAAGAAAATGATGATTTTTAAAAATATTATTAACATAGCGTCACTCAAATTCGATATCATTGTTTTTAAGACCCATATTTAAAATTCTTAGAGCCAAAAGAAAATGCTGCGTCACAACTTTTAACCTGTTAAGGGTTTTTGTACTGATATATATATACATATACATATATACATATAGGTGTGTGTGTATCTATCTATATATATATATATATGTGTGTGTGTGTGTGTGTGTGTGTGTGTGTGTGTGTGTGTGTGTATATATATGTGTATGTATATATGAAGGGTTGGGGCAAGAGAGTGCCAAGCCACATTTTTGAACTTCTGAGATATTTCAATTTGAAAATTTGATCAAATACTCAAATCAAGATATATAACAAAAAGTTTTTTTGCCAATGTCTTAGTAACATTTGAGATATTCTGAGTAACAATATGGCATTATTTTAATGATATTACTATTAAGTTTTTTGTAAATTAGCTATGTTCATTAGGGGCATAAACGTCTGGGCAAAAATGAAACCTGAGATATACGCTGCCACCAAGGGACATTATAAACAAATTATATGTAGAATATTATAATTTACAATATTAAGTAACAGATTACAGTGTTAGATTTATTTTACCAAAAATGTGGCTTGGCACTTTCTTGCCCCGACCGCCTCATATATAAATGTATATATATATATATATATTTCACTGGCACCTGGCTAACCAAAAAGTACCCAAAATTCCTCAATTTTTTGGAAAAAAGAAAAAAAAGACATGAAGAAATAATAGTATATTTTCTACCTTCCGAACTGATGAACAAATGTATTTGATTTTGTTTTGTTTGTATAGATTCATTTAATGATTTTTAGCTTACAATATATAATGTAAATGATAATGTGACTTACTTCCACATTTACTATAATTATTACCAAAAAGTTGAAAGATTACAATGTTATTGATCCATATGAAATAATATTTATTTAAAATGTATATGAATAGAATGTGACACAGGGAACATGGAGTTTTGAGCATGAAGTCTAAATATATGCACCGGATGTATACTGAGATTAAAAGTTTTTTTCCAAACTATAACAACCAACACTACAGAACTAAGGTTTTATTACAAATCGTCTCAACCAATGAAATTTTATTGCCCATGTATCACCATTTTCTTAAAAGGCATTCTGCTATAATTGCATCAAAATCACATAACTTACAAAATGTAATTTTAGTAATTTTCAGTTAATTTATCTTGTAAATGTGATTTCTTGCTCATAATGAGAAATAAAAATTAGATTACTTTTTTTCCCATAAATCGAACAATCTCATACAAAGCAAATGCAATGCATCGAGTTACTATACAGCTAGTTTATATAATTAAAATAATTGCTTATTTTAGTACTCTTAAAAATTTTATTTAAAAAAATGAAATTTAAGTTTTATTTGCTTTGCTTTGCAAGTCAGTTTTTTCCTAAATGTACTTGGGTTTGGGGGCTTCGCTGCCTTTGGCAGCGTACGTCTGTATGGACTATGCCTGCTCTGGTTTCGAATGAAATGAACCTTGAATTATTGCGCTTTTTAAATTTGACTCAGATTAAATTAAAATTTTTAGCATCATCTTCCCCATTGCTACAGGAACTGATTTGGAATTCTTTTAACTTAAATTTTATCACGACAATAGGAGTTGTTTCCATTTCAGAATTTTTTTTTCCAAAAATCGTCGTCAAACTTGGAAAAATGCTAAAAATTGCTTTAAAAAAATTGCGAAAAATTAAAAAATTGCAGAGAACAAAATTTACTATAATTGCGCTAAAAGATTGAAACTAGGTTCATTAATGTTGTTGATATTTTGAATTCCATGCATTTCGAATATAATCTGAAGTGTGCATTTTTAATTACTGTATATACTCACGTATAAGTTGAGGAATTTCTGACAACTTTCGGCAAGCAAATTGGGGGGGGGTCGACTTATACACAAGTCAATTAAAACAACAGAAAAAAACAAAATTCTGGCTTTTTATGTGTAAGAATAATAAAATACTAGTTAAAACATACAAATAATAATAATTTATCATAAAAAAATATTTCATTGATTTGTTTTTGTTTACTTACCACTTTTTCGCATTGGTGAATCTCTCCTACCATATGGAGCGTGCGTTTCTCTCCCATCTTTTCTTCGGATTGGCTTGATTTTATGCAAAATCAAAGTAAAAACTTAGGGGGTCGATTTATACGCGGGTTTTTGATTTTTTGCAGAATTTGCATTTAAAAGTTAGGGGGTCGTTTTATATGCGAGTATATACAGTATTTTAATTTTAGAATAATGTTGCTTCAGAAATATCTGCATAATGTTCTGTAGAAATTCATTCGGGCAAGGCTTGGATTGAACTTTTATCTTATATACCAGGCATTTGTATCCATCTTTATTTAAATGTATTGTTCTATTATAAATATAGTGATAATAAATTAATAATATAGAAGTACAGTTGGACCTGTATTTAACAAATTCGTTGAATCCAGTAAAAAGTTTGTTATTCGGAAAATTCATTAATTATAAAAATTCACCTATTAAAATACAGTAAAATATTCATAGCAGACACTCCTGAATAATGGACATTTGTATTTAGCATACACTTTTTCAATCCCCAACATCTAAGTATTTGTACAAACCTCTGAGCAGTGGACACCTCCAAATAGCAGACAAATTCAGTGCTCTCAAGGTGTCTATTATTCAGAGGTTTTTCTGTATTTTAAACTATAAAAAGACAATTTTTAAATTCATAAGAATTAAATATCATACAAGAAAGTAATTAATAATACTTAAAAAAAATAACTTATATCTATTTGTTTTAGTTATTTTATTTGCCAGGAAAAAAAATGTATAAGAAGCAAGATTAAGAAAGTAATTTTATATATAAAATTAATGAATTTTTTAGTATATTACTGTATTTATTATAGCAGAGTAAGTTTAAGCATAAATTACTACATGCATCCTTCAATTTAAGTACTGAAAAAAGTGTTAATTTTGTCTAAGAGTTTTTAAAGTTTTCTCTCATAATGTGTCTAAAAAATTTTACAATGCTCTAAAAACCTCTTCAGGAGTATTTTCTTCAAACTGTAATCCACATCAGATTGTACAATCATGGGAAGGTTTGTTGATTTGAGTAAGATGATCATTTGCATCTTCATCTTCTTGAGCATCATAAAATGTGTAAAAAGAAGGAATAAATTTGAAATGTCTAGACATACTTTTCGAAATAGGGTGAAAAAAAAAAAAATCTATCACAAAAAAAAGCTTGTTAAATAAAGAGTGCATTTTGTTATTTAGAGGTTATTTTACAAGGAAATTTGTAAAATTTATTTGGTTCCAATGAAAAGTTCATAAAATAGAGGAATTCACAAAATAGAGGTTCGTTAAATAGAGATCCGACTCTATTTAAATTATAAAGGCACTTACTATCATACATAACTGTCAGTTCTTCTGAAATTAGACAACATTTAATTTTTATCTTCTGCTTTTCTGCTCAGAAGAAAAAAAAAATCTGCTTTCCTCCCCCCTTTTTTTAATGAAAAAAGTATATTCAGCAATATTTGAAGAAATATCAAAAAGTTTTTTTTATTGACTTCCTTGCGATTTGTTAAAATTCAGTAGCACACAAAACAACTTCTACTGTATATTGTTTAGAATATAGGGAAGGAAAAATTAAAAAATTTTTTGGAATTATGTACTGTTGAAGTTGTAAAACTTCATAAATATGCTAAATTGAAATCTGTCTCTCGCATGATGCTTGCAGAGGATCTTAGAACAGTAAAAACCATTAGTTTGCTTTTTTAAAATGTAAAATTGGAAAAAAAGAAAGAAAATATGTTGCTAATTTTGGAATTGTTTAAATTATAAAAATTAACTGATCATCCATTTGATAACAATTCTAGTTGTAATATAAATAATGAAGAACAAAATGGTACTTTATCTACTGAAAGGAAAGCAATTTATCAGTTGCTTCTAATGTTTATTTATTTATTTATTTATTTATTTAAGAGTTTCTATAAAAAAATAAAATAAAATTTCCATTTGTTTTTTGAAAAGAGAAGAAAAATTTTTTGTTTCTTTTCTTCAGATTTTAATAAAGCTTACTTTGTTTTCATTTTATATAGGAGTAATGAATAGAAAAAACTTTTTCTTTTTTCAATCTATATAGTTACTTTTACCTTTTACTTACCCATCACATGTAGTATAGGGGAAGTCCTGTAATGGTTTTAAAAATCGAAAATTTTTTTTTGAAGGATTTACGCATTTCAGATGCTGAAAATTGCGAAAAACATATTTTTAGAAATTTTTTTTTTTTTACCGTCCGTCTGTCTGTCTGTGTGTGTGTCTGTAAATGCTCTATCTCCCGAAACAAATTGAGATAGAGACTTGAAATTTGATATGTACGTAGTATGTAATAATGAGAAGAAGCTTATTGAATTTCAGTAACCTCGATTATCCGGAACTATTTTTTTCGTTCTCTCGAAATATTCGTTCTGATAAAAGGTATATAAAAATTCTCAATTTTTTTTTTTTTTTTTTTTTTTTAAGGAGTGAATATAAAAGACAATAAAAAAAACAAATTTTGCATAAATAATGAAGTTGATTGGATAATTAGTTGCCAACATATTTGTATCACATTTTCCACACTCTTCGATTTTTCATGACCCTGTATTGCTTTCAAAATTCAATTCAAAGATATATTTTAATTGGAAAAGAGATGCTTAATCTGACACAGTAAACTGTTAGTTAATATGATTATCATTTTTAGAGCTATAAGGATGTTTCTCTTATGCAATTCAGTAATAGAGCATTTAAAGTTTATGATGTCATCAAGCCATGATTTTATTCGAATTGCAATCAATTTTATAGGAGGTTTACACATGTTTTATTTTCATATTTTATGTTATGCATATCCATGATGGGTAAGTATTACGGCGGCCTCTAACGACTAGTTTTATTATAAAATAGTGTCTCACAAAATCTGATTTCTTAAAAACTGTTTTAGAGATTAACTTTTCTTTTCTTTTCTTTTTTCTTTTCTTTTTTCTTTCCTTTTCTTTTTTCTTTCCTTTTCTTTTCTTTCTTTTCTTTTTTTTTGTATAGGGTCATTCCACATCAAATCAACCAAAAATTTTCAATATTCAACCTGACCATTTCAGATTTTAATGAAACCTTCAGGAATCATTCTCCCTGATGATACAAATGAGAATATACTTTTATAATTTTTTTTATCTCAGTAAATTTTCATACAATTAATTTTTTTAATTTCGAAAAATCATCATTTTTTGACTTGTATAAATGTTTTTAATTTATAATATCTCAAGTTCTATCAGGTGTAGAGAGTTGTTTGACCCCCCATTTTAAGGAGAATTTCACAAGTTTTAATTTGATGTGCAAGTTGACTATGCTTGGTTAAAAAAGGTTAATTTAATTAAAAAAAAATTTTAAGTGTTTTTTAAAAATTTTGATTTTTTTTTTTTTTTTTTTTTTTTTTTTTTTTGTATTATAATCTTTTAATTCTGAAAGTTTTAGAGTGGGATCTCAATGGGATCAGCAGTTATAAAAAAATAATGTTTAAAATGAATAAAACAATACTATCTTTAGCACAATCATAAAGTTGGCGAGGTGACAACTTTAAATACGAGCCTCAACTGGTGTTTAACATTAGTTTTTTTAACATAACTGCTGATCCCATTGAGATCCTACTCTAAAATTTTCAGAATTTAAAGTTTATAATATTACAAAAAACATTTTTTTTAAATTTTTAAAAAACACTATTTCAAAAATTTTTTTAATTTAAAATTTTTAAATTAACTTTTTTTAAAACAAGCATATTCAACTTGCATATCCAAATTAAACCTTATAAAATTCTCTTTAAAATGAGGAGTCAAACATCTCTCGCCTAGTAGAACTTGAGAAATTCAAAATTGAAAACATTTATACAAGCCAAAAAATGATGATTTTTCGAAATTAAAAAAATTAATTTTATGAAAATTTAGTGAGCTAATAAAATATTAAAAGTATATTCTCATTTATATCATCAGGGTGAATGATTCCTGTAAGTTTAATCAAAATCTAAAATGGTCAGGTTGAGTCACTGGTTGATTTGACATGGACATTACCCATAGACCTTGGCAGTTAGGAATCCACTAACATTTTGTGACTTCTTAGTGAGTACAAGTGTATTTAACCATGCTAATTAAAATTTGAATGTTATTGAGAAGTTCTCTTAATTGGTTTTAGAATAAACTAGAATGTAATTTAAAGTTTATTAAATTGCTCTCTTAAAAGAAAAAAATCCTCTTTAGTTTTAAGGATCATATTTAATATACATATTGCTTTATTCTTCAGGTAATGAAAGAAAGATCAAAGAAGCAGGAAAGAAATTACTTGCAGAGTTAGAAAAACAGAAGCAGCTGCACAAAGAACTTGAAGAAAAGTTGCAGGCTAAAGAAGTATAAGATTTTTTAGTTTTAATTTCTATTTTTTGTATTTATATATATTTCATTTTTATTCTTTATATATATATTATTTTTTATGGACGTTTCAGAAAATGAAAATTTGACTTTTATTTAACTGATTAAAAAAAAAATTCTTTTTTGATTTGTCAAGCAAAAATTTGAAAAATCAGTTGTTTTTACCACAAAAATTTAAGGAAATAACTTCCTAAAGTATTATGAATTAAGTCATCATTTCTCTATTTTTATATTGTAAATATCCTAAAATTAGTTTATCTGATAAAACAATTAAGCTATATGCCAAAATATAATTTTTAGATTTTTATAATTTATTTAATAATATAGATCAGCGCTTCCCAACCTTTTTTCTTACACGTACCCCTTTCTAAGACTTTTCATTTCGGCGTACCCCCATTTCTCATAAACACTCCCCTCCCCCTCCACTCAACCTTATAACGCAAACATGTTTTTTTTTAGTAGTAATCTTCTTATCACAACAAAATAATAAATCGACACAAATTACATTGGCACTAACCTTTTATTTTTTAACTTGCATTTGAAAATTAACATTGCTTTTTATAATATTAGCTAAACATTAAAAAAATTAATATAGAAATAATTAAAAGAAATTTTAGCTATCTTACGATGATTATTAATATCAAACTTTTCTCATTATATACAAATAATCAAAATTACTTTTCATACTCTCAATGGGATCCTTGAGCTTGTTTCATGGAACTGGGTTTCTTAAAATTGGGTTCAAACGAAGAGAAATATTGTCTCAAGTCAGGAGCAGCGTAAAGCTTATTGCAATATTTGTTTTTAATATACGCATAAGACGAAAATGCTCTTTCGACAAGTTCAGTATTTGTGAAAAGCAACAAGTGTTTTATAGCCTTATCACTGAGTTCTTGGTATTATTCTTTTACTGCTATCCTAAAAGCAATAATATTTCTTTGGTTGAAATCAGATTGTAAAGAAGAATCAGTCGAAAGTTCGATCAATGTTTCTTTTTCAGAAAGTGATAAATTTTCGGCTTCTTGTTGAAAGAACAAATCATTAAATTGGTTTGAAATCCAGTTATTTTCACAACTCTGCTTCGGAAAATATTGCCTGAACGACGTTTTAAGTCTTGTTAAATGTGCCATTATAGAAGATTTTACTTCTTCTTATAATTTTAGCTCGTTGTCAGATAAGAAATTGTAAAGTGTTTCAAAAACTTCTAGCTAGTGTTTTTTGATGCATGATTCCCAAAAATCTAATTTTTTAATCGTAGACTCAATCTTATCAGATACCTTAAAAATAGTTATGAAACTGTCCTGTAATCCTAAATTAAGTTTATTTATAAGTATGCAAGCATTTGAAGCCATTCTTTTTCATGAAATTTAGAGCTCAGCTCAAAAGGATGATCTTAAAAAAAACCTTGAATTTCATGCATCAATTCAAATAATCTTTCAAGTACTTTTCCTCGCGAAAGCCACCTCACCTCTGTGTGCAAAAGCAATGTAGTATGCAGGCTGTCCATCTTTTCACACAAATATTTAAATAGTCTGGAGTTTGTTGAGTTGGCCTTAATAAAATTAATAACTTTGACAGCTTGGTAGAGTACTTCCTTCAATGAGTCTGGCAGAGATTTGGTCGCTAGACTGCATCTGTGTATACAGCAATGGTTTCACGCTACATGAGATGCAATTTCTTTGATTAGACCGCGTAACCCATATAACACCCAGACATAGATTTTCCACCATCAGTGCAAACCCCACAGCAATTGGCCCAATGAATTTCTTTTTTACAGAAATAACTGTGAATGTGAATGGCATTAAATATATCTTTTCCTGTACATCTTTCTGTGAGAGGATAGCACAGTAGCAAATTTTCTTCAAGTACATTATCATTCAACTATCTTGCAATAACAAGCAAAATTGACAGATTGGAAATATCCGTACTCTCATCCACCTGAATTGAAAAGTAGGGACTCTTTTTTTTATTCTTTGAATTACAGTATATTCAATATCGGCAGACATGTCACTAATCCTTCGATCAACTGTATTGTTTGAGAAAGGAATATTTTTAATTTTTTTTCATATGTTCCTCACCAAACATACATTCGACAGTATCTTTGATACAAGGATGTAACAAATTTTCAGCGATTGTATGATGTTTACCACTTTTAGCAATATGATAGCATATTCTGTACGATGCTTCAACAGCATTTTCATTGTCTTTATTTGTAGACAACACGTAAGATGTGACATTAGGGCCACTTGATAGTCGCTGAAAGAAACTAACATACTTCTGTTTGTACATTGGATGTTTTGTCTTTAAATGGCGCATTAATAAAGAGGGTTTTATGCTACCGTTAGACAATAGCTCTCCACATACAACGCATAGGGGTTTTGGTAAATCTTCCCCTCCCGTGAATGAAAATCCATATTTTAAGTACTACTCATTACTATGTTTTCGTTTCTTTAATGGTGCACTGATGCTTTCAGTTTTATTTAAAGTATTAGGTTTATCACTTACCAAAACAGGCCTATTAACAGCTGCACCCAGGTTGTCTTGCACTTCTAAATAAACAGATTGTTTCGAAGTACTTGCAATTCTGAACTCACCAGGTATAATTTCATTCGCAGTTGCAGTTCTCTTAAGAGTTCCAGTTTTCAACCATTTATTCATGTTAAACACAACACAAAATCACTCATAAAATAAATAAACACTTCAAATTAAATGCTTATTAAAATAATGTAAGCTTTTCTATTAAAATACGTAACTGATATAACTCCACCTATTCAAAAACGAAAATAACGAGCAACTTTTCTACACATTTTAAAAAAGACATTAAGACCAGAAGCTCTGACGTAATTTAGGCATTCTGCAATTATTATTAAAAACGAAACTATGTTTTCGTTTCTTTAATGGTGCATTGATGCTTTCAGTTTTATTTAAAGTATTAGGTTTATCACTTACCAAAACAGGCCTATTAACAGCTGCACCCAGGTTGTCTTGCACTTCTAAATAAACAGATTGTTTCGAAGTACTTGCAATTCCGGACTTACCAGGTATAATTTCAATCGCAGTTGTAGTTCTCTTAAGAGTTCCGGTTTTCAACCATTTATCCATGTTAAACACAACACAAAATCACTCATAAAATAAATAAACACTTCAAATTAAATGCTTATTAAAAGAATGGAAGCTTTTCTATTAAAATACGTAACTGATATAACTCCACCTATTCAAAAATGAAAATAACGACCAACTTTTCTACACATTTTAACAAAAGACATTAAGACCAGAAGCTCTGACGTAATTTAGGCGTTCTGCAATTATTATTAAAAACGAAACAATGAAAAAACAGTGGTGAGAAAAGAATATTGCATAATTATTTATTGAAGTTTTCGGGAAGATGGGGGAAAATATATAAGAACACACATGCAATATGCTTAACAGTAGGCGGAGCTAGTGACATTGCATTATCAATCAATTATTATGTCTAGTGGGCTTTTTCTTTCTTTTTGAATGTGACTGATTGAATTTGCACGTGAGAGTAACTTTTTAATCCAAAACTATCAATTTTCTTTATGTGTTTTCAGTTAAACCATTTTTGCGAATTCCGCCATTACCGATATTATTTTCGCGTACCCGGGTACGCGTACCCCAGTTTGGGAACCGCTGATATAGATGAAAAAAATTTCATAGGTCTACAAATGTCTGTTTTTTTTTAACCTCTAATCCTAATAATATTATAAATGTGATTGTATGTGTGAATGTTTGGCTGAAGTAAACGTCAAAATGGAGGATTTAATGGCCCTTATCTTTGCATACAGATGGATTATAACCCATAAATGAACATAGGGTAGGTACTATTTATTATTTTCAAATATTTTTCTCAATAATTCAAAATTTTATTATTTTCATAGACAATCAATGGATATTTTTCCTGTAAAATTTAATTAACCATTTTACATTGCTAAGCATTATCACTGCCAATAAATACAAAGTCTGGAATAATATTTTCCCCAACAATTAACTTTTAATTTAACAATTTCCTCGTGAGAAATGAAAATAAAAAAGAATTGAAAAGAAGATGAATTGCCGGAATATTTTAAATAAAAATATAGAGTGTTTGTTATTATACATGAAGTATGAATGTTGGTTACGTTGAGAAGAGGTTTACTAGCAAAAATTGTGCTGTAATTAGAAGAAAAAAAGGAACAACAATTATATTATTAAGAAAAGACTTCTGGGCCATGATTTATGAAAAGGATCCTCCTTGACTTGGACAAATATGACATCATATTGGAAATAAAACATGTATTTTCAAATATTCATAATAATACAAGGAACATGAAAATATAATGAAAGTAGATGGATAATAATGTCATATTTAAAATGAAAAACTGAAATATTTTTTATCGCTACTAATTAATAAGCTTAAATGTCAGTTAGATACAGAAAACAGATGTGAGTTTTCTGCCAAAATCCACGTTATGATTGCCAGGTAAAGAAAATTAACAAGAATTATATCATTAAAAAGAGATTTTTCTGGGAATAAAGTGATGTCATATTTGAAATGAAACGAGAGTTTTCAAATATGTTTTTCAAGGAGCGTGAATCAATTTTATATATTAACAATACAAGGATCAGTGAGTGTAGAAAGTAGATGAGTTTCACGCCATATTTAAAACAAAAAATTTAAATATTTGTTTAACTATACTGATTATTAAGCATGAAAATATCAGTTACATACAGATGAGAGTTTTCTGCCAAAATTCACATCGTGATTATTAGGAAAAGAAAAATGAACATGAATCTATTATATTAAAACCTGATTGTCTGTTTGTATTTTGCAACTACTACTCTTAGATTATCAAACGCAATGCGATTTAGTTAACAACTGGTTATCATTGATCCAAGGATGTCATATAAACTCTCAGATTTTAAATTTTGAATTAAATTCCAATATATTATTTTTTCATTTTTTATTTTATTATTATTTTTTTTAAATGTTAACGAAATTTCTCTAAAAATGGCAACTAAGTTACTCCATTTTTTGGGATAAAAGGGAGGAAAAAAAACCAGATTAATATATTTTTCATGCCATTTTCTCATCAAATCTGAAAAAAGAATTTATTTTCAATTTGAATAGATGGTGAAAACAAAATCTTGATTACAGTAAAATTTTCAAAAAATAAAAACATATTTTCACACACATATTCAAACTTTATGAATCAAGTTATTCTGCAGAACAAAAATTGTCTGTCAACATATTGTCATTTAGAAATGAATATTTGTTTCAGCTATCAATTAAACCAAGGAGACAGATTTAATCTCCTTGCATTTAGGTGTACAAATTATTGCTCCCTATTCAGAAGAATTGAATTTAAAGAAAAAACATATACTATTTCCAATTAATTATTTTTGAAGGATGGCAGTTAAAATGTTTCACAAAGTCATTGAAAGTAAAATGGTTTATCAAGTAAAATTGACGTTTGATTTTACCCAATTCGTTGATTTCCATGATTTTATTTGGCTCTCCTTTTTCCATTGGTTGCAGTTTTATTTTCGAGATTATTTGGCACAAAATTTAACTTTTTAAAAACTGAGTTATGTCAAGGCCCCTATAACAAAGAAATACCGTATTGTCTTCTATGAAATGTGATAAAGGGTTAGTTAATTATTTATGTTTTTAATTATCAGGAGCAAAATATTTTGCTTAATTAATGCATTTATTCTTCTTTCAATGTTACGTGAACGAAGTCACAGGTAACAGCTAGTTGTATATATTTTTCTTTTTTCAGTTCCTTTTCATCTTTTTGGTAACTTGTATTTCTTTTGTATCCCAATAGTAAAGTTACAGTATTCAAAACCAAATGTTATTACTGTTTTGATATAAATAAATAAAACATTGAAATTTTGGGGAATTTTTTATTATAAACATGGAGTAAAATCATGAATTATGTCTCTGTAAAATATACTATAAAACCAAACTAAATTGAGCCATGTATCAACTTATTTTCTGAAATCATGAAAATATTTAAAGGATGTGTTGTCAATGTATTTAACTCTGTGAAATCAAATATTTTTTTAGCATACAAGTTTTTATAAAGTATATAAAAGAATCATTGAAGTATCCATTGTTTTCTGTTTTATTGTTGGCAAGCTCTTTCAGTGTTGATGTTAAAGCTCTTTACATTTATAGCATTTCAAAAGTGTGTATAAATTAGTTAAATGTAATCTTTTGTTACAGAAAAATCTATTAAATATAGATTAGTTTTACTATCTTGCATTAATCATCATCCATCAACTTACATAAAATCCATAGTTATATACTATATATAAAACTATTTAAATTTTTCTGCAATTTAAGTTTCATCTGTTTATTTCATATCCTTCTAAGTCTTGGTGTCACCTGTGAGGAACACTAAGTAACACTTTTTAATTTAATTCAAATGTTTCTAGATTTGTCAAAATTAATTCCAGATCTTGTCAGTAGATGAGAACATATTATAAGCATTGATTTATTCACTGAAACATGTTTGGAGCTGTTTTACAATCATTTGAAAATGGCTTTAATAGTCTCATTACTGAGAATGTTATGCATATTTTAGAACAAACTTATACTACAAAATTAATTCCAATATTTTCGATAATGGAAGGAATTACACACAGTAATGCTATTTATTTATATATTTTGCTCTATTTTAAGTCGTTTCTAATATTTTTTTGATATGTTGAATTCAATGTCTTTTCCCTTCTATCACATAAGGTTTTATCGCAAAGTGAGGATGAAGATAAAAAATATATATACAAAAGATCTAAGGGTCAAGAAATTTTATTGGAAAAATATATAAAAGTAAGCTAAAGCTTACATTTTATTAAATTTATTTTGTTTGTCATAGCTACCCACAAACTGAAAACTTTTATAATGTCTTTTCTTCCTTGAAGTTCTATTTATCACATTTTACTCACTATGCTTTGCTCATGCCCACTTCCTATGCGGCAACTAATAGTAGTCTGTTATCGAGCTCATTGGTATCTAATGTCTTTATGACAAAATATTTTTCCTGAGATCAGCTTTAAAAATTACATAAGAAATATCCTCCATTTTGAAGAAACAAATTTTATTGTTGACCAGTATTTTGACATTCATGTATTTTAATTACTGATGCAACTACTTTTTTGGATATTGTTTGTTAAACATATCTGTGCTGTTTGATTTTTGCTGAAATATATCGAAATACACTGCTCCTGGCTATTGTTTTGCTTTAAAATAATTAGAATGGTATAAAGTAACCTACTATTAAGATATACTTTGCACTGCTTTTAGGAAATTAATAAAAATGTTTTTGGTGACTTTTTATGCTAATAGAACTGTTTTCGCATTGTCTTAGAATGTACTAATATTAATTTCAAAAGCTATTTTATAAATTGGCATGAATTTGTTTAAAGTAATTACTATAAACTAGAATTTCTCCAAAGTAAAAAAGATGCTGCTTGTCAGAAAAAATGTTACTTTTATTTTTGTTCTTTCTTTATGATGTATTTTATAAAGTAAATCTGGTTCTATTTAGAAAAAAAAAAAAGCTTTTCATGCTTTTGCATCCCATATATACGATTTTTGACTGTTGTGCCCCAAGAAATTTTAGGTGTGCTATGGAAAATTTTAAATATCATTAATTAATCGATAAATTTTGAATTAATGCAAAAATTAATAGATATTATTTTTCTATTCTCAATGTCATATTTGTGTTAAATGACTTTTTCCGAAATGAAGATGGTCAAGGATAAAAATCGATAGCATCTTCATCTAGGATATTCAACAAAATTTTAAGTTTGGAATATTTCTACTCTAAAAAAGTATAAATAATTTCTGTCCAGAAACAAAAAATCCCTCTCTCCCTCCAAAAAGTATAAAAGTACAAAACTCAGTTGTTTTATTTAGTGTTACACTATAATAAACAGAAAAATAAATAAATCTTCAAAAAAGTTAACTTATGATTTTATTACAAATTATTATAAATTGCTTTGTTTTAATCTACAATCATGATGGTACATTATATTTATGTATTATCTGAAAAGAGTTACTCGTTTTTATTTCTTTATTGTTATCAACATAATTTTAAATGTGCTGTGGAAGATTAGTTATAGGCTGTAGTGTGCCATGAAATATAAAAGGTTAATAAACAAAAACTCTGATCTACACCATGCTTGTTTGACCCATTTAGTTTCTATAATCTTGCCATATCATAGTATTATATATTTTTTTCAGATAGTAAGATATTTGATCTATAGATATATTTGTAATTTCAAGTTCTAAACAAATTTATAAATACAATTTTTAAGCTTGAAGTTGCAGTTTTGCAAACTTAACTTTTGTATATGTTTAATCTTTCCTACAAATTGTAAAATATTATTTATCATCATTTGCAGATGCAACTTGAAGAAAGTACACAAGCTTTAGAAGCTGCTTCAAGACTGAGTGAGCAGTTAGATGCGAAAGAAGAAATGATTGTTCATCTAAAAAATGAATGTAAATGCCTGTTATTTTGTTAAAAAGCTACCATGTATTGTTTTACAATAATTTTGTCCTCAAGTTTGAAATTGTTGATATAATATTTGGTCTAATTTTAACGATGCCATTTAAAACAAATTATTTTTTAAGAAATTTTATGATGGAAAAATATTTTTATCTGTCTGTGACATGGTAGAAAAAGTTTCGTGTTATGAGTGTGGTGTTATCTTTTGGAAAAGTTATTCCTAAACTTTTTCTCTCTCATATTCCTTACTGAGGTTTTTTTATTAATGAATACCTCTTTTCTATTTCATTCATATCTCCAGGCAAAATTTTTTAGTTTTCTTTGTTAGTAAGGTTAACTAAATAATCAAATAAACTTAACAATATTTATAGGCTTTTATTTTTGATTTTGCATGTTACAGTTTCATAACTGCCAATCTTTCTCTTTTTTTTTTTTTTTTCAAATAAAATAAACATATTTTAAACCAGAAAATTTACTTAATGAGTGAAATCATATAAGTACCAAATAGAAACAAGACATATTTTATTAAATGAATTTTCTGATTTGAAATATATTTGTCTTGAAAAAAAAAAATCTCGGAGCTATACATTTATTTTATTTTTTGTTATAATAACTGTTTAACATAAATAAGAAAATTAAAATAATTTTTAACCATTAACTGACGATGAAAGTTTACAAAACTATTAATGTTGAGATGCAAGTGCTCAAACATGCCTCTTTATCATTTCAGTCTAATATTTGAAGTTGTTTCAAGTAGCTGATTTTTTGTGATTACATTTTAACCCTTTTTTTGTGTGTGTGTTTTCCATCATTATCAATATTATTTTTGCATATCTCCTATCCTAGAATAGAAACCACTGTTCTAGAGCCTCAGTGATAATCTAATTTGGATTAAAAAGATGATGTTAGAATTGTATGAATAGACTGTAAGACATCACAAAAATTTCAATTTAGCAGACACCAGGCGTCATAATGATGGAAGTTTTACAATTCTGTCTTTTCTAACTGCTATTGACCTACATTATGTAAGAGATTTGGTTATTAAAAAGTCAGTTAGATTAGTGCAATGGTTCTCAATGTGGAGTGTATGCCCCACAGGGGGGACAATTCTAAATTTGTTATTAACCTATGTTATTAAATTCCCGGACAGCTTATTTTATTTTGTTTGTTTTGGAAAAGCATCGTTGTAGACTAAAAATAAACTAACTTGTTGTAGACTAAAAATAGATTTCAAAAATAAAATGAAAAAACAAGTTTTTAATCTAATTTTCAAAAAGTTTCATACAAAATTTCAAATATGAGTAACTGGAAAATTTTTATGAAAACATTTTAATGTTATTTAGACACCTTTTTTATTTTTAAGGAAGTTTTATAGTTTTTCTGATTCCAGTTGTATTTTTCGAATAATATTTATTCAATGAGATCTGTATTTTTATTCACTCTGCAATATGTCACATGAAGAAACTTTTGTATTTTATCTACTTAAGGCTATATCTAAAACTGATTGCTCAGAATACATTTAACCTAAAAAAAGTCCTTCCAGCCTGTACCGGGAGAAAAAGGTAGCTTTCCTATATCTTCGTTTTAAAATTTTAGCTAATGTTACTCGAAAACAGCAAGCTAAAATACAAAGAAACAGTTTACAAAAAATTCTTTAATACTGAATTTGAATAAGAAACTCGCCAAATTATTGAGCTATAGCCAAGTTGGCTTCATTTATAAAAACTTATTTAGGTTGCCATATTTGGCTATATTTCGCCAAGTGTCGCCAAGTTTGGCAAGAATTGGGCGATAACGGATATAAATATATAGTTTATGCGTATGATTGGGAAAATGATTACAACAATGAAAGAAAATAATTTGCGAGAAATCGCATTCACTAAAACTCAGAAATTAATCGTTGGTTTTTTGTAATGTGCTGTCTTGTTTCAAAATGTCTTCCACCCTAGAATTTCAAACTCTATCTCAGCCATTTTTTAAGACAGAGGTAAAACAAAAAATGCTCTGAAATCCTTGTATCAAGGCCTAACACTTAATTAAAAAATAAATTTTAATTTTCAAGTTTTTTGTAGATTAATTTATTTTTGAAATTTTTAATAGCCACTATCTTGAAACAAGATGGCAGACCAAGCTGACCAACGAACTCGGTCGAGGCATTGGTGAGCTTAATACATACAATTAGTTTCATCAAAATGAATTTATAAATACGAGCATTATCGTATGACATAGATCAGATATATATATGTATATATATATAAATCAACATTTGAATGGAGGGTGGTTTTGGGGTCTGGGGGTCCTGATCGGTGAAAATATATCGAAATTTTCCAGAATTGCTTTCCTCCAAATGGCTGCAATAGGTAGCTTTATACTTTTTTGTATTGAAAGCTACCTAATATTTGAATGTTTCGTGTTGTTTGTTGAGCTCGGAAAAATATTTTTTCAAGAATCGCCTTAAAATTGATAAAGATGAGAATCTAGAAATGCGTCTTTTGTATTGTGTTATTCATAAAGAGATCTTAGTGTCCAGAAATGTTTCTGTCTGTTCTTAATGGAATACTAAAATCAGTTAGTAAAATGTACTGATGCTTTCAAATTTAGTGTCAAATGTGAGAGTCTCTTCAAGAAATGTTTTGAAGATAAAAATGGAGAGCATATAACACTTTTGTTTCACACCGAGGTAAGTTCGCAAAGAACAACAAAACTCTTCCAGATAAAAAGGTGAAGATGTATGACTGTTACATTTCTAGAATTATGTTAAAAAACCTATTTTTTGCAAAAAATTATCTGTTTGGTAAACTAACAATTTGCGAAATAACTTGTCATTGTTAATGTGCTTTTAGGCTTCTGCCATATGAATGTAAATTTATTTTTCAAATATTAAGAATTCTAAGTTATAGGCAGAAGGGTATACTGATTTTAGAGATGTTTAGGTCTGTGAACAGAAAAAAATTGGGAACCTCTGGATTAGTAATACTCAACTTCTTTTTTAAGACATAATATATTATGAATTGTTAAAACTAAAAAAGAACATTTTTCACTATACCAAGTGAAGTTTAAATAATTTCATATTATATTTAATTCAAAACTCATGATCTATTCACAACAACACAGATATGTTCAAAATCCCTTTTATGTAATTTGCAATACATCTTTAGGGTATATTTTTAGCAGTCAAGTTTTTTTTAATGTGTATATAAATAATAGCTATTGCCTCCACAGAAAAATTTTTTTGAATGTTCAGCAACAAACTTCTAGCTAATCAAAAATATTCTGCAGGCATACATGTATTTCATCACAAGTTTGCTGTTTCATATTGTTTTATGTATACATACAAAATATATGTATCAACACTTTCAAATTTTACTTTTCTTCTTAACTTTTTTTATGTTTAATTTATTAACATTCTTCTTTAAAGTACCATTTTTTAACAGCTGTATGATTATTATATGTGTTCTTGCTTAATCCATATCTTATATTTTTTGATAACCTATTTAATTAATATGTTTCATATCCAGTGTCAAAGACTGAAAGTAAAATCAAATCAACTGCTCGAGAAATTGATACAATTAAAAGTAACACTGAAGGTAAAGTTGATAGGTAAGTTATGAATACCTGCTTTTTTGTATATACAGTGTGTCTCCAGAGGTCGTTGCCAAACTTAACATGTTGGTCTGTCATACCATGACAAACAAGATTTACACAGGAACTTGCGTTTGAAAATGCAAACAGCGACCGCTAGAGGGCGATGTTCATAAGCTTATGATAGAGTGGGAAGCATGATCATTTCAGGCGAGGACGTTGTTGGAGAAGGATGAATCGGTTTCCTAACTCAGAAATGGGTGATATGCATTACGTGTATGGTGTCATGGATGGAAATGGATGCGACGATATGAATGTACCTCGAGTGCTTCCCAAACAGATGTTAGCCAAGTCATGCTTTTTTGGACAATTGCATCACAGATTGTGTGAGGCAGGAGCTTTCCAAGTAAGTAGCTACATGGGTCCCGAATGCACTGCACGCACAACTGTCATAGAGGGAGCTGTGCTACAGGAATTTGAGAGGAACTCTCATAGAAGTCTCCGAGAAAGTGAACTTGTCTTGGGTGTGCATCTTTCCTGCATCATGTGCATATTGTACGAGGACAGGCTACACCCCTACCACGTCCAAACAGTACAGGCATTGTGCGATACTGATTATCCCCAACATGTTGCATTCATACTGGTATTTGCAAAAATGGCTCACACAGCCTGATTTTCCATCGTGAATTTTGTTTTCCAATGAAGCCTCTTTTACACAGGATGGTGTCCTGAACCTGCACAATATGCACGTGTGGATGCATGAAAACACAAGGTGTACATGTGCGCATGCAAGTCAACAACGTTTCACCATAAACATTTGGGCTGCTATTGTCTGTGACATGTTAAATGGCTCTTACCTACTACCTCAACAGAAACACCTATCACACTTTTTCAGAAAGAGTGTTGCCAGATCTGATGGTTGACATTTCAGCAGCTACACTCTGAAACATCTGGTTTCAGCATGATGGAGCACCTGCACATTTTACCAGGACTGTGCGGGAATATCTCGATAGAACATATCCTGATTACTGGATTGGGAGAGGTAGACCAGTTGCAGGGCCACCGCGATCCCCCAATCTGACTCCCTTGGATTTCTACCTCTGAGGATACATGAAATCCATGTTGTACGAAATGACTGTAACATCGGATATCGATCTCGTGGATCGTGGAAGCGACGACATGTGTCCGTGACACACCTGCCTATTTTGAATCAGTGCATCGACGTTGTGAAGCATGCATTGTGGCGAATAGAAGGAATTTTGAACATTTTATGTAAATTAAACCACGTTCTAAAATAAAAGTCATATTAACACCTCTTTCGACATCCTTTCTTTTTCCCCCTCTACGTCTTCGAACATTGCCCTCTAGCGGTCGCAGTTTGCCTTTTTAGGCACAAGTTCCTATGTAAATCTTGTTTTGCATGGTATGACAGACCAGCATGTTAAGTTTGGCAATGACCTTTTGAGACACCCTGTATATATATGTGTATTTGAGTTGAATATTTTATATATCCCTTATTAAGAAAATCTACTTTTGCTATATATACTTTTAGATGTATATTATTCTTTGGTATCATCTACCTTTAAAATATATTTATGATTCTTTATATTTTGAGATTTACTCCTAGGTTTTATTTAATAAGATGTTTTCTATGTATATTTTTTTACTATAACAATTACCGTAAAATAATATTACATGCCATCTTTAATCCTCTAAGTGTTTTGCCCGTATTTTTCCGCTTCACAAAAACAACTTAAATCAGCTTTAGGCAAAAATATTTTTAACAAAATTGTATTTTAAGATATATATAAAAATAAAGAGATATGAAGTGTATTTTAGAAACAAATGGGAAAAGAAAATTTAAATTATTTTAAGTTTTACAAATATTTTTATGAAAATGCAGGAAAGCCCTTAGATGCTCAGAGGGTTAAATAAGAGATTCAGTCATTTTTGTTATATGTACTTGTTAGTTAATTTTTGATTTCAAAGGTATATTTTTTATATATACATATTTATTTATTTATTTTATATGTTTTTTTTATATTTTGCTAAGTCTACTGCATATTCTTTATCTGTGAGTCTGGTAAATGTTACCCACGAGAACCAGGGCCTGGGAGGTATTAAATTACGATATGCTTATTCACCCTTTATACCCTTGTTAATTACCTAAATATTTTTCACCATTATAAAAAAGTTATGAACTAAGAAACAATCATTTGAAGTCAGTTTAATTTTTCCTTTAAAATTTACTTGTTTCATAGATTTTTCAAGTGAATATACCTTTTATTCAAAATTTGCATTTAGGGGGATGTTAAATACAGAATAGCTGAAGGAAAAGCCAATGAAAAATTGCATCATTTTGATGCACTTAATGTAATTTTTTCCCATTTTATGAATGAAAATGTACATTTATGAAGTCATTTTTCACTGCCATTTCACCCTCTGTTTAGGTTTTAGAAATTTCCTGATGACTGTCACTGGAAATATAAATAATATTAATACATGATTTTGCTTTTTTTATTATAAAAAAATGCATGTTTATTCATTTTAATTATTACATTATCTGATATATGATTATTATGATTGTTACAAATATTTTTATCTATAAAATGTTATTTTAAAATTTTCTGCTATTGAATTCATTTGTCTTTTTATACATACAGAGTGTTCCAAACTTACCTGAATTAAGTATTATTTTCAAAAGCTAAAGTAAAAAATGATTAAAAAAAAATCTAAGGGTCAGAGAGACTTGCAGATTAATATACCATGAAATATGTATGGCATGAAAAAAACAATGTTTTCTTTGCAGAAACTGTCTACTGTTGAGATTTTGAACTAATTATTTATTTGATGCTATATAAAATCTTGTGTCATATGGGATATTAACCTAAAAACTGCAAAGCTCCCTGATTATATCATGTTTTACTTTTACTTTGGACTTTCAAAATTTCTTCATTTATTTTTTTTACACTGTTTTAGTGTGTTTATGAAAAGTCTGGTGCTTAGTTACTTCTCTACTCTACCAGGACAAAAATCAGAAGTTATTCATCTCTTAGATTTTAATCAAGACTCATCAGTTTAAAAAAAACACATAACACAGTAAAAATCCGCTTTCAGCAATTGCTGGCAATAGCTGGTAATGTGTGTAAAATATCTTTCATACAGTCCTGTATATGATCTATAGAATTTATACATTCCACATAATACATTAAAATTTAGTTAACATTAAAAAGGCCTATCACAGCTGAAAACACACTTCCATCAATTATCGCTCATAGTCACAGTCTTGTAACCAAACTGTAAATGAACGATGAATGCTTTGCACTCCATAACCTATAGAAAACCTATTGTAGTACACCTCAGTGATGCATATCAATTTCATTATGTTTGTAGTAGTGTAACCTCATTGAAATATACTGCAAACATTTCCCCCCATAGATAATAACATAATGGAATTCTTATGTGTGTCCCTGTAAACAAATTATAAATGCTAGCTTCTCTATACTCTATAGAACACATGTTGTAGTTCACCTCAGTGATGTATATTGATTTCATTATGTTTGAAGTAGTATAACATCATTAAAATGTATCACAAGCAAATTTTTGTTTCCATAGATCATAATGTAACCGAATTCTTTTGTGTGTCCCTGTAAACAAAGTATAAATACTGCACTCTTCATTTTCACTGGTGAACATGCTATAGTAAACCTCAATAACTTACGAGTGTATAAATTACAATTTGAGCATATTTACGAGAGTTAACGAGCAGCCAGATGGCAGACAGACAAACTGAAGTTATAAACACTTTTCAACTACAGTAGAGTCCCGCTATTCCGAACTAATTGGGACCGATCACTGTTCGGTTTAGCGGGAATTCGGAATAGGCGGATTTCATTAATAATAATCAATGAATTGAATTGTTAAGGCATAAATTAAGTGAGGGGACATCTGCGAGTGTCACCTCTATGCAGCGTTGATCGGCTCGTGGTGAACAGGTTCAGTGAAAGTGGGAATGGAAGGGCAATGACCTTCGACCACTCAGCACCCCACCCACCCTAACTATCAATCTGGCTTACATTGGAATTTGTTGAAACAACTTTTACACCAGTGAAAGACTGTCACCTTCTTCCACTAGTCAAGAAAATCCCTTGCTGTGAAGACGCAGAACAAAGCTGTGTTGAGGAGTGTACTACTATTGATGAGAATGGCCACAACAGTACAGAGAAGACATCGTAGGAATGGTCCAGGACTCATCAGCTGAGATCGACTTGGAGGAAAACGAGGAGGAGGTGAATGCTCAAACTGAACTCATATCACACACAGACGCGGCAAATGCTCTTGACCCCGCCTTGCGCTACGTCGAACAACACGCTTCATCAACACCAAATGATGTTATGTTCATGCGGAACATTGCATCCTTAAGTCGATTCAGTGCTCTTCGTAAGAAAAAAATCACTGACTTTACTTCTTAAGTGTGTGTAAATTAGTTATTTTTTGTGTTTAGCAGTGATTAAAAATGATTCTACAGAATTGTATGAATAGGGCCGACATGTACTGTAAGTAACCAGCTTTCATTTCAATTTAGTTTCAGGCATTTTTATCAAGCTTAGGCTCTATATATGTCACGATTTTACTTCTTTGTATAACAATAAATTTATGTTTTTTCACGAACGTCTTTTTAATTTTTCCTATTTTTAAGTTAAAAAAATCGGTAATTTTCCGATCTCTGTTCGGAATAGGCGGATTTTCGGAATAGCGGGGTTCGAAATAGCGGGACTCTACTGTATGTGAAAGTGTTAAAAATAATTTGTTCAAAATCTCATCTGCAGAGGGTGTTTTTGCAGTAATACATGAATGTGTGTAGTAAGCATATAGCTTGCCAACGCAAAATTAGGATCTTGCCAAAACACAATGAATGATTTCTGGTTGTGAGGCTATCATGTGTTTATAGAGGGAATTTCAAATATCTTTAAATCTTCTAATTATCTTTTCAAAAATCTCCAGTACTGAAGAACATCACCTGGAAGGAGGAAATAGCAGCCCTTTCTGCTGATGTATTCTTTTATGTTGTATCAGGTCTAATAATACCACGACTGCATTCAGTATTGGATTGTGGTGGTGGACACAGTGGACACTTGCAGCTATAAATCATGCTTAAAAAAAGGTGTCTGTCATTTCAAAGTTAACAGTTTTCTTTTTTTTTTTTCCTTTCAGAAACATTCTCTACTGCTGAGATTTTTAACTAATTATTTTTTTCATATCATACAAAATCTTGTATTACATTGGATATTAATCTAAAAACTGCAAGTCTCTCTGATCCTTAAATATAGTTTTATTATGTTTTACTTTGGACTTTCAAAGCACTCAGTACATTTTATACACTGTTTTAGAGTGGTTATGAAAAGTCTGGTTCTTGGTTACTTCTCCACTCCACCAGGACAAAAGTCAGAAGTTGTTCGTCTCTTAGCAAGAGTCTTAGATTTTAATCAAGAAGAAATGGAAAAGGTTATTATTGTTATTTATAATACTCAAATGCCTTTTAAAACACATTTGTTTGTTTGTTTATTTATTTATTTTTTGTTGTACATTTTGTATGCAGTGTATAAATTACTATATAAACAAAGGATAGAATTATTACTTCTTACTCAGCGTATAACCAACAGTCTGGACATTTTTTCACTCTGTTGGTTATATGCTGAGTAAGAAGTAATTATTTTATCCTTTGTTATGTAAGTAATCTCCAGCATAATTTCAGCTCTACTGGAAAATTTAATTAGCATATATATAAATTACTATTTTGTTCAGCATTGATAAATTAATATTTTACTCTTGTAGTATTTTATATTTATTTTCAAACAAGTACATATTTGCTTTTTATTGAAAAATTTGTTTTTGTATCTTAATTATTTTATGCCCAATGTGCACACAGTTATCAATCCCCCACCCCCAGAGCATACTGACGTCCTATATATTAAAACAAAAAGGGATTTTGGTAAGATTCACATTAAAAGAAAATTTACCTTTTTGCGCATGCGTAAAATTAATTCTAGAACCTATGCAGTTTTAGAGTATACTAGAGCGAGGAAAGGGTGGCCGAGGGGTTTAAGGTGCCAGATTTATGCTGTGGTTCTCTGTTTCGATCGTCGGTTCTATACCACTCTGAACAGAATGATTTTTGTTATTTTAATAATCCCATCGAAAACATACATGTGAAAGAATGCCAAGTTCGTTAACAGTTTTGCTAATAAAAGAAGTGAGATCTAATTTGAAACCAAGTTCTTTCGAAGCTCCTTAAATCATAGCTCCTGTCATGCATAACGTTCTTCAATTGCTTAAAATTATTTGTTATGTTATTTGCTACTCAATAGAGGGACTTGGCAAGTTTTCACCATTAACTTTAATCTTTGAGTCTGAGTACAATTTAGTCTAGTATGTCATTGGCAAAGATTAAGTCAATCAAGTATTCGAATAAGTATGTCGAAGTTAAAGTATTGATAAGTTAAGGAAATGATTAACTAAAGTTAATCAGATCAATCAAGTAGAGAAATTTGAATAAGAGAAAACTTGCCAAGTCGCTCTATTGAGTAGCAAATGACATAACAAATCATTTTAAGCAATTGAAGAACATTATGCATGACAGGAGCTATGATTTAAGGAGCTTCGAAAGAACTTGGTTTCCAGTTAGATCTCACTTCTTTCTAAATGTCATATTTTACTTCAGGAAGAGAAGTTATATAGTTATTATTATTATTCGAATGCTTTATAATTAAATAAAATTTAACTCAAGAATATTTTGTTTTAATTACAAATTTTACATTAAAATATTTAAATTAAAAGATTCTGTATGTAATTATCGATTAAATAAATTGAACATCTACATTTTTTGTTATGTTTGGTATGACCATTATCAAGATGTCATATATATACTAAGATAAGTATGTGATTATTTTTTGTAAAAAAAGAAAAATAAAAGGAGAGAAAACAGAAAGAAAGATAAATAGAAACTCTAAAGGAATTTATCTTGATATCTATTATTTAATAATTAAACAATGCATGAAAATATAAAATTTAAGTAATTAAAAATTATGTATTATAAATTGTTAGCTGCAAACAGCAACATTTAAGTTCAGGGTTTTAGAATCAGACTGATAAAAATAAATTTAAAGAAAAATTCTAAGAATTGCATAATTAAAAAAAAAATCAGAAAATACTAAATATTGTTATTTTTTCAAAATACTGGGATTGTGGTAAGTAAAATTTAATACCTGGCAATATTTTTTTAAATTACTAATTTATTAAAAATATTTAAATTGAAAGATTTTGCATGTAGTTATAGATTAAATAAATTGATCTAAACTTTTAACAAAATTTTGAAATAACTTAAAATGGGGCTTAAAGGTGAGGAAAAAGAAGGTCATACTTTGAAATATCAAAATAAAGCCTTAAAGTTTATTTGCTCAAAATTGCAAAGAAAAAGCATTCAGAACTTTCCAGATCACAGTAGATTTATTGTGAAATGTTCAAAATGCCTAAAAAAATATGAAGAAAAACTTTATCAATGTTTTATTTTAATAATTTTTCCATTATCCTCACTTAATTTAGGCTGGAATAGTTGTTGGAAGACAAGTACAAAGGAATGAACAGAGAGGATTATTTTCATCTATATTCAGTCGTCTTCCATCTCTTGGTGCTGATAATACTCCACCACCTCCAGAAGTAAGTTTTTTGTCTAATAATACTACTTGTACAGTCTTGTTTTATGTTTAGGAAAAAAAACAATGAATTAATATGAGTGTATAATTTTTTTTCTATTTAATTGATGTAGAGCTTTAAAGTAAGCTTATACATTTTAAAATGTAGATTCTATAAAAACTATATATGCCTGACTATATATGCTTGTGATACCAATGTATCGCATATTGTTCATTTCTTTACATTTCATTAAAAAATCAGATTTTCCCTTTAAAATAAATTCTGTTAAATAGAAAAAAAATTAAATTAATCACATCTTTCAGAATAAGTTCAGTCACCCAGTTTCTGTCCAAATGTAAGCTTATAATAATGTATATTTATTTCCTTTATTGCCGCTATTAAATTTCTTTTTCTCTGACAACCCTCAAGCCATTATCACTTATCCTATAAAAAATCCTGTTGTCAAAATTGGTTGCAACTTTTGATCATACAAGTCTAAATAAATGGCTCCAATTAGCAGCCACTACCTTCTCTACAACCAAAAATCTTTTCAGCTATTTACATCCAAAAATTAATCTCTGCATTTTGTGAAGTTTATAATATTTATGAGGTTATAATTTGGAATGAGTGATAAAACATTATTTCTTGGAGCAGATATCATTTTTATTCATTCATTATCCTCTGATTATAGCTCCTTTTCCCTCATTTATCTCATATAATAGATCTCATTTCAAATAGATTTCAAAATAAAAAAGTAAAAAATGTTAGTAATATAGAAAACATTTTTGACTACAAGGACAAATTAATTGTTTGAATGTAATTTTGAAATACATGTATTTCAATGAATAATTTGAAAGGATCTTAAATTCCACCTACCAGGGAAAACAAAAAAAAAAAGCTACAAAAGAATTACCAGTCAGGTTCATTAAACTCATATGTAAATATATAGTATTACCAAAATAAACTGCTAGTTTATAATGAGTATGCAAATAATAATGTAACATAATCTATAAAAAATTTCACAAAAAATTATACTGTATTGGTTAGACATTTATTTTTATTTTCAATTGATTATGTCATATACAAGTCAACAAAGAATTATTTTGTGTCCATTGGATCGGTTTTGATAATCAGAAGGTTAATTGAGCATGACAGTTGATATATATTTTCAGTTAATGTGGTGAAAAAATTTTCTATGTATTTGATATTTAGCTTTAAAACAAACAAATAAACTTACTCAAGTTTAGAATCTATATCTTTATATGCTGTTTTATGTTCCAGATTTTAAAAAAAATGTTTTAATAATTTTTTGCTTTATTGGTTTTAATAAAATAGCTTGCAAAATTTAAAAGATGTTTCCTATGTGTTCGTTGTATAAGAAAATTTTTGTATTTGTTTTTGGTAGTTGTATACTATCTCTAATGCCCTGTTCATGTAAGTTCTGCACTCTATTAATTAAGAAAATGGTTGTTAGAAATCAATTCAATTAAACTGTTAATTTTATATAATATGAATAGTTTAAAGTTATAATTTAAAATATTAATTTTTAAATAATGTATGAATAGATGTGCTAATAATTTTGTGATAATACTTCTACTCCAGAATTGGAACATTTTAATTTTTGCATGCCTATGATACTGGGGTCATTTTGTCTTAACAGAACAATTTGAGCATTATACATTTTTAAAAATTAATATTTTTTCCCCTTTAAAATTGTGTTCTATTGCACTTACGAACTGTCTCCATGTGATAAAATACTGTCAGCAAAAATCTTTCACAATATTAAACACCCAAAAATAAAATTTTAATTTTCAAGTAGGTAGAGCAAAAGGAAATGACACTTACAAGGAGAGGAACAAGCTTGGTAATCACAGAGTTTGATTATTTTTATGTATGTTGTAGGGTAGAAGCCCCTTAGTCTCAGGTTCAACAGATTTCATACAACGCTCTTTAGTTCTCAAGAAATAGGGGGTCTAATATTTTTAACCAGGCATGCCACTTTTCTGCAGAAACGCAGATTTATTTATTTTTTTGCTTATTTTCAAAATCTGTGGATTTTTACTTTTTTGCTTATTTTTCGGACACGTTTCCCTTTAATGTGCCAAACGGAACCAACCAACCTAAATGTCAGAAGAACTCCTGAACACTTTCTCCTCTGTGATTCGTGAGTACTTTTGACGTCACATCATCAGTGGGAGTTGTCATGATTCAACTGACCAATGAGCATGAAGTGTCGTGGCTTTCGATAAGTACTGTAGATGAGCTGTGCTGTGTTTGTTTACTTTTTACCGACACTACACCTAAGTAGGTAGTAAGATTTGAAATCTCATGATGGATTAAGTGTTTAATCTCATCGTTTGTTTTTCGATTTATTTTTAACTAGCTAACCTGCCCGCCGTTGCCCGGGCCCGAGATATTAATCATTTGTTCTATACGAATATGACTGAAATCTGCAAGACTGTCAAAATCAAGTCGAATGAGGCAAACCCCATCGTAATCGGCTCATAAAACCCAAGATAGGAAAGCGCATCCTGGCGGTCAAAAGTGCAACTAAAATATTTAAGGCTATAGATATCAAGTCGAATGAGCCAAACTCCGTCGTAATCGGCACATAGAACCAGAGATACTCCTATAGTTCCACCTTCCACCGCCAGGGGGCACAATCTGTTTTGGAAGAGGCCTTTTCAGAACACTCGACCCAACCAAATGTCCTAGTAGAATTTAAATTTAACCACAGGTAAACATTGCCAAAATAGCAGAAATTGCGAAAGTGGGTTACGTAAACGATCGGTTTCGAATGGATTAATGTAAATATTTTTTTTAAAACCCAACAATGCGTTTCGAAGAAAATAAACGTATCTATGATCTGGAGTCTACTGTTTGTCGATACTCGCATTTTCCGAGTCGATGACATAAAAATTTTCAAAACAGATACCAGTTTTTAAAAAACAAAGGGATGTAGATTAGACATAGTATTTTTAGTTTTTCGTATCTTGTTTATAAACGGCAATTCGGATTTTTAAAGGTAGGAGAAATAGTTAAAAAAGCGAAATTCACTTACGGTAAAAAACATTTTCGAAAGGGTTAACGTGATTTTTTTTTTTAACTAACGGTTTCTGCCTAAACCCGATAGAACGTAGATGTCTTTAGGTGTATTTGCTTTTTGTTTGGTTATTTTAGAAAGCCGATGCCAGATTTTATATATCGCAGAAAATCGGAATTCGTAAAAGAGAGTCCTGCGCACGAATTTTTTTTGAAGGGTTAATGTTCGTATTTTTCAAAAACAAATACAGATGTCGCAAAAGGAATAAATGTAAATATTGTCTGGTATTTTTAGTTTTTCTTTCCTTTCTCTGAATCGCAAATGCAAATTAAAAAAAATTGCCAAAATCGCAAAAATTGCAAAACGGCATACAGAAAATATATTTTTTCGAAGGGTTAATTTTTGTATTTTTTAAAACCAAAGGTCGCTTTGAAAAGGGCAAAGTCAGTTCTTTAATTTGGTGACCTTCGTTTTTTCGTATCTTTTGTATTCCGGTGGATACAAGGCTCGGAAAACGGGAGAAAATAAAAAACAGGAATTCGATGCTTTTTGATTATTTTTTTTGAAAGGGTTAAATGTAAAATTTTTTCAAACCAACCAGATTGTTCGAGACATAAAAGTATGTTCTTTCAGAATATGTAGACAGTTTTACCGTATTTCTAGCCATTTGCCCATGGCAAATTTAGGAAAACTTAAAAAAAAACGGGGGATGTCTTGTGCTTTCTTTCTTCTATTCTGGAAGATGGTTTCTGAGCATGTGCCAGCTAGCTTCGGAATAATGATTTTTTTATTTGTGATCTTTGATCAGTTTTTAATTAATAAGTACTGTAATTTTCAAAATTTTAAAATTCTGAGGTTCAGGTACACCAGGAGTGGGTTTGGACTACCTAAATCTAAAATTCCAGGCTTCTAGGTGGGCTAGATTTTGCTAGCCATTGCCAACAGACACCCACACACACAGAGCGAAACTTTATTTTATTAGTATAGATTATTGCACCGCCTTTGTTTTTGAAAAACTTAAAGCATCTACCAAAGTATAAAATGTGCATTATAGATTTCTGTCATCCATGATGTTTATATTTTTAGTGTATTGTCTGCTGCAATTTTAATTTTCTAGATTAAAATAATCCATGTGAAATATCCAAACCAAGTGCACCTATTTGAACACACTCAAGATCATTTACAAAAATGGTGCAGATCTTATTTTTTTTATCATTAACATTGTTACCTTATATAAAATAATGCAACATAATGTTTTCTTTAATTTTCTATACTTATGTATACTTGTTTATAACTTTTCAATGTAGACAAAATGTAATATGAATTTAAGATGTAATACTTACAATAGATAGATTATAACTGGAAAAAATGACAACAATAAACTGAAGATTTTTCTTTACATTATTTTGTTGCCATTTACCAGTGTTCAAATAATGCCTTAGTGCTATTAAACATGCATTAGTTTAATTTTTATATAGATGGGTATAAAATATAATGCTTGTTTTGCTCTGTAAATTTTATATTTACATGATATGAGTTAGAAGCAGCTAATTAAAAAAATATATATTTCAAATGTATTATAGGATCACATATTGTTCGCATTAATTAAAAAAAAAATGTACTTAACAAATGGTAAATTGTACATACTAAATTTAATAAAAACTTTCCATTGTGTCAATCATATAGAAATTATTAAAAATATTCGCTGTTTTTCTTCGTTGTTAATTCGTTGTTTTTCTTTGCTTTGATAACTTTTCTTTAATTTAAGAATAGACAAATTGTCCCAATGTCCACCTTCATTTATGAAACATCAAAGTATTTTCCAATTTACAGTATCTTTTGTATAATTAATATTTTAAATATAATTCATTTTTTAGTAAATTTTTATATTATAGTATTTTATTTTGCCTAAAATATGTAGGTTGTTTATTGGAATCTTTGTCCCTGGTCTTTAAAAGAAGAGGATGGGTATTGATTGAATTATCATAAAATTTGATTGAAATTAGTTTTAATTATTTATGATTTGTAGACATGTTAAGATAAAATTTAAAATGTATAGATTTTGTTAAATAAATAATGTTTTTATTAACTTTTCCGTATTTCTTCCAAATAAGGCTTCATATGTATTTATAATAATAATTATAAATTAATTGTAAATAAGTACTTGGAGTGGAGATTAAATTTTATTTTTAAATTTTTAACTGCATTGAACTTCTGACTTTTACACTTTTTACTGAGCTGGAAATAAAACTTCTTTTGACCTTCATTCCAAATTCTTCATAATCAATATGGTTGAAGTATATTTTGTAATTACATGTAGGCATACCATGACACAAGATTTCATCTGTAGAGCTGTAGATCACAAAATAGATGATACTACCAACAGAGTATATTAGTGGATGAGTCATCTGCTTGTTCAGATCATTCATAATAGCTCAGTTGGTAGAGTATTAGCATATTAAGACAAAGACCCAAGGCTCTTCGTCTTGACACTTTTCACTCAGTTGGAATTGGAAATAAAAATTCTTTTAATCTCCACTCTTAACGTCTCTGTAATCAAAATGGCTGAAATATAATAGTTTAATTGTATATAATGATAGTTATTGAATCTTTATCCTAGGGTAATTTGTCTAGTGTTGTAGAATTTGGAAAACTTGGTAGAGAATAGCATTGACACAATTCTTCTAAAAGTCCTCCTGATCAATTTTTGCAATAGTCAAGCATTTGTCTTAAAATGCTTGTCTTACAGCTAAAATCCATAAATTCATTAAAATAAATATTTGTTTATCAATAGCTATTAATTACTAATGTTTGCTTTTCAGGTAAATTATATATGATTTTTCAAACAGTGGTATATATTTATAGTAGTATCTTTTATTTCAGTATACATTGCTAATTATCTGTTACCTATATTATTTATCAATGCATTTTTTAACATTTTAAGACACTTAATTTAGCTATTATTGTTGCAATATCTTGATAGAAAATACTTTGTCACTTCCTATTTTAACACTTATGTTGTTAAAAAACTGATTTTTTTTCCTCTCTGAATTATAAACTTTTACCCTCTAAATTATAAATTCAACCTTTACATATTTTATTTCAGAAATCATTTACAACATTATTTGTCCAATTTTTGGAGAATGAATCACAACCTATTGTTCCCATGCCTTTTCCTGTTGACAAAATGACCCAAGAAATTTCTTACAAACAACATCCTAGTAAGAAGTCCCCTACTCCAGAAAAGAAAAATCTGTCCAGAAGCAACCCTTTACTGCTTGATATAGACTCAGCATTTCCCACTTTTACACCTGTTCCAGCAGTTGAGTATTCCCAGTCACCTGCACCGTCAATACTGCGAGAAGTACTAGAATAGGTGTCTATTATATTCCATATTTAGTTGACTTTAAACTAAAACTTATCTTTATTTCATATTTGAAATATGTATTGTTATTGTTTGGTCTATAGTGAGTTAAAGCTCATAATTGATATTTTGTATCTCCTGCCATACCTTACAGAATATTGCTGTAAAAGCTTTTTACTGCAGAGCAGCTGTGCAATCATTGTGTTATATTCATTATAAATGATACATTGTGATGAATACTCTAAATCTTTCATCATTGATCTTGTTTCTTCATTCTTTGGTCTCTTAAAAATATTTTTACTTGTAATTGTTTGACATATTTTATTACTGGGGTCACCCTGGTTGGGAATTTTAACTTGTACGTTATTCCATATGTTCAGGAATTATATGTGTCTAAAATATTATTTGGAAGTATCAGATCTCCATTCTTTTACTTTATATTTTCAAAACATTGTTATACTTTAATTTATTAGCTTTTAACAGTATGCTATATGTTCTCTTCTCCCACCCCTCCCCTTCTTAAGTAAAATTTAATTGTGATATGCAAAAAAATATAATAAAATAAAGTAAAAATAACATTTTGAGAACTTGTATAAAGCAAAACAATTATTTGATGCATTTTAAAATATTGTGAACCTATTCCATTATTACATTCATTAGTAAAATTATTCTATATATAAATAGATCAACTCTGACTAACTATAATAGACTAACAAATATAAGCAAAGTATTTTAATTTTTTATTTTCCGAAAACTGTAGAATGTAATATTGATAAATGATTATGAACATTGATGAATTATATTGATAAAAATGTGCTTTTGCTGACTGAAATAAAACATTTATATGTGCTTGTATCCTCTTGTTACCTAGTAATAATATCATTGTAACTCTATTGATTAGACTCAGTCACCCATTTCTATTTTCTTTTTCTGTATAATAATAAAAGGCAATTTTTGAAAAACATCTATTACCTCTTTACCTTATTTTAAATTTTATAATAATGGTTATTATTTTTAAAAATTAGTAGTTAAACTTGCTCATTTGGCTACATCTATAAGAAATATTCTTGTTTAATTTTTTGAAAAAGAAAAAGCCAAAAGTACATTTAATTAGGAAAACTTGTACTTTTATCACTTAACTTAAAATAATAATACTGCAAAGAGTGTATTTCTACTTCCTTGCCAATTTTCAAAAATTTGTAAGATTAAAAAAAAATATTTTTTTAAAATCTGATACTATTTAAAAGCCCATTTCTTATTTCACAACACTTTTTTTCCTACTAAAACAAAAATTATTTAGTTAGATGTGATGATATACAGAATTGCATAAACTTTTTGCAAGGCAAAGTCTGTTCTACGTGTTTAATGCAAGCAAAACAGATTCTGTAATAATAGTTTAATTTTTATATGTATGTTTATTTTAACAGCATTGTATCCAATTTTTCTATACTCTTAAATATTACTATTTACACTGATAATAAAGAATGCTGTCTTTGAATACTTATAAAAAAGTTTTGAACATTGGTATTTTGTTCATGTTCATATAAGTGAAACATGTTTTCAACTTAATATTATAGATTACAAAACTTTTAACAGTTTTCAAACTTTTATCTGAAATCTTGTTTGCTATGTATTTTATTGGTACTCCTGCATCAATATTGTTAATATGGCACTTGGAAATGGAAGCTGATTTTTAAGTAAGCCTATTCTAGTATTTTGTTAATGTATTCTCTATCTAAAGTATTTTTTCTTTTTCATTTTATAGCTAGTATTATATTTTTCACATGATGTCTACATTCTAGTCTGTGAAATAAAAATAAAAAGTTTTATTGATATCATTGCACAGACTTCTTTTTGCTCTAATTTAAGTTGACACATATTCTAATCTTAGATTTAACTACTTTTTTTTTTGCTAATTTTTATAAGAATAACAAAAAGGTAATTCATAATGTTGAAGAAGCACTGTACCATCTGAATTAGATACTCATTCAAAATATTTGATAAATAGGATAACAGTGTATTTATATAAATTTTCTTTAAAAATAAGTTTTAAATGAATCTACTTTTTAAGTAAGCCTTCTTAAGTAAGTGTAGCTCTAAGTAATTTTATCTATATATTTCAAAATTTTTCTCAATTACAATAAGTGCCTTTATCAGTTGTTTTCTTTAAAAAAGAATAATAATAATAAAATAAATAATAATGTGCATATGAACTAGAACTATATATACTTGCATTAAATCAGCTGCAGTTTCACTATTTATCTTATTTCTTCAGTCAAAAAGGTCACTGGACTCATGGACTTTTTTTTCCTTTGTGATCCGATTGTTTTTCAGAGATATCAGACTAATAGACCACCAATGATTTCAAATGCTGCTTAACCCATTCACATCATTTGATAAGCAGACTTGTCATGCAATGCTCAAATAATAAAATAAGTGAATTTGGATTAAAACTAATGTAACAGTGCATACAGACTTCTAATCTGCTTATAAGATTTCTATAAAATTTGCTTTTTTGCTTTTTAAACAGCTGTCTTCAGCTATTTAAACCAAAATAAAAATCCTCTAAATAAACTCGACTTAAATGGGCTAGTAAACTTATGTTGCTTCTAAGCAACAATGCCAGGTAAAGAGTTAATAAAACTAATTAAGTACGATTTACAATTGAAAAAATATACTACATCAGTGTTACTGATCTAATGCAGTAAACTCTTTTTAAGGCAGAATACTGTCTACAAAAGAAATCTTTCTTGGTGTCTGAATCGATTCTGCCTTATACATAGTTTACTGTATGTTATTTTAGAAGTTTATTTTAAGCTATTTTCTCTAAAAGCAATTTTTGTAGCTACATTCATTCATAATCCTGTGACTATTTCTATGCTCCATATTAGTGTTTTATCTCATCATTATCTCAAAATCCACCAATCTGAGTCTAAAAATGTTCATCCTTGATAAGTGATTTATCACTAGATGAAGTATTTTTTATTTTATTTTTTTCATTTTTTAGAGTTTAGTACTTTTTTTTTAAATAGAAAATAACTTTAAGTAAATGCACCTTTAATCATTTTGAGATGCATAAGCGAATACTAAATCTCTTATTTTACTATAATAATTATATTATCATAAGAGATAATAAAATTATGAGATAATAATAAATTTATATCCTCTTATAATAATTAAGGAGGACATAATTTTTGTATATTATTTATGTAAATCGATTCAGGGATTATTAAAAATATATTCATATTTACATTTTACATAAAATTTTAGTTTTGTTTGAAGATTATTTATTACTTTATTATATTGTCTATTATGTTATTCATTGTTTGTTTTTCTGTCTATATATTTTGGACCAAATTTCCTCATATGCTTTGCATTTTTTAATTTTTATGTTTATAAATTCAACAAAAAAATAATATGTATTATGTCTTTTTATAAGAATGATGCTGTATATAGATATATTAAAAAATAGTTGATAATTTTACTGAATTGAGTGCTGTATTATTTGTCTCAATTTAAATAGAATTTATTTTTCTGTTACTTTAACAATAAATTACTAAAAAAATTAAAGTGTATTTTTTCTTCACTCCACAAGTAATTCACTAATTAAAACAAAAAATCATTTTTAAAGTATGGAACTGATTTGCATTACTTTTTTTTACCTTTCAAATTAACTCTTTTTTACCTTAGATTTGATTTTGTAGTTTTGAACCCTGGCCGCTATGCCATATTATGCATAATTGATACTTATGTACAGGGTGCAAAGTAAAGTCTGTGTACACTCAAATAATATTTGCATGGATAAAGCTAGAATTGTATTTGTAGAACAAATGTCTACCTATAGTAAAATGGCTATACACTATTGTATGAGAATGGCTGCAGCCTTAGTGGCAAAATTTATAAGTTATTGACCTATCAAAAATTTTGAGAAGTAGCAAAAGAAAAAAAATATATATATTACAAAAGTGTAGAGCATTTTAGTTCAGTATTAAATGATGTCTTACATGTAAAAATAACTTTATTAGAAGCCCTGAAATGTTAATTTTTCAATAACCAATCATTGGCTTAAATACATCACTAATTGCTTGTAGAAGTGTCACATTATAAAGCAGATACGTATTTACTAATAAAGCTAACACACGTAAGTAAGATGAGATTTATTTTAATGAGAAAATCAAGTTAAGAATACTTGATGCCATCAGCAACTATACACATCCACTCATATACGTGAATGCAGATGGCGGATTTTTGGCAATTGATTTCTTTCGTTCTCTCTCACAGTTTTTGAGATCAATAACTTCGAAATTTCACTACTAGGGGTGCGGCAGTCACTCTCATATGGTAGTTGTTATGCTATTGGTAGACACTTCAATTTTAGCTTTATCCATTTAAGAGTTATTTAAGTATCCCATTCAAGAGTTGTTTATGTAAGTACTTTGGGCCCTATAGTTTCTGCACATGACAATTTATTTTGCTGACTATTATAGTTTTACTAGTATAAAAAATGCCTGTCTTAGGATGGTGGATAGAAATTGTGGTGTTTACTTAAAATTTGAAATAATTGATAAAAATAGTCATGAATATTAAGGTACACAGTGAATATTATTAGGTACTATTCGTCGACAGTAAGAAAAACTGACCTGAAACATTAAGTTCAGGGCTTGATTGATGCATGGGCCTCTGGGGTTTTAACAACAAATTTGTAATTTGATGTAAATAAGATGACAAAACAGAGGGGAAATTACATCCTTATGCACTTGTATATCGTGCCAGTTATTAAGATATATTGTTCAATACTCATTGTATCATAAAAATATACTGGCAAGAAAAATTAAAGGAACAACTATAATAACTCATCGAACTTGAATAATTTTGCAGATAAGAGCATGAAACTTGCACAAATTCTTTATTTTGTCATGCCTGACATATATTCAAAATTCACAACTGTTCTATTTCTGTAAAAAATAAATTTACATAAAAATATAGGACTGTAGGATATAAGAGGAGATAAGGAAATTGTACTGTTACAATATTTTAGAGATACACAGGAAAATCAATAAGGTATGTGGTCACTCCTGACCGAAATGCAAGTTTTACAGCGATTATCCATACTGTGGATTAGATTAACCAGAAGTGCTTGCGGTAACAATGTGTATTCAAGGTTAGTGTTCCGAACCTTCTGAAGAGTGCTAGTTAGGGGTTGCCGAGTTGCAAGTCGGCGTACTGCTACATCCCACACGTTCTATCGGATTTTAATCCGGAGGATATGCAGGCCACTTCATTCACTGGATTCCGTCGCCCTCAAGATAATCAGTCACAAATGCAGCACGATGGGGTCATGCATTGTCTTCCATTAAGAGGAAGTTATTACCAATTGCACTCCTAAACAACTTGACGTGAGGATGATGAACCTCATTTCTGTATATTTCAGCATGCACAGTTGCACTGGTAAAAATGTGTAGGTCAGTGCGGTCATTCAAAATGATGCCCACCCATACCATGATTCCAGGACTTTTGTATCGATGCCTTTCATGGATGTTTGCAGCCTTATTGCGTGTGTTTTTCTCCCTCCATATGGTAACGCATCTGAAATCTCCAAACAAAATCTGGATTCATCGGTATATAGAACTTGGCTCCAGTCCGTGGAATTCCAATGACGATGATCTGTGCACCACTTTAACCCGGCGCATTTCGCTGTCAGAGTTAGTGGAATACAAATCATAAGTTTCCTTGCATACAGCCCTCTTTTATGCAACCTGTCGCTCACAATAAATCTGGATAGTCGAGTTCCTGTTGCTGCAGCGAACTCCCTTGCAATCTGAACTGACGACAGTTGCCTGTTTCTTTTAGCAATTGTTGCCAAATAACGGTCCTGACAGTCTGTTGTGGCACGTTTTCGCTCTTGATCTGGTTGTCTCTGCACATTACCAGTATCTTTAAACTGTTCCCAGATTCTTGACATGGCACTTTTGGCTGTTTTTAACTCTTTACAGACCACTGTCACTGTCTGTCCTGCTTCCATTCTCCGTATCGCATGCCATTTCTCACAATCGGTCAAATGTCTTCTAGATGACATATTCCACCTACTACAAGCAACGATTTTATGCAACTACACGTAAAATCCTTATAATTAGACTTCAAATCACCCATGTGAACTCTTTTTCAAATATGCCGAAAGAACGGGCTCAAAAATTTGCATATTTTTCTGTAGCAACAATTAATCCCATTGGACTACGTGATAACATTAACATTGAGTTATAAACCAATCACCTGTCATTGAAGTTCCAGCAGCAGAATAAACGTAAAGCACCTTTTTATGGTGGTTCCTTTAATTTTTCTCGCCAGTGTACTATGAATTATTCAAACAATCACCACCATAAATGAATGTTTTAATGTGTCCCTGTTAAATAACATAAGATGATTATTTTCAAAAAATAAATTATTATACTCAATATCAGTGACATATTTAGATTTCATAGCAGTTCGAGCTATTTTCAGATATAACTGATGATATTAAATTTTTTTACACATCTTGTAAAAAAAATTAAAATAAATACAATAACTATGTTTGAAATGTGAAATATTACTGTGTACCTTAATAACATTCATATTTCATGGTGGTTGGCTTATTTTTATAAAAGTTAGAGCCAGTATTCACAGGCAAGCAGCCATTTTTGGATTCTGAAGAAAATTAAATTGAACCGTTTCCATCAAAAAAATTATCAGTATTGGAAAATTCATTTGAAAATTGCGTAATTATACATTGAAAAAAACAAGTTCAATTGCATAGCCTTCTTTCTTTGAAGTGAGTTAATAAGTACCTTTCAAGGTAAAAAATCCTCTGAACACAGTTGTATTTTTTAAAGAGAATTTATCAAAATATCGCTGCACAAAAACTTTAAAGAAATATCTTTCTTCTATTTCTTCTTTTGTTTTGTTTAGTTTTAATTTTGCTCCGTTGTTTTTTGTTTTTTTTAACTTCAATCTTTTATTGGGCATATTCAGTTCCAGGTTATTACACAATCATTTTTTATATATTTCATCTTCTAATGCTTTATTTTAAAAATATCAATCATTAAAATGGAAGGAAATTACATACAATTTTTATATTGTTTCTAATTGGAAACTCTGGCCACTTCCGGCTGTGCTCTCTATGCTGGATTCAAAAATAGAATATAGGGATGGGTAGATTAAATAATGAGTATCCTTTTAAGTGCATTCAAATATGAAATTATACATCTACTGATTTTAAAAGTATTGGATCAGTTTTTAATTTTACATGAAAATCTTTTAGGGAACAGTTGTATAGTTTTTAACACTTTCCAACATAGTTAAAAAGTGTTTATGAATTGGATTTGTCTGTACTATAACTCTCATAAATATACTCGGATTGCCATGTAATTGATGTACATTATTGAGGTTTGCCATGGGAGATTCAGTATTGAAAATGAAGTGTGTAACATTTATAGGGGCACTCAAAAGTATTCCGTAACATTATGGTTTATAGGGGAAAAATCATTTGCGGTGCATTTTAATGGTGTTACATTATTTTAAACATAATGAAATTTATATACATTATTCAGGGGCAGTAGAAGAAGGTTACTATAGAATATGTTATGTGTGACACTTACAGTACATATACAGGGGAGCTCAAAAGTATTCCATTATATTATGGTCTATGAAGAAAAATTGTTTGTGGTGTGTTTTAATGATATTACTCTGTTACAAACATAATGAAATTGACATGAAATTCTCAGGTGCACTAAAACATGCTCTCTGTAAAATATAGAATGTAAAGTATTTATCATTCATTTACATTGTCACATAAAAAAGTTTGGTTATATAATGGTCTACGTGAAAAAACTATTGGCACTGTATCTATATATTTAAACCGCTAAGCATTTTCTTTCGACAGTTCGTGAGAACAAACTACTGCATCAAATTACATCATTCTTTTTTTAAATGAAAGATATTTGGACACAGATTTGTTATCGTACATTCGTTTCTTCAAAAGTTTTATTAATTAGACATAATTTTAAATTAAACTTTTACTTCTGCGTATGACATCATACAGTCAATTGTCAGAGGACGCTGCAACTCTGAAGTCCAACTCTGAACATAACTTCAAACTATCTGGGCAAGGTAGAATTGTAAACAAAGATTGATTACGTTTAAAATATATCAATATCACCAATTTATTTACTTTTAACATTTGCTGAAACAATAAAACCAATAGAAAAAGATTAAAATATATTAAATTATTCATAAATTTGTTTTTAAACATTAATACATTTTATTTATTAAATAAATTACATGATTTAATGGAACAGATGTCGCAGATGCACTGAGTTTGGCATGGATTTTTTTGCGTCATTTTGGCGAAAAAACCAAATTTTCACACATTATTTTTATTAAACTCATGCATTTAATTGTATTTATTAATTATTTTTATATTATTTTATTGTACTTTTGTGTTAGCTGGGCACCAGTGATAGCAATTTTTTTTTTTAATCTCTTCAACCCTTTTTTTTCACCAATCTTTTAATATTAGCTAATATCAACTACATAATATTTTAACATTGCAATATAATATCTTTAAAAACTTACCTAATATTAGCCAAAATATAATCATAATAAAATATCTAAACATAAACATATCAATACAAATAACAAAATCTCACGTAAAAGGTAGCAATTCAAATGATGCCAATTGTAACAAGATTTGGAGAGTTATCGCTGGCGCCCAGCTAACATAAAAGTACCTATTTTATTTATTTACACATATATTCAATTTTATTATAAAACACCACGTTGCCATACAAAGCAAAAATCGTCATTTTAGCATAAAAAAGGAACCCCGGTGCACCTGCAACATCTGTATAGATTTAATCAAAATTGTTTGGGTTGCACCGCATATTTCAAAATTAATTAAATCCATGATTATTGTTTCTTTCTCAGATTAAAAATAAGAAAATTTAATGCTTAACGAAATACAATTATTTGATCGATCAGAAAATTTTTCTTAGTTCGGGCTATACCAAAAATAAATATTTTACAGGTAACAGAAAAATCGCCAAAAATGGCAAAAAGTTATGACCGTTGAAGTTGGATAAAATCTGATAATCTTAATTTTACAATGTTTATGCGAAACACCACAGAGAACACACGCTATTTTTTATATAAGTGGGGAATATTTAAAAAGAATAAGAGAACTGACAATCTTCACTAATGTAATGCATGAAAAAGTAAACAAATAAACGATTCAGCAAATCTTAAAAATATATATTTCGTAATATAACTATAAAATGCGGAAAAATATTCTGGTACTTCTCGATTATCTCGTTGACAACTTTCCATATTAAAAAAACTATCGTCAAATTATTCACCAAACTGTAGTGCTCAATAAACAACCGGATAAATATTGCCATTGGAATCTCAAAAAAAAAAAAAGGAAAAGCCCCATTTACTAAAGTATTTATCAGTAACTTTAAACAATAAAATTTACAATATATTAATGAAAACAGAAACAAAAATAACCTAAGATATTTATTTACATTATTTTTTTCTTAATTATCCCTCTCGACTGTTGGATAAATGTTTGTGACGTCAGTTGACTTTGATCTATTGTACGTACGTAACTACACATCATAACACTTTTTCAATGTTTTTTCTCTTTACATTAAACGTTGAATTAAAAATTACTTGATGAGATAACAAGTATGTATAATGCATTTGACGTCAAGTGAATGTGACGCCACGATCATGCATTTTTGGCTTTAAATCCTATAGTTTGGTGATAGTTTTTTTTTCTATGGAAAGTGCTCGACGGGATAATGGAGAAGTACCAAAATTCTTATAAATCATATGAAATTGAAGGGCATAACTATTTATTTCTCCTATAATTCCTATCAAATTGTTTGCCGTCAAGTTTTGACGGGTTCCATCTAGTTTTCATTGAGTTCCACTATTTCAAACATGATGAAATTGATATATATTACTGAGGTTTACTACAAGATGCTTGCAGTAGAATATGATGTGCATCACATTTATTGTTCTTTCACAGGGACAAATAAAAGATTTTGAATACAATACTGTATCCGAAGTATTGTCCTATTAGGGATGATTGCTGAAAGTGCATTTTCAGTAATGGTATGTGTTTTTAAATTTTAACTAAATTTTTGCATACTATGGGGTGTGTATAAATTCTATAGACCATATACAGGACTACAAAAAAAAAAAAAAAAAATCGTAAGCATTATTGAAAATGAGTGTGAATTGCTTAGGGGTGTTTTTTTAATTTGAGTTATGCATTTTCAAGCTCAACTATATTTAGTATACTAAGATTTTTTATAGAATATAAATAAAAATCATATAAAGGGCTATGCAAAGAACTTGATACATGGACACCTATGGATGATAATTTCTAAAAGTGCGATTTTAGTAGTTTTAAGCGTGTTTTTGCTTATGCATTTTCTTACTATACTAAATTTTAACATACTATGTAGAATATGTACAAATCTATAGATCATATACAAAGCTGCACAAAAGGTTTGGAGTACTTTTCTGGCTATGGGCAATAATTGTTGAAATCTGGTTTTCAAATGTATTATGCAATTTCTAAAATGTTTACCTAGGAATTTTCTTTATCTTATTAAATGGCGAAGTTTTGTTAAAGTATTCTGGAAGTGTTGGAAACTGTTTCATAATCTATGCTTGACGCATGATTTTTCTTTCTTGTTAACTTTAACATGTTTAGTGTTTTTCACAGTGGCAAAAAAATGCCATTTTTATGATTTTCTGTTTCCCTTTTATGACTAAAATGTAATTAAATATATATATATATACAGTATGCTCACTAAAGTCCCTTGCCACCCTCTTAACTTCAGAACGGCAGCTGCTATATTCATAAAAGTGGTGTCTAGGTATAGTAAAGTAGCCAGCGCTACTGAATGAAACCGCCTATGGTGCCACCTGGTGGAAAACTGCAGAGTTAGCATTCCTATCTCGAAAACGGAAAGAGATAGGGAAAACAAGTGATTTACAAAGTTGTAGAGCATCATCGATTTAGTACAAAAAAAACCTTGTGGGCTTTAATGCGAAGAATAGAACGGTTAAAATGCACATTTGTTTTTTCATGATTTCCTACATTGTGACGTGACAAAACAATCTTAGAAAGAAATAAACAACCAGTTATGAAACAGCAGGTGTATTCGACCCCTCCACAAACATTGTAGGACCTTAAACGACACATTACGGACACTTGTGCCAACGTGTCTCCATCTATGCTCCAATGTGTGCAACATGAAATTCAAACAAGGATCTAAATATGCATTGCAGCTGACGGTGAGAAGTTTTAACATCTAAAATAAAGGTATATTATTATAACTAGTTGTTTTTTCTTCCTAAGATCGTTTTGTCGCGTCACAGTGTAGGAAATCACGAAAAAACAAATGTGTGTTATGACCGTTCTATTCTTCACATTAATGTCCACAAGGTGTTTTTTTGTACTAAATCGATGATGCTCTACAACTTTGTAAATCACTTTTTTTCTCTATCTCTTTCTGTTTTCGAGATAGGAATGCTAACTCCGCAGCATTTCACCAGGTGGCGCCATAGGCAGTTTTATTGAGTAGCGCATGACTACTTTACTATACCTAGACACTATTTTTATGAATATAGCAGCAGCCGTTCCAAAGTTAAGAGGGTGGCAAGGGACTTTAGTGGGCATAATATATATCAAGCTATCTTTCTGATATAGTTTCTATTCTTTTTTTTCAAATGATATGAATGAAACTTAAGGGGTTATGTGCATTCTCAATTTTCAAAAAAATCATTTTATTTATTTATTTTATTTTATTTTTGTGATGGAAATTAAATTCTTATAGTGTGTAGAATTATGGGCAAAAAGATTTAAAGTGATATCTCAATTATTAAAAAGGATATAAACAAAAATGTGTGTGTACACATGATTAATAAAACCGACCTCGCCAAAAAGATTCTACTCCTTTATTGAAGCTACACAGGAGGGACCAGTGGTGATCTCCTGTAATTTGGTTTCCATTCATTTTGCTTTGACTGAGAGATTTTAAGGGTGAATCAATAGCTGTCAAAACAGCTAACAACTGTTTTCATCATTGATTAAATAAGATCAACATTTGAAAATCAGCTTGTATAAAATGTAAACAATGTCACTGCCTCACGGGATTTTATAGCGAGGCTATGAGAAAATTGTTTTAAATGTATCGTTTCTAATATGGCGTAATTTTCACCAAAGTTTTCTTCCTATGATCAAACATAAAAATACAGTTTTTAACTGAAGGGAAATATTATTATTTGTGCTGTTTTAAAATTTGCAATAGGTAAAAAATTTTATCAAAATAAATGAAACTTTTGTGTAAATATATTTTTTAATTGAAACTGGAAATATTATTTGAGCATTTTAAATATAGCATAATTTTCTCCATTTACTGCTTTTAATGTGTAATAATTTTATTATTTTAAAATTTCATTTCTCTTTTTTATATTCACATGGAAGTACATTTTTAGGACATAATTTTTTCCCATTTACTGCTTTTAATGTGATCACTGAATTATTATTTTAAAGTTATATTTCTGTTTTTAATAGTCACGTGTAAATACATTTTTCAATTGAAAGGGAATATTATTAAATGTGCTATTTTACAAATTAGCAACAATATAAACAATGGTCTTTTCGAAATATGAGATAAATCTTCATTAAAATAATAAAAATTTGCATTAAAAAAAATCCTCAAAAAATTAGTCAAATTTAAAAATTAATTGCACAATGCACATTGCAAACTTGTCAACTATATCCCTTCAAATTGTGGTTAAATTACTATGAATAATTTTTGTTCCTATGAAACTTTTTTAACAATACTATTTTGATCAATATTAAATATATCTTAAAATAATTCTTTGATTTAAAAATGGCCTGCTTCAGCGTGTTTATCGAACATTTCTCTATAAAACTACGAATTTTTATAAGCAATAGTTGTCTTAATATTAGCTTAGAAAGACCCTCGGACACAAAAAATTCAATGACAGTGGTGGCAGTGTTGGTTATTTTCTTTTAGAATAGTGTGATTAGAATAACTATTGACTTCAGTATTCAAAAGGAATATGGCATTAGTAAACTAATCATGTGAAAGCCTGTCAAGTAATGAGTGAAAAAGTATTTTAAATGAAATTAAAATTTACTGAAAAAAAACATAATCAGGACTTAAAAATTTTATTCATGGATTTTTGAGAGTTGACTGTATTTGATAGTTATTTATTTTCCTAGCCTCAGCATTAATGCTACTTATTATTACAGATGATAAAGCACAAAGTCTAGCTACCTTTGTTTTATATGTCAGTGTTACACTTCTTGTGCAATGCCATTTATTAAGACAGTAAAAATATTTTTTTTTCATATTGCATTTTAATATGTTTCTCTATATTCTACCTTTGTGTAATAATATACACTGCTTGACAATTGCTAAGGAACAGAGACATTTTTCGTCATAAGTAATGCATGCAATTAAATGATGTTTTACAGGCATTTAACCGTCAATACCTGTTGTCCAAAAAGGAAGTTTACAGCTCTATCTTCAGATACCGACAGCGTGACTTCCCCTCAAATGTTACTACTTGCAATTTGAAAGAAGGAAACCACATGGATGTCTTTAACCTCTTCAGCACCAGATTATTATATCCTAAGTGTTTATTTCATTTATTCTTTTTCAGATTGTCATATATTATTATGTTTATTACATATGAAATGAACAATACCCTTTTCTCCTAGAACACCACACACTTCAATATTATACTTGATGTACGGGTAATACGCCTGGTAGGAGTGTACGATGAAATTGTGATGTACACACTACACAGTGTACATCTGGGGCTGAAGAGGTCAATAGAGACACGAGACCTTGTCATATAACTTCCTCTACTGTTGTTTTTTTCTGTGATTGCACGGCTTAATGAAATGCAATTTTGCACAAATTCATTTGTCAAACAATGTACATACTTTCATGGTTCATATATATATATATATGTTACATTATTAAATCTTCCTTCGCGATGTTTCTCTGTTTTATGCTAATTTACCACCAGTTTCACTAATTCCTTAATAATATCTATCATTAATTCTATTAAATTCCCCTTAAATTCATTATTATTTTGCCCATTTTACTTAAATATAAAGCTTTTAGTTATTCCTAAATTATATCATAAATTCTGATCATTTCTGTGAATTCGAATGTTTTTTCGAAAGCCAATTTTTTTCCTTTTCCTCTTTTCGAGTCTTCGCTCGTTGGTTTCTTTTTTTACTATAAAATACGTTTACTTAGAATGTTGGAACTCTTTACTTTATCATCCTCATTGGTCATGATGTATTCCATATTCTCGCATTGGCTAGAACACACATTACGTCATGATTTGGTATCTTTCTGCTTATTCACTAAAAGTGAGTGCAAGCAATCTTCAATCAGATTTTGGCCGAATTTCCATTTGGTAAGGAAACCCCTAGCTGTGCGTTTAAATGACCATGTATTCTAAAGGATTCAGATTAATATTTTGTTCGACGTATTTAGTAACAACTTGTGACAAATAACTACTTAGAGATGGCACTGCATTAAAGTATGTGTAGACTGCTTCCTTGATGATGCTTTAATAAAAGAATGGAATTACTCATCGCCTTGTTTTGTTCATCTTGGAGAAACACTCCAATGCTTTGTTTGTTGCATTGTCTCCGCTATGATACAGCTGTATTAATAGTACTACACTACTGAATAGTATTATGCAACTGATATAATGTCGCTTCCATCCCATCTCAATATGCATCCTTGTCGCCATATACGACTGATATAGTGTTGCTTCCATCCCATCTCAGTGTTTCATCTCATTGAATTCAGCGAAATTATTACATATGTATATATATATATTTAATGTATTAACCATGATTATTTCTAACAATTGCTTTTCAGTATTTATATTCCAATGATAAAGATATTTTTTGTGGAAAAAAATTAATGACAATCTTTCATTTGATTCCCAAAAACTAGACAATTTATTGTTAAATTTTAAGCTTGTGAATTTTTCAACAGATTATCAAGATTTTTAAGTTGCATTACAAGCAAGATAGTATGTGCCTATAGATTTGACATTTACTTTTTCTTAACCCTTTGTCATTCAACAACTCTAATTTTAAAAATATTTAGTCAGTAGTTAGAGTACATCCTTTTAAGCATGTAAAAAATAATTAAAAAAATTTAGAACATGAAAATAAAAAAATTGACTAAAAGACTTTTTTTCACATCTACAATAAACAGAAAATTACACACTTCTCATAAATATTGTCAATTTTCTAATACAAAATTGTAAAGTACATGAACTTACCTTGACAAATCTATTACTGGACGTCTTCAGCATTTTTAATTTTGCAAAATGTATAAAATTCATTTTAGCAATAACAATACAAAACTGCTCTAATGACACATAAAACTTTGTCATGAAAAATTAATCCAGCATTGCCATCTGTTTAGAATTCTATGGACAATTTATATTAATGGTGTGTCGGGTGATAAATAAGATTTTAAAGAATCTTTTAAAGCTCACCATATAAATAAGATTGACTTTTGGGTATGTTGCCGATATGCAATGCAGTGATACAAAAGGTTAATTTTATTTCTCAGTTACTCCATTCACTTTACATAACTGTCACACTAAAAGTACCAATTCCTTGTATTCTCTGGTGATGGTCAGCATTCTAAATTTTTGTTTTCTTTCAAAATTTGTTTTTTGGGATGTATATCATGGGGAAATGTGACATTCTCTTGATCATGTGTTTTAATTTAACCCAAAGATCCATATTTTTAATATTTTCAATAGTTTGCTTTTCTTATTTATTTAATACACCATTCTCATATTTCAGAATATTTAATTTCCTTCACTTTGATACCCGGCTAATCGCTTTCTGATGATTTCTGAGCGAATCAACTTCCCATCATACTGATCACAATTTTAAATACTGTTATCAGTGAACAAGAACAATTTTGGTTGGATGCCATTTTCAACTCTCTGCTTGTCCTATCCATTTCATAGCAGATGCACAGAGTTTGGCTGCAAGAAGCATGGTGGCCGGGTTTGAATGCTCCATTTGGCTGTTGGATCTTTTGGCAAGATTAGAAGCTGATGCCTGCGATTTTCAGATTAAAAAACATCACAGTTGTTGCTTTTCAGTAACCATTAGTAGGTCATATCTTTTGAGATCAAGAATCATGTGCTGGATCATTACCACATCCCTTCCCCCCTAAACTTTAATTTGTTGTTACATAAAAATGTTGGTGTTAGTTTAATTACAGCATTGTAGTTTTACCCTTTTGTTATTTGTGTGTGTCAGCATGGATGGTATGGTATGTATGTAAAATCGTTTCAGCTCAGCATAGGACCAAGGTAATGATTTCTAATTACAAGTTGTTCTAAAGTACCACTTCTTTTTCGCTGTAGTGCATTTCAATAGTGATGTTACATTCCTGGATGAAAAATTTTATCCATTATATGTAACTAATTCATATTTTCACCATTTGTGATTTTTATATATGTAATGTTTTTACCACATGATACTTTTTAGTTTGACAATAACATAGTTTTGGTCTCGAAAAACATACTAAATTTTCTCACAGCATATTATACACACACATATATATACATATTTTGAAATTTCAGTATTGAAAGTAATTGAGAATTGCATTTAATGACAGAGATAAGATATGTTCTGTAACAAATTTCTAACTTTTTGTATATGTAGTTAATGAATAATGTTACTGATACCACTATTTACAGTTTCATTAAAAAAAAAATTGTAAAAGTTATGGCAATAAGCTGCAATTCTGATCATGTATATTTGGATCCCAATCTCAAGTTAGTATACGAATATTAAAGTGATTTAATAAATACGATTCTAAAGAACTTGGGAAAGCCGATACACTATTGGTTTCACTATATAAAACCCAATTTAAACAGACTACATTTTTTTCTATGGTAATATAGATTTTATGCCTATTTAAAAAAAAAAAAAAAGATGTATGTGGGGCTATTACTTATGATATATTTTTTTAGACTTAGGTAATATATATAATGAAATTTTCTGTTACCCAATAATTAAGTTTTAGTTATTTGAAATTAGATGACTTTTCTATGAATTATGAGAAAGTGTTGAACTTGGGGAACTTTATATTGTTAACAATTTTTTTGCTTGCATTCTAAGTATACCTACAATAATTAACAAAACAAAAGAATTTCAAGTGAAAAAAGTATTTTATGTTATAAATTATATATTGCATAATGTTTTTATCTGTAATATATATACATATTCATGTAACAGGCATTTTAATTTGTTTCAATTTCATCAATAGTGAAATTTTGAAATGTTTCCAAATTTGTTTTATATATTTTTATAATTTCTTTATGATGTTTATCACAATTTTTTAAGTGTTTGCTTAATTAAATGTATGTCATTTTTTAAAGCATATGTTTGATCTTTATAGAATATTAACCAATTATATGCTGAAACAGATTAAAATCAAATCTTCTAACATTTCAGCTATTAGTCATTTATTTATTTTTATTTGGTAGTATTCAAATGGTCACAATACTTAATACATTGTGAGTGGTGACTTTTTGAAAATGAGCACAAAGTTTATTGCTATAAAAATCACTGCAAATTTAAATATACCCTCATACAATCATAAATACGAAGACTTGGATTATACCTCCAGTTTTCCTGCATATACTATTTCTAGTGCAAGCAAATAGGTGTATATCAATAAAAGAAAACACAGCCTAAGATATAAACATATTAATAATTTATTAATTGTACATTCAATAATATTCCATACAATATATATCTAAAATTTAATTATCTTAATACTTCACGTATTGTATCACACACATTTAAGAGTAAAAGTATTTGAAACATACCTTTGGTAAAACAAAATTCAATGCTAAAAGTACTACTCCAATATATATTTACAACAAATTAAAATAAATAGAACGTTTAATCACAGAATACAACAACTCAGCTTGATTATGGTATTTTTATTCTGATATAGACTTGAATCTTGTGCCTCTTGTACTCGCTGATAATATTCTCTGTCTTGCTCTTGAGCTGTAAGTAACTGTTCTTCTCTTGCAGGAACTTCAATGTCTTCAGCACATTTTCTGCTACAAGCCCAATGCTGAAAAGGCACACAGGTGTTTCCCAGATAGGGATTTTTGAAAGTATAAACCTTATAACCTAAAATAAATTTAAAAAAAAATGCTTTTATATAACTGAAGATAATAAAACACACTGAAAAAGTTTGTATCTCTTAAATATATAAATCATTTATTTATGAGCCTAAGCAGCATTAAATAGAATGAATTAATATTGAAGCTTTTAAATAAATATATGGAAAAATAAGTAGATATTTTTGTGGAAATTTGTGTTTTTTCTTCAAAATAAGTGAATGTAGAACATTTTAGAAACATGGCAAGAGATAACTTCCATCTTGAATTGCACCGACTTGAAATAACTGCTACAACAAGATATTGAGTTTTTAAAGAAAGTTAAATTTGGTGGTGGTCTGTGATAGTCTTTTATAAGGCAAGAACTACATGTTCTTTTCTCTACACAAAGGGTTACAGATGGATGCACACAAAAAAGTTCTAAAACGTATATTTTTAGGAAATATGCCTTATGTGGTGGTAATTAACTTGATCGTATAGTACATTTAGCTAGTGTGAACTGAAAATTACATTAATCCAATCTTTTGTTCTTTAAGGTCAAAAATTAGAAATATGTAGAAAAATTCTTTCTGGCCAAATGCTTGGAATAGTGTTAATAGAACTCTTAATGAAGACATCCTTTGAATATAAAATGACTTCTTTGTTAATCCATATAGTGATAAAAGGATTTTCTTCTTGGCCATCAAATTAGTAGAATTACTTAAACAATCTCAGAGAGTTATTTAACTAAGGTTTGAAAACAATAATCTTCATAAACAAATATTTTAAAAAAATGGCAAATTCCTTCAGTTAAGCACAACACTACCTCACCAGTCAAAAGATCACTCTCACAGGTACAAACAAAACTCAAATTTGAACAAAACAGAGTCACAAAAAAAAAAAAAAAAATACAAATTTTTAAACTATCTACTCAAAATCAAAACTAACAGTTCATCAAAGAGAGAAACCTGATATGCAGAAAGCACAATGTCACCCATGACACAATCGAAACTACACTTAGCTAGAAAAAATAAGTTATTTAAGTTATATATATATAACGATATATATATATATACACACACAGTGAAACCTGTGTATAACGATACTGTCTATAACGATAAACCTGTCTATAACGATATTTTTCTTTGGTCCCAACGAAATTCCTATTTATTCAATGTATTTTGAACCTGTGTACAGCGATAATCAAATTTTAGCTGCACCTGTCTACAACGATATTTTTTCTCTTTCGAAAGCTGAAGGTTCCCGATGTAACCAGATTTTTTCTTGGAAAACGACACCCCATCATCCGGAATGTAAAATAACAAAAGTCTGTGCTTATCTCCATGTCGAAGTGTTGACTCTTTTTTCATTTTGACCTCTTTGTAGAGGGGATGTTGGGGAGGGGGTGTCACTTTGCTGCGTGTATGGAGCTTAAGTCTTTACAGCTGATCATTGTCAAACTTGTTTTACTAGATAAGGAATTGGGAGGGATGTTACCTCTTCTCCGAATTCGACTAGTCACTGTCGAATCTTTTCATTCCTAGGTTAGACACCCCTCACTTCGGATTGACCACTTTTTCGTTGCAATTCATTTTATGTGCTCGTATTTTTCATTGTAAGTTCGTATTTTTCATTATTTGTTTTAAGTGATGGCTCAACGTAAAGCATTGTCATTTGAAGAAAAGTTAAAAATCCTTTCGGATATTGATCGAGGAATGAAACAAGTTGATGCTGCTAAAAAGTATGGGATTTCACACACAGTCAACGATAGCTACTTTTTTAAAAAAACAAAAAGATATTGAAGATGCTGTGGAAAAAAGTAAAGTGGATAGCAAACGAAAAAGATGTAAAGGTGCCGTAAATGATGATGTTGACAAAGCTCTCCTAAGATGGTTCCACGAGATGAGAAACCAAAACATGCCCATTAGTGGACCTATGATTTCTGAAAAAGCAAGAAAATTCGCCTCTTTGCTAGGCAACAATGATTTCAAAGCCTGCAATGGATGGCTTACTTCCTTTAGTGAACGTCACGGAATTGTTTTAAAACTATTGTGGGAGAACAAAAGTCAGCTCCAGTTGTGGCTGCATTATCCTGGAAACAGCGAGAAAAAGAGAAAATTGAAAAATTTTCTCCAGATGATGTGTACAATGCTGATGAAACTGGTTTGTTCTATCAGCTAGTGCCAGATAAAACAATGTCCTTTAAAGGAGACAGCTGTAAAGGTGGGAAGAAATCAAAGCAAAGGCTGTCAATCCTGATGTGTTCAAACAGTACTGGAACCGACAAATTGAAGCCTTTAGTGATTGGAAAGTACACGAAGCCAAGGTGCTTTAAAAATGTAAAGAGTTTACCAGTTCACTATAAGGCAAATAAGAGGGCCTAGATGACGGAGGAAATCTTCAACAACTGGCTGCTTGATGTTGATAAAGGAATGAAAAATAAAAATTAAAATGTTGCTCTTATAGTTGATAACTGTACACCTCACAACAATCCCCCACGTTTGAAAAATATAAAAGAGTTTTACTTTCCACCAAATTGCACGTCGATCCTGCAGCCTTTAGATTTAGGCATTATCAAGTGTTTCAAAGGATATTATCGAAAAAGGTTAGTTCAGAACGTTGTTTATAATCTGGATAACAATCTCCCAAATCCATATGCAGTGTAAAAAATGCATGTGATTGGGTCTCCGGAAGTTGGAATTTGATAACAGCATCTACAATCCAAAATTGTTGGAAGAAAGCTTCATTCTTTGAAGAAAAGGCCAATATTGACTTTACTGAAATCGTTAAGGAAGAAGGAGAATGTGTGGAGAGTTTGTGGGAGAATGTGTGGCACAGCTGTTAGAGCTTTCCAAAGCTCATCAAACCTATCTTTTACATTGAATGCTGAAGAATTTTTAAACTTAGACAATGATGTGCACGTGTTCAGCGGTACAAGCGATGAAGATATTTTAGCAGAATTAATTCCACGTGATCAGAGTGATGAAGTAGAAGCAGCTGACTGTTCACAAAACAAAACTCAAATTTCTCCTGAGGCTGCTATATCCTTAATTAGCACTCTTCAGTATTTTGTTGCAACAGTACCAAATGTTTCGGACGTGCATCTGAACTCGTTAGACGGGTCGAAACATATGTGCATGCAGATGTCATTTTCATCAAAAAGTAAGCAAACAAAATTAACAGATTTCTTTTCTAAATAATTTTTGTTTCTGCAATTTTCTTACAAAATAAACTTATGCTTATATCTTTTACGTATATTTTTAATTTTTTTACTTATTACGTTTACTTATTACTTATTTAAGTTTAAAAATATAATTTTATATATTCAATCTGTCTATAACGATATCTTATCTGGGTCCCTACAGTATCGTTATAGACAGGTTTCACTGTATATAGGTACATAGATATTGATATATTAATATGAATAGAAAATGAAATTCATATGGCTATTTCAATATGAAATTACCAACATATGAATAAATTTTTCAAATGTAAAAATTTAGTCTTTTCATTACCCAGCATTTCAAGTATAAGATACACAACAAAGCCTTAGAATTTATATAACAAGTTCAACTGAGCAACAAAACAAAATACAACAGGAATTTAATAAACTGAAAATAAATTGAACAATAAATTTTGCCATGATTTTCTTTTATAACCCTATTAGCATATGTAAATAAGAAATTGAACAATGTTAGCTGAAAGAGTGAATTATAAAAGATTAATAAAAATCAATTGTTGTGCATCTTTAAAGGAAAAGGAAAAGTGAGTAGTTTAATATTTTCCTTACAAAATTCCAATTTTAGATTGCAGATAGTAGAGCGTTTTTAAAAAATAATTTATTAAAATGACTGAAGATTCAGTTTATTTTACAAATGAAATGTGAGGGGTCAAAAATCAATACAATTGTTGTGTTATTAAAATAATTTTTTTTAAGACTGTTTCGGTTCATACAAAGCAGGAAAAAAATAAAATAAAATTTCATTAAAACTTGAAATTAATTCAAATTTTGGAGCAAGGGGGGCAGTAAAATTGGAAATTTTCCTTATACTCTGTTGTCCAGAAATTTAGGGAAAGTGACTGGATGCTTTCATTTTTTACACAGTTTGTCAAGACAGCCTCGAAATTCTTGACAATTTATCCTTGAACTTCGAGGATATAAACAATACTCTGCAAACAATGTATATCAATTGCAGTTTGACTTCAAAAACAGTAGAAACAATATACTGCAATTAAAAAATTAAATATTGAATATTTGATGAAATATGGTTGGTTGGTTGGTTGTATAGGGTTTTATGGCGCAAGGTCTGATTCGGGACAAGCTGCGCCAAAGGAAAAATGTATTAAAAAAAACACAAAGTTTAATGAGAAAATTATCTGGATGGTGTTACCCATCCAGATAGTGTCATACAGTATATAAAACAAATATAAAGAAATCTTAAAAAAGTGAGGTATAAAAAAAACTACATTAAGAAATATTATCTGGATGGGGTTACCCTATCCAGATGTCAAGTTAAGCAAGTATAAACCAACATTGTTACAGATAAGACATGAAGAGTATATAAAAACTATATCTCAAAATAAAAGCCATAATGTTTTAAAAAATGAAAGAGTGCCCCTTGAGGTGTTTCCCCAATGAGGTTTGTCAAGATTGGTGATGATGAATTAAAATAAATTCTGTACAAGTGCCGGAGGCCCGGACAGTCAGTTAAAACATGGTAGATGGTCAGGCAATCAAAGTGACAGTGTGGACACATGGGTGTGTCCTCCCGAAGTAAAAGATGTTTATGAGTGATCCATGAATGTCCAATTCTCAGACGAGTCAAAAGAATATCTGTTTTTCTTGGATAGCTTGGAGGCCAGGTCATGATTGTGGGTTTGATATGATGCAGCTTATTATTGTATTCTAAATCCCAACTTTCTTGCCATTTATTATGAATAAAGTGTTTTAAAAATAGTTTAACGTCTGAGAATGGAATTTTATGGTGTAATGGATTAAGAGCAAGTCTTGCCGCCTCATCTGCTTTTTCATTTCCAGGAATACCCATGTGTCCAGGTACCCAGCAAAATAAAATATTATAACCACGTCTTGTCAAATTATTATAAAAACCCATGATGGCTGAAACATAAGGATGCTTTTTAAAAGATTTCATTGCGTCAATAGAACTATTTGAGTCAGTATATATGATGAAGGATGTTTTATGATGATGAGATATATGTAACATGGCTCTCTCTATCGCAATCAACTCTGCCGTAAAGACAAAAATTGAAGTGTGAAGCCGATAACTGAAGCTAGTGTTATCAACAAAAACCCCGCAACCAACAATATCCCCACTCTTGGAACCATCTGTATAAATATCAGTAAAGCTATTATATTTTGCACGATGTGCAGCAAATAATTGTTGAAAATCACTAGAAGCCAAGTTGTTCTTGTCATAACCTTTAAAAGGATGAAGAGAGGTAAAATGCTTGAGATGTAGTTGATCCAGGATTCACGCTGGCTTTTGCGTCGCACTCTTCTAGTTTCAGCTTTTGCTTTTTTATATGCCATATAGTTAGTATTAGTTGGGTACCTCCGAAATATTCCCCAAGCCTTCTGTTGTTTTTCCTTGGCATTTTGGCAATCACTATTCCACCATGGCTTTCTATGTTTATGTTTGGATGATGTTTTTGGAATGCTAGAATCTGCAGCATTGATAATACATTGAGTTATATTATCAAGCGCATTGTCAATATTCCCCTGTATCATGCTAGCTGTGATGTTTGCAAGTACTGTAAATGTTGGCCAGTTGGCTCTGTCATATATATATCGTTTGTTAAAATTATAACAATGCCTATCAGCAGGAGTAGTGAGTGAAATAAAAGTAGGAAAGTGGTCACTGCCGTGCAGGTCATTAGAGACCCAGAAGTTCCAGAAAGGATAGAGTACTGGGGAGCAAATTGCAAGGTCTATTGCATGGAAAGTACGGGTTGGCTCATGAAAATAAGTGTGATCACCATTACTGAGCAGGCATAAGCCGTTGTCAGCAATAAATTTTTCAACAGTATCACCACGTTGGTTAGAGTCACGGTTGCCCCAGAGTTGGCTGTGTGCATTAAAATCTCCAACAAGGATGTATGGAGTCGGGAGTTGGAGAAGGATATTATCGAGATGTGCTGACTGAATAGTTTGGTTTGGAGGTAAATAAATGGTACATATTGTTATGACTTGTTTAATATGTACACGGACTGCAACAGCTTGTAGGTTTGTATTTAGAGATATATAAGAATGGGGTAGATTATTGGAGATGAAAAGAGCCACTCCACCAGTGGCCCTTCCATTAGCTGCAAAATCTTTTCTGTAGGTAGTATAGTTATGTAATTTTGCTTTGTCATTGGGTTTTAGATGGGTTTCTTGTAGAGCTAAGCATAATGGTTGATGGTCAGAGAGAATATCACAGATTTCAGCATGTTTATTATGATATGTATGGCAGTTCCACGAGATAATATTAGTCATTATGGATTTTTTAGATAGATATATCAACGTCACTTTGTTCGGAGGTAGTAGACATACCATCTCCCCCATCGTTCAGTTCTGCATCCGATTCTGGATGAAGCTCCACCATGTCTTCATCCCGCATACGCATCACATTTATTTTATTATTTTGATTTTGTTGAGTTTCTTTTTTAGGTGGTTTAATTTTTTCCTCTTATTAGCTGGGTTTTCAGATGATACAGAGGATTTAATTGTTTGTAGGCCATGTTTTTCTGAGTCAGATCTGCGATTTTGTTTTACAGGTGTTGTTTTGGTGGCATTTTGAGAGGTTTTTATATGGATTGGAATTTTAGGAAACAAGGATTGGGATGACTTTGAAGAAACATTTTGTGGTGATTTAGGAGGAAAAGAATTTCCTGATTTAGCCGAAACAGATTGTGTTGATCTTTTTGTTGTACCAGAATTAGTAGACATGTTTTCTTTTGTTGTACCAGAATTAGTAGACAGGTTTTCTTTTGTTGTACCAGAATTAGTAGACAGGTTTTCTTTTGTTGTTTCTGTTTGAGTGGCTATTGTTTGATATTTTTTATTACTAGTTAATGCAGCAGAGTAAGTTATACCTGTATTTGGTGTGCGAGCCTTAACTATTTTCCTTGCTTCTGGATATGAAATATTCTGTTTTGTGTGCACTGTTTGGATTTCTTTCTCAATTTTCCAGATTTCACATGATTTATAATATGATGGATGATCTTTTTCATACTTTACACAGTGAGCAGGAGCTGAGCAGTTTTCATTTTCATGTCCTTTTCCCCCACATCGAGCACAGGTTCCACAGCAGCTATTTTTGAAGTGACCAAATTTCTGACATTTAAAACAGCGCAACGGGTTTGGTATATATGGTCGAATTGGGCAATTTAAGTATAAAGCTTTTATGTGTGTGGGTAGGTTTAGGTATATCAAATGTAAGTACTATATGTTTCGTTGGGATGATTTTATTATCTCTCTTAATTGTTATTCTTCGAACTCCTGTAACATTTTGTTCTTTAAGATTTTCAAGTATTTCTGATTCTGAGACAAATGTGAGGTCTTGTTCTGAGATGACACCACGTGAGCTATTTAAGTAATTATGAGCAGATACAGTAATCGGTATATTTCCAAAGAATTTACATTTCTTTATATTACCAGCTTGAGTTGAATTTTTGACTTCAATAAGTAAGTCACCAGATCTTAGTTTCTTAATAGTCTTTGGTTCACCAATAAGTCCTTGTATAGCTTTTTGTATCAGGAAAGGTGATTTGAGGGCAAAATCGCCTTCAGTACATTTTACAATAAAGAAACGTGCATTTGAAGAAAAACTTTCCTCGACTTTATCAGACCAGGACGTATTTGGTTGTGGGGCTTCCCCATCGCATGTTTCCTTGAGTTGTAACCATATTTGAGAGAAAGATAGAAAAACGCCAGGCGTTGGGCCTGGTCACCGACCCTTCTTCTTAAACCTTACTTCTGGGCGCATGTTCTCAAAAGGGCAAAAACTATTAGCAACAAACCTCCACGTTTTTCGAACGTTGGATTAAACTCGATAGCATTTCCTAATATCTAGTTCTTTCACATTGGAATCAGGTAGTCAATAGGTAAGTCTTTATAGCTCTGTCCAGCCTACAACCCCTTCCACCGAAAGGTACCAGTCTCCCGGTGTTGGTCCTAACAGCCACCATACAATGTATGGCGTCCTCCGATCATGGAACCGGAATTCGGAAAATGCCCTGCACTCTGGGACTCAAGATCAGCCTAAAAAGGTAGAACCGAGTTGAAGAGATTTAAAAACCTCAGCACCCAGAGTGTCTCACGTGAAAATAAAAAATCCACTATTGTATAAAAAACGGAGCAATGTGAGAGAAAACTTAGAAACAAGGTGTATTTTTTGTCTTTTTCAATCTTTTTTTACTTTTTTAACAAAAAAACGAAAACAACGTTAGCAGAACAAAGTGAACAAAAAAGTTAGTAAAACAATCAAACATGAACAAGAACAAAGAGGTATAACAAACTGAAAAGAGAAGATTAAAAAGTGTGAAACAAAGAAAAAAGGATAGACAACTAAAAAGAGAAGAAGACAAGAAAGGAGAAAGATCGCTCAAGAATCCGGGGTCGCGAAACCCGTAAATACCTAAAGAAGGTATTCCCCTGGGAGAGATGAAATATGGACATTTGTATGAAATAATTTTTAACTGCCCATGCACGGAATATACAAAAGATTTTTTTTCATGATTTGGTAGTCAATTCTATAGAGCAAATCATATAACAAGACCAGTCAAATATTGTGAAAACTCAAAAAGATACAGGGAATACAGTGAGCTAATTGACAAATTGGGGAAAAATTCCCATTGGATTGTATGAGATTTCCTAATTTTGTGACAGTAACTTGCAAAGTTTCTATGGAATTGGTTTACATGTTTTATCTATGCACTCTGAGAAGATTTATTTGTAGAAAGAAAATTGCAGATCAAGAGAACTCATTATATTCTTCTCAGGAGAAACCTCCTTTTTTGAAAAGAGCTCTAAAGACTACAATTCTGATAATTAGTTTCTTGTATGACTGAGACCCATAACATTAGTAGAGAATCTTTGTATACTTTTCAACTGGAGAGGACTTTTCTCTTTCTTTTTTTAGCTTTATCTTTTAGATGAGCTGCAAGATTTTTTGTTCTTATATATTTATTTAAGAAGGCAAAATCACTTAATTTATCAAACAAATAATGTAAGATATTTTCTTTTGGTAGATATATAATGCACTGAATTAACAGCAATTTAAAAGGCAGAATAAAATGTATAAAAAAAATTGGGAGAGGGGGATGCAGTTATGCATCTCTAGCCACAAATTATCACTATTCCATTATTATATTTAACTAATTTATTTAAATTGTAATAAAGAAGAAACGTTTAAATATAATCAGTCAATGATAATTAAAATTACAATATCAGGTTATAAACTTAAGCTACTATTAATATTAATTATGAAAAGAATCACTGCATATATTATAAAGTTTAAAATTATAATAGAAATGCTTACATTGGGTTAAGTAAAAAGTCATGTCATATTTTTTCGATAGATAGTGCTATTGTCGAATGTCTGTGGTAATATTAATCCAATTAAGTCATACTAAAGCATGTTTGAAAGATGACATTTCAAGGTCATTTTACGAAAGAAAGTTTCCAGTTTGGTTCTGAATTCATTGCTTTACAATGTAGATTCCCGGCGATCATTTTCATCATATTTTGCTTTTTTACTCTAGAAAAAAATCGTGTGATGTTTATGGTGAGGAGTGTTTAACTGAACATCAGTGTCAGCGTTGGTTCACTTGTTTTCGTTCTGGAGATTTTGCTCTTGAAGATGAACCATGCTTTGGACATCCAATTGAAGTTAATAACAAAAAATAAATAAAAGCAATGATCGAAGTTAATTGGCAAAGTTCGATACAAGAGCTTGCAAATAAGCTTAGTGTATTGCAAAAAAGCGTTTACAACCCTTTAAAAACTTGGTTATGTCAGTAAACTCGATATTTGGGTACCTCATGAATTGAAGGAAATTCATCCCATTAAACAAATGAACATCTGCAATTAATTATTAATTAGTTTGGTGGGATTATAAAGGTATCCTTTATTTCAAGCTACTTCCTGAAAACCAAATGATTAATTTGGATGTTACTGTCAACAACTAATGAAACTGGACGAAATAATCAAAGAAAAATGCCCATAATTGGCAAATCATAAAGATGTTGTGTTCCATCAGGACAACGCCAAACCATACACATCTTTGATCACTTGCCAAAAATGATTGGCTGAGAAGTGACGCCTCATCCACCGTATATATCCCAGACCTTGCACCATCAGATTATTATTTATTCCGTTCTCTTCAAAACCATTTAAATGGAAAAACATTTGATTCAGATAAGGCTATCAAAAATTAGTTGATTTTTTGCTTCTAAAAATCAAACTTTCTTTGAACGCAAAATTATTCAGCTAGCTGGAAGATGGGCTAAACATCATCAAACAAAATGGCCAATATATCATTGATTAATTGTTTGATATTTGTATAAAAAATTTCACGTTCAAATTCATGAAAAAATATGACATGACTTTTTACTTAACCCAATACATTAAATAATAGTAAATTTAAAATTAAATAAAATTATTTTGCTTAAATACCAAGCAATAAACAAAATAACACATTAGTTTTCAGAATACTAAAAGTGTATATATATATGGAAGGTTAATAAAATAAAACTTTTCAAAATTTATTTTGATCAAAACCATTTATTTTTACACTCTTAGATTGGAAAAATTGGGAGTTTCTTTTACACGACTTAGAAAATTTCAATATGAACTCTTCCTGTTGCTCAGCAAATATTTAAGAGGTAGTCGATCTCTTTCCAGGTGAACTCAGTCATGTCAGGGGTTACAGTCGCTATTGCTGCACAAATTCTCTCCCTTATTTGCTGCAGATCCCGAATTTTTTTCAGTATAAACAATGTTTTTGAGATGTTTTGACCATGATTGCTGTGAACTGAGTTATGAGGGAAATGGCATCATGTCACAAAGTGGTGTCTGCGCATGTGCACAGTCATGTTAAGGTCAACACAATCACCACTACCAAAACTCCTTCAGATGTTCTACAATTTCATACCGATTGATTGCATATCTCTTGTACAATTTATTTTAAAAATCCAACCAATCGCAGATGCAAACATTAACCAGATCGCAAATATAAAAGTATTTGTCTGTAGACCAGATTTTAATTATTTTGAAGCACTCTAAATAAGTGTTGAATTCAGACATTTTTCTCTGGGAGGGGGGAGGGGCATTATAAAGTTTAGTGGAAAGGGGGATTGTTCTTTTTGACCATTAAAAAACATAAAATCTCAAATCGTCTGGGGCAGGATCATTTCATTGCTTCATGCTAATTGGGGGTGGCACATACTTTTGGGATGATTTTCACATCAGAGTTTTTTTTAATCCACATCTCTACTGAGCATGTTGAGAATTACAAGCTTTCTTTTTTTTTCTGTAATTTTCAATTATTTTGCATACTTTTGAAGCTTTTATTTTTGTTAATGATGAGATAAACCACACTATAGTAGGACACAGCTAATTGTCCTGAGAAATATTATACGGAGTAGTAAATATTAGTGTCATATTATCATTTAATATTGTGTAGTGTTTTATATTTTTTATTTCTCATTTTACACTTATTTGAATAATTTTATGTTGGGCATCATGTTAGAATTTTTAAATAGTGTTTCTGAATATCTGCTTTTATATTGTTATATTTTTTCATATTTGAATATTTGTAAATAATGCAACATGTTTGAATAAGTACTAAAAATAACAAATGTGCTTAAACTGTACTTCAACATGTTTACAGAACATTTTCAAAAGTTGTGCTACAGGACTCTAAAAAAGTAGCACATCAAACGGTTCCTACAGGAACTAATACAGTGTAGACTTTTAAAACTTAGGGGGGGGGGGGGGGGGGGGAAACTTTAAAATCTTAAATGATATCCCCCCTTGTTCATTGCAGATTCAGATTCTATGGGAAAAAATACGTAACTTTTGTATTGAACCTTTTCTTTAGAAAATGTAGATGGCACTGTAATCGAGTAAAATGCAGTGAGAATCATTTCCATTCAAAAGTCTGGAAATGATCGAATAACTCGAGAAATATGCATCGGGTTGAAAAACAGAAAAATTCATGTTCAATAGTTTTGAAAAATCTATTTAGGAATACCAAAGTTGCCACCTGGGGGGAAAGGGGGGAAACTTTGAAATCTTAAATAATAACCCCCCTTTTTTATTGCAGATTCGGATTCTACGTGAAAAAATATGTAACTTTTGTGTTTAACCGTAGCAACTTTAATATCCCTAAATAGATTTTTCAAAAAAATTAAACATGCATTTTTTCGTTTTCAATCTGATGTATATTTCTCGAGATATTCGACTGTTTCCAGACTTTTCAATGGAAACGATTCCCACTGCATTTAACTCGATTACAGCACCATCTACGATTTTCAAAAGAAAATATTCAATACAAGGGTTACATATTCCCCCCCCCCCCTAGAATCCGAATCTGCAATAAAAAAAAGGGGGGGTATCATTTAAGATGTCAAAGTTGCCCCCCTTTCCCCCCAGAAGGCAAAGTTGGAAGCAACTTTGATAACCCTAAATAGATTTTTAAAAAATATTGAACTTGCATTTTTCCGTTTTTCAATCTGATCTATATTTCTTGAATTATTCGACTGTTTCCAGACTTTTCGGACACCCTGTATGTAAAAGTAGGCCAAGTTGTCCTAGGTGTCTTAAGCCAAGTCCTTAAAAAATATTTTTTTAGTTAAATTTGTTTGTTATTCTCGTTCTTCTGATTGAGTCCCACTAGCCTTGGAGGCAAGTTTGATGGCCCTCAGCTTAGGGAAAGGGTTGAAAGAATATTAAAATAAAACTTTGAAATTCAAAATAAAAACTAATATTCCCAGATTCTGGTCCTAACTTTAAAATCTAACACCCAAAACTAAATTTGTTGCTGATAAGTTTGTTTTTCAGCCCAGCAATTATTACTTACAAACTTCATTCAAACTAACTTTAAGATGAAAATTGTTTAGGTCAATGCAAATCTCTTTTTACTGTGGTCAGTTCTGCTAAAGCTATTCTTATCGCAGTTTAGCAGCAGACTGACTCAGATATTAAACAAAAGGTCCTAATCCAATCATTAATAAGATAATGCATTGTTTCCAGCGTGGCCTCCTACTGGAAAAAATTAGAAGTACAGTGTGATTCATAAGTAAGTATACAACTTCCAAATGCTGTAAAACAGGAACAGTTTAAGGCAAGTTCCCCAAATGCAAGCTGTATAAAGTTCCCGCTCGGTGCGAAGTGAAATAGTAGGTGATAGCTAGCATGTCACACGTATATCAATAGAAATGGCCGCATCTGCATTGGACAAGGACTTTTGTTTTCTTAAATTGAGCAAAATGGAATCAGTCACCATTGTGCAACAGCATTTTCGAACATGATTTGGAAAATAACCTCTAACTAGTCATTTATGTTTGGTTTAAAAAGTGACACCCATCAAATTAGTAATCCATTTCTGTCCACTTAACACAAACAGCTCATAATTTCAGATTTTTTAAACTAATCATGATTGGATTTTCTAATTAGAGGTTCTTTCCAAATCATGTTCGAAAATGCCGTTGAACAATGGTGACAGATTCAGTTTTGCTCAATTCAAGAACACAAAATGTCTTCTCCACTGCAGACGCAACCATTTCTACCGATATTCTCAGGAGGGCACGCTAGCTATCACTTATGTCATTTCGCACAGCAGCGGAAAAAAAACTTTATGAGTACACACCTATCTTACGGCTTGCATTTGAGGAACATGCCTTAAACTGTTCCTGTTTTACAGCATCTGGAATTTGTATACTTAGTTATGAATCACCCTGTACATTAATTTAAAATGGCCTGCACGAGTGAAAATGCATGATTTTCAGTAAAATCAAGTGATACTAATAATCGTAACTCTCATGACTTTGAGCCTGGCTTTGAAGGACAAACATGAAACTGAAGAAAAATAAAAGTTAGGTCCCCAAAGGAACTTGTCTGTGTTTTATTACTTAATACCAATTACAACTACACTCCAAGTTAAATCAGAATGATGATGTAAGAAGAGGTATGCCCAATATATTACATATATATTTTTACTAATTAAAATACTTTGTGCTTATGATTTTAAAGTTGTAATGCTTATTTTGCAAAACCTGTGTCTATCTTTATAAAATTTCAGTTACGAATAAATTTTTCCTTGTAACTCATCAAAAACCCATATAAAACAGATTACTTTCCCCTCTTGAAACAAATACAGAATAATTTATAATGAAAAGTCAGAAAATGTTTTTTTTTAACACAGATAATATCACAATAATCTGAAATGTCACCTTTTTAAAAAACTTCTTTTGAATGTCCCTTTTAAAGTTCAAACACACACATAAGAACATAAAAGTTGAATACAAACAAACAGATAAACAACAGGTAGAAAATGTTAAAATGAAAAAAAGATTAATAAACAAAGAAATAACATTTTAAATTAAATGTTTCTATCCTTTGAAAGTAGGAAAAAACAGTAATTTATCAACATTTGACACCTAGACAACACTTAGCTAAAATTTTACTTTTCTTTTTGACTTTAAGTTAAAATATAAGTTGCTGGTAAAACATCAAAATTCTAAACTAAATAGGCCATACATTTTAATGGAAAGATATAAATCTCATATGTAGAAACTTTTCTTCTACCTGATGATAAAACTTAACAATAATAATAATAAAAACGAGAACTTTTAATTTGACATTAATTTGAAAAAAATATTTACCTAAAATAGACTGACCGATTTTAAAATTCAATAACTTCCAAACGGTGACAGATATTTAAAAAAATCTTACAGGAGAGAAATGTGTGATGTCTGAAGTTTTATTACTGTGATTCCTGATTTTAGTTTCAATTATCAGCAATAGAGCAATAGACATCCAATCGAGACAAAAACAGAAATCCCCCAGCTTTGATGTGAAGGAAGGTGGTTCAATATATAAAGAGTGGGTCTGATTCACCAGTAAAATCTTATTCAGAATCGGGTCCTAAGAACAAGATTGTATTAGCAGGGGTAGTAATACTAGCCCTAGATGATATTTCAGGACATACTTTTTTCGATATTTCAGGACACATTTACTTGACAAACTAACCGAAAAAACCCTTAACTCCTTCTTCAATACATTTTATTATCATAAATAGTCCACTACATACACATTTTTTTTGTTGTAAAAGTATACATTTAAAAGAAAAGTAATTTTACCAGAACCCTTTGACCAAGCGGCTAAAAAATTATGATATTTGCATTACTGAAGGACAAAAATCTTGATTTTTTCTTCACTGATCGACTAAATTTGCAAAAGATGTAATTTTACCAGAACCCTTTGACCAAGCGGCTAAAAAATTATGATATTTGCATTACTGAAGGACAAAAATCTTGATTTTTTCTTCACTGATCGACTAAATTTGCAAAAGATGTAATTTTACCAGAACCCTTTGACCAAGCGGCTAAAAAATTATGATATTTGCATTACTGAAGGACAAAAATCTTGATTTTTTCTTCACTGATCGACTAAATTTGCAAAAGATTTTACTTTTTATAACTGATTGGTAAAAATTGGGAATTTTTTTTTTTTATGACTGAAAGATGAAAATAGCAAAATTTTTAAATGACTAATCAATAAAAATTGCGAATTTTGGTAACTGATCACAAAAAATTGCGATTTTTTTGTGCAAATTGATAAAAATCACTATTTTTAATGATAGTATGAAGAAAATTGTGATTTTCGTGATCGTGTTGCATCAGTAAAAAGGTACACCTACCCCCTATATGATGATTTCAAATACCAATACAGCACAAAACTTGCAAAATTTCAGGAATATTAGGACAGACTACCATATTTCAGGACATTTCAGGACGTTTTTATTTTTTTCAGGAATATCAGGACAAGTACTACCCCTGTATTAGCAAATGAGACCCACTCCATGTATAGAACCTCCTTCCTTCGCATCCATGCTGGGTGATTTTAATTTTGGCCTGGATTGCACTCTTATTGCTCGCAGCACCATCTATTGCCGGTAATTCAAACTAAAATCAGGAATCGCAGTGAAAAAACTCTTATCTTACATTACTCTCCTGCAAGGATTTTTTAAATAACTGTCACCATTTGGAAGTTATTAAATTTTAAAACCAGTCAGTCCATTTTAGGACAACCGATTTATATTATATTACACATCTATATATTTAAAACACTAAGCTTTTTCTTTCGACAATCCGTGAGAACAAACTACTGCATCAAATTACATCATTCTTTTTTTAAATGAAAGATATTTGGACACAGATTTGTTATCGTGCATTCGTTTGTTCGAAAATTTAATTAATTAGCCATAATTTTCAATTAAACTTTTACATCTGTTAATGACGTCATAATCCGTTAACGCCCACTGTTGCGAGATACAGAGTTTATTCTCTAAGCTCTGTGGTTCCGAGGATAAAAGAGGAATAATAAATATTAAAAGCACGTGGCTTTTAGGCCGAATTTTTTAATTTGCAAGTTAAATTTCGGTAAAAATATTTATCCGCGTGTTTTATAAGCGAATAAAAATTCATATTTATTCTGACGTCACGGGAATATTGTCCATTGGGTTTATTTTATCATTATGCATTATAATTTTGTTGATGCCATTTTTTCATTACAATTAAATACAAAATATATTTGTATTTGTTAACATGGTGTTTAAGCATAAAAGTAACGTATACAAAGGAAAATACGTAAAGTTTGCGCTGGTGAAAATGATGTTATGCTTAGCTTGAAATGCATTTTAACATTGATAAAAGTAAAAAGAAAAATTTATATGATTGTGTCAACATGACGTATTTTTAACTGATTTTTCAATTTTTTATTTAAAGATTAGAACTGGAGCCTTTATTGGTTGCTTCATCTTGATTGCATACCTTGATTACATGTTACCAATTACTTTTTTTATTTTAAATTATAGATTAGAAAACTTCATATTTTAATTTTTTTAAAAGTCACAGAAGTAAAGGATTTCAGGAAATTTAAAATTATTAAAAATAATGTTATGGTAGAAAAAAAACTTGAAATAATGATTGTATTTTTAGGTAGAATAGACAATGTAAGACTAATATTTCATAGGAATTATTTTGGTAGATTTATTATAAATCATTTAACAGTTTCTTAATAGCGCAAAGTCCTATTTCTTTCACTGTGAATTCCTTTTTCGATGTCAAAAAATGGTTTTCTACTTTTGGTCGCCAGCCAAAATACAGTGGCAATTTTTTAGAAATGTACAACGGTTGTCACAACAAACGACGCTATCGCTTTAGCTTTCATCGCGCTTACATCACTTCTAAATACTACAAATTTCTATTTTTTACTACATTTGACTACATTTTACAATTTCAATTCTTACATCATCAATTAGAAAAAATTAGCTTTCGAATGAAATTTATTTGAAAACTGCCGCTTAATTTAACAACTTTTTAAATAATTTTCAAGCATGAAAAGTTTTTAAATTCTATCTTATCAGTGACCACCAGTTTGCTTCAATAATGTAAAATAGCCCCTGGGAAAGTTGCCACAATTGAAAATAGATTTCCCTAACCATCATAAAAAGTGAATAATAATAATAATATAAACAGTGATAAATCATAAGATCAGATTATCCATAAGATAGAGTATTTTGGCGCTAAATGAAAATCTGTCAAAAAAATAAAAAACTAACTTTAGTTCATGTTGAACATAAAATTGATATGCTGAATTCGTTGATGTATATGTTCCAGCAAATATCAGAATATTCTAGAAATTGCATTTTTTTTTTTTTTTTTTTTTTTTGGATCCATTTGCCAATTGTATTAGAGGGAAAATATCCCCGACTATGATGGAAAAGGAATAATAATCCTGATTATGTAAAGGAACTGAAAAAACCATACAAACAAATTACACGTGAAAACTTAGCTTAAAATAATGAATGCGTTTTAGAGGATATGGATTTGTAACGAACAATGATTAAAGAGGACATTTTAAAACTTTTAATTTAAACATTTTAAAACTTTTTTAACATCGAATTTCGATGGTGCTGTTGGGCATATACAATGCTCATGCGCATAGGAGCTCATTCGGTTGCATTATCACAGGGGGAAGGTGGGGGGGAGAGATGTGTGCTTTACTTACTATGTTCTTTTATTTGCTGAATATAAATAGAAATATACTGAATATGAATAGTAGGAATAGTCTATTTGTATGATTCTTCATAGGTCCATGATTTTTTTTTTTTTTTTTTTTTTCTTTTTGTCGTGGGGAATATGGCGATAATGTCACAGTTGTTTAAGGATTGTTTGTTTGGAGTTTGCATCGGAAATAGTACTGTATTTGACTGGGAAAAAAACATTTAAAATAAAATATTTGAAAGCCTGTTTCATACGCACCCCTTCTTAAATAATAAAGAAGCTTATTTTACTGATATTGTTATAGTATTTTTTTTCGTCAAGTTTTGACGGGTTCCATCTAGTTATTTTTAATATTAGTAAACAAAATACTGTAAATCACAATTGATGTTCATGGCCATCTTATAACATCAGTGGTATTTTATTTGCAAAACAAATTTGCGATCGTTTCAGTTGATGGCTAATAAATGAAATTATGCAACAATAATTATTATTCTCATATATACAAGTCATTAAATATGTATTAAAAGAGAAAATTGGATATTTTAAACTGAAAAATTTCCCTTTAGATTCATTAAGGTAATTGACCTGAAACAAAAATAATTTTTTTTTAAAGGAATTAAAAATCAACATAAACATTTAAAAGTACTGTTGGTACAATAATGTTTCATTAAAAAATGCTAGAAATTTCTCAAATCTTATATTTAAAAACGACAAGTTTACATTCATTTAAAAAATTGCTTGTTTTTTAGTGGATCTAATTTGTCAAGTAATTTCAGTAAAGTTTTAAAAATAAGTCTGCAGTATTTTTTGAAGATGAATAAACTGATATTGTTTAAAACTTTACTTAAATTACTTGACAAATTAGATCTACCAGAAAACAAGCAATTTTTTAAACAAATGTAAACTTGTCTTTTTAAAATATTATAAGATTTGAGAAATTTCTAGCATTTTTTAATGAAACATTATTGTATCAACAGTATTTTTAAAATTTTATGTTGATTTTTAATTCTTTTATTAAAAAAATACTTTTGTTTCAGGTCAACTATCTTATTAAATCTAAAGGGAAAAATTTCAGTTTAAAATATCCAATTTTCTATTTTAATACATATTTAATGATTTGCATGGTATATATATTATATATATATATATATCCGAATAATAATTATTTTGGCATAATTTTATTTATTAGCAATCAACTGAAACAATCAAATTGTAGATAAAATCACGAGATACTTAATATATGATGTTTTAATAAATTTTCAGACTAATAAATAAATAATAATAATACCTGATTCAGATTTCAAATTAGCAGTGCTGCACTTGTAGCACAAGTTGAAATCAAAATAAATGCTGCATATATAGTCGATGAGTGCAGGAGGTACTGAACCAGAAAAAAAGTTTATTTTGTTAGCTATAACTGTTATAGCACTGAGCAACTTCAATGACTTCACAGCTGGTACACATGGTGAGGATCCTGGAACTGCAAGAATTCGTTCATTCACATCAGTATGGTACCACATAAAAGTAGCTTTGAAATAATTGTGATTGCCATGTCTGTGCACAGTGTTTAAGTTTGGCATCGCTAGTAAAAATCCAGGCAAAGCATCAAGGAGATTGTTGTTGAGTAATAATATTTTCAATGAAGTGCAAAATGATAAACAATAAGGTATGGATGAATTCTGAAGTTTATTATTTGTTAAAGCTAAGTATTCAAGTTTTTGAAGTTTGCCAATTTCTGGTGGTAGCAGCTCTAATGAGTTATACTTCAATGATAATACTTTCAAATTCGGACATTTAAATAACTAAAAGAGAAAAATAAACTGTAAGTGAATTTACATTGGTAAGGAAAATATTTAAAAATAATTTATTGCCATAAAGACTTGTCATAAATGCAACCAAAGATCTAGTTATTTCATACATGTTTAGAATATTTTTTTTATTCATTTTTCTAATGTATAAGTTTCATTGTAGTCTAATTAAGGGTCATCTATTGACACAGAATGACAGGGGGAGTGAGGGGGCTTAACACACTGTAGCATCATATCTAAAATGAAAGTAATTAAGTAGGCATTGCTTGCAAGCAGCATAAAATTCATAAAAATATGTATTTTTACTCAGGTAGTGTCAGGTATATATTTCCCTTTCTTTTGAATTGTAATAGCTTGAAATATGCAAGATCTTGATGGTTTTATGGTATTTATTTCAGACAGCACCATAAACTGGGGTTACTTGGACTCACAACAAAAGATTTTAAATCAATTCTGGGACTGGGGCTACTGGATATAAGGTATTGATGTGACTCTCCGAGTAATCTTGAATTACCTCAATACTCTCAACACAGTAGAACCAGAACTGATTATTTAAAACATTTTTTGTTTGAGTTCAAGTAACCTCAGTTTATGTTACATAACTTTTTTTTACATAATTATTTTATTAAATATCAACATCCCTCACAAAAATAATAAGTATTTTTAATTACAGTCTACTCTGTCAAATCCACATAGCTTGGGACTGAAGGCTTGGTAGATTTTAGAATTTAGTAGATCATGATTTTGTTTACATATCTTGTCTTTCAGTCTGATTATAAATGAACAATATTTGCATGAAAATGCAAAATGGAAATACTGTAGAGGAGTAATTCGTTTAAAAAAGTATCATATGCAAATTTCATTAGTTGTTATTCAATGTTTAAACACAATTACTAAAATGGTAATTAAAGTTTTAATTTAAGATCGATATTTTTTCTATATTTTAGTTCTCTAGTTCTGAGATAAAATGTAAATGAAATCAAATTGAGATGTACTGAATATAAGAACTTTACAAACTAGTAAATCTGCAGATCAGGGGGCCTTAATGTCAGGTGTTCAAATTGCATTTTTATTTTAATCAAACTTTACATAATATCTAAAATCCATGTACGACTCAATTTTCTTTTTTGCATTATATATAAGATTTATAAACACATAAGATTTCTCGAAGATTCAGCAACTTTTAAAGGTTGTCACATTAAACACGATTTCACACAATGATGTTATTGTAAATTTCTCTAAGATAAAAAATGCACTTTCTCAGGGGTTATCTGCTAACTCTGAACGTCCTGTTGTCTCATTAATTTTATGTTTGCAATTTTCAAATATTGTATGATTTTATCATTCCAATTTGATTTCATTTACATTCTATGAGTGTGTTTTACACTGTAATTTCATTAATATAAGCATCTTGTTGGATAGAATAGTTTATCTTATCCTATTAACAATACTTACTTACCTTTCAACCTTACCAAACATCTGCACCATTTGCAGATAAAATCTTATATAACAAAGATATTAATGCAAATGTGAGCTCCTGGTATGAGACATACATAATTTAAAAGTTCAAATATTTCATAATTTTTGTTTGGAGAAAAATAAAATTGGTGATCATTCTACAATATTTAAAAAAAATAGTTCTTATCTAAATAAATCCTGATCTACTTTGATAGAAAAAAAAAAAAAATGAAAATCACAAGTAATTTGGTTAATTAATAAGTTTTTTGTTAAAATGTTGTAATTTTAATTAAATTATGTCAAAATAATTGATTTTATAATTTTCTTTTTCTGATATACTCTGAAATGCAGGTACTAGGCAACTGTTAAATGAAAAAATAAAAAATATATGTATCATTTCCTGTAAATTTTTTTATTTGAATTTTCTAATTTACTACATTTTTTAAATATTTTAATAAGCTTAGAATTTATCTAAACAATGTGTTGAAATTTTTGCAATTATAGCAATTTTAAAATAAATCTGTATTTTATTTCTTTTGTTTGAATGTTGAAGTGGTGCCCTCGAGCTCTGATGGGAAAAAATCTCCCCTAAAGGGGAGATTTAAAATTTTTTTAACTATATACAGTGAAATACGTTTAACACGAAACTGAGGGGACCGAAATTTTTTTTTCGTGTTAAAAGAATTTTGTGTTAACAGATTCATAAAAAAAGGACAAAACTCACCAATATTTTCGATGTCGCGAAATTTTATTTCGATTTCCAGTTAAACTATACTAGTAGGTTACATCCATTAGAATAAAAAACAAGCAGAAATATTATTGTTTTTTGGGGAAAAAATCAGATATCTTTTTTTGAAGTGTCTTTTTCAGAACCATATTGTCCACAAATTGTTCGAGATCATCCATTGTTTTATTCATCTCTCCATTCGAATGCGCATCTAAATAACTGTGCATACTTTTAATCATTTCTGCATTTCTGAAGTAGAGGGGACAGGAACTGCATCATTGATTCCGTTGTGTTGTCAGATTCATCGTCGAAATCTACAAAGGTGGAATCATTTGGATTAGGAACGATCTCCAAAATGTCTGTGTCTGTCAGAATCGGTGCTGTAAACACATCATCATCGACTGCAACATATTCATTTAATCATATTGTAGGACAGTCTAGTAATGTTGAGACTTTTCCAAACATTTCATTAAATGTCGGCTCAGTCTCAATATCGGCTGATTCTTGAGGTGCCAAAGAATTTAACACTTTGGAGACTCCCGCATGGCGAAAACAATTTTCAATTGTCGTAGGCTTCACTAAATTCCATGCTGAGCGCAAAATATGTAATGCATCCAATAAATTAATGGAGAAATCTTCTTTTGCTTCGATCGCAACTAAATATTTGCGAAGCAATTGCTTTCGATAATTTAATTTCAAATTTTGTATAATGCTTTGATCACATGGTTGTAAAACACTTGTGATATTTGGAGGCAGAAATATAAGCTTTATAGCTTTTAATTCAATATAGAGGTGTGCTAGACAGTTATCAATGAAAAGTGCGACTTTACGCTTTTCTCCTAAAAATCGGTTATTCAATTTGATAAGCCAATCATTGAAAATAGTGGCCACTATCCATGCTTTTTTGTTTGCCGTATATTCAACTGGTAATGGTCTTACATTTTTAAAACACCGCGGTTTTAAACTTTTACCAATGACAAATAAGGGTAGTTTTTCAGATCCATCCGAATTGCATCTAACCATTACTGTAATTCTTTCTTTAGAGATTTTTCCTCCTGAACACGACTGTCCTTTAAACGATAAAGTTTTATTGGGTAAGCAGCGGTAAATAAGCCAGTTTCGTCGGCGTTGAAGACATCTTTTGGGTCATATTCTTCAAGTATTGAAGGCAACGTAGATTGCAACCATTCTATGGTCATAGTTGGTAAAACGTTATTAGCTTCACCACAAACATTTTTTAACACAATGCCGTTCCTTTTTTTTAAACGTTCCAACCAGCCTGGATTTGCTGAAAATTCAATCCGTATTTGTTTTGCCAGTTCATCTGCTTTTTCCAGCAATAAAAGACCTGATATAGGAGCATTCTGAGATCTAGCTTGTTTGAACCAAATAAGCAAAGCTGTGTCTAAATCGTCGTGCTTAGCAGTTCTCATGCGTTTTCTCTCTGGTTCAAACATACTGCGCTCAAACATTAACGTAATGTTATCGCAGTTTTTTATTATCGTTGATAAAGTAGAATTGGCAATGCCAAACTCTTTGCAGATTTCTGTTTTCGTCCTGCGTTTTTCATCAACTGCATTAAGCAGCTTCATCTTCATTTTAAGCAAAATAGCAGTTTGTTTTCGTACCGATTTCTCAGCCATTGTGCTCATAAAACATAAGCTAATTTACAAAACACACAAAATTCACTTATTTTCACACAAAATTCAAGGTTTTAACACAAAATTCACGAATTTCAACTCAAACTAACAGACTTAACTAACTAACAAACTAACTAACAAACAAACGAACTGAAGAGCAGTACTAATTCCTGAAATGCCTGAGAATTTCTTATTACCAAACTCCCGACATTCCTTTCTTTGGGCGAGAAAAGCACAACCAAACTGGGTGCCCACAATCGGCAATTCTTTGGTACAGATAAGGATTCTATTCATTGGCAGTGTTTCTTTCAGGCATCCCTCCGGGAGGGCAGTGCACCCCAGAAGCAAATCCACCGCAGAAAATCGGAGCCTAAGTTTTCCTCAACATTTTATTTACTCTGCCCTATCCAAACCCCTCAAATGCCCCCCCGAAGCAAATTGTCTGAAAGAAACACTGTTCAATGGGGGAGGGGGATAGTAATGATGGATGATGACCACTGGGAGAAAAAGAGAGGGGGAAAAGGTCATGAAGGAAGAAGAACCGATTCCCGGAAGTTAAACAATTGCATAAATAAATTCTACAGAGACGTAGCAAACATGCCACTGAAGCTCGAAAGCGAATTCTTTTCATGTTAAACGATTTTTGTTTCGTGTTAAAAGAAAAAAATGCATTAAATTGCATAGTACACTGCCCGGACCGCCATATCGTTTCGTGTTAACCGATTTTTCATGTTAAGCGTTTTCGTGTTAAACGTGTTTCACTGAAGTTCCATTTCAGACTGTCCCCTAATCATATTTATAATGTTTTTTAGCATATTTTCAAAATTTTAATAACCCAGAGCTCAAAAGGAATGTGAAATATACCAAAATTCTTAGAACATAATTAAGATTCTTAGTAAATTATTAATTTATGAAATCAATACAATATTAAATTTGTTCTATGAACCTATGTGTTAACCATAATTTCCCTTGTTTATGTCTAAAATGAATGGTGAATTATACAGTGGTAGATTTTCAAAGAGTCAACTGTATAAAATATTAAATAAGATGTACCTATTTGACATTATTGAAACAAATTTATCCTTGAAGTTGGTGAACAGCTAACTTGGCAGTGGAGAGAAGGCTAGCTAGCCTCTTTACGCAGTTTGACCTCAGTAGGATTACCATATCGGGGCATTATCGTTGATTTGGCGCATAGGAAATAAATCACTTTTGGGATTTAACATATATATACTGTAAGATTTTTTTTCGCATTCTTTTAAAACTTTAAATATACTACTTAATCGGTTATATACAGCCTAACATGAATACATGCTATTTTAACTAGAGTAATAAATACCATTTTTAAGTGGTGGTAGTGGTGGTGTGTGTGTGTGTGGGGGGGGGGGGGAGGTTGAATATTTAAATATTTTGATGTTGTAATAAGGCTGTTATCAAATCCAAACTGGCTACTTTATAACAAATATTTTAATTCATTTTTGTTCGCTAATAAATGTATCAAATTAGCAAGTGCTCTTATTAAGAAACTTTGTAATAAAAAGACATTTCCCATTTTTCTGGTAAGGCACAAGATCTTTCAGAAAATACTGTCAAATTTGGCGTTTTGAACCGAATTCTTGATGTGGCAGCACAATAAAGAAGAAAAACCGGTCGTCACATGACACTAATCGCTCATAACTCAATAAGTAATTTATTTATCAAAAAATGGAAACTCATTTCGATTCCATATCGCTACCATAGTCAGGCATGACAATTTTTTGCCTTTGCCTTTAAAATGAGCCAGAAAATGTATCAGAAAGTTTCGGGTTGTTGAGCAGGTCATTTGAGAATCACCTTAACAGTGCGGATAACTTTTTAAAATGCATTTATTTTATGTTCAAAAATACAATTTTTAAAATTACGTCAAATCTATTGTGACATAAAATAGCAGTTTTAATAAGATTTTTCTGTAATACTTAAGTAAGGTTTTTCTGTTAAAAAGGGATTTTTTACAGTTTTTCTCCTGCCACATCAAGAATTCGGTTCAAAAGGCCCAATTTGACAGTATTTTCTGAAAAATCTTGTGCCTTACCAGAAAAATGGAAAACGTCTTTTGATTACAAAGTTTCTTAATAAGAGCACTTGCTAATTTGATACATTTATTTGCTAACAAAAATGAATTAAATATTTTAAACAGCAATACCTTTTCTGTTGCATACATAATCATTATTCTACATCATATCATTATTCACATAATCACATTTCATGTTTTGAATTACGAGAGAAGTTCTAAAAATATCTTTAAAATATTCTTCTCAACTTTAAAAAACTGATATTATAAAATCAATATTTTCAATTCTTCATTTCGACACGCCCTGATATTGCTTATGCAGTAAACATATTCAGCCAGTTCCAAAGCAATCCGGGGATAGCTCACTGGGTCGGCCTCTTAAAACTTCTGGGTTACGTTAACTATACAAAGCACTATAAATTAAATTTACCTTGTCATAAAATTAACCTGATCACATATACAGATGCGGATTTTGCAGCCAATCGTGATGACAGGACATCTATGGGTGGTCAATTACTTATGCTAGACAAAACTCCGATAACATGGAGAGCTTTTAAACAAAAATCAATATGCTTGTCTACTATGGAATCTGAGTTCGTGGCCTTAACAGAAGCAACTAAAGAGCTTCTTTGGTTCAGCCGTATTATCACAGAATGTTATAATAAACACATATTTTCAGGTCCACAAACTAAACCAATTTTATTAGTAGATAATATGGCAGCAATAGATTTCATTAAATCCCCCATAGAAAACTATAGGACAAAACATATAGATGTTAAACTTTTCTTTGTACGCGATTTATTAAACCAAGAGATATTTTTAGTAAAACACGTTAATAGCAAATCCAATCTCTCTGACATTTTTACAAAACCACTTACAAAAGCTGCTCTGCTAAAGTTCATTGAGGCTATATTCATTTTTGGGTCTTAAAAATTAAAATATACAAAAAAAAAAAAAAAAAACTCTCCTCTCCTTTTGAATTGTTGAAAAAAATTTTTTTCCTTCAAGCGTTAAAAGCTTGTTTAAATTTTTTCTTGTTAAACATTCAAAGTTTAACTTTATCTCTTTTGAGTTTCTGAATAATGAAACTTGCATGTTTCATGTGTCTTTTATATATTAACTAGCTGGCTTCGCCCGCCAGCGGGCCCCTAATTTACATCGGTGCCTCGAAACTTTTGTATTCTCCGGCTCGCATCCCCCTCGAACCGAACGAACCTCCGACCCGGGTCCCCGCTGCCTTCGGCACCGGATAATCCCATAATTTGCATAATCCCTTAATTTGCACATCAAATAGTATAAACCTCTAACTGAACTAATCTCCGACGCTGGTCCCCGCTGCCTTCGGCACCGTATACCGGTCGTGCTACGCACGCACCGGATAATCCCTTAAATTGCACATAGAATAGTATAAACCTGTCACTGAACGAACCTCCGGCTTGATATTCATTGTTTCAAATCTAATAAACAGGCGCCTCCTGCGGTGGGGGTTGGAACGGATGGGTGCTATCGGTGTCGGGTAGCGTTTATTTTTCTACTCGTGGACTTATTGTTCCTATACCGCACGGGTGGCTGTCCACGAGTGGGTGATTTCGGTCCCCGCTGCCTGCGGCACCGTATAGCAGTCGTTCCGACCCTGGTCCCCGCTGCCTTCGGCATCGTATACCGGTCGTGCTACGCACGCACCGGATAATCCCTTAAATTGCACATAGAATAGTATAAACCTGTCACTGAACGAACCTCCGGCTCGGGTCCCCGCTGCCTCTCTGACTGGCAAGCCAATTGGGACTCATGTAATAAGGGCAGAGATACCTATAAAATTATAAATAAAGTCGATCCAAATTATCTCTGCAAACAGCCAACACTGCCGTATTATCTGAGTAACCATGGCAGTTTCCCACAATACTTACATAAAATAAGAAAAAGAGCCTCACCTAGATGTCCATGCGATAAAGCAGAAGGAGATGCAGTTCACTACATATTCGGATGCTGCCCTCTTATGATCATCACTTCCCTTTTGATAAGAACGAAACTCTCAGATATAACCTTCGTAATATCATTTTCAATCCTTCAAACTCTCAAAAGTTAAAAGAGAATTATAATATTCTCAATAAAAATTTCTCTTTCATTACGAAAGAATTTAAAAAAAAAATTGACTGAACTGACCATTGACTTTCTGAACTAAAATACCATAAATTTAGGACATCATGAACTTATAGTACTTCGAAAATATTTTATATTTAACTTTCAATTTGCAAAAAATTGTTATTTTTTACCTTTTATATTTTATTATTGTTATGTAATTATATTCATTGTTTCAAATCTAATAAACAGGCGCCTCCTGCGGTGGGGTTGGAACGGATGGGTGCTATCGGTGTCGGGTAGCGTTTATTTTTCCCCTCGTGGACTTATTGTTCCTATACCTCACGGGTGGCTGTCCACGAGTGGGTGATTTCGGTCCCCGCTGCCTGCGGCACCGTATAGCAGTTGTTCCGACCCTGGTCCCCACTGCCTTCGGCACCGTATACCGGCCGTGCTACGCACGCACCGGATAATCCCTTAAATTGCACATAGAATAGTATAAACCTCTAACTGAACGAACCTCCGGCTCGAAAAAATTGACTGAACTGACCATTGACTTTCTGAACTAAAATACCATAAATTTAGGACATCATGAACTTATAGTACTTCGAAAATATTTTATATTTAACTTTCAATTTGCAAAAAATTGTTATTTTTTACCTTTTATATTTTATTATTGTTATATAATTATATTCATTGTTTCAAATCTAATAAACAGGCGCCTCCTGCGGTGGGGGTTGGAACGGATGGGTGCTATCGGTGTCGGGTAGCGTTTATTTTTCCCCTCGTGGACTTATTGTTCCTATACCTCACGGGTGGCTGTCCACGAGCGGGTGATTTCGGTCCCCGCTGCCTGCGGCACCGTATAGCAGTCGTGCTGCGCACGCGCTGCAGTATACGTTAGTTCCACCTTCCGCCACCAGGTGGCGCAAATAGAAAAAATAAACCTCGAATAAGATAAACCTCGAACTGAACGAACCTCTAGAACCCCACAGTTAAGATAAAAAAACTTGAAGGGGGGGGGGAGGACACTGCTTTTCCTTAAACAACTGAATTAGACTGCCGGAAAAAAAAAAATCTGATGTCAAACAACTTATTTAGACTACCGGACTTCTTGTTCAAAGACAGGGACCTGTAGGAAAACTTAAAACTGAAAAAAAAAAAAAAAGAAAAAAAAAATCGATAACGGGCGAAGCCCGCTTTTTCCTATCATAATATCTGGTTGCCACTCTAAAACAAAAACTTAAGATACTCGTTATGGCAGTTTTTAGACGCGGCCTACTTCTTAAAATCGTAATATCTAGCCGGCACTGTAATAGAAATCTTTCTTTTGCTTTAATTATACAAATAACGATGATTAATTATACAATAAAATAATATATCGGCTCCTAATGAAGATATGAGAATAATTTTTAGATATTATGAAAGCAGAATCCATTTTGAGTCGCCCTGTCAAAGTTTGGAATTAATGCACCCCTTAGATTCGGAAATGCCCCCCCCCCCCCCCCCCCCTGAAAAAACGCAGTTGAAAGTCACGTGACTATTTTATCTCTTTCAGAAATGACTTATCCACAGACGATTCGTCTGCGTTGAATGTTGAAATAAAAAAGAAGCTGTCTCTTCGGAATAGAAATAAATTCATTTGCCGTGTCATTAATGAGTTTTAATTGATATCTTTAAAAATTACTGGTCGATTTTTACGAATTTTTCTTTGTTGAATTCACGATTTTTTTATACACGTGTTAGCAAATTTTCGCGAATGTAGAGTCATTATTTCCACTTGTTTCAAAAAGGAATGGGGCGATTTGATCTCGGATCTGTCGACCCTGCATTCTTTACGGCAACCTTTTTTTTACGTCTGGGGTCGATGTTGGATGTCTGGTCAGTTTTTGGCCGAAATAAAGAAAAGTTACGGTCCGAATTTCAAAAAATTTGACATTTTGGAACGACAAAAATCGGCCGCGTGTGTACCCCGATTTTCGGATCGATACCTCCGGTACATTTTTTTTTATTCGATGATGCGTTAAAAAGCGACGATTTGGATGTCTGCGATTATCAAAACGGAAATTTTTTTCGATTTTTTTTCCAGTTCGGTTTCGGTCGGTAATTAAAACACTTTCGTTCATTAATAACTCCCCGGGTCCGGGTCGGAATCCCGACCCGATCGAAACTTGAGCGTCGCGCCTTTTTTGCGAATTTTTCGGTCCGCGTCTGCCGTCCGTGCGTCGCCTGGTCCCGGAGCCTTTGCATGTACAGCGGGGAGTGCACAGACAGACAGAAAGAAAGAAACACACACAGACGTTTACCGTTCTTAATATTAGGGATGTTCGAACCTTGTGATTATACATATAAAACTTTTCTGTAATAGCATCGTATTTATACCTTGTTTTAATTTTTATTTCAGAAGGATCCTTCATAATCAAATTTTTGATGCTATATTTTTTGAGTACCCTCATTTCCAATGGCATGGACAATTTAACTCCCGCTGGAACATGATCAGACCTCATGTTGGTTCATCCTCCAGGGTTACGAGCAGCCTCAAGAAGCGTCTCGCAGAGGTGACAATGTAATTGCCAGAGTGACCTGCAGGGGGTAGCGGCCTTCGTGAGTGCTCTGGTCACTGGAAGGCCTGTCGCGGGCATCTTATTTTTCTTTCTGTAAGTCCCTCGTTTATATTAATGGAACTGCCACTTTTGTCCCGTTCGTGCTATTGGAAATCGAGTTGTAACAAGTATTTTTCAATCCTATTATGCAAATGTTTATCAAATAGCTTTATAAATATTGCATAAAAATTATTTTTTTTGTGTGCACACATATATTTTTTATTTTTAAGTGAGCTCACTGAAATTTGAATATTTGAAATACATATGTGTATTTATTTCTTGTCTAAGAAAAATTAGGTGTTGGTAAATGTAGCCATATGTTAGTATGATGAGGTATAAGTTATGATACAAGCAAGAAACAAGAACTTTCTTTGTGTGTTTGAAAAGAAATTCCTTTTTAAAAGGTTCAGCTGGTTTTTTGTGAAAGTCACAAAAGTGTGTACGTTTCATGTAAGTGTGTTCCCTCAAAGTAGTGAGGATCAATGTTGTATTTTTATTTTATATAAGTGTTTATATTAATATACCTATATATTTACTTGTTATAATTGTGTAATTATTGTTGAATTGTGTTTATATTGTTGAATGTGAATATATTAAACAAATTTTTACTGATTAACTATGAATGTCTCTAACTGTTATATTATCAGATAATTTCAGTATAAGTGTCAAGGGGGGGGGGGGGGGGGGCAAATGTTAGCCCTATGTATATATTTTTGGACCTTGAAACTTCTACATAATGTCACCTTTTCGTACTTGCCTAATTTTCCATTCAATCCTGTATTAATTTTCTTCAGTCGATATCGTTTTCCATCTCTAGTATTGTTCAAATCTTTCTTTTCGTTTTTCAACTCGCCGATAATGTTTACTGTTCGTTTCGATATCGTTCACCACATCGACCATCGTTTTCTCAGCCTTTTTCCGAATTCAGTTGCAACCGCCAGCTTCGATATCGTTTCAATCGTAATAGTATAGGGGAGCATGCGCCCAGACGCCGTGACACAGTCTTCAAAGGCACTCTAGATTACTTTGCCGATGGGCAGTTTGAGAACTTCTCAACTTAGCACATCAGAAAGGGGGCGTTTTCGGAAAGCGGTATGTTGATGTTGTTTAAAAGGGATGAAAAGGCAGTTTGAAGGGGAAGAGTGAGGCAGCTTTAGTAAAATGATATTGGTAGATGCCAGAAGAAACAATATCAGTGGCGGTGTAAAGTTTTTATGAGTGCAATGATGGTGTTAAACGTTTTTTTAGTGTTTGTTTATTTCGGCTGTTGAAGTTGCGGTTTTTCTTTCTTCTGTTGGTGATGTACGTTCATTTCAAGGATTAATAGTGTGTGTGGACTGTTCTTCAACTCATTTTCTTCACATCAATGCCATGGTGACTAATAAAATAAAAGGCCTGTTTTAATTTGTGTCATCACGTTCAATTAATTATTATGTAAGTTAAAATGAACTTTTCTACAAGTATACTTTGAAGGCTTCATTTAAGTTACTCCATGCTATATTATTTTGCCACCTTTTGTTTAAGTTGCCATATGCCATAATATTTTATTTAATTAAATTGTCTGTCATATTTTTCATCTTTATTTTATTTTGTGATATTTTTAATAAACGTTAGCTTTATTTAAACCTAAAAACTATTTCATGAATGTGTCTTATCTACATTCAACACTTTTTGTCACTACCTTGCCAAATTTCAATCATTAAACTTCCACGTACTCTGCTTGTCAATTTAATTACATTTTTAGACCGGTCTCTGTATCCGGACCGGCGATCAGTATCTCAACTTAACAGAACTCAAATATGCTCATATTTAAAGTAAAAGCAAATTTTTTAAATAATCTAATTAAATTCCGTTACAAATTTCATCTCAATTTCAGTTTCAGTACAAATTTCATTCCAAATATTATGATATCACTTTAAAAAAATCTATCGAAATAGAATGGAAAACATTTTTTACTTATTCTATTCTAAAATAAATACCATCATATTCACATTTTGGACCACACTGAAGAAATTATTTTAATCTGTCTCTATAATCTAATAATATGTTCGTAATAAAAAACCTCTTTGTCTATTTTTTTACAGAACAGAAAATTCTTGTTATTTTATATACTTTATCAACATGCTTGGTGTGTACTTCAGGTAAAATTTTCCGAAAAATTCAAATTAATTGAAATTTTTACTCTATCTTCAATAGTTTAAAAAATGAAACATTTGATTGGACACCAAAAATCTACAATCTCTGGTAATGACCGGAGAATTTTCTGTAGCACATCAATCACTCTTAACAATAAGGGGTCGTAGGGTTATATGCTGATTTGTTTCAAGCGCCAAAATCTCGCCAGAAATTTTTTGCACGAAGAAATACATGTTTCTTGAATATTACAGGTACTTATTATAAAAATGACTATACATTAAGCTAAATAAATTTTGTTTAATCAGTCAATCGTTTTTCAATGGAAAAATATAAAAAAAATCCGATTTAAAGTGCATTTTCTTTCAAATTCAGTAAAGAACTATTTCTTCTCACGGACGTATACTTCTCTATAGTATAATGTCCACTGACAAGTTAGGTCTTCCTCTACTTCAGTTTGATGTAGATTCCCATCAATACAAATTTTGTACAAATACAAAATCATTACATTAATTCATTTAATATATCTCAAAAACTAATTGCAGAAGGCTGCTCTTCCCAAGTAGTCGGTATAAGCTGCTGTTATTCTAAACTCTTACTCCCTGTCTGCTAAAAGACCAATGACATCTGATGTTTACTGCCAAACCATCCAAACATATTTATTTAAACATTCATATAGCTTCTGCAGACTATATTTTTCTACACATAAACCTGCGAATCAACACGAAGCAGGAAATACATGAGACAAATAAAGAGACTCAAACTGCTGTAAAATTTCATGTTCAAAGAGTCACAGTTAGACATGCCAGAAGAAGTACTGTGTTTGATACATGATGATGATGTTGACAGTAGCTATCTTCATAATACTACCCCCCAAAAATAAGTAGTAAGTCAAAGATAAATATTATCATGGGCTGGTATAAAAATCATGGATTCAATATGATTAATGTTTTACAGATAATGAAAATTGAAGAAAATTTTTTAAGACTGATTTTAATTTATTACACATTTTTAAAAGATTGCAAAAATAATAAAATAATAATAACAATGTCGTTTTGAATCAAAATTACCTCATTAACAGTTGTCAAAATGTGACAATCTGTGATATAGTGGAGGGGGGGGGGGGAGACCACCAAATCTGTGCAACATAATTAATGAATTGTTGTGTCGCAAACAACACATTTTATTTTACAAAATTTTTTAAATTTTAGTTTTAAAATCATATTTTTGCTAAATCTTAAATTGGGGTTTTGTTTTTATTCAAGATCGCTTTTCGATCTCGTTTGTTTACAAATCGCGACTTCGGTCCAGTTTGTTTACATTTTCGCAGCGTCGGTGGTTAGGGTTAGCAGTCACAGTTTATTTTGCAGTTAAACTTAAATTCATTATGCTTTTAAATTGTTTTATTTAATCTTTGGCACAAAATTTTTAATGGTTTTTCACACTATCCATCAGGTTTAAATCAAAATAATGTTTCTGTGTATGCGATGTTTCAATCGGTTGGTTGGTTGGACGTTAAGTATTTGGTGCTGCGCAGGTTGAAATAGCGCGCTTTCATTCTGTGGAATATCAAATGTTTCACTTATAATTAACTAATTGTGATTTTAATATTGTTTATATAGTTATTTTTACAAAAGATAGGTATGCACAGTTGTGTAATTATATAGAAGTTAATTTTGAGCTACAGGAGTGTTTTGTTTCGAATTTGAGCTACAGGAGTTATTATTTTATATTAGGTATTTTTATTAAATTATTTAACTTTAATTAACATTAAAATTCATTTTTATATTTTTGCTTTTCTATCCTGACATTTCCCTTTTCTTCAATTTTACACTATTAAGTTATTGTGGCAACGATCGTGACATCAATACGGCATCTCCCGCCAAAATGATCGGAAGGTCACGTGATGACGCCGCTTAGAGAAGTGGACTGACGTCATGCTCCGCGGAAGGTTACGAGTTTTCAACGAATAAATTTAAAAAGAAAAAATTAAAATCAACTAAAATTATCATCAAACATCATTATAAAGAAACAGTAAATGTCTTGATGTGCAAATTTATGCACATTATAACCTTTTAAAAAGATGATTTAATTTTCATCTTACAGTTTTGGTTCAGCACTATATTTTTAGTGCGGCAGTATACGATTGTCAAAGAGGTGCAGGTAGATTCTGCGGGAGCATTGAATAAGGATTCTCTCTTCAGCCAGCAAGAAGGAAGGTCGTTTTTTATTATGAGGAGGATAGCAGTATGATGGGCCCATCGTCTCCAATACGATAAGTTTTCCTTCTTTTTGATATTAGCTGTTCAGCACGATGCAGCTAATTCAATCCTTTTATATTTTTAATTAATCTTACTTTTTTTATTTTATTTTTATTGGCCAATTATTTTTTTTGAATGTAACACCATGTGTTACTTCACTCCAGACCTCCGTATCTCAAATCTTTTTATAATTTAAGAGGGAATTCAATAAGTAATAATAAGATTGTTTTGTTAAAATTTAAATGAAGATAAGAATGAATGTCTATTACTTTTGTTTTACCAATTATAATAATTAGTCTGTACCTCTCCTTGTATGAGAAATATTAAGCCTGTGAGAATTTTTATAATGTTTATAATCAATCCTTAATATAGTAATGGCGTAATTACACAGTAATCTATTTACTACTGTCAGAATGTTCAACAAGTAAGATTTAATATCATGTAAAGATCGTCACATTATTTATAATAAATCCCTTTTAATTATATATTCTTTTTGAGTCATTCCTGCAGTGCCTATCTCTCAATTATTATTTTTTCATTATTTCTTCCCTTAAGGATTTAAGATCATCTTCATGAGAGCCTGCCATTTTTTCATTTCTTATTCTAAATTTTCATTTGTTGCATTATGTTTAGTAAATTAATCTTTAATTAAATTTTCAGTAGTTTTTATTAATTTCGGCCAACATGAAGATAATGTTGGATCAGTAAAGATAATATTCACTGACCATGGCTTGGGTTATTGTATCTAGGATTTTCTTCTTAACTAATTAACTTCCTTATTCTAAATTCAGGAGTTTTTCACAACGCAGCTCCTTCTTCTTCCAGTAAAATCTTTTAAATATCTATCCTAAAATTTTAGTCTGGTTGTAAATTTCTCTTATTGTGCTCATTAAAGTAATATTTTCTTATGTAGGAAGATTTTAATATTTTATTTTCTTAAGTTGTTAATCTAATTTGGGGTAACTTTGAATTCTCAGTCTTAGCTGTTTCATCAGTGGTGTTAATGTATAATTTAATTGATTTTTAAACTTGTTAATACTTTCTTTTGTTGTGGTAAGACACAACAGAATGACTCTTTAATAAATGATGAAATGACTCTCTAATTAATTTTTTATTTAACTAGGGGGGCTCGGCTCCCCTGCTCGCTACACTCACCAACCCCCTGTGTAATCGCGCCCTAGCCAAGCACTCTCAGTGCTGAGTTTGTTTTAATAGATCAAAATGACCTTCCCGAATTTGAAACCTAGCTAGATGGATTTCTCGTGCTCGAATTAGTATAGGCAACACGTTTTGTGTAAATCGTTTGAGTATTTTTCCATTTATAACAAAAAACCTTTTCAGTGCTGAGTTTGTTTTACCCTGTAAAAACGAATTTTCTTGTATTCGGAACCTAACTAGATCTTTTTCTCGTGCTCAATTTAATATAGGGGGCAAGTCTGGTGAAAATCTTCCCAGTCGTTTACTAGATCATTCATAATCGGAAAAATCCCTTGCTCATTTAATATATTATGAATAATCGGGAAAATCCCTAGTTCGTTTAATATATATGAATTTGGCTACAGTAATTTGGTCGACAGGATAACTAACAAGTACCAATTGTATATATAGTGTTACGAATATTGTAAATAGTTAGTGTTTGTGCTTAAAAATAATGTAAATAGTTCAATTAAGCTCTATTCATAAGCTAATATTAATTTTTGTTGCATTGCAATATCTCAATTTGTTGATTTTTTGCAAGCGAGTAAACACTATTGGATTTCAATGGGAGTCTATGGAAATTTGGCGAAATACTGGAAATAGTGTCAAGTTGGTGCCCCTTTTGGCCGTCAAGTTGGTGACAGACCCAGGTCCCTTCCTCTTGGTAACCCCTTTAATAGTGCCCATCCTATCTAAATTCTCCACTTTCATGTTAATTCCCCCTAAGAAAAGTCAGAAAGCTCTGACCAATGAGATAAGTTTCGCGGTATCTACGTAGACTTTCATTGGTCCATTTCCAAACCATTACTTTTTTTTTTATATATAGAAGGAAATGAGTTGCTGCCTTTGTCTATAAAGTAGATTTGGGGAAGACCAAAGCTTTTAAATTGCACAAAATTTTATCACACAAACATTAAAAGTATTTAAAGCACATTTTATCTAAAACATTTCTGTGTAGTATTTAAGTTTTAATCAACTACCAGGGGCCCATTAGGTTTTAATAAGAATAGACCACAAGTGCATCTAATTAAACAAATTTCCTGGAAATCAACTTTAAGTATATAGCATTGAATGGAAAGAAACAAATTATTATCTATTTACCATTTATCTGCAATGAAAATATTTTTGGAAACTTCAAGTAATTCCCTTTTGTTAAATCTATAAATAATTCAGTCATGAAATGTTTATGGTCACTTGTATGCAAATCTTTGAGCTCAATATGATTAAAGTAGTAATAGTAAAAATGTGATAATTTTTTAAAGTTTATTTTAATTTGTTACACATTTATAAAATATTTCAAAATAATAAAATTTTATCAAAAAATTAGGTTTTAAATATTTTTTTTTTAATTAGGTTTTATTGTTAACCTTGTTTGTTATTATAAGCCTTTAAGTACACTAATTATTTTTAGCACAAATATTTTTATTTAAAAAATAATAATAACAATGTTTTTAAAAACAAAATTAGCTTATCATTTGTAAAAAATGTGATGTCCCAATGGGGGGTTGGGGGGGGGGGTATTATCTATGTCAGAGTGGTAAAAACACACACACACACACACATAAAATTTCCATGATGTAAATAATGTATGATCCCTAATAAATAAATTATTTTTTTTATTTAGAATTAGCTCTTGGTTATGGCTTTGTTTGGCAAAGTAGATTTGAAATACCACCAAAGCTTTTAAATTGCACACACACAAAAAATTCAATTTACATTTTATAATTGTACATAAAGCTTAACAAATCACAGAAAGCAATTACCCAAATTACTGGTTTAGTGCGAATTCAATTTTTTTTATATTTTCTTTCAGTAGATTCAGAAAATGTTTAAGGGTATGAATATCCCACCATATTGACCTCCCTCCTGAAAAAATATACTGGATTTACCAAAAGAATTATTCATAAAAACATAAATTTGAGAACTTATAAAATAAATTTAAAAAAGAATTTTTTAAAAGTCAATAATTACTTCTTTGGGTAAAGTACAGTCATCACTGTGTTTGAAAATACTATCCAGATGCATTTCAACAAAATTATGATGTTGCAAATATCTGGTAAGGATGCAGTCTATAATGAAAAAAAAAATATATATATATATATATATATAAACTTTTAAGAATGGATATTTTTCAAAAAATAAATAAGCATAAAAAAATGACACAGGGTCATTCCATGGTAACTTACGTTACATTTAGAATAATTGACTTCAGTAATTTTAGTAATATAACACTAAAAAATATTCAAAATGTAATGTTTATAGGATTTGTAAATTAAACCTAACAAAGCTAAATTTGGATAAAAATTATTTAAATTTAGTACTATTTCTTGAATGCTAAAAATTATATTTACTATGGTAACTTACGTTTCTGACAAAAAGAACGTAAGTTACCATAGTAAATATAATGGCCAATGTTAAAAAAATATCACTAAAGGTAGGTAATTTTCATCCAAATTTCGCTTTGGATAGGTTTAATTAACAAATCATATCAACATTACATTTTCAATATTTTTTGGTGCTATATTATGAAAATTACTAAAGAAAATTATTCTAAATGTAACGTAAGTTACCATGGAATGACCCCACAAACTGATTTATGAAATGTATAACAAACAACATATAAAATTAATCAATAATATTAATAAATCACATATATTAACTTAACAGTAAATTAATTAAAGAGAATAATTGTTAGACTACATGCTTTTAGCACAGAGTTTAACTTAGTATAATTAAGATCATTTTAAATGAATAAAAATATTTAAAAACCTGTAAAATCCCGTTAATCCGCCCCCCTAAACGCGACGGAAAATCGTAAAATAATCCAGGGGGGGGGAGGGGTCTTACACGGTATTAAAATTGTAGTATATGATATTTATGGGTGGTGGTGGAGGAGGGAGGTGCTAATGGCCAATCGTCGCAAAGCATGCATTATTTTAATAAAGTGACAAAAGAAAAACATTTTGAAAAAAAAAAAAAAGATATACAAAATAGAAAAACAGTATAACTTCACGATTAATAGCGATTTCAGATTATAGAAAATTCTGGATTTCAGAAGCTTTGAAACTGGAATGCATTTAGATAAATAATAACACTAATATCTGTCATTAATAGGGTAACAGAAAAATAAAAGGAACTTAATAATTTAAAATAATTAAAAAACACTGAGAAATTGCAGAATATATCCTGAAATACTTTCTAGAACTAGTAACATTTTATGTGGTGTCGCCATCTGTTGTAAAACAGTTTTCTTTTTTATAAATCATGATTTTGTATCTATAAATGCTAAATAAATAATACAAATCACAAAAATTGAGAACATACAGAATTGGTACTGTTGCCAGATTTTTAAAATGAAAAACATTGCTACTACAAAGATAGCACAAAATACGCTACAAATTCGACTGTGGCGGTATCTACTGATCAATCAATCGATAATTTTTTTGTGAATGGTTTTCATAATAACGTTAAATACGACTATAAATTCTTTGATAAAATAAATAGATTCTTTTTTAATTAAAATATTTCACACACAGCATCAAATACACATTTTTTAACTTATTTCATGAGAAACTTTCACTATCAATATTTTTATTACCTTCATATCGCCATGGAGATAAATTTACAGCAAAACTAATGTTTGGTTATATTGCTTTTTCAGATTGACAATGGTTGAAGTTCTATATGTTACTTTTGTGTTTGTACACGTTTGCGATATATCAAAGAATCGTCACATCATGACTTTTTGATCAGTCGGAAAAAAACAACAACAACAAAAAAAAACACTTGTGAAATAAAATTTTTGGTGTTGATCTTGACGTGCATGGCGAAATTTCTTTTGGAGGAGGGCGCTTTCTCGGGACTTTTTAAATTTTCTAATTTGTTTACAAAGTGGGAGGGGGGCGCTTAATTGGGAAGGGCGGATTAACGGGATTTTATGGTACTTCAAAATTACACATCGACTTGAGAAATAAAAATATGAAAAAAAGAAAAAGACATGTACATTCATTTTTCTTTCCAACGGTTCAATACATTAAAAAGTATATGAATATTAACCCTTTGAAAAAAATTCATTTCAGAAAGTCACTTTTGGAAAATTTTGTTCTATTATAATGTTTATTATTATGAAAAAAAAAAAGTGAAAAGAAAAACAGTGCTCTTTATTACAGCTAAATATCAATATTTTAGCACAAAAATTATATACAGGCTTCATAAACATTATACTTATAACTCATAAAAAGTTCAAAAAGTTTGGCACTAATAATTTTTTTTAAAAGTTTAAATGTATTCAATAGCAGTCAATGAAAAAAAAAAGAAAAACAAGTGGGTAAGTGTGATCCAAGATCGCTCAAAGGGTTTCGTTTAATATTCCTTTCAAAACACTCTATCCTTTTTTTAATAAATCCAAATAAATTTCATTTAGCAACCGAAAAAACTCCTGTTTTTTTGTTTTTTATAAAGTAAAAATTCACCTGTTTATTTTTTCGTTTTTTTTTTAGTATCCAAACCAGCCTGATAGCAGGCGAAGTATAGGTGCAGATTCCCAACATTTGGAAGGAGTCACTGGCTCCTAAACCCAAAAAATCCAGTGGCCACAATTGTAAAACAAACGCATAAAAACAATAGTGTTTATATAAGGTATAAAAAAAAATATAATAATAATAATGAATTCAAAGTGTAAAGTACAGTGCAAGCTCGATTATCCGAGCTAATTGGGACCGCTAGTACCTCGGATATCGGAAATCTCGGTTAATAGAAATAGTGCATAAAAACTAACCGTGGTCGCGAATTTAACAGCTCTTAGCATAAAATACAGTAAAACGTTTTTTGAATAATAAAAATAAACATATATAAAGTTATGTTTCACAGCTGAACAAATTTAAAAAGGAAATCAACTAAAAATAGTAAATTGTAAAAAGCAAATTGAAATGTTTTTAACTATTTTAAATTAAGTCTAGATTTTCTATCAGTGGCTGTCCAATCACGCCAATTTTTGAGCAGCAGAAGATCTATCGGCGCAACATCGCTTCTTTGCTCCAAATATTTTAGGGCAGTTGTTAGTGCTTGAACACCTTCAGTATGACTTATAGTCCTTGAATCCTCAAAGTCCTGGTCCTCATTGTCAGCATCATTAATGTTCAATAGGAATTAACGGCTTGTATAATTTCTTCATCATTAAGGATTTGAAAACTTGGATGTTGCTTTTCAACGTCCAGCCATTCGGAAATGTCCTCTTCCAAAACTTTTTCACACCTTTTAATGCGATTAATAATCTCAAATAGTTCTCCGTCTGTCGGTGGGTTTACCCTTTGCTGGGATTCATCCTCTCTTCTCTTTAGAATAATTATGTAGCCTGTAGCATGGACAGTGAACTAAAACGTGTGGTATTTTTCAAGGCTCATTCACAAAAAAAAAAAAAAAAAAAAAAAAAAAAAAAAAAAAAAAAAAAAGAAAAAAAATCAGACTTTGTTATCGGCTTGGTTAACAGAAACCTTGAGTAATCGAAGCTCGGTTAATCGAGGTTCTACTGTAATTTAATTCATATAAACACGTGTACAACAAAATTTGAATATTAATTAAATATTAAATCATGTACAGTCAGAAGATAAAGTTGGGCAAGGTACGGTTTAAAAGAAATATGTATAAGCTAAGAATCATGATAGCGGGGAATATCAGAAAAACAATATTTCTTATTTTGATTTTGCCAGACAAAAGTACAAATGAAAGAAAATCTGAATTTGTGAGAATATTTTGCACTATAAAAAACAAAACACACTTCAAACATTTGTTTATATATATATATATATATATATATATTTAAATCACAGTCTATGTAAAATAAAATTATCAGATTCAAACTGTTACGAATAACATTGCTATTCGAATATATTTAATAGTTTGCAGTGTTAAACAGATCATTCTGAAATGTTATTAAAAGATAACAATAATGTTTGTTATGTGTTTTGGTCTTAATCTTTAAAAAAAATATCAACATTTCACAATGGGGACTGGGAATACCAGAAATTGATTACTTTTAAATGACATGGCGACTTAAACACCGAAAGTTAGTGGCCACAGCAAAAAACTTAGTCGCCACGTGGCGACTGGCGACCGTGAATCTGCACCTATAGGGCGAAGCCGACTATTATATTCTGGCATAATAATATCTGTCACGCGGACTAAATGCGATATAAAAAATAATTTCAAAATTAAACATGTTATACACTTTCAAAATGTTAAAATATGCGAATATTTCTATAATCTGATTTGTATCACGATTCAATATGTTTCTCAAACTCATATATTTACTATTCTCTATGACTCATATTGATACTCGCTTTGTAGTATTCTCAAACATCTGAAAAATTCGTTAAACTTCCAATAGGACATCAGATTTTCTTTTTAATTCTCTAATGACGTGATATTAATCTGCTTTGTGTACATACACATACTCATACTCCTTGTATTATTGAGAAATCTTTGAAAATGTCCTTTTTATTACCACTATGACGTCAATCATTTTTATTTCATATTAATCTTTTATTCAATTGGTGAAACTTTTTATTTCATTTTTATTTTTCACGTGGAAATCGTCTGATAGAAAATTAATTATTGTAGAAAGAATTTCATCGTGGATTTTTAATTTTTGGCATCTGCTATAATGGAAAAAGTTTAAATTTAATAGAAAAAAGCTGTTAGAAATTTTTTTTTATCTCTATTTATTAAAATAATACGAATTTCTCAAATTTTAATATTTTGAGCTCTTTATAGCAGTTATTCAGCTATATACACAAAGTTTCAACTCTGTAAGTTACATATTTTCTGAGAATAGCTCTGTGACAAACAGACAACGGAGCGGGAATAATAGGGTTTCGTGAGATGAACGAAACCCTAAAAAAAAATGAGTGCTTTTTGCAAGGTCTTTTTACTTAGATGAAACATAACAAGTGGCTCACATTTGTTTTTGGACACTTGTGTTTTTGAAACTTACTTATAAAAAAACATCTAAATATTAAAGGATCTACTTAAAAATTTTTTCATATAAACTTTTTTTTGTCTAAAATAAAACCTACATATTAAAATAAAAATAAATTCAAACCCTTTAAAAAAAAATAATTTACTGAGAAAGTGTTAAAAACATAAGTAATTGAACACTTGAAAGCTTTACTAAAGTTTGTTTTTGACAGATGACATTTGTTATTATTTATTTTTATTATAAATGGGAATATATGTCAAATATTATTATCTGCACTTTGAAAATACTACTACTTCATGTAAATTTGCTTACATTTCTATATTTGAAGTAAATATGGCCGTGCGCTACAAAGTTACAACAAATTCTATTAGTAATTTAATCATAGAACATTTTAAAGATGTTAAAAGCATCAGAACTATAGCAAAACTTGTTAAAGTAAGACATTCAACTGTTTTTGCTATTATAAAACGGTGGAAACTACGTGGAACTGTTGAAAAAGCATTAAAATCAGGAGCTTCTCGCAAGCTAACTCCCAGGAAACAAAGGTTTATTATGCATAAAATCAAGAAAAATCCAAGAATTAGTGCAGTGAAACTTACAACAGAATTAGAAAACAGATTTGCAATGAAAGTAAACCCTGAAACTGTTAGACGAGTTATCAGATCATATGGATACAACAGTAGAGTTGCCAGAAGAATATTTTTCGTTAATGAAAGAGCAAGAAAGTTACATCTGGGTTTTGCAAAATCCATGGTAGACAAAGATGTATCACTTTGGGAAAACGTCATATTTGTGGATGAGTCAACATTTAACATATTTGGGTCTGATGGGCGAATAACTGTGTGGAGAAAGCCCAACGAAAGCTCAATCCAAAAAATCTATTGCCAACTATCAAACATGGAGGAGGTTTGGGTATGTTTTGCTGCTTCTGGTATGGGAAATTTAGTTTTCATTGAAAATAATATGGACCAATATATGTATATAAATATCCTGAAGGGAAACTGGAAAATATCTGACCAAAAACTTGGAATTCAAAACGCATTCAAGTTGCATCAAGATTATGATCCTAAACATACAGCCCTAAATGTTTGTTTATAGCTGCTGTACAACTGTCCCAAAGTTATCAAGACTCCACCATATTCTGCAGATTTAAACCCAATAGAATATGTGTGGCATAAACTAGAGAAAAGAAGAAAAAAAATATAATTTCTTTGAAAGAACAACTTAAAGCAGTATTAACAGAGGAATGGAACAAAATTGAACATTCTTACACAAAAAACTGTTTGCATCCATGCCAAAACATATTAAACATGTAATTTCAGGTAAAAGATACTCAACAAAGTATTAAAATGTTTGATTATTTGCATATTTTTGTTTATATTTGTTGAATGTTCAAAGTGTCCAATTACTTATTTGAGATTGTCTGTAGTACTTTCTTAGTAAATTCAATTTTTTGAGAAGAAAAAAAAGTTTTGAATATATTTTCATTACAATACGTAGGTTTTATTATAGACAAAAGAAAGTTTATATAAAATTTTTTTAAGTAGATACTTTAATATTTAGATGATGTTTTTTATAAGTAAGTTTAAAAAAAACAAGTGTCCAGAAACAAATGTGAGTCACTGTATGGTCCGTTTTGAAATCCTAAACATCTTCCATTAATGTCCATTTGTATTGTAATTAGACTCCTGCATCGGTTGCATTGTACCCGACCCAAACATGCAAATTCCAATTGAAATCAACCCACAACTCAATCTGAAACAGCAGAAATAATTTTTTGGTGACCTGAACCCAAAATACTGACCCAACCTGACCTCAACCCAAAATACTTCAAACTGCAGCCCGAACCAAAATGAAAGGACAATAAATCATGTTTTAATGTTATTATGAAAAGTAATGTACAATTATATCTCTAATACCAATTTTATATTTTATATAGAAAAATGGACAAATTTATATTCTTTAATACTCAAATATAGTGAAATCTCTGAAAAGCGTTGAATAGAGTCCTGTAACAGGTCGGGTTGTTTCTTTTCTTTTTTTTTTTTTTCCAGTTAGGGATGACAAATTTTCTTTCTGCGTGTCGGTTCACTCTAGAATAATTCTTCCGGGTCATATTTAGATTTTTTGCATGTCGGATTGTTGGGATTTTCAGAAAGTTTGAACAGAACTATGTTTCAGATGAAAATAAATACGTAGTTGAATATGAATGAGTATATATTCAATTTAATGCATGAGAAAAAATAAAATGTGCATCACAGATTATTCTTTCTCTACGGTACAGTTAAGAACCATTTTTTCTTTTCTCAGAATATAAAAACATTTCCAGCATTTCGCTTATGATACACACAAAAACATATGCATTGTACTTGTGATAGTTTATCATACACATGCTATGTGTGCATAGATTTGGAGGTGCCCACTATACCAAGGTATAAGTGTGTACAAATATATACATGTCAGGAATGGAAAAAGTGTTCGCTAAATAGAGGTGTCCGCTTTTCAGGAGTGTCCAATATGGAGGTCTTACTATATATATTTTTTTAATCTGAAAAATTATTGTGGACATTCTTTTGAAAAAGTGTGTCAATCCGAACCTGACCCGCCACAACCCGAAACAATGAAAGTCAACCCAACCCAAACCACAATGAAAAAAAATAGTGCCAACCCGACACTCGGGTCGGGTGTGGGTAAAAGTGGGTAACTCGACCCAATGCAGGACTCTAGTTGAAATGAAGACATAGCCTTAAAGAGAGAAATCCAGATGAATTTAGGAAATATATGCTGTTCTGAGGCAATTTTGAAATAGAAAATACATTGCAATTTGGAAAACACAATGCAGTATGCAGTTGCTGCACCTGTTTTTCACACAGATAGGACAGATTAGCACTTTATGACATGCGAGTCATATCATACAGAGCAACAGAACTTCTTTTTCCACCTCAAAAAAAAAAAAAAAAAAAAAAGAAAAGAAAAAAGGCAAAATATTTTGAAAAAAAAATAGAGGTCATAAAGAAGATACTGTGAAAAAGGACAGGGTGCATCGGCATTTAAAACAAAAAGGACGGGACGTGGTGCCCTTTGAAAAATGTCAAATGGGAACACTACAGAAAGTTGTAATGTTATTCATAAAAAAAGAGTTTAGTGCTATTATCCATGCTTTATAAAAATGAAAATTCTTCTTCTTCCGCAGTCAGTGTCCATGTGAATACAACAAACATAAGCAATTCGGTACGTTTGGTAGAAAAAATTTCTTCGTTTTAAAACTGCTGCTAATTTTCTGCCAAATAACATATATTCTGAACTACAGCAATCGTCGAGGACCTCAATTACAAAAAAGTAACCAGCAAAATTAAAAAGAAAAAATATATATAAAATAAGATTGTTTCATTTAATTTAACACACTATTTATTATTTCAAAATTCAAATATCGCCATTGGGAAATGCAGGTTTTTAGAAACATGATTACTGATAAATTTATTTGGGTTTAACAGAATACAATTCCATCTCATTTTCCTATCATCTACAAACACTGTATCAGCAAAATTTATGCTCAATAAATTTTAATTCCACTGTGAATGATAGTATTTCAGTAACATGTTTAAATATTACTTTCCAGGAGGCAGAGACTTTTTAAATTAACCATTTTATATAAGTTTATCTTCAAATATGTAATTGATCTTACTTAATTACGAAAAGAGCCATCTGCTGTTATGATAGCAGTGGATGCAGCCTCGGGGACCGTAACATCTGTCATTCAAAGGAAATGAATGGCAATTAGATCACAGAAGATTGAAGGATATCATTGTGCCCATTGACAATCTTCTGTAATCTGGTTGCCATGCATTTACCTTTGACTGATTTTTTTTCTCCAGCTAACGAGGCCCCATTCACAGCTGTCGTGACAGCTGACATCTGTTTTCATGATAGATTAAGTAAGGCCAATTACGTGTTTGAAGTTCAGCTTGTATAAAATGATTAAGTAGAAAAGGTCACTGCCTCCCGAACTATTAGATTGTATGAAATATTTGAACATAGAATTTTGCTGTAGTCAGACTTGTATAAAACCAAAAACTTTCTGCGCACATAAATATTGAGTCAAAAACTTTCTGCAAATTAATTTAATGTTTAATAAAATTACGTGTTATATTATTTGGACGTATTGGATATAAATTAAAAACAGTAGTTTAAAATAATTACCATTTAAAATTAATTAATATTAATTAAAGAATTATTATTTTGGTTAAAAATAATAATAAAACTAAAAATCCATGATAGGAAGAGCTGAATTCTTATCAATTAAATTTTTTCAATGCATTTAGAAACAACCCAATCCTTAATATTTTGACCTCTTCACAAGCGTCTGTAATGTCACAACAATGTTTTGCATCTTTAAAATTTTGAATTGTGCGCAGCGCAAACAGTAAATAAATCGTACATAAATTGGGGAATATTTTTAATTTTTTGGCCCAGTGACAGAACTATCTTCAAGTGTATGCAACGCTAATAATGTTTTCAAAAATAGTCTGCAATACGCAATATATCAAACAAAATTCGCGTTTTTTCCGCGATCCTCCGACGAAATTTGCCGTTTTTTCGAGATACTTCGACGAAATTTGCCGTTTTTTCGAGTTCCTTCGACGAAATTTACCGTTTTTTCGAGTTCCTTCGACGAAATTTACCGTTTTTTCGAGATCGTTCGACGAAATTTACCGATTTTTGGCAATCCTTCGACGAAATTTGCCGTTTTTTCACGATCTGTCAGCAGAATTCTCCGTGTTTTCGCGATCTGACGACGAAATTTGCCGTTTCTTCGACGAAATTGACCGTTTTTCCGTGATCCTTCGACGAAATTAACAGTCTTTCCGCGATCCTTCGACGAAGTTTGCCGTTTTTTCGCGTAATTTACGCAATATAGCGCTGAATGTTTTCTGTCTGCAGGTGCCTTAAAAAGTCTGCGACGCCCGTCGCGTACATTCTGCCACGGGTTTTTTGGTATTAAATAAATAAAAAAAAATTTTTTTCCTAAAAATATTTTCTGCAAAGTTCCGAATTTTACAGAAAATTTTCCGCGCACGGCGTGCGCGCGTGCATCTATATTATACAACTCTGGCTGTAGTCAAAACTTATCTGATTATTTTCTTGAGCTCAAATCAGTGCTTATGCCTTGGTTTAAGTAAATTGCATTAGAATGAAAGGCGATTGCAGAAAGTTCTAAGCCATCATATATATATCACAATTTATTCACCATTCGAAAGACAATATTTTCTAAGGAATATTAAATAGGCAATCTGCCTGAGCCTTCTGTCATAAGTTCGATTTACATTACATCTGCCATCAAGCTGAAATCTCTCTGTAAGTGTGTTGCTGAATTTGTATTGGCAAGAACTCAGATTATGGAAGATTAATTAGAGAAAACAGTTTAAAGTGAGTAAAAGTTAAAGAGAAAAAAGTGATTTTTTTCACAGTCAAGACATAGTTAGATGGTTTTCTCACATTAAAATAAGGCTTATTTTATGAAAAACATCGGAATTGTTTTTTTGATTTACAACAATATTTTCAGTATAAGATATTGTTTTAACCTACCAAAACAAATTTTCCCAATTTCGAGACCTAAGTAGACAGTTTTCTCATGCTCAAATCAAAGACACGTTTCATGAATATCGTGAAAGGATTTTCAATCTATAGCAAGCAGCATTTTCAGTGCTGAGTTTGTTTTAACCTATGAAAATGGATTTTTCTGAAATCAAGTATTACCTAGATTGTTTTCCTGTGCTTGAATTAGTATGAAGAAGCAAGTTTCATGAAAATCACTACAGCTGTTTTCGAGGTCATTCAGACATCAAAATTGCTTGCTCGTTTAATATATTTTCTATATGTTGAGAAAATGGCCTCAGGAATGAAATAAGCATTTAATGTGCTTTCAATTTAATAAAATATTGTTACCCTCGCCTCCCCCCCCCCCCCCCCCAGAAAAAAAAAATCTGGAACAAAAACCTTATAGATAGAGATAGTAAGTTTACCAAGTATATTATGGATATTAAGCTGCTTTATGTAATTATAATAAAATTTAAGATTTACAAACACAAATGAACTTAAGATCTGCTGAACTCAAAGTTATTTTCACATATAAAAGCATACATTAAATGTTTAAAATCAATATAGTGTTGTCAAAATATTTTTATTTTTCCCCAGTTTCTTTTAATAATATGGCAACAGACAAAAATGCTTTATGTCAAATAGATCAATTGTGTAAAAAAAAAAATTGCTTCAAATAATCTTAAAAATCAAGATAAAAATAAATACATTTCTCATTATAACATAATTTTCGAGAGTGATAGCATTCATCAAAAACTGTTATTTATGTTATATGTACCACTGAAAAATATTTCAATGCATAAAAAAAATCTTCATATTTTGTTTTTAATATGATATACTAACTGCAGAGTTTCCCCCAGGTTTAAAAAAGGGCAGGTTGCTGCTGGTGAGAAAAGGGCACTTTTTGGATTTTTGAGGGCACTTTTCAGATTCTTAAGGGCACTTTTTTTAATTGTTAAAGGTGCTTTTGGTTTTTAAAGCAACTTTTGATGTTTCAAAGTCAAAACACTCTCTTTTTAAGGCATCATTGAGTCAGTTTTTACTATGAAAGCAAATTTTTAATGCAAAAAGGAGAAATGGCACTTTTTTTACTGAGGGCAAGAAGGGTGCTAATTCTTTTTATAAGGGGCAAGAAGGGTGCTATTTTGTAAACCAAAGGGCAGGCAGGGTGCAGCACCCTTCTGAAACTGTCTGGGGGAAACTCTGCTAACTGTTATCAGCTTTTCTACTAATAATTTAATATATATGTACGCATGTAATATACGCATGTAATATATATTTCAGTTGAAAATTTGAAAATATTATTCAGACACTTTATAATGTAGCAACTATTTGGAAAAATGGGTATCAGAATGAAAAGTGTCCATTCTGTATTCAAATAATAAAACTTTGAAATTTAGTTAACAGATATTTGCCGAAACGTCAGTGAAGGCTCACTGTGGAGACACAAAAAGTTTTTGATTTCGTCTGTTTGTCTGCACTTCTGCGATAACTGCCGAAAAATCGTCCTATTAGGTTGATTTTTGTTGGGTGTGTTGGTGAGGTACACGGAATTAGCTGTATAGTTTTTATTTACATTTGGTTCATTCGTTCGAAAAATGTAGAACAATTCTTTTTAGGTCATAATGCTTTTTCCTATGGGAATACAAACGATTTTCAAATTTCATTTTTAACGAAATATAAATCACATATTTGAATAATGGATTCAAACATAAAATTATGGATGCTAAATTTTTCATAGAGGTTTTAAATATATCCAATAGCTTTGAAAATTTGCTGATATCTTTATTAGAATTTAGAAATTGTTTAAATTGTTAGAAATTTTTTTGCATCTGTTCGGGAAATATAAACATTTTACTTTCATATTTTTTACAAATTTAAAATGCATTTTTATTTTTACTTTGGTTTTTTATTTATTAGTTGCTTAGCAACCATACTTCAAAGAATTTCAAAATAATAAAATTCAAGTAACTCGCACTATTTTGCTCAGGGTTGTAAAAAACCCAGCCCGGGCAGATAGTTGGGTGGGTACCTGGGCAGCTACCCACTACAACCCTTATACAGTAAAACCTCCATAACGGACACTCCTGAATAGCGGACACCTCTACTTAACGGACAATTTTCAAATCCCCACTCCCAAAATCTAAATTTTTGTATGTTTAACCTGTGAATAGCAGACATTCCGAATAGCGGATAGTAGTTTTGGTGATCAAGAATGAAAAATGATTTTTTAACGAGAAAGAAAATGGGGAAAAAGTAAAAAGCCTCGAAATATATCAGGGCAATGTGTCACAAATTTTGTGACCACAGATAAATGTAGGGGGTGGTCTCAGGAAAATCCCCAGTGGCCTGGGGAATTCTCCAATATCGTATCTATTTTGTATCGATTACTGTTTGATTCTTCAGATTTAATTGACATACATTATTCAAAGCTTCAAAATATGTTAAAACCATTTTTTTCGTTTTCTGAATATATTGAGTTCTACGTATTCTGAATATTGTGTCTTGTTTGTGATTAATTTTTCGAGAATGACCTCAAAAGGAAAGCGATTAACTTTAAAAGAAAATATTGAAATTGTATGTGTAAGTGAATCTGAAAAACAAAAATAGAGTTTACGGATACTTGCCAAATGTTTTAAAGTAGGTAAAACACAGGTGGGAGAGATTTTATGAAATAAAGAAGAAATAAGGAATTTGTGGATTATTAACTCTAACGAGAACACCAAAAATGTGAAATTGAGATATACTGATTCCATTGAAATTGATTCTATAATTCTGAATTGGTTTACTTCACTTCGTTCATACAAATTCCTATCAGAGGGGCCTTTGATTCAAGAAAAGGCTTTAGAAGTCGCCAAAGAATCCGGATTACATGATTTTAAGGCTTTGGGTCGAGGGCTGGTAAAGTTTCTGTCTCGGCACAACATCTCTTTCAAAAACAATATGTGGAAAAGCAAAATCTGTAGCTCTGAAAAAAGTGGCGGATTGGCATGAATAACTGAAATCAATTTATGAAGGTTATGATAAGAGAAATATTTTTAATGCCGAGGAAAGCGGACTCTTTTTCAGAATTTTTTCGAATAAGACTTTGTGTTTTAAAAAGGATGGCTGTATCGGCGAAAAAATGACAAAAGAGTGAGTCATTAAACGCTCAACGGCTGGGTTCGCCCTCAGCCAAGTGGTCTTCCTCAGGCATTAAAAAGAGTGATATTTCTATTTTATTATGTTGCAATGTATTAGGGGAATTTGAAATCCCTCTTATAATTCAAAAATCTCTGAAATCCATGTGTTTCTCAAAGAACATCCAATTAAAAAAATTTGGTGTTATAGAGCGAATAAAAAATCGTGGATAACCATTTTTTTAGTGATTAAATGGTTAACTTCCTTTGATAATAGGATGAAAAAACAAAGAAAAGTTCTCTTGTGTTTGGACAGTGCAACTTCTCATCCAAAACATTTGAAATTGGGCATTGTTAAAACTGTGTTTTCCCCCTCCGAACCCAACTTCCATATGCCAGCCCCTTGATCAAGGCGTTATACACAATTGTAGAGCCTGGTAGAGAAAGCTTTTATTAAGACATATTCTTTCGAAGTTAGTTTCTATGAAAACAGTTGAGAACAGCCTAAAATTAGTTAATGTCCCCGATGCTCTCGAATTCGGATTTCTTCAGCTGTAAAAAACATATAACCGGAATGCTTACGACAATGTTTCAGAAAAGCAGGATTTATATTAAAAGGAAATGAAACACTCATTTCTGATAGAGATTAAGAACTATCGCAATAAGGGAATTAATGAAATGGACCAGGAGTGAAGAAATGCCGAAATATCCATCAACATTGATGATGACCTACTGAAGAAGAATCAGTTGTCGTATGGCGATTATATTCCTTCAGAATCTTCGACAAAAGCTCACTCTATTAGTGATATGAATCAGATACTGAAACCAGGGAATGTTTTCTGCAATATCAAGAATTTCCAAGAAGCGGCAAAATACTGGCAGCAGTTACACATTTATTATTTTCTTTTTGCAAAAAAAGATGATTCAGAAGGATTAAAACTACTGATAGCATTAAAATGTCACATAGAAAACTAACTACATGTAATCGCAAGCAAAAGCAAACTTTTGTAACAGATTTTTCCCTTAAGAATGTAATAAACAGTGGAAAAATGTGTGTACAATTTTATTTCAGTTTTATTGCTTAAAAAAATAATTTTAATTTAGAATTAATCATATAACAGACGTTCTCGAACATATAAAAGCCAATTAATGAAATGTTGAGCATTTCTTAGCGATTTTGTGAATCGCTGAAATTTTCCCAATAGCGGACAATTTTCGCACTCCCGAGGTGTCCGTTATTTAGAGGTTTTACTGTAGTTGTAAAAAACCCGGGTTTTTTCAAAACCCCCAGCCCGGGCGGGTAGCTGGGTAGGTACCCGTGCAGCTACCCACTACAACCCTGATTTTGCTGCATATTGTTTTTGTAAAATATTTTATTTTTGTGTGATTTTAGTATTCTATTGACATAAATGAGAATTTATTTTGATACAAGTTTCCGTTTAACTACTATAAAATGATTACCAAAGTCTTTTCTTTCCAAACAAAAATTACAAAAACATTGAACATGTAATTTGGATTAAAGTGTCGTAGTATGTGTTTACATTTGTATATATTTCTTACATGAGATATTATTCATTTTCTGGAACAGATGTGGATGTTTCGTCATTGAAGAGTTAATATAATTTTAAAAATAGGATAAAATCACTCGTACAACGAGGTGGATAATCTAAAGAAATTAGATTAGTAAAACGATCCTGAAATATTACAATTACTGGAAATTGAGAACATAAAAAGCTATCACAAAAAATATTCTATAGTGCCAAATCACGATTGCTATTTAGTGAATTGGCAGTGGGCATGATTATGAATGATTACCCAATAGGTCTAAAAGTTTCCAAATAAGCCTATTTTGGAGAGATTTAAGCATGCTATTGCCATCGAGTTAGATCAGGATGTACTTAGAAAAAATAAATATTACTACAGAATGACCATCAAAACTGTTTTTCCGAAACAAAAATTGTAATAACACTAGATTTCTAAAATAGATATAAGTGAAATATAGTAGAATCAGTTTACATTTCCATAAGGTGCTTTTGTATTGTACATGAGATATTATTCAATTTATCCATCAGATGCAGGTGTTTCGTGGTTGGCAGGTAAGTAAATATTGCTATTTAGGGTATTAGGCTAATATGAAATTGTTGCTTATCCTAATAAAACCACTGTGTAGGACAAACTCCAAAATATACTAGAATCATTCACACAATCAATAGGAAATCATGAATATAAATTTAATAAGATTACAGGGGGTTCAGGTGGGCAGAGCTCCCCCCTGAAGAAATGTATTTTTTTAATCTAAAAAATTACAAGAATAAGAAGTTTATAAGAATGTAAGAATATTATTGCATAAACCGTGTTTAATTTAACGTTTCTAATTTTTGAAACCTTTGAATTATTTTATATGCCTATAAATATATATATAATTAATATATATGTATAAATGTATATGTAATAAATATAAATGTATTAAGTCGGTTTTTTTTTTTTTTTTTTTTTTTTTTTTTTTTGTAAAAGTTTAGTTTATTTAGGGTTTTGTTCATCTCACGAAACCCTATTACTCCCGCTTCGTTGTCTGTCTGTCACAGAGCCGGTTCTCAGAAACTATATAACTTACAAACATGAAATTTTGTGTACTTATAGCTGAATACCTACAGCCTACAGTACAGCTCAAAATCATAAAATTTGAAAAAATCGTATTATTTCAATATATAGTGATAAAAAACTAAAAATCTAACAACCTTTTCCTATTAAATTTAAACATTTTTCATTATAGCAGTTGCCAACAGTTAAAAATCCACAATAAAATTCTTTCTAGAGTAATTAATTTTCCATTGAAAGATTTCCATGTGAAAAATGAAATAAAAAGTTTCACCAATTGAAAAAAAGATTATATGATATCATATTGATAGTAAAAAGGAAATTTTCTAACATTTCTCAACAATACAAGGAGTATGAGTATGTGTAAATACAGAAAGCAGCTTAATATGATGTCATTAGAAAATTAATCTGACGTCATATTGGAAGTTTAACGGATTTTTCAAATGTTTGAGAATAATACAAATAAAATATTAATATGAGTAATAGAGAATAGCAAATATATGAGTTCGAGGAACATATTGAATCATGATAAAAACCCGATTATGGAAATATTGGCATATTTTAACATTTTGAAGGTTTACGTTTACATAGAACATGTTTAGTTATGAAATTGATTTTTTTAAATATTGCATTTAGTCTACATGACAGATATTATTATTACTAAGTATAATAGCGGGCTTCGCCCACAATCGGGCTGGTTCAGTTCAGATATTCGAAAAAACGAGAAAAATAGACCGGTGAATTTTTACTTTATAAAAAACATGACCTTTTTTTTTCTGGAAAAGGAAATTTATTTGGATTTATTAAAGAAAGGATAAAGTGTTTTGAAAGGAATATTAAACGAAACCCTTTAGTGCGATCTTCGATCACACTTACCCACTTGTTTTTCATAGCATGATTATCACACATTTCTATATAAACTTACCAGATCCAGATTTCATATTTTATATGCAATAGTTTTTGCAGTATAAGCTGAGAAAGTGAAAAGGTCACAGTACATTCAAAACGGTGGCAACAGTAGCATTACAAACTTTTTTTTTTAGAATAGAGATTAGTTTGAATTATATTAGAGCTGTAAAAACATGCATTATACATCTTCATATAATCTAATTAGAGATTTAATTACTTTCCAAACATACAATTAATAATATTTTAGCTACCATCTTTAAAATTTAATTTGGAAAACTATCAAATATATTTATCACCTGTCCGACATGGTGCATACTGAGGATCTTTTACTATAGTCTTCTTGATAAAAGCAGGGAATCTGTCCTTTGTTTCTGCTAAAGTGACAGCAACAAACCACAATTCAGGAGGCACAGTCTATAATAAAAGAAAAATATATACATTTAAATAATATATTATGTAAGAAGGAATTATGGTATTAAACCTTTATGCAGGTTTACGTACATAGTGTTAACAGGATAAAATACACAGTAGAACCCATATAAATCAAAATATCAGATAAATTGGACTTTCTAAAATTCCCTGCAAATTTAACACATTCTCAGCAAACTGCAACATAAGCATACATACCAAAATACATTAGAGTATCTTTATATTGCATTCTTTATTACCAGAAGTTACATATTATAATTTTTTGCATAATATAGATCATTCCACACATTGTTATTTTTACTTTATAAAGATTGTCCAAACATAGCTGTATCAAATCATAGCAATTTTTTCAGTAATTAGCTCTGAAATTCAACACATGTGCTAAGCAGCTGTATGTTTTCAAATTAAATTCATCATTTTTGCTCAACAAGTCTCGCATTTTACTAACATTTTTAGCGTTATCAGTCACAACTGATCGGATAGAACATTGCATATCAGACTGACATTTTTCTTATGTTAGATATTGCCATTTCTTCCAAATTCTCTGCAGTGTGAGCTTTTCCACTTGTATCAACTAAATATACATTGCCTGATTTGGTGGTCACTGTTACACTGGCAGGTAATGTCATGTAATTCCCCACCCCTGGTTGGATTGATTAAAAATGTTTGTCGCTTTACAAATTTCATCATTTTTATTTTAAAGATTTGCTTTGCTTGTAGCTTGTACATAACTTGGGTTTTGCATTTTTCAATAATGTGTAAAATAAATGAAAACATTAGGGAAAATGAAAAAAAAAACAGCATGGTTTTTTTTTAAAAAAACCACTTGGTTTAAACCAAACAACCCTGAATCATCCTAGTGTATTAATAAAATTCTGCCTTATTTGATACACTAAACAAGAATAAAATTTTCAATTACATACATTATTTCATCATTACAATGTAGAACTAATTCATGACTACATAAATAAAATAATTATAATTCTAAAAAAAATTAATAAAGTGCTCTCTCAACAAATTAAAGTAGGCGTACTGAAGTCAAAACATTAATCCTCAGCTTGCCTGCACATTTTAATTAACGACTATCAGTCATATGGTTTTGATGAGAAAACATCAGCAGTTTATTTTAAATAATTTCCAGTATGAATAACCTATACTGATTATCTACGAATTTACAAAAAGTATCTAAGAAAATACCTTTCAAACATGTGAAAAAAGGCTTCTTCTTTTTGTCTATTTTTTATATGAAACACAACATATTTAACGCAAAAAACCCGTATAAGATTCTTGAGATTTACCTATTTTAATCAAAATATGGCTCATTTTTCCTAAACAATATTTTGTCAATTATCGTCGGGTAAATCATTTAATTACAGTAAAATATGAAACAAAATACAAATAATATGTCTAATCCTCTAAAAATAGAATAAGTAAGCACACAAACTTACAGCTTATCAATATTTTAAATAATTATCAGTACAGTCGATTAACATTTAGTATATAAAATTACTAAACATGCAAGAAAGTTTATATACCTTTAACGAATTATCATTTTCCTTTAATATGTGGCCTTTAATTTTGTTCCAAAATTCAGGATCACTATCTAATTTCCTTAACAATAAAAATTCGTAGCAATGAAAGATGCTGACCATTATTAATATCCATACTAATCATATTGCAAAAACACAACAAATTCGCTCTGATGCGGCGGAAAACAACAAACAGGAGTTCTACAAGTGAAAGTCCAAGTTAATAAATTATTCCGTTCCAGTTTCGTTATTCAATTCTTTTATAGCAAGATTCTTTTTAATATAATAAAAATACCAGTGTCCCGGAGTATTATTATAGGGATTATGTATTTTATTTTTCACTAATACTAATTTTAGAAAAATTATTTGTTAATGCACTTCTTTAAATTTAGAATAATAGAGTCCAGCAAAATTATTAATATATCAAACTATTTAAGTAATAATTATTTTTAAAATAAAGCTATTCTTTTTTATTTATTTGATGAATAGAGGGAGAAGAAAAGTCATCAAAATAAAAAAGAAAAGAAAGAAAACGATATCGAAACAACGAACCAACCGGAAGTTGCCAAGTCACGTTCTGAAGAGTGCTTTGGAGATTTCTCCTGCTCCATCTGAGGTTTATTTTGGACCGTTAGGTTGGCCGATTGGAGAAAATTGGTAATTTTCTTGAATTTTAAAAGACATAATATATCTTTAATTTATTTTATATTTTTATATTTTCATATAATATCGTTTTAAATCTTATTATTGTTATCTACTTCAGAATTATCTATGTTTTGTCTGTAGAGTAGATTCATAGAGGAAAAATTGAAGAGGAAACGAAACGATAAATTTAATTAGGATATTTTGTAATCTGCCGGTTAATAGAATGTTTCTTGGCGTAAGAGAGTTGCAATTTATTTTATTAGCTATTAGTATTTAAAAAATGCATCTTAATTCTTTTCGCTCTTGTTTCTCTTTGCCGGTTATTGTTATCCTTTTAATTGTTTATAAAAAACCGTGCCTTTTAAAAGATTAATTTTATTATCTACATATGCTTGTACGAGAAATTTATTGTGGGCAATTTTGTAAATTCCATTTCTAGTGCTTACTGACTATATTTTTTTCATTGTTTATTCTACTAATAGAATATTCGATTAGTATTATTCATTTAAAGCTTATCTAAAATTTAAACTTATCAAGATTTTTCTCTCAAATTTTCCGTTTGACTGGAATAAGTTTGTTAGTGGTGCCTCGTTCTATATATTTATCTAGTAAGTTTGACACAAATTTAATAGAAGAATAAATTTTTTTTTAAAAATTGATGTTTTAAAATTGGTAACTTAGATGCTTAACAAATAATATTTTACAATGCATAATATTTATTTTTTTAATCTTTAATTTTACCTTTTTAATGAATAGTTTATCGTATTATCTAGTTAATGAATAGTTACCAAATTTAATTCTTTATTTTACTTAGTGATTAAAATTAAATTATCCACTTAAATTATTTATTAAGTAAGATATAATTAAAGAATCTGCACACCTTTTCCGGATTATTTTTTATTCAAAACTTTTAAAGACAAATATTAAAATAACATCCTTAATGCAATTTGAGCATGTTAGCTTTTATAAATTTAAATTTTATTCTAATCAATTTAATTATGTTTAGAGCTTAGTCCTGTCAAAATATATTATAAACTACTGTAAAATGTGAGAAACTTTGGTGTGCAATCATTTAGCAACAAAATAAATTTCATTTCCAAAATGTTGTTGAATTAGTATAATTATTATGATGTTATTTTTAATATAATAAAACAATAGCAGGCCTTCAGTTAAAGTGCCTCGGTAGAGATCAGCACGGGCCGGGCTCGTGCCTATTTTTCTTCACGGCACTCGGGCCGTGCCGGGCCTAGTAATTACTCTTTACGGGCCGGGCTGGGCCTTACTTTTTTCCTGAAGGATAAGGCCGTGCCTTAAATTATTTTTTCCGTACAGAGCCGGGACTGGTTTCATTCTTCCTAGTCTTCACGCCTCAAAATTTTTAGTCCTGGTGTAAAATAAGATCTGGCATAAAAATCTTTTCAAAACATGCATACATTTTTAAATCGCCATTATCTTATAATTAAACATTAAAATTTATTCTTTTTAAAGAATAGTAGATTTATACACTTATTAAAATATGGCTAAATTGAAATATAGTAAAACGTGTGAAAAAGAACCTGCTTATGATGGAATCCTGTCTTAAATTGAAAAATGTGTTGATCCATTAAAAATGAATATACTAATATTTAAGAAAAGAATATATAATACATTTACACCTGCTAAGAAGGCAAATTGTCTATAACTCATTTTTTTTCTTCCCTATGCAATTCCATCTTAGAAGATTTTACTGTATAGCATTTTTCTGATTTTTAACACTTCAATAAATGGAATATGGATTAACAATATTGATGATAACTTAAACACATACATACAACAAATAGAGATTTATTTAAAAAATAAATATTCCAGCTTGCGGCACCTCTATAAAAATGAAGATTATAAACATGAAAAAAAAAGGCTAAGATAGGAATTTTTGGTTAGATCTCCTCCTACGAGGCAAATTTTTAACCAAATCGACGTAAAAATTATGTTTTGTAGAAATTCACTCGGGCCGGGCTCGGGCCGAGATTTTAACTTTTTTCCGGGCCGGGCTCGGGCCGAACTTTTAACTTTTAAATCGGGCCGGGCCGGGCCAATATTTTTTTTGTTCGGGCCGGGCCGGGCTCGGGCCGAACTTTTAATTTTTGTATCGGGCCGGGCCGGGCCAAATTATTTTTTGTATGGGTCGGGCCGGGCCCGGGCCTGGAAATTTCGGCCCGTGCAGACCTCTATGCCTCGGTATAGCTGTGGCAGATGCACCGGGGCTAGACCAACATGTTATACTCACGACCTGCCCGTTCACTGACTTTCCATTCATAAAAACAAGCCAATTTCTCCGGTGTATGCTGGCAGATGGCGTGGAATAATATAACAACATTCTGGGTTTCCCCCTTTAAATACGTAATAATGTTTTCTGTTTATTAATATTCCAAATGTTCCAAACATATTTTGAATGAAAATTAAAAAATTGTTTGAAAATTTGATGTTCCAAACATATCAGGGATCATTCTAGAACATAAAAAAGGACAGGTGCACATTACATAATAAGGGCAATTTTGTTGAAAAGGGCACATCATTTCATAAAAAGGGCACATCATTTCATAAAAAGGGCATTTTTGTAATAAGTGCATATATCAATATACTGGGGGAGAGGGAAGTCTAGCAACAGTTTAAATTAAAAAAATCCAATAACATTTCTAATTTCTATAGTATATCCAAAAGTATTAAAAATAGCAAAATGAAACTTATGTTCTCGATTTAAACTGTAAAATTGTTTATTATATTCACAGTCATTTCCTCTTTATCCTACAATATTCAAAAACTTCTCTCTCTAAAACTTTTATTCACCATATAACTTTTTCCCGGTTTTAGTAAAACTGGTTTTGAAAAAGCTACAAAATAAAAGTTCTAAAGCTACTTCTCAAATTTTTTATAGAACTTATGTAAGTTATCATGTGGTCAAAGGCCAGAATGCCTTATCTAATACTATATTTCACTAGAGAATGCGAAATTAATCAATGACCCTTAGTTACCCTTTATGTCTTGTTCAATGGAAAAAAAGTACTTACGTATTATCCGTGCCACTTTTAAGCCAACTGCGCCAGGCATGGAGCCAATCTATATATTTAAAACGCTAAGCGATTTCTTTCGACAATCCGTTAGAACAAACTACTGCATCAAATTACACCATTCTTTTTTTAAATGAAAGATATTAGGACACAGATTTGTTATCGTGCATTCGTTTGTTCGAAAATTTAATTAATTAGCTGTAATTTTCAATTAAACATTTACATCTGTTAATGACGTCATAATCCGTTAACGCCCACTGTTGCGAGATACAGAGTTTATTCTCTAAGCTCTGCTTATGACGTCATAAAGTTGACAACTCCCACTTTTGAGGGCATAGAGTTTTTTCCCTGAACCCTGTGGTTCGCCAATCTTTTGACATTAACTAATATCAACTAGGACTATTTTAACATTGTAGTATAAAATCTTTAAAAAAAAAAAAAACTTAATTAGCTAGAATATGATCATAATAAAATATCTAAACGTAAACATATCAATATGAATAACAAATCTCATGTAAAATGTTGCAATTTAAATGATTCCAATCGAAACAAGATTTGGAGAGTTATCCTTGACGCCCAGCTAACATAAAAGTACCTATTTTATTTTATTTATTTACACACATATTCAAATTTATTATAAAAAACCAGGTTGTCATACAAAGCAAAAATCGTCATTTAGGTGCCAAAAAATAACCCAGGTGCGTCTGCGATATCTGTACTGATTTAATCAAAATTATTTTGGTTGCACCGCATATTGCAAAATTAATTAAATCCATGATTATTGTTTCTTTCTCAGATTAAAAATAAGAAAATTGGTACTTCTCTATTATCCCGTCGACCACTTTTCATAACAAAAAACTATCGCCAAACTGTAACGCCAGATAAACGGGAGAACATTGCCATTGGAATATCAAAATAAATAAATAAATAAAATACATGAATTTAAGGACACAATTGTTATTTTAATTAATGAAATAACTAATAAATCAGTAAAACATAATGAAAAATAGACGCAAGTCTCGAATTAAAAACCACTTGATGACGTAACAAACACGTATAATGCTTCTGACATCAAGTAAATCGGACTGTATTTTTGGCATTTAATTTTACAGTTTGGCGATAATTTTTTGTTATGAAAAGTGGTCGACCGGATAATAGAAAAGTACCAGAAAATTTAATGTTTAACGAAATTCAATGATTTGATCGATCGCAAATTTTGGGTTTTTTTCGTTATACCGACACCATGCCATACATGTAAATATATGCTTGGCGACAATGGTGTCCGTATAATGGAAAAGTACTCAATTTTTTCTTAGTTCGGGCTATACCAAAAACAAACATTTTACAGGTAACAAAAAAATCGCCGAAAATGGCTGCTTCATCAGCTGTTATGACAGCAAAGTTGGATAAAATCTAATAACCTGAATTTTACAACGTTTATGCGAAACACCACAGAGAACACACGCTATTTTTATGTAAGTAGGGTATATTTAAACGAATAAGAGAACTAACAACCTTCAATAATATAATGCATAAAAAAGTAAACAACTAAGTGATTCAGCAAATCATAAAAATATGTATTTCTTAATATAACTATAAAATACAGAAAAATATTCTGGTACCATAAAAAATATTCATTATCCCGTCGAAATTCCGTGCATTATCCCGTCGTCCGATTAAGAAAAGAAAACTATATGCAAATTAGGTACTTTTCGGTTAGCCGGCGCCAATAAAGTATATATATACACATAATAACAAACTCCAATGGAAAATTACTTGCAGAATCATTATCACAAAAGCCAAGCAAAATCTATAAACCACATAAATTCAATACTAGAAAAACAAAACTATATACATTATATATATTTGTATCTATGTATGTATATATATATATATATATACTTCATTGGCGCCCTGCTAACAGAAAAGTACCTCAAATAATTCGCCAAACTGTAGCGCCCAATAAACAGACGGAAGAATGTTGCCATTAAATCTCAAAAAAAGAAGAATAATAATAATAATTAAGAATATCCCCATTTACTAAAGTATCATTTATCAGTAACTTTTAACAATAAAATTTACAATATATTAATGAAAACAGAATCAAAAATAATCTTGGATATTTATTTATTTACATTATTTCTCTTAATTATGGAAAAGGAATAATCATCCTGATTATGTAAAGGAATGAAGAAACCATACAAATAAATTACACTTGAAAACATTAAAAATCTCCTTTTTCTGTAGATTGATTTATTATTGTAAAAAAAATTCTTCATCTTTACATAAAAATTGATTAGCTTAAAACAATAGATGCGTTTCAGAAGATATGGATTTAAAACGAACAATGATTAAAGAAGACATTTTAAAAATTTTGATCAAAACATTTTAAAACTTTTTTTTAACATCGAATTTCGACGGTACGTTTGGGGAGAAGCAATGCACATGCGCATAGGAGCTCATTCGGTTGCATTATCACAGGGGGGGGGGGGGGGGGAATGTGTGCCTTATTTAATATGTTCTTTTATTGACTGAATATGAGATGAACGTAGGGATATGCTATTTGTATGATACTTCATAGGTTCAGGAAATTTTCTTTCTTGCCGTGGGGAATAGGGCGGTAATGTCAAACTGATTTCCATTTTGTTTACGGATTGTTTGTTTGGAGTTTGCATCGGAAATAATAACGTAATTCACTGGGGGAATTTTTTTTTAAATAAAATATTTGAAAGATTGTTTCATAAGCATCCCTACATATGTAATAAAGAAGCTTATTTTACTAATATTGCTATTATAATTATTTCCGTCAAGTTTTGACGGGTACCATCTAGTATTACTAATTATAGTAACCCTTATATATTTTTTTTCTTGCTACATGGTACATGCCTGGAAATAATCTATTTTTTTTAGTAGGCGTCATTTCTATATGTAGTATGATTAACAAATAGTTAATTTATTTTAGATATTGCATTTATGAGTAAAATATAAATATTTTATTTGACAAATTTAATAAGATAGATATAAAAACGATAATATTAGCAGTAAGAGAGAAAAATATTTTTGACACCTTGTTAAAGTCTATTGCAGAATTATTTCTGCCGCAAAACCAAAATGTCATTTTAAACCTTTTTATGCACTTACTAAATGTTAACAAAATTAACTTTCTAGAATATGCTATATTATTTATCATTTCTTATATTATTTATTATTCTTTCTTATTTACTATGTTATTTAGCATTTATTAATTTTACTAAAATAATCTTTTTTACTATTTTCAACAATGTTATAAATTTTATAAACATATATAACATTTCATTTATTTATTTATTTTACATTAATTACCATTTTTAACAATGTTATTTGACAATGTTAAATTCCTGTGTTTGAAAACATGATTGGCAACGATAAACAAGATTGGTACTTGGCAACCATTTTTGGCGATCAATCTTCTGGCACGGATAACACGTAAGTACCGAAAAAAATGATAAATGGAAAGATGAATCACTCAAAGTCAAAGATTAGACATACCGGGGCATTTCACAGAGAAATAAAGAGGGAAAGAGGAGTACTCCACTTCCACTGATGTACCATACTAGCATTCTAAAAATAAGATAGGCAAAGATTTTTTTAAAGTGCAATGCAAACAAGGCAGGATTCTACCCAGGAATATAAAGAGGGTAGAATTCTACCTGGAAAAAAGGCAAGGAGGGTAGAATTCTACCTGGAGAAAGGGCAAGGAGGGTGGTATTTTATCCAAAAAGGGCATGAGGGCAGGCCGCCCCTCTGAAACTCTCTAGAGCAGTGTTTCCCAACGGGGGGCGCACGCCCCACAAGGGGGCAATTTGAGAATATGGGGAAATTCAGAGGTCCTCTCTTTGAATTCCTTAACAGTTAGAAAAATTATTTTTAAATATACACTGTAAAAAATCTTCAGCTTTTGTTGCACAGCCACTCCACCGCTTTTATAGAATATCTTTAATTTGAGCAATGAAAATGCTCCATAATACAGTAAAGTAACCGTTTTCTCTAATAGCGGTGGAGTGTGTCTGCAGAAAAAGCTAAAGATTTTTAACAGTGTAATCTAATATAAAAACAAATTTAAAAAATAATTTTTCCAAATAAATTTTCTGGTTTAAAACATTTTTTACTTTACTTATTTCAAATTGACACTTGGGTAAACAGAACAGTCAAAGTGCTACCACCAGACACATGACCAGAAGTTCGATCAACCAATTAAAACGCATCTTTTTAGAGATCTTTATTTTGGGATCCTAGAGCGAATATCTGAATTTGGCTGATATTAATCTGTTCATCTCGAGACTATTTTCAATTTATTAGGCATCTTTTTTTTACTGTCAGTAATTAAAATTATAAAAGCATCATAGAAAAATATTCAATTAAAGATTTTATTTATGTGTCTCAATTTTCTATTCAATATTTAAAAAAATAATTTTCTTTTTTTAAATCGTTGCATATTATTACTGTTATTATTATTAATGATTTCTTCATAAATACTTTATTTTCATTTAGTTTTTTCTTTCTTGAATGCAATGTTTTTTTATTTAGATCCAATTAATAGCATTTAAGACTTCTTTAGTGGGGAATAAGAATACAATTTTTATACAAGAATTATTTGTCACAGGCAGAGGGAAGGGGGGGGGGGGGCTCAAGGATTTATAGATGATTTTGGGGGGCATGGCCAAAAAAAGGTTGGGAAACACTGCTCTAGAGCAGCACTTCCCAACCTTTTTTCTTACACGTACCCCTTTCTTAGGCTTTTCACTTCGGCGTACCCCCATTTCTCATTAATACTCCCCTCCCCTCATCTGAACCATTTAACCCAAATATGCTTTTTTTTCATTAGTAATCTTCTTATCAGAACCAAATAATAAATTGACACAAATTACATTGTCACTAACCTTTTATTTTTTAACTTGCATTTGAAAATTAATATTGCTTTTTATAATATTAGCTAAACATTAAAAAAAAATAATAGAGCATTAAATGAAATTTTAGCTATCTTACGATGATTATTAATGTAAACTTTTTCTCATTACATACAAATAATCAAAATGACTTTTCATACTCTCAATGGGATCCTTGGGCTTGTTTCGTGGAACTGAGTTTCTTAACATCGGGTTCAAACGAAGACAAGATATAGTCTCAAGTCAGGAGCAACATCAAGCTTATTGCGATATTTGTTTTTAATATACGCATAAGACGAAAATGCTCTTTCGACAAGCTCGGTATTTGTGAAAGGCAACAAGTGTTTTATAGCCTTGTCACTGAGTTCTTGGTATTCTTCTTTTACTGCTATTCAAACTAGTCGTTGGGGGCCACCGTAATACTTACCCATCATGGATAAGCATAATGTAAAATATTAAAATAAAAATGTGTAAACTACTTATAAAATGCATTGATATTCAAACAAAATCGTGGCTTGATGACGTCATAAACTTTAAAGGCTCGATTACTGAATTGCGTGAAAGAAACATCCTTATAACTCCAAAAATAATAATCCTATTAACTAGCGGTTTATTGCATCTGATTAAGCGTCAAATTTCCAATTAAAATATATCTTTTAAGTGAAATTTGAATGAAATACATGGTCATGAAAAATCGAAGAGTGCGGTAAATAGGATTCCAAATATCTCGGCAACTCATTATCCGATCGACTTCATGCTTTATGCAAAATTTATGTTTTTTTATTGCCTTTTATATTCATTTCTTAAAATAAACAATTTCGAAAATTTTTATATACCTTTTATCAGAACGAATATTTCGAGAGTCCGAAAAAAATAGTTCCGGTTAATCGAGGTTATTGAAATGAAATAGGCTTCTTCCCATTATTACATACTAAGTACATACCAAATTGCAAGTCTCTATCTCAATTTTTTCGGGAGATAGAGCGTTTACAGACACACACACAGACGGACGGCAAAATTTTTTTTCTAAAAATATGTTTTTCGGAATCTCCAGTGTCTGAAACGTGTAAATCCGTCAAAAAAATTTTTTCGCTTTTCAAAACGATTACAAGACTTACCCTATACTACGTATGATGGGTAAGTAAAAGCAATAATATTTCTTTGGTCGAAATCAGATTGCAAAGAAGAATCAGTCGAAAGTTCGATTAATTTTTCTTTTTCAGGATGTGATAAATTTTGGCTTGTTGGAAGAACAAATCGTTAAATGGGTTTGAAATCCAGTTATCTTCACAACTCTGCTTCGGAAAATATTCTCTGAACGACGTTTTAAGTCCTGTTAAATGAGCCATTATACAAGATTTTACTTCTTCTGATAATTTTAGCTCAATGTCAGATAAGAAATTGTAAATTGCTTGAAAAACTTCTGACTGGTGTTTTCTGATGCATGATTCCCAAAAATCTAATTTTTTAATCATTGACTCAATCTTGTCAGATACCTTAAAAATGGTTATGGAACTGTCCTGTAATCCTAAATTAAGTTTATTTATTTCGGAAAAAATGTCAGATAAGTATGCAAGCATTTGAAGCCATTTTTTTTTTCATGTAATTTAAAGCTCAGCTCAAAAGGATGTTAAAAAAAAAAAACTTGAATTTCATGCCTCAATTCAAATAATATTTCAAGTACTTTTCCTCATGAAAGCCACCTCATCTCTGTGTGCAAAAGCAATGTAGTATGCAGGCTGTCCATCTTTTCACACAAAGATTTAAATAGTCTGGAGTTTGTTGAATTGGCCTTAATAAAATTAATAACTTTGACAACTTGGTGGAGTACTTCCTTCAATAAGTCTATCAGAGGTTTGGTCGTTAGACTGTATCTGTGTATACAGCAATGGTTCCTACATGAGGTGCAATTTCTTTCATTAGACCGCATAAGCCTAAATAACACCCAGACATAGATTTCCCACCATCAGTGCAAACCACATAGCAATTGGCCCAATGAATTTCTTTTTCACAGAAATAACTGTGAATGGCATTAAATATATCTTTTCCTGTACATCATTCTGTGAGAGGATAGCAGAGTAGCAAATTTTCTTCAAGTACATTATCATTCAAATATCTTGCAATAATAAGCAAAATTGACAGATTGGAGATATCCGTACTCTCATCCACCTGAATTGAAAAGTAGGGACTCTTTTTTATTCTTTGAATTACAATATATTCAATATCGGCAGACATGTCATTTATCCTTCGAGCAACTGTATTGTTTGAGAAAGGAATGTTTTTAATTTATTCATATGTTCCTCACCAAACATACATTCGACAGCATCTTTGATACAAGGATATATCAAATTTTCAGCCATTGTATGATTTTTACCACTTTTAGCAATATGATAGCATATTCTGTACGATGCTTCAACAGCATTCTCATTGTATTTCTTGTAGACAACACGTAAGATGCTACATTAGGGCCGCTTGATAGTCGCTGAAAGAAACTAACATCCTTCTGTTTGTACATTGGATGTTTTGTCTCTAAATGGCGCATTAATAAAGAGGTTATCATGCAGCCGTTCGACAATATCTCTCCACATACAACCTACAACGCATAGGGATTTTGGTAAATCTTCCCCTCCCGTGAATGAAAATCCATATTTTAAGTACTCATTATTTTAAGAACTCATATATTTTCGTTTCTTTAATGGAGCACTGATGCTTCCAGTTTTATTTAAAGTATTACTTACCAGAACAGGCCTATTAACAGCTGCACTCAGGTTGTCTATCACTTCTAAATGATCAGATTGTTTCGAAGTACTTGCAATTCCGGACTCACCAGGTACAATTTCAATCGTAGTTGCATTTCTCTTAAGAGTTCCGGTTTTCAACCATTTATCCATGTTAAGCACAACACAAAATCACTCATAAAATAAATAAACATTTCAAATTAAATGCTCATTAAAATGAGGGAAGCTTTTCTATTAAAATACGTTATTGATATAACTCCGCCTGTTCAAAAACGAAAATAACAACCAACTTTCCTACACATTTTAACAAAAGACATTAAAACCAGAAGATCTGAGGTAATTGTCGTTCTGCAATTATTATTAAAAACGGAACAATGAAAAAAAAGTGGTACGAAAAGAATATTGCATAATTATTAATTGAAGTTTTCGGGAAGATGGGGGAAGATATATAAGAACACATGCAATATGCTTAACAGTGAGCAGAGCTAGTGACATTACATTATCAATGAATTATTAGATCCAGTGGGCTTTTTTTTTCTTTTTGAATGTAACATATTTGATTTACACATAAGACTAACTTTGTAATCCAAAACTATCAATTTTCTTTATGTGTTTTCAGTTAAACCATTTTTGTGAATTCCGCCATTACCGATATTATTTTCACGTACCCCAGGTTGGGAACCGCTGCTGTAGAGTGATCCCTGAACATATTTGGCTATGTTTACAAGCTAAGTTTAATGATATGTGAAATGATCCATATAATGCAAAAATCTAATACGGACAACCTCTTGACTCAAGGTGTGCATTATAAAGATCTTCGGTACTTCTCTATTATCTCGTCTACCACTTATCATAACAAAAAACTATCGCCAACAGGGCTTGAATTTCAGGGCGGCATTCGCGCCGAAAATTTTGAAATCCCGCCCAAAAAAATATCGTGGGCGGGACTCTCCCGCCCAAAAAATTTCACCATTTTTTGGAGAAATTTGCGTTATTTAATTTACCTGCAACCGAGCGATAAATTTCGTGATTTTTGCCACACAACTGATCGACGAACTTTGTGTTTTTTAAGCGACAGATCGACGAACTTTGCGTTTTTTGTGCGACTGATCGACGAACTTTGCATTTGATCTGTGACTGATCAACGAACTTTGTGTTTTTTCTGTGACTGATCGACGAACTTTGCATTTTATCTGCGACAGATCGACGAACTTTGCATTTTTTCTGCTACTGATCAACGAACTTTGCGTTTTTTAAGCAACAGATCAACAAACTTTGCGTTTTTTTCGTTACTGATCGAGGAACTTTGCATTTTTCCGCGACTGATCGACGAACTTTGCTTTTTTTCGGCAATCAATCTACAAACTTTGCGTTTTTTCCGCGGTCGATCGACGGACTTTATGTTTTTTCTGCGATCGATCGACGAACTTTGCGTTTTTCCCGTGATCGATTGACAAACTTTGTGTTTTTTTCCGCAATCGATCGACGAAATTTGCGTTTTACATAATCATTCTGAGTTGACTTAATTATTTCAATGGTATTTTGTCATGTCTGCATTAATGTAATTCTTTAAATAGCACGTAGAATAATAGTTTAAAGATTTTTTTCTCCCTCCGAAACATTACAACTCCCCCCCCCCCCCATTTAAAAATGTTGTGAGGGAGACTCCCCTCCTTGGAAAAATTGAATTTCAAGCCCTGGCCAAACTGTAAGATTAAACGCCAAAATTGCAGTCCATTTTACTTGATGATCAGAAGCATTATAAGTGTTTGTTATGTCATCAACAATGATAGAAATTGGGAAATGAAAGGTAGGTGTGAAGTGACGCCGCCTACTGTAAATATCTTAGGCGTCAAATAAAAATTTCTAGTTGCAATTTCTAAAATTCACATAACTTTATCATTATATGCTACTTTATAGAAAATCATGAATATTTTGTTTTTATTTAAATTATTGAAGTTCATAATCTACAATATTATAATAATTGAAGCAACTGTAAAACTGATAAAGCGTTTTTAATTAATAGTACATTTGCAAATTAATAGAAAATGCACTTAACCCTGTTAAACAAAATTAAACCTAACAATACATATAATATAATTACAGACGAATATTGTTACCATGAAATCTAAAAGGACCACATTTTTTGTGTGTGTTTGTGTGTTTGTTAATTGTTAAAATAATAGTACCATCTTATCTTTTAGGACTGCATTGTCAATTCATGTTAAGCAAAAATTCACATTAAGCTATTTAATGCTAACAATGCTTGACTGCACCTAGATTGCAAAGATGAAAGTTACACAATACCCACTAATTTTATTAAAGTTAGATAATAAAATCAAGATGTCTGACCGTCCTTCAGCTACATCATTTCACAGGGATTTATAGCTTTATCTGGACAAAAATCTGCTAAATTGGGTCTATACAGTTTTACCATTAATAAATCATTAACAATATCAGTGGATAAACAGTTATGTGTATAATATTTTATTAAATTAAACTGACTAAATCCCTTTTCACAGTCAGCAGTGCTAAATGCCAGATTCAATATAAAGTTTAGAAGTTTGCATAAATTAATATATTCATTTGGATTTGTATACTCGGCTAAAAATCGCTGTCAAACTGTCTCACATTAGAATTTATGTTTGGTGTGAGACCAAATTGTCAAAAGCGGGTGATTGGCTAAGTTAAACAAAAAATAAGTGTTTAAAAAAGTTAGGCGTCAAATTTGACGCCCAAGAATAATTTTGTAATCGTCAAATGCTATAATGTAGTTGCATTTGATGACTAACGACTGCTAATTTCGAACACTGGTCATCAAGTGGTTTTTAATTCGACATTTGCGTGTATTTTTCATTATGGTTTACTGATTTATTAGTTATTTCATTAATTAAAATAACAATTGTGTCCTTAAATTCTTATATTTTATTTATTTATTTTGATATTCCAATGGCAATGTTCTCCCATTTATTTGGCGTTACAGTTTGGCGATAGTTTTTTGTAATGAAAAGTGGTCAATGGGATAATAGAGAAGTACCAGATCTTCTACTGTATATCCATCTGAACATTAATTTACCACATACGAAACTCTCAAAACATAAATTCAGAAATAAGAAAATAAATTCTTTCAAACAGCAGTAGGAGTTGCATGCTGCATTTCATTTTAGGCTCCTGTTTGTCAATTGCTTTATTTTTGCCAAATTGTTAAAATTTGCACCAAATGATTTGGTGCAAATTTTAACAATTTGGCAAAAATAAAGCAATTGACAAACAGGAGCCTAAAATAAAATCCAACCTTTTTTATTTAACCTAATTAAAATAAACTTATACAATTATCTACATACAGTCATCTCTCACTTATGCGCGTTTGAAGGGACTGACTTAAAATCGCGCATAACTGAGAACCGCGCATAACTGAAAGGACGTTGTATGTAGTAATTCCTTATACACATTATTCGAAAGAAAAACATATTGAAATATAAGAATTATGATTAATGATATTTTATAAAATAAAAGGGGTGTAATATTAGTATAGTGTACTAAAAAAAAATATCCTTACACTTTCACTATAAAATTTAGTTTCAAAAAGTACAATAAAGTAAAATTTTTTCATTTGACATAGAAGATGATATACTTACATAAAAAAAAAATGCCAATTAGTCCTCTTTTAAGAAGTCATCAATGATAGTTTGTTTTTGCTTAGGCCGCGTTTGTACAACGACCTTTTCTAATGCATTAAAGTGCGTCATTGTATTTGATGCTATATCAGCATTTTGTAGGTGACATCTCAAAGTGTCCAGGGCTCCTAAAGCAGTAGCATAAGATGGGACAATTACAGTATCAGTTTCATCATTATCATCATCATCTCCTTCTCTTTCAGCTGTCACATCATCAAACACAGTTTCAATATCTCTAATTGCCGTTGATGTTAAGTTTTCATCAACACTGACGAAATCTTGAAAAGAAAGAGAATCTTGGCTTATTCTATTCCATTCTTCTTCGTCTATGTTAAAATCATTGCTGTTGTTTTCATTTTCCTGCAATGGAATAACTTCAGCATTATTTGAATGTAAAATACCCGCTTTCCTAAAGCAGTTAGAAATTGTCATGGCTGTTACGTTATTCCAAGAGGAAACCAACATATGCATGGCATCCAGAATCGAAATTTTCTTGAATTCCTTTTTCTGCTCTAGTGATATAAACATTCTTCGCACCAAATCTTTCCTATACTGCGCTTTAACTGACCTTATTATACCGAGATCTAAGGGCTGGAGTCTGCTAGTACAGTTAGCAGGGAAAAATATAACTCGTGTATGTGTCAGCAATGGGAGATCTGAAGGATGGGCGGGACACTGATCCATAAATAACAAAACTTTCTTTTTTTTTTAGCCATCTTCATATCGAATTCCTTCAAAAAGTCTAAAAAAATTTTCGATGTCATCCAGGCTTTGGTGCTACTTGCGTAAGAACATGGCAATTTCTTGACATTTTTTAAACACCGTGGATTCTTGGATTTACCAATCACTATTGGCGGTAACTTTTCTGTTCCGTCCCCATTGCAACATAAAAGCACAGTCAGTCTTTCTTTGCTGTGTTTGCCACCATGGCATGTTTCTCCCTTAAAATCCATCGTTTTGTTTTGTAAAAGACGATAAAATAAGCCTGTTTCATCACAGTTAAAAACGTTCTTAAGATCAAAGTTTTGAAATAAATTTGGAAGGTCTGCGATCCATTCATTAGCAGTTGAATCTGAAACGGCTGCGCTTTCACCACTCAGACAATGATTTGTTAAACCGTGTCTTTTTTTAAGTTTTTCTAACCATCCCGAAGAAGCTGAAAAATTTTCGATTCCCATTTTGGATGACAAAGTGAGTGCCTTTTCTTTAAATAACTCACCGCTAATGGGTAAATTAGAAGCTCTCATTTCTCTGAACCACTGAATTAAAGTTGTTTCTAAAATCTCAAATTTTCCATTCTGAATTCTTGATCGTTTCTTTGCTTGTGCAGAATATTCACTATTAATTTTTTTGATCGAGTCCTTGTTCTTTAAAATCCCTCTGAGTGTTGATTCTGGCAAATCGAATTTTCGAGCTAAATTTATTTTTGACATTCTAGGATAATTTTCTGCTGCTTTTATAACTTCCATTTTGAACGAAATTGTTAACTTTCTTTTGCTCATTTTTATTGCAAAAAAAAAGAAAGAATCTAGATGCTACCGTAAAGGCAAGGACGAAATGTAACACGCAGGTGACTTGATAAAATTAAAACAGAAAGAAAAGAAGCAACCATTAGAACTGAGGGGGTGAGTGTAAAGTCGAACTGTAACATCCTCTCCACCCTCTCCACCCCGCTTTTCGGAACAGTCTTTTGACCTTGACAGGTGCAGAAAATTATTCATCGATTTAAAAAACAATGTGAATTGCGTTGTCATTTCCGCGTATAACTGAGAGAGGAAATTCAAAGTGGCGCTTATAAGTGAGAGATCTATAGCATTATTTTCCTATTCCTCGTGCCGGGACCTTACGAAATTCGCGTATAACTGAGAGACGCGTATAACTGAGACGCGCATAAGTGAGAGATGACTGTATTTGCATCCATGTTCATGTCCATAAATTAAATATAATGACCGGAAATTTTTTATTTAAAATGTTTAGCCAAATATCTACATAAAAGCTTGATGAATCGTTCTTGAACTTTGGGGGTGTAGAAAATATGTTTTACTTCATATTTTTCAGTGATATTTAGTCATGGGAACAATAAAGAAGCAACAATAAAATTAATAACATTTGCAATCACCCTGTAACATAAAAAAATACTAGCTGACCCCCGCCTGGGATTGCCCGGGCCCGTGATAATAAATAAATAATCAAGTTTTTATTATTTTATATCTTTAACCCTATTTCGTCTGAATTAAAGAAATTTGCAAAAAAATATTGATATTTAGTGATAAAAGCACTCATTTTCTTGTTTTTTTTACCTATGGTTGTTTCATAGTTTTAAAATAAAAAGTTCTTTTTGTCCGAACTCTTTGAAATCTTTATTGGTGATAAAACGGTTTTACAGCCTGTGTAAAAATTTCGTGAACAAATTTTGTTATCTAGTTGTAAAAGAAATGTTTTCTTGCTTTTTTGTTTGTTCTTGCGTCGGCTCCTTTAACATAGCAATAAAAAAATAGTTCTCATCTTCTGAACTATCTGACATTTGAATCGGTTATAAAATTTTGCGAAAAAATATGCATATTTAGTAGTGAAAACATGAATTCTTTATACAAAAGCTTTAGCTTTCAAGCTCAGAGCAAAAATATATTAGAAGGTCTGAGCTTTCAATGCAATGGTACGGCTTTATCCATTTTCAATCAACCCTTTTCAATCCCCTTAGGCTAAACTGTTGAGGGTTAGGTTAATCAATCAGGTTTCCCGTTTCTGAGGGTAGAAGCCTTAAAAAAAAACGTTGACACATGCACAAAGAGATGATTTTCATGTGGATTTGACAGAATGCGCTTTTCGTTTTAAATATATAGATGAAATGGCGTGTCACTAGCAAGTGACTATGGGGAGCTCTGAACAACTTTTGTATGATTTTATGTAAAAATAGCATGAATATATTCGTGAAGATATTAAACATTTTTCTAAAACATTCAGAAGTGTTTTGCTTATAAAATGCAGTGTTTTTAACTAAATTTGGTGTCACTTTCTGAAAATTTGACAAAATGTAGCAGAAAGATAATACTGAAATTAGAAAATGAATATATTGAATATTTGATGAGATATGAGCAGTTGCAGTTGGATAAAATAATTTTTAACTGTGGATGCATGAACAATATCGGAAACTTTTTTCATAATTTTTGTAATCACCTGTGTAGTGCAACTTATTTCAAAAGTCCAGTAGAATATCATAAAAATTCAGAAAGATATTGGCGGTAGAGTGAACTAAATATCAATTTGTGGAAAACCCCTTATCATCTAGCTACTTTTAGAAATTCAACTCAATTTATTGGTGGTCTTTTTCTTTAATTTCACAATTTTTACACAAAAGCATACATACTAGGCCCACATAGTCATTTTCTAATGTGACATACCATTTCAATCATTTTATGGTACAGTATGATTACAAATGTTATTATTTTTATTCTATTTATTTTGCCCCCCCCCCCCTAAATATGTCCTCATGACATCTTCAATGAAAAATATGTCAAATTAGTCCTTTATATTCCTCAAGCTCAAGGATGACTTGTCAAACTGAAGATATTTGGCAAAATGTGCATAATCAAAAGGTCCTGGTTTGGTTACTATCCTTAATTTGTAGACATAAGTCTAAGATACAAGGTTTTTTAGGTGCGTTTGTAATTATATATATACGTAGCACTTATTGTTGTCGTCTGGTCTGTCCGTCCGCATATAACAACGAAAAAACTACCCAACCGAATAGTTTGAAATTTAAGATATATTACACTAGTTTACAGTACATCTGTTGCCGAAAAAATTTTAGCTGTTACTGACTACATATGATATGCTATTTTGAAAAATATAATTAGAATATTTTAATCAGCTCTAGTTTCTGAGTTTCAGCTATGTAGGTATTAAACAGGAAAAAAAAAAACATGTATTTACTAAGAAAAACTTTACTAAAAAAAATAATTAATCATTGAGCTCTAAAAAACTTAGTTTTAAAGCTCTTCTCCGATGTGTAGACTTTGGAAAATCACGTATCAGAGACCAACAATAGTCAGACATCATATTCGTATCCCAGAAACCATGATAGAGCTCTTCCATGACGTGTAAGTCCTGATGCATACGCTCTCCCTGCTCTTCGCTCATATCTCCTAAATTTTCCGGAAACCTGTCCAGGTGACCATGGAGAAAGTGGAGTTTTATGCTCATATTGCACCCCATATTTTTTAATTGTAGCAGAAGGTCTTCTACAAGTTCAATATAATTTTCAGATTTTTTATTTCCGAGAAAATTCTGCATGACAGAGACGAAAGCTGTCCAAGCCTTTAGTTCTAACTCAGTCATAGAATTTCTAAATTGAGTATCTTTCGTAAGCTGTCTGATTTGGGGGCCATCAAAAATACCGGCTTTAATCTTTTCCATAGTGAGCTGAGGAAATTTTTGGCAAATGTAAGAAAAGTAGTTCCCGTCTTTATCTAGTGATTTTACAAACTGTTTCATGATGCCCAGTTTTATATGTAATGGTGGAAGGATAATTTTGTCACGAGCTACTAATGAATTGTGGACTATATTGTGCTTTCCAGGCTCCATATTTTCTCTCAAGGGCCAGTTTTTTCTTACCCAATGCTCTTGTTTAGCTCTACTGTCCCAAAGACATAAAACAGGGAAACTTGGTGTAACCACTTTGTTGACCGAGAAGAATGTTGACCATTTTTAAATCGACGCAAATTTGCCACTTATGGTCATTGTATTTTATTTTGTTCAAGACTAGCGAAATGTTACAATATTCTTCCTTTAACTTTGTACTGTGGGCAATAGGTACCCCAGCGTATTTATTTCCATTATGTAATAGAATACATTTTGAGCTGTCAATGAATAAATGCCAGTCGTTTGGTTCGTATTGTTTTAAGCCCATTTTTATCAACAAGTTTTTGATATCTGAACAAAAGGTAATACCGTTTTCTTCTGAAAAATAACGCCGTAATTCTGTATCCCTTTCACGATAAAAACTTATTTTAGTATCTGAGGAAAGCAATTTTTTTTCTTTTAGTCTTGATGCTAACAATTCTGAAGCTTGTTTAGAAAGATTTAAATCTCTTACAAGATCATCTAACTCATTTTGGGAAAAGCATTTTGGCTCATTTGACATGCCTTCAAAATCAGCATCATTTTGTGATGAGCTTGGTCCTTCAATGTCTTGTTCTAATGGTTCAGATATATTTTTAGGCTCTGAAGAGTCAGGTGAATGCTGCACTGGACGTTGAACACAACTAGTACTTGGGTACTGCCATTTAGCTCGATTTTTAGTGTTTAAACCGTTTACGTTCACGCTACAAAAATAAGTCTTCGAGATGATTTCGTGGTTCTCGCCAAATAGTCTATGTTCCAAATTTAAAAGCACTTCTTTTACCACTTTTCCATAATCTTAAATATTCCACACACGATTTACAAACACAATTGGGAGCCTAAGACTTCTCATTTTTATCCAAGAACATCCCAAAATAGGTATTTTTCACCAACTCTGAGATAACTTTTCTACAATTGTTAAACACATATTCTCCGCATATATAGCAAAAATGATCTGGATTGTTTAAACAACGTCTCCTTGAACTACTCATGACGCAAAAACTTGAGAAACTAATATTAACACAGTAAAATACGCCTGTTATTGATTAATATATATGCTTAAATGATGAAAATCAAAAACAAAGTAACTCGAGCTGCTCAAAAAATTTTCTGGTTAGATTTGACAAAAACAAGTCATAAGTGAACGTTATCAACCACAGAATTCGCAGCAACAAACAAAAAGTTTAATTTTGTAAACTAGTGTTATCTTTGCTGAATTTTGTCGAGACATTTCAAATTTTGTGAAAATCAAACCAAAACTTTAGAAGATATTAATAAAAATATTTATTAAAAAATTTGAATTTTTTTTAAAAATCAGTGCTTTTTTGTTATAGGAGCTTCCTAGGTTTAATCGTCAAGCGACCGAGATACTTATTTTATTTCAGAAATTAATCTGCAGACTATATAATTCGTTTTACGGAATTAAAAAATCATCAAGATCTGAATATTTATATAACTAGCTATAGTACGAACGCATCTCATTTGTCACGTTTAACGTACAATTTTCAACTTGTTTTTTTCTCCTCCAACACCTGGCTTATGTCATTTTACTGAACCATGATGAAATTATGATGTGATAACGAATGGTTTCTATTGTATAGTTTAATTTAACCTCTCATTTGTAGTATTAAAAAATTAATGGAATTATTTTCCTTTCAGGTGTACTGTTCTGATTTTTAAGATATTTTTGTAATTATATCATTTAATTTTGCTTGTTTAATTGCTTTTAAATTATTCTTTTGATAATTGCTTTAATATACATATTTTATTTATTTTGTAATTTTAATATACCTATTTTAATGTTTTTAGATTAAAATGAGACTTTTGGCAACTTTTCTTACTTAAATCCAGTTCCAAAAAATATCTTATTACTATCTCTAACTACTTATCTTATTACTATCTTATCTCTAGATTATTATCTCTAACTACTAAACTCATTACTATATCTTATCTCTACTACCTATTTGTGCCCATGTTCATATATTATGTGTATTTAAAGTTTGCTTTCTTTTAACAGGTGTATATTTAATGACTTAAAATGAAAATGTCTACCATGTTAAAGTTTTTCATTCTGATATTTGCTTTTACACTGATCAAATCAGAAAATGAGTTACCGCCTGAATCAGAAATAAAAACTGAAGAAGAACAGGTAAAATAATATTTTCATCCTAAAACTATTTTAGAATCATGAGAGTATCTATAATTTCTTGTTACCTAATTATTTGTGTAATAGGTTGCTGACTGAAAACTTTTTATTGAACTTTAATATTTTTTCTTTTTTGAAAGTCACCCGGATGAAGGGCACTTCAGTTTTAGGACATTTTATCATCAAATAGCACTCTACAAATTGTCAGCTCTTTGCCTATTTTAAATTGAATAAGTGATTTTCAAACTGCACAAAGGGTATTTATAAATTAATTGAGAAAGAGAGCAAGTATAGTTTAGAATTATCAGTTACGCAGTTTAGAGTAGTACATAATTTAGAAAGATAACATAAAATAAGTTTTATTATTAAACTTCAAATCAGTAAAATCTGAACTAGCTGGCATTTTTGGGAAACACTGGTTTCCAAATAATTTAAATGTTCAGATAGTTGAATACTACAAAATGTTGTTTTTCAAATAAGATAGAATATTCTTTTGTTTTTTATGTCCCATAATGAAAAATACTTCCCCAGAAAGCAGTATTCTAAATTAAAACTAAAAAATGTAGATTCAGATGCAAAGGATTCTAGGGCCCCACAGAGTGAGACAGCGCAAAATACTTCACAAGTGAAAAAAAAGTTATCAAATGAAAAATGGACACTTCAGATATTTCTTCTATTATTTTCTCCCTTTTAAAAGAATCCAATCTCACAACGAATGAGTTCCCTTAGCCTTTAAATCATACCGGCTAAATTTCTAGTGGTGACATAATTAAAAAAATCTCTCTCGCACATCCCTCCCATCAAAAGTTTCTGAAAAACTGGAGAGCAAACCCTATCATGGAAAACCTTGGTAAACAACCCAGCACCAGACACTTGTCTCCAAATTATATTTTTTGCCAATGCAATTTACTTTAACATTATTGCTGTGCTCCCAGTATAATCTATACTTTTTCTCTCTACTGACTCGCTATTTAAAAAACTTCCGAAAACTGCACGTGTTGACACTGCAGCCTCTGGCATTGGTTAAGTCAGCATCTGTCTCTATTTCTGATAAAGTGTAGCCAATCTCAGATGGACATGAGTCTTCATTTCTCTATAGTTTATCACTTAAAAAATTAAAACCTTTACAACAATATACAGTTTTAAAATCTGAAGAAAAAAAAATAATTTGGACTTTCTTTTGGAAAATTGAGTAAACCTAAATCTGACTAGCAAAAGTCAAAGCTCAACTGGAAACAGAGTTAATTCAAGCTGAACTGAACTCAGAGTCGAGTTGGTGATCATTATTTTACCTTATCCGGTGCTGGACTCTGATCGGAAGGCAATGGCATTCTAATTTATCAAATGTTATAAATACAGTCGAACCTGGTTAAGACGCATTTGAAGGGAATGGACAAAAGTCTCGTATTAAACGGGATCACATATTAAACGTGATTTGTATAATGTTGTAGGAACTGGGCTTATTTACACATCTAATTGTCTTATAGACTTTAGAGCTTTAATTTTAATTTATATATTTACAGTCGAAAATTGTCTTTTACGTACATTTAGATTAAAATTTAATTGTATTTAACCATAACTCATTGATTCATTTATAGGACCAACTAGTATAATAACTGAAAATAAATATGGATTCAAGAAGGGCTTCATTGTTGATTAATACGTTAAAACCAAAAATAAAACAAAAGTGATTTTCTTGTTAGACTATTTTTTTAACACAAAGAAAAAAAAAAAAACTTTGAAGCACAATCTTGTTATTAAAATCATATTTAGTGCTTGTGATAATAAGTGTCACTATAATCTGTTCTTCATGTTTAATATAATAAAAAAACTATCCTTCTTAATTAATCTTTGTGTAAAAAATATTGGTAGCATAGTAAACAAAACATAGAAAACATAAAAGATTTATACAGCAGTATTTGATTAATCCTCACGAGTTTCATTTTTTTCTGCCATTAACATACGTTATAAAACATGGTAGTGATATAACATACATCAAAACTTCACTAACAACAGGTATCCTCTATCATCATCTCTAATCATAATAATTTTTGGTGTATCTGAGATAGATGTTTAAACATTTGCAAATACAGATTATGTCAGAATAGTTGGGGGGGGGGGGGGGGGGGTTGGGTTTGTCGACAGCTTTAGTAGTTTTGTTTTTGGTTCTTAATTATGGCCTGATTCATCTGCTGGGGCACACCTGGAATCTAGTGCCAAAATATTAACCATGGACGTTTTTAAATCCCATAAAGCCCTTTGGGTGGACTGGGCAGTTCTCCACAAATAGATTCAGAGATTTTTCTCAAGTCGAAGTGTTGCGCATCTAAGTCAAAAATATTAGCCAGTCATCCAAATTTGCTTCTGGTTTGCATATTGACAGAGCAAGCTAGTCATTTTTGTTTTTTAGCAGTGGGGATATTGTAATTTACTAATTACAAAAAACATAATGTTTTCATTTCATCTGCATCATGAGATATTGCAATTTTTTTAAAATTGGTGCCAAAATCTCAAAATTTCTAACAATTCAAGTAATCTATCTATATTATAAAGGACAAACATGTCCGTGCGTAACGCTGACGTCATTTTGCGAATGGCAACGTTTTTATATTTTGATGATGAAATTTCGGTTTAGCGATTTTTGCTACTGCATTTTTTAAATTTCTGAACATCGCACATTTTTAATTTTTACACTGTTATATAGAGAAAAAAAATCTACTTTCAGATGCAATTTGTTTGAAAACTGTATCGCAATTTACTCATTTATTATAGCATTTGAATTAAATTTCAAGCATAATTTTAAAAAAAAATCTAATCTCTATCTCTTGCAGACGATTTCAAAATATTAATCCGTTTGCACTTTAAACAATATAAAAAGTTCAGCATTTATTTGTAGCTAATATCCCCCCATAAAAAATTAAAACTTCATTAAGCAATAAATAAAATGGGATAAATAAAACCTAAATTTAACAGACATTTAATTGAAATAAGCACTTAAAACTGCTGAAATTATCAGAATGAAAAAAATTGCTGCATATAACGAAATTTTTGGCGATTTCTCCGGCTACTAACTTCTGGCACAAGGCCAATACGAAATGACCGCTTTTTATAAATTTATAAATTTTATTTGAATACTAGCTAACCCGCCCGGCGTTGCCCGAGCCCTTGTAATAAACTTAAATCTCTTAAAAAATGGAACTCTGGCCACAGTCTACGATGGCTTCGGAACCGTATACCCAGCATGCTCGTACGCTCTAGAAAATCTGTTATTTCCCACTACCACCGCCAGGGGAGCATTCTGTGCTAAACAAACCTCTTTCCGAACGAACTTCTGAGACAGGTCCCCGCTGCCTACGTTACTGTATAGTAGGCGCACTACAAAATTGAGCTGGTTTCGAGAAGATTGGAACATTATTAGCCCAGTTATTGTAATAAGGCACAGTTAGAGAAAATAACCTTGAGTGAGGTGCCGAGGGGAGGTTCGAGGAGTGTCCTTCAAAAAATGACTAATTAGGAGGCCCACTATGCATGCATAAAAATTCGTTCATTTTGTTAAGCTAGGAACTTAATTACAAAGTTGGCTTAAACTCTTATTTGTAAATAGTGGTAACCGCTACTCATAATTTAATTTAATGTTATAAAGGGTGACTATTAAGTTAAATATAATGTTTGGAATCACTTGCATTGAAATCGGAAAGATAGTTGCTGAGATATAGAAACGGGGCATAGTTAGAGAAAAACCTTGAAGGAGGAGCCGGGGGAGGGGGGGTTGTTCAAGTACCCTTCAGCAAATGACTGATTAAGAGAAGCACTATGCATCTTTCAAAATTCGTTCGTTTGCTTAAGCTAGGAACTTAATTACAAATTTGGCTTACACACTTATTCGGAAATAGTGGTAACCGCTACTCATAAATTTAGTTTAATGTTATAAAGAGTGACTATTAAGTTAATTATAATGTTTGGAATCACTTGCGTTGAAATCAGAAAGATAGTTTCTGAGATATGGAAACAGAGCATAGTTAGAGAAAAATCCTTGCAAGAAGGGCCGTAGGGAGGGGGGGGTGTTCAAGTGCCCTTCAGCAAATGACTAATTAGGAGGACCACTATGCATCTTTCAAAAATCGTTAGTTTGCTTAAGCTTTGAACTTAATTACAAATTTGGCTTACACAATTATTCGGAAATAGTGGTAACCGCTACTCATAAATTTTGTTTAATGTTATAAAGAGTGGCAATTAAGTTAATTATAATGTTTGGTATCACTTGTGTTGAAATCGGAAAAATAGTTGCTGAGATATGGAAACGGAGCATAGTTAGAGAAAAAAAAACCTTGAAAGGAGGACGGGGGGAGTGATTGTTCAAGTGTCCTTCTGCAAATGACTAATTAGGAGGACCACTATGCATCTTTCAAAATTCGTTCGTTTGCTTAAGCTAGGAACGTAATTACAAATTTGGCTTAAACTATTATTCGGAAATAGTGGTAACCGCTACTCATAAATTTAGTTTAATGCTATAAAGAGTGACTAATTAAGTTAATTATAATGTTTGGAACCACTTGCGTTGAATTCGGAAAAATAGTTGCTGAGATATGGAAACGGAGCATAGTTAGAGAAAAAACCTTGAAGGAGGTCCGGGGGGGGGGCGGATGTTCAAGTGCCCTTCAGCAAATGACTAATTAGGAGGACCACTATGCATCTTTCAAAATTCGTTCGTTTCCTTAAGCTTTGAATTTAATTACAAATTTGGCTTAAACTGTTATTCGTAAATAGTGGTAACTGCTACTCATAAATTTAGTTTATTGTTATAAATGGTGACTATTAAATTAATTATAATGTTTGAAATCACTTGCGTTGAAATCGGAAAGATAGTTGCTGAGATATGGAAACGGAGCACAGTTAGATAAAAAAACTTTGAAGGACTGGCCGGGGGGGGGGGGGGGGGGGCGTTGTTCAAGTGGCCTTCAGAAAATAACTAATTAGGAGGATCACAATACATCTTTAAAGATTGATTCATTTGGTTAAGCTAGGAACTTAATTTGAAATTTGGCTTAGACTATTATTCGGAAATTCTGGTAACTGCTTTCTAGAAATACACCTTGAAGCTTAAATGTAATTAGACCCTTGTCCCTTTTCATTCCCGCAAATATAAAAAAAGAATCTGTTAAATAAAGTTTTCTGTATTAACAATCTCCATCATAATAATAAATGTCATGTTAAAAAAAAAAAAAAAAAAGACTAATTGTCATGAAGAAAAATTTGCCTGGAAAATATTTCAATCAGTGGGACGTATGTTTAATTTGTCATGTACAGGTGGTGCGGCAGTCACATAGCTCTACGCTGATAATTTCAATCGATATTGACACTATTTAGTTAGAAATCCTTATTTATGCATCGCTACTCTGGTTTATTTAATTACTTCTGTGAAGAATCGATGCAACCAACCAGTGTACCAACCAACCCAAGAGAATAAAAGCGTATTTTTTATGAGAGTTCTTTGTGGATATTAATTAATATTTCAGTAAATAATTAAAATATTAAAATTCTGACGCAATGTTGCACCAGGAGAGGGTTTGGACTACCTAAATCTAAATTTGCAGCCTTCTAGGTAGGCTAGATTTTCCTAGCCATCGCCAACAGACAGACACACAGAGCGAAACTTTCTTTTATTAGTATAGACATAATTGACATATTTTATATAAATGCTCTTTGGTGCTGTCCAATCTAAAAAAAAATATTTAATGTAAAAAATCTATAATCTGGGGAGTTCTCAATTAAAAAAATAAATGGTTTTCATTTATATTCTCTATCCCGGGAAGTCCTGACTGACTCGTATTCAACGTACGAGCCTCAACCATTGGTCATAGTTGGTATCCATTGATTATTTCTTTTTAATTCTTGCTCTGCTTAATTACTTTAAAACGAATCTCAATGACAATATACTTTTTTTTCTAGCCCCTTAAACAAATAAAAATAAAAGTTTGTAAAATTTTTCAATTTTTTTTTTTTTCTATTGTTAAAAATAGTAAGTTATCTTTTTTCCTTTTAGTTGAATCTCACAGAATAAGGCACACACACATAATATGCCCAGAGAGAAAAAAAATACAATTTTTTTAACAATCTCACAAAAAATTCTAAATGATTATCATATTGTTCATACACTAAGTCTGTTGCTGACAAACAAATTTATCTGTAGCTGGACAAAATGAGTTACGACATTGGTTTTTCTTTCCGAGAGGGAGGGGTGGGGGGATCTCCACAGCAGAAGACAAGACGGCACGTAATATATTTGGACCTTCCTCTTACATCATCATTCTATATTTGTCCTTGTAGTATTAAAATAAACTTGAGTTATGAAAAACACAACACTCAATTGAATCAAATTCACCTCTGTACTATAATAATTGTATAAAAACAACACAAAATGTCACAAAAAAAAAATGTCACAAAAAACATATATACATCATTTATTAAAAACTTTTACTTTAGGTGTTTTAAAAATATACAAAACTGCATTTCACATTAAAAACCTAGCGCTTTTAAAAAATGCATTTTGAATGCGCTTTTCAATGAATTACAGTTAATTATTTTTTTATTTATTGACCAAATTAAAAGATTCTAGTTCATTTTGTTCATTGTTACAACATTAATAAGTTTGAAAAAAATTGAGGTTCTATCTAAATTATTTTTGGAAAAATCGTGCGTGCAAGTTTGAAAATCATTGTTGTGAATTAAATGCATTTAAAGTTTTCACTCTCCATTCAAAAACAAAGAATGACAATTGCGTTTTACTTTATATCTTTGTCAATAATTATCGCCTCTAAAAAAACATTGATACCTTTCTACTCAGAATAAAATGCACTATTTACTGACATCAAAACCTTGAAATTGAAATTTTGACCATTTTAAAGGTTATCTGTCCCCTTAATAATTTTAGCGTTATCAAAATCTATTATAATCGACTGCTCTTGTTTTAATCTGGAAAGTGCCGTTTTACTTCTATTATACTTGACATCTGCAATATGTTCTTTTAACCGAATTTTAAATTTCCTTAAAGTCATACCAATGTAGTCTTTAACTTTATAAGATTTCATCCTATATTCAACTATTTCCATAATAACTTGGATTCTATAAATTCCTGCTAAATCTTCAATCGGTATGGGATCAATCTTCTTATGTAGTAACGCATTCAATTTAACTGGAGGGGATGCTACCAAATTTATTTCATATTTCTTTAAATTATATTTTAATTTTTCAAAAAGTTTCGGAATATATTGGAACTTGTAAAATTTAGTTGGTTTTTCTGTTAATTATTTTTGTTTTTTACCCTGATATTGATATTGACAAATTAACTTATTAACTAACCTCTCTGAAAAACCATTTTCATTTGCTATAATTTTAACTCTGTCAAGCTCCTCATTGATATAACTATCAGTACACACTGAAAATGCTCTACGGATGTAAAACCTATATGCAGCCAGTTTATAACTTAAAGGTGATGAAGCATCTCTGGAAATAGTATTATTTGACCTCATATTTTTCCTATAAACTGTCCGATCTATTGTTAAATTACTGTTTTTTATCAGCTCTACATCAAGAAAAGGTAAACAATTCTGTTTTTCCAACTCCAGGGTAAATTGTATTTTTGTATCAATTTTATTAAGTTTAACCACAAAGTCCTTCAATAAATCTATACCATGCTCCCATATAATAAAAATATCATCTGCATATCTACACCAATATGCAGGTCATTCACTAAAATCATTCATAACCATATTTTCAGTGGGTCTTAATTTAATCTCCGTGCATAAACCCGAAATGGGGGAGCCCATTGGTGCACCATCCTTTTGCTTATAATAAATATTATCAAACTGAAATACGTTATTGTTTTTAATTAGATTAAACCCAGAAATAAGTGTATTTTTTATGCTCACACTAAAAGAATCATTACCATTAATAGCTTCTTCCACGAACAAACCTACATCATTCATATCTACAGATGGATATAACGATACTACATCCAAACTCGCAAAAATGCTGTTCTCAGTAATCTGAAAAAGTTTTACTTGCTTAATAAACTCCATTTGTCGATGAAATGACGAACTCTGACTGAGGGAGGATAGTTTTTAATAAGACAACATATGCCTTTTCTAGATAATATGTAGGTCCTATACATTTAGTTACAATTGGTCAAAGAGGGTTTCCTTCTTTATGATCTTTTAAGCGTCCTATAATCCGTGGGGTAACTGCTGTTTTATTAATCCTAATCATGTGTACCATTTCATTTGGCCAACTTCCATTATTTACAATCTCTTGTGTTTTCCTTGCGATCAAATCAACTGGGTCCTTTTCAGAACACTTACATTTAAATCACTTATACAAATCCTCATTTTCTGTATGTAATCTTCCCTATCCATTATAGCTAATTTATTTGACTTATCTGTCTGCAATAGAATTATATCATTATTTTCACGAAGTTTTTTAATAACTTCATTCCTGTCTTTAACCATTGTCATGCGTTTTAAATTACTTGCCTTTCCATTATTCACGAACTTATTTACATTATAATACATATTATTCCGTATTTCCTCCTTTAAATGACATGGTGCTGAATTAACAATACTTTCACAATTAGCAATAATTGATTTAATATTTACCTGATTTTCAAACATATATTTGGGTCCAAGTGATAATATACGGTGTTCATATTCATTAGGAATCCAATTTGAGAGATTAGTGTATGGAACTTCTTTTTTCAAAGCATTAACCTGTCTATGTGATAAAATTAAGTTGTTTAGTTTCTTCGTTATGGTGACTCCTCTTTTTTCTTTTTGTATATCACGATATACCTGTAATGTCCTGAAAAACATATCAAAATCCTCTCTCTTAAGATTAAAAGTCAGCTCATGGTAAAGCCGATATAAGTCTCTTGAAATGAAATCGATTAACCTGAATTTTAGTCTAATAAACTTATCCAAACATGCTAACTCATATTTCAGCTTAAGCTGCGTAAAAACACTACCAATAAAAGGATTTTTAGTAACGAGGAAATGGGGTACAATCTTCATATATTTACATGTCTGCAAAAAATTAACACTGATAATTTCACTATCTAGTTTCAGCCTTTGTGACTTGTATCTGCGCTTCAATATTTCAGTAGATTCCATATTAACCAGTATACGTTATAGAAGCAAAATAAACTTGAGTCATGAAAAACACAACACTCAATTGAATCAAATTCACCTCTGTACTATAATAATTGTTTAATTAAAAACAACACAAAATGTCACAAAAAACATATATGCATCATTTATTAAAAACTTTTACTTTAGGTGTTTTAAAAATATACAAAACTGCATTTCACATTAAAAACCTAGTGCTTTCGAGTTGTCCTAGCTCATCATCAGGGTTAAAACATCACAGGGTTGGACGGTATTTACCGGTTTTAACCGTGGTTTTTACCGTCTTTGGAAAAACATGTTTTTACCAGGGTTTTTACCACTTTTGAAAAAACTCATTAGTTTGATTGTTTTTGTCACTTTTATGCAAATTTATCTACCAATTTTTCATTTTCCCAAGGGTGAAAGTTTTCTGGGTATTTAATACCACTATTTCCATATAACAATATTCACCTAATTTAGTTTCTGATTAAGTAAATAAAAGAATGCTATATGAAAATATTGGTTTTTAAGGAATATAAAAACCTGAAAAACTTTCATCCATGTTTTCCTCCTACAAGAATTCAAAATTTTAAAGATATTATTGTACATATATCATTATTAAACCTAAAACTCATTATAACTATTATTATGAGAATGCACACTACATTATTAATCTTGATGGAGATTAGTTTACTAATTTTTACTAAAGGAAAAAAGAAATTATAAGTACACTTTTATCACATTTAAAAACCTTAATCATTTTAATAAAAACAAAATGCTTACAAATATTACAAGTTCTCTCTATATAAAAATACATCAATTACATGAAAATACAGTTTTTATTAATAGTATTAAAATAAAGTGTAATGACTAGTAGAGTTTATTGTATCCTAAGGTATTTACCACTTTTTCCCAGGTTTTTACCGGTAAAAACCTAGTTTTTACCATGTCCTGGTAAAAACCAGTTTTTACCGGTAAAAAGCCAACCCTGAAACATCACCACGCAGATACACAAAAAAAAAAAACACAACTAGTCTGAAACACTGTAAAAACATCAATGTCTGCTGAAGACAAGGTCAAACCATTATAAACAGGGTGGGAAGCGGAGGTAGGGATGGGCCAATCTTATTCATTCTTGAACTATCTGTAAAAGCTTATACCATACTTTAGGGATATTGTACGAAACTGAACCATTGCATGTTTTATTTTTCCTGGTTAAAATTTCTATTGATTCACTTATTATTGCTTGATAAAAAGAGGATGTGGGTTTAATAATTTTAGCGTTATCAAAATCTATGATAATCGACTGCTCTTGTTTTAATCTGGAAAGTGCTGTTTTACTTCTATTATACTTGACATCTGCAATATGTTCTTTTAATCGAATTTTAAATTTCCTTAAAGTCATACCAATGTAGTCTTTAACTTTATAAGATTTCATCCTATTAGCTCACTGTATTCAAATTCGTACCAAAAGTTGAATGTACCAACACCACCAAACAATTGTTTCACTTTGTTTAAAGGCAGTTCCTGAAATCAAAATCTCTTCAAAAACGTCACCTGTAGAAAATGCAGCCAAGTCTCGTGACTCTTTTTCCGTAAAAAGTTCTGAGATCGTGTAAAGCCAAGTTTAGCTATCTTAGTAATTCTGAAATTTTCATTCACAAATCACTCCTAGTCTCTACATCTTTAGTTAAATATTATTTTGTGACTTGGCAATTACGCAGCACAGGGAAGTTATTACACCTTACTATGTTATATGGGAAGGGATGAGATAATATGATTAAGGCTAATTATATACGCACAGGGAAGTTATTACACCTTAATATGTTATAGGATGGCATGGTATTATTTGATTAAGACTAATTATATACATCACATTCTCGTGCTACGTAATTGCCAAGTCACAAAATAATAATTAACTAAAGATGTAGAGACTAGGAGTGATTTGTGAATGAAAATTTCAGAGTTAATAAGATAGTTAAACTTGGCTTTATACGATCTCAGTACTTTTTACGGTAAATGAGTTACGAGACTTGGCTGCATTTTTTACAGGTGACTTTTTGATGAGATTTCACTTCTTTTTGTAAGTAATCCTCCTTTTCTTGATTTTGGGTTCTTTTTGGAGATCATCCACTGATTTTCGCTAAGCCCACACTCTGTCCCTATTATTTACAGGTATAAAAAATTTGAAGCTTTAGTTTCGTTTGCAAAGTACTGTAGATAAAAAGATTTCAGGTTCCTAGGCCAGCACTAAGTTATGAGAGGGGGAGTGTCCAAAGTACTCTCAATTGCTTCCAGGATAGGTGCTGCTATCCATCTGAGATATTACTCGCAGTCCTAGGTACTTGATATTTAGCATAAAAGAACTTTTTAGTATAAAAAGAAAGCCAAAATTAAAATTTCTGGAAATTTTTAATAAATCAAACTATATTCATTTTTTCGATGTTTTTTTTTTTGGCTTTTTGTACATTTATGGATTTTTTAAAATTTTCTTACTTTGTATACTAAACCCTACCAAATGTCAAGCTTCTAGGACTACAAAATCAGATTATTTTCAAATTTTTGACTTTTTATAAATTTATTGATTTTTCGATTTTACTTCTAAGTTACCTGATTGTCATGCTAATATAGTAATTTTTTTATCCGTCTTCTTAGGATCATTTAGGTTCAATTTAGAGGTAAATCAAGTGAATGTTAGAGTCACCATGATTTTATTTAGAAAGAACTATCAAACCATAACCAGCCAGTAATGTCGGGGGGGTAGGGGGAGCTGTGAAAATTTTTGTGGGGCTAACATCATTTAACAATCCATATTTCATATGTGAAGTAAATAGAGAACCTGTGAAAGAAAACAAACCTGTCTATAAAGAAATCGCCTATAACGTAGCCTGTCTATAGTGGAACTTTCCTATAACGAAATTCGCAAACGAAAGAAAAGAAAACCATAATCCGGGGGAAATAACATAAAACAATTAGGGGCGTTGTACTAGCTAATAAGACAATTATCTTAAAACTAATGTTTGTAGCAGTACAAAATCAAATTGTTTTCGAATTTTCGATTTTTTAAAGATATTTCGATTTTATTTTCGAATTTAACGAATTTTTTAATTGTTCCTTTTATTGAATAGTAAATACTACCTTTACACCAAGTTTTAAGTTTCTAAGAATACAAGATAAAATTATTTTCAATTTTTGATTTTTTCGATTTTATTTTATAATTTTCTGGATTTTTTAATTTTTTCTTATTTTGTATCCTTTACTACAAATTTCAAGTTTCTAGTGCTACAAAATCGAATTATTTTGAAATTTCCGATGTTTTTCGAGTTTTTTTGTTCTATTTTCGAATTTATTGTGTTTTAATTTTTTCTTTTTCTGTATCCTAAACAATAAGTTTTTACGAATTTTACAGATTTTTTTTTTTCTTTTTTTTTTGTATCCTAAATACTGCCTTTATTCCAAATTTTAAGTTTCTAGCTCCACAAAATCAAAATCAAATTATTTTCAAATTTTCGTTTTTTCGATTTTTTGATTTTATTTTCGATGTTTGTTGTGTTTTTATTTTTTTTCTTTTTCTGAATCCTAAACACTACCTTTACATCAAATTTTCAGTTTCTAAGACTAAGAGATCATATTATTTTCAATTTCTCACTTTTTTTTTCTTTTTCTTTTTTTTTTTTAATTTTTGAAAATTTCGATTTTTTGTTCGAATTATCCATATTTTTTAATGTTCCCTTATTTAGTATCTTAAATATTACTTTTATTCCAAATTACAAGTTTCTAGCGCTATGAAATCGAATTATTGTCAAATTTTCTTTATTTTATTTTCGAATTTTATTGTGTTTTTATTTTAACTTATTCTTAATCCGAAACACTATCTTTACCGCGGATTTTAGGTTTCTAAAGCTAAAAGATCAAGTTATTTTAATTTTCTCATTTTTTTTAAAGTTTTTAATTTTTTTTTTTTTTCGATTTTTCCGTATTTTTTCATTTTCCCTTATTTTGCATCCTAAATACTACCTTTATTCTGAATTCCAAGTTTCTAGCGCAACAAAATCTGATTATTTGAAAATTTTCGATTTTTCAATTTTTTTTTTTTTTTTTTTTTTTTTTTTTTTTTTTTTTTTTTTGTGTTTTTGATGTTTTCTTTTTCTGAATTCTAAACACTACCTTCACACCAAATTTTAAGTTTTTAAGACTACAAGATCGTGTTATTTTCCATTTTCAATTTTGTTCGAATTTGTTGAATTTTCGAATGTTTTTTTGAATTTTCCGGATTCTATAATTTTTCCTTTCTTTGTATCCGAAACGCTAGCTTTACTCCAAATTTTAAGTTGCTATGGCTATGGGATCTACCCAATCTTTTTTATGACGCGAGAGTGAGTGTGTGAGGGACAAAAAATCGAAACTTTGAGTTCATATACCGTTGAATTATCCATATTTTAAAAATTTTCCTTATTTAGTATCTTAAATATTACCTTTATTCCAAATTTCAAGTTTCTAGCGCTGTAAAATCGAATTATTTTCAAAATTTCCTTATTTTTCGATTTTATTTTTGAATTTTATTGCGTTTTTTATTTTAACATTTTCTGATTCCTAAACACTATCTTTACCGCGAATTTTAAGTTTCTAAGGCTAAGATCAAATTATTTTAATTTTTTCAATTATTTTCGATTTTTTCGATTTTTTGAATTTTTTTTTCGAATTTTCCAGATTTTTTAATTTTTCCTTATTTTGTATCCTAATTACTACCTTTATTCCGAATTCCAAGTTTCTAGCGCAACAAAATCGGATTATTTGAAAATTTTCGATTTTTGTCGATTTTTTCAATTTTGCTTTCGATTTTTTTGGTGTTTTTGATGTTTTCTTTTTCTGGATGCTAAACACTACCTTCACACAAAATCTTAAGTCTCTAAAACTACAAGATCGTCTTATTTTCAATTCTCAATTTTGATGGAATTTGCAGAATTTTCGAATGTTTTTTTTTTTTTTCGAATTTTCCGGATTTTATAATTTTTCCTCTCTTTGTATCCTAAACACTACCTTTTTTCCAAATGTCAAGTTTCTAGGGATACGGGATCTACCTAATCTTTTTGATGACGCGGAACGAGTGAGTGAGTGAGTGACAAAAAATCGAATGTTTGAGTTCATATATCGTCTGAACTAGAAAAGACAGAAAGTTGTAATTTTAAATTTTGGTCCTGTGTGCCAAATACTCTAGAAAAACGAAGTGTTGAATTTTTGGGATACTCCAGTGCGGAGATATGGGGGGGGGGGGTGTCAAAAGTGCACTGAGTTGCTTCCAGAAAAGTATGCTTACGGCCATGCTTTCTCGACTTGGCGGAGGCACTGCCGTGCCTCCAGATTGGGCCTTTACGGGTGCTAGCTGTAATAAATCCCCAAACAAAATAATGTTTTTGCCACCAAAAGAGTAATTGCTTGTGTTTACAACATTCACCATATTGTTAGCTGATCATCGCTAAAGTACATTCCAAACAATACTGCACTCATCGATAATTACTAAACCCAATGATTTCCATTTTTGCTTAAATAATTTCAAATCGTCAGAATCAAGCTTAAATTATTCTGCTTCATTCGTATGTTTTACGGGCAATTTGAAAAACGTGTGAATTGTACTTCTTCCAATGCTGAAGGCAGCAATTCTCCTTGGTGCTAGTACTGCAGCAGCATCATTATTGTGATCACTCATTAAACGAACTTTTTGACTGAGTAATTAAATTAGAAAGCTTTTTCCTCTACTAGCAACTACGCGTACAATCAGATTTATGGGTGGAATAGACGGGTCTTTCTTTTGTTCTTCTATGCTATGTGCTTTATAATTGATTAGAATATTTTCCTTTGGTCAGCATTCATTTTTTTTGTTCAATTTATCTTCATTGATAACAATTTCCTGGTGAGTTTCAGTGTTATCAGAATCTGCAGCTATCATATCAACGTCTTCATTTGGTTCTTCGATATTTTAAAGCTGGTTGTGCAAATCACTTTCTTGTTGCAACTTTTCAGCCAAGTCGATTGCAGCTTGTAATCGTTGTTTTGTTTTGCGACATTCTTCCATCTCTGAAAATTTTTTCACATTGTGCTCAAAGGATTCACGGTAGAGTTAAAATTCTCCCAATAGTTTCGCCAAGGCTTGAACAACATCAGCAAAGAATGATGATAGTACAACTCAATTCCAGCGTCTGTTTTCGTGTTATGATAGGGCGTTTTCAAAACAACTGGTTTTAAACGTTTTCTGAACAAACTAAGGTTCTTTTTTAACTCATAATATTCTACAGACTTTGGTTTATTTCGTTCGTATTAGTACCTAGTGGCCAATTCGTATAAACACATGTTTTCCAATTTGTTCGGGTAATAATAATCAATAAAATTCCGACAGTAAATTTCAGTAGATCATTCATCCTCTTTTGCCAATAAAACCAAATCATGGTGACTTTCAGTTTTTTTCGTCGGTCTTTTTTCATGCTGGTATTTAAGTATTGCATAGCATCCCATGAATAGAAACATTTATGGCCAAGAATTTTGTCTACAGCTTCGTAACTTCCAGTTTCTTGACTAATCAAGTTTTATCTGGTAAAAGCACGTAATCTGGGACCGAAACTTTTGTTTTCGTCAATGGTCTTCCAAATCTCTTCCTTAAGATTTTTTTTCCGGTTTGGTTATATAACGCGTAATGTAAAGATTTAACACCAAACGGGGTTCTCCAACAAACTGGATGTCAATATTGACGGCTAACAGGAACAAAATCACGGGATTATAATCATTGATTCAAGTTTGTTTTTCTGATCGTTTCAAACCACATAACTTTGTAACATAGTGTCCACCTTTTCGAGATAACAGAACAGAATTTAAAAGTCTTTAACAGAATTTAAAGTTCAATGTTTCACCAAGCCATACATGAAAATTATATGTAATAATATGCAGCCTGATTATGGCACATTATTCATGACCGTTTAGATGATAATAATGATAGATTTTCTAATATTCCGTAATCGAGTCTACAGACAATGTTAGCGAGAAACAAAAAAATGAGGTACTTTTCGTCTAGCCGGGAGTCAGTGAAATATATATATACAGTGAACTCTCGTTAAGACGGATAGTCAAGGGCAAGCGTTTTTTGTCCGTATTAATGAGAGTCCATTATAACAGGAGTTCGCAAATTTGACGTTTCACATTACAGTAAAACATACTTATTATGTACATATATATTGTAATATGACTAAAAATTTGATTTCTCAGACCATTTTATGCTACTTTACTAAAAATGTACAAGAACAACTTTAAAATGAAAGAAATATATATATTTGAAACTCGAGTTTACACTGATGCATGCTTACATTGTTAGTTGAAGGTACAAAATTTTAGTACATGAAAGAAAATGGTCAAAAGTACTTAAAAGCAATCCAAAATAAGAAGTAATCTTCATTTGTTTTTTCTTGGTAAGCGACCTTCTTTCGATATCATTCTCAAGTTTAGCCAAATGTTCAAATGTGTCTCTGAAACATTTTCATTTGATTGATAAAATTTCCTAATTGTCACCAGCCAGCGTATCACGGACATCTTGCACCCGAGTAGCTTGCACTTTTAGAGGAAAGATTTCTTCGTCGGCTGCTCCGTGACATCAGAGGCGAGGTTTCTACTCCATTCATCGTTGTCCTGATAAATATTTGTCCATCTTAACGAATGAAATCTGAAACTGTACGTATTAAACGATGTCTGTTACATGCCCTTCCTATAGACCTTAACCGGAAATTTTTTTTTGTACGTAATAACGAGAAATCCATCTTAAACGGGGCCGTCTTAACGGAAGTTCACTGTATATATATGTATGTATATATATGTGTGTGTATATATATATACTTCACTGGCAGCTGGTTAACCGAAAAGTACCAAAAGATATTATAGCAACAATATGGATACAGTGTAAATGTGGATATGATTGAAGAATTTTCACAAGATCGCAACAACCACATCAAACATTTATCGCCAATAAGAGCCCACTAAATCTACCGGCACAGGATTTTCCCCTTTATATCCCCCAGGCACAGGATTTTTCCCAATTATTTGTTTTCTTATTTTAAGTATATATTTGAGTTATAATTTTAATAAAATAGTGCTTAAAAGTCTGTAATTTTCAAATGTTATATTTTTCCAATGCTCACTTTCGTTTCAACATTGTTGTTTTTAGCTCACAGGCTATCAAAGCCTGAGAGCTAATGTGCCCCGCCCGTTCTGTATGTATGTACGTATGGCGATAACTCTTGATAGAAATAACCGTTTTGCTTCAAACTTTGTTTATAGGTTCATTGTGATAAGGTGCTTCCCTGATTAGTTTTGGAGGTTCATTGGTTAAGTATAAAAAGGGGGAACGGGGGGTTAACTCCTTAATTTAGATAAATGGGTTTTTCATGGAGAATTATCCCATTTTCATCAAATTTTGTATATAGGTTCATTTTGTTAATGCGCTTCTGTGAATAGTTTTGGGGGTTCATTGGTTAAATATAAAGGGGGGATAATCCACCCCCCCCCCCCCTTAATTTAGATAAATGAGTTTTTCAGGCAGAATTATCCGATTTTCTTCAAATTTTGTATATAGGTTCAGTGTGATAATGCGCTTGTCTGAATAGTTTTGGGGGTTCATTGGTTAAATATAAAGAGGGGAAAGGGGGGCTAATCCCCCTTAATTTAGATAAATGGGTTTTTCATGCAGAATTATCCGATTTTCTTCAAATTTTGTATATATATTCATTGTAATTAGAGGCTTCCCTGATTAGTTTAAGGGGTTCATTAGTTAACTATGAGAGGGGTAAAGGGAGGATGACCCCCCCCCCTTAATATATTGTCGATTTCTTTTTTTTTTTTTTTTTTTGAGGGGCTTTTTCAAATTCTTTGAAATAAAAGTATAATATACAATTAGTCTGAATAGCCTGTCAGCTCAATGCCCTCAGTTTAACTGGGCAGTTTTCTTTTTTTTTTTTTTTTTGTCTTTTGGCAGTAAGAACTAGCTTCAAAGTCGGAGGACCTATGTCACTCAAAAAAGCTGTCCAAAATGATCTGCTTCTGCCGACTCTTTAAGATTGGCCTAAAATGGGGCAAGAGATTACCATTAAACAAGTTACTTACAAGAATCTTCCTTTGGTTCCTTGATGAAGCACTCGCAAGCAATAAGAAAAGAATAAAATTACACAGGAAATAAACGAAATCCGAAGTAATTGACGAAAACCGAAATAAATTTTTTGAGGAAAAAGTCGACAAAAATTGAAACCGACGAAACTGAAGTCAACGAAAACCGAGGTATTACTATATATATATATATATATATATATATATATATATATATATATATATACACAGGGTGTCAACGTATCACCTGACCGACTGTTATTTTTGCAACCTTTGGTCCTAGACGGATACTTCCAATTACAAAAATGGTTTAAATAAGGTAAAGAATTATTTTTAAAGAGATTTGGATTAAAAAAAAAAAACATTTATTTAAAAAATACGAATTTTAAATTTTTATACGGTCTCCCGGTCCTATAAGTGATATTTAGTAAAAATTTACTGTGACACTAACAAGTAAGACCCCAAAAGTTCCATTCCTCTAACATTAAAATTGACCGAGTTATGAAACTTTGAAATGCATGACCTATACCGCTTTTTTGCATCCCAAAACACATGCTTTCAGGGGTCGTATATAAAGTACTTAAACTTATTTCAAGGTATCTGCGCTTTGAAAGAAATCGTACAACTATTATGATTGAGTTAACTTTTATTAGTTAAGTTTTAGATAAGTTAAAATAATTGTATTTTAACATATGTTTTATTTTGTAAGGATTTGAGGCTATGATTTATTTTAACAAAAATTATGTTATTTTCATAAGGTTTTATTTAACTTGCAACTATCGTCTTTCCAGTTTAAAATTTATACTCGAACTTTAACTCACTTTCAAATGTAATGTCCGATCGAAGTTAAATTTTACATAGTGATTTCACAATTATATTAGATTGCAATGTTAATTTTGCTCTCAACTATTTTTTTGATACATTTGACGATTATTTATATTTCTACTACATTTGTGAATGACCCCCTATTTAGCAGCAAAAAATATACTCCAACTTTAAAGAGCTATTACTCAGTCAATTTTAATGGGACTTTTTTCGTCTTACTCATTAGTGTAACAGTAAATTTTTACTAAATATCACTTATAGGACCGGGAGACCGTATAAAAATTAAAAATTCGTATTTTTTTAATAAATGTTTTTTTTTTTAATCCAAATCGCTTTAAAAATAATTCTTTACCTTATTTAAACCATTTTTGTAACTGGAAGTATGCATCTAGGACCAACGGTTGCGAAAATAAAGGTCAGTCAGATTATACGTGGACACCCTGTATATATATGTAAGAAGATGGTATGTAAATAGTAGATTTACTGGAATTACATGCACAAATAGACGATGAATAAGGGTCATTCCATGTCAAATCACCCAGAATTTTCTAAAAATGACACCCACCATCACCAATTTTGATAAAATTTGGTGTACTTGTAGAACTTTTCATGCTGATTCCAAAAATATCAACCATATTGAAATTGATCAAATGGTTTAAGAGTTATGAGCTTTTAAAAATCTTCCAAGATGGCCGATTTGCCGCCATTTTGAATAGCACATGTGACAACATAAAAGGCTATAACTACTTACAGGTTTGACATAGAACCTTCATTTTTTTTTTTGTTCTGTTCAGAATGAAGTAAACTTTCATTGAAATAGATTTCTGTGCAGTTTATTCCATTAAAATGCTCTCAGAAAATTATTTATTTGCATTTTTTTAATTAAAAAAGGGTGTAACTTCAAGAGCTGATTTCCCCCATTGCCCCCCCTTCAATTTTCATCTAATTGCATACACAGACACCTCAAAGTGTGTTTTGAAGCCTGGTATAAAAATTGTAATGGGCAGTTCACAGACATTTTGTTTAAAGAAGAATTTCAATTTTACTGACTTTCCAAACATAACGGAAAACACAAGATGTTTGATATTTCTTTTATTATCAGAAATATCATAATATTTTCATCTAAAAGTTTGATAAGGTTTTATCTTACATAAAGATATTTCTTTATAAATGTAGCTAAAAAGAAGTGGAATCCCATGGAAGTAAACAGGAATGCTTATAATGAATTCCTGCAGGACGTAGCAATGTTGTCATGTCAAATTGAAATCTGTTGCAAAGTTTCAGTAAATGATAAATAAAACAAACAATGGAAAAAAATTCTACGAATAGTCACATTTTATAACTAAATCATCTTGTATATTACGCCTACACCAAATGTGATAAAGTTACAACTCTTAAATAAAAAAATATTGTCAAGTAAAAATTACTGTAGTATTTTAAAATTATAGAAAATCACCTTTTTAATAACATCAATAACAATTTAAAATAAATATTTAATTAAAAAAATAACTCTATTGTAATAATGATGAAAAATCACAAAATTGTTTTAGTTAAAATTTGTTCATTTTATCTTTAAATTTTATTTCCCTCTCATTTTATGTTTTGCCAACTTGGTGTTTATTAAAGCACTGGATATATCAATAAGTTTATATGTTGTGATACTGATGTCAACTGCACAAAGGATATGATTGAAAGGCACAATACAACTGTCATTTACTGGCTGATATTACGAAGGTGATGGGTCATGTGGATGCATGAATTTAAGTTACATCTCCTTCTTTGTGGACTTCCGAAACTAAGCTTATATACTAATTCGATTCATATATATGTACTACATAACTGTTAAGGGATGGAATATTCAAAGTCGCTAACATTTCTATCAAAAGATGAACAAACAGAAAAATTTTCATCAGTTCTTATTCTTTTTCACTTATTAATAAATTTGCTGTAGATTCAAAATAATGCATACCATGTGTTTCAGGAATTGTTGTAGCAAGTTGCATCCGCTGAGACATATTGCTGCAGTTTCAAGATGTCTTTTTTTGTGATGATAAAAAATGTTATACCTTAAATGTTTTGTCTGTAATATTCGTATATCATAGGCACATTTGTTTGACCATGCAGCAGCCTTTGCTTTTCTCACAATTCTTTTAACAGTCTCTCTTACACCCCATCGCAAACAGATTTTTTTGTGACTTGTAGTAAAAAACCTCCATTTTGCTTTTATTCCACCAAAATCATATTCATGGTAACATAGGTTAGAAAATGTTTTGCAATTTTTATACTGGGCAGCACAGCCGTCAGTACAATATTCTACATTTGTAACTAAGGGATACTTATTATTCAGGATGGCTACAGAAATATCGAAAAAAAAAGGTTCCCTGATTTTTCTGACTACCTTTATTTTAGATTTCCTTGATTTCCGTTATTAACTATATATATACGACTTTTTTTAATATATGCTGCTTCCTCATATAACACACTTATCCAGCTTGCCAATTCCTCATTTGGGAGAAAAAACAAGGGAAAATATAAAAATCGCAAAATATTCTTAAAGTACTAGTTCACAGTTTCATAAATCCAAACTCAAAATTAAGTCTATAAATATATGACAAGCAAAAAATTTCCTCATTTTCTGAAGAATGTTCAATTCTAAGACATATTTATATCTGATGGGATAGCTAATCGGATTAAGCTAGCCACCTAGTCAGCTTATGCTAATGTATCATAAAATTTTCAAAAATGTGTAAATTGCCTTCAATATAAATGCTATCCACAGAAAATGAGGACATCTGATCATGTTAATTTGTGTTAAATAATAAAAACTCATATCATGTGCATCTTTTTAAAAATATATAAAAAATTAATTTTCTTTATCACGTACTATTATTGGCTTAAATATTATCTGTTTGTCGACAAATCAGTCTTGTGAGGAAACAAATTTTCGCATATAGACTAATTTCCCTGATTTTCAACTACCTTTACGAAATTCTCTGACTTTTACAGATTCATAAACCTTTCAGATTTCTAGAATCTGTAGCCACACTGTTATTTAAATACTGCATGATTAATTTTTGAGTCTGATAAACCATTGCTATATCATGGTTCATATCAACTGAAACCACGCAAAAGCTTTCACTTTTTGAGTTACTTCCATTTTTTCCATAATTTTAAAGTACGATAATTTTTACTTATTGTATTTTTTATTTAAGAGTTATAAATTTATCATATTTGGTATAATATACAAGTATGATTTAGTTATAAAATGTGACTATTCGTAGAATTTTTTTCCATTTGTTTTATTTATCATTTACTGAAACTTTGCAACAGATTTCAATTTGACATGACAACATTGCTACGTCCTGCAGGAATTCATTATAAGCATTCCTGTTTACTTCCATGGGATTCCACTTCTTTTTAGCTACATTTATAAAAAAATATCTTTATGTAAGATAAAACCTTATCAAACTTTTAGATGAAAATATTATGATATTTCTGATAATAAAAGAAATATCAAACATCTTGTGTTTTCCGTTATGTTTGGAAGGTCAGTAAAATTGAAATTCTTCTTTAAACAAAATGTGTGTGAACTGCCCATTACAATTTTTATACCAGGCTTCAAAACACACTTTGAGGTGTCTGTGTATGCAATTAGATGAAAATTGAAGGGGGGGCAATGGGGGAAATCAGCTCTTGAAGTTACACCCTTTTTTAATTAAAAAAATGCAAATAAATAATTTTCTGAGAGCATTTTAATGGAATAAACTGCACAGAAATCTATTTCAATGAAAGTTTACTTCATTCTGAACAAAACAAAAAAAAATTGAAGGTTCTATGTCAAACCTGTAAGTAGTTATAGCCTTTTATGTTGTCACATGTGCTATTCAAAATGGCGGCAAATCGGCCATCTTGGAAGATTTTTAAAAGCTCATAACTCTTAAACCATTTGATCAATTTCAATATGGTTGATATTTTTGGAATCAGCATGAAAAGTTCTACAAGTACACCAAATTTTATCAAAATTGGTGATGGTGGGTGCCATGCTCTGGGTGAATTGACATGGAATGACCCATAACAAAATATGAACTTTAATGCAGTCCTAGGAATATAATTCTACAATACTTGATTAGCAATTTCTTTTCAGCTAATCCACTTCTCGCCAAATATATGTGATATTTTTATTTACCAAAGAAAATAACTAGGCCTAACAGCGTCTTTATTTTTCAAGTGTTTTGATTCACAGGAATTTCATTTTGCGCTTACTATTACGCTTGGCGACAATGGTTTTTGTATAATGGAAAAGTACCGAAAAATGTTTTACATTCAATAAATAACAAATCAAAATGTTTGGCATGGTTTGCATGACAACACGATTTGTAGACAACATCGGCTCGGTCAGGTTTGAAATAATTGGCGCATTAGCAAGCATTTTGGCATGGTGTTCGTATAATGGAAAAGTACCAAAATAAAAGATACAGCACAAGCTGTACAGGAATGACTTAATAATGACGACATTGAAAATTGGGTACTTCTCTATCATCCCGTCGACCACTTTTCACAACAAAATACTATCGCCAACTCAAAGATTAAACGCCAAAAATGCAGTCCCATTTACTTGATGTCAGAAGCATTATGCGTGTTTGTTATGTCATCAAGTGGTTTTTAATTCGACATTTGCGTGTATTATGCATTATGTTTTACTGACTTATTAGTTATTTCATTAATTAAAATAACAATTGTGTCCGTAAATTTTTATATTTTATTTATTTTGATATTCCAATGGCAACGTTCTCCCTTTTATTTGATGTTACAGTTTGGCGATAGATTTTTGTTATGAAAAGTGGTCGACAGGATAGTAGTACCGAAAATTGTTTGCCGCATATTTTACGTGAATTACATGAAATTATGAAACACAATTCTTTTACATAAGCATATAAAATGCTTATTGAGTTTGGACGTAAATAGCAGGAGCCTGTTAGGCGATATAATTTTCCAATATATATATTTCCTCATTGTCGATGAATAGTATATGAGTATTATTCAAATTTAATGTGAAAACCACGATTTCTACCTACGATTACTTTTCTATAATGGGCATTTACGCTACTATGAAAATAAAAACAAATAAGCATGTTTGTCACGTGATTTATTTAATTTGAATGAATTCTGTTACATAATAATAATATGTATTTAAACTTTCATGCAAACGTGCACGTTTGCAACGATAAAAAAAGAAAAGAAAAACCAATGTTCAACCGAAGCTTTACAACATAAATTCGATTTTCTCAGCGACCGTCAAACATACAAAGATTTTTAAAAAAATCTATTTTAAGTTTTACCAAGAGGAAAAAAATAAAACAAAAACAAAGTTAATCCAGCTAGTGGAACTTTAGCTACAGTTTGTTGAACTTTTCGTCTTCATTTTTTCTTTTAAAGTTAAATTAAAAACTACAGTAAGCTACAATAATTTTTTGAATGCTATCATTTTATTCGCCTCGTCGAGTTCTATCTTTAAAAAAAAAAAAAAAAATCATTGTCGTATGTCAACTGGTTCACCATAAATTTCAGAAAAACGTTTGCATTTTCTATTTCTTAAACATATTATAGCAAACGTTACCGCATTTGCTATGATATGTTTTAGAACTGCCATTAACTTTAAAAGGAATAATATAAATCCCAGATTTATCTCCGTTATCAATGAGGTCAATCATTCTATGTAGCTTGTTTATTTCTATACTCTTAAATTAACTTATTAATAAATTTGTTGTAGAAGCTACAATAGTTGAAAAAGATATGCAATCTTCAAAATTCTACAGTATTGATTATATCCCACATCTTTTTGAACGGATTAAATATGCATTAAAGAAATATAATGTAACTCTTATCGCAAAGCCCCCAACAAAGCTAAAATATCTGGTACATAGAATGATTAACCCCATTGATAACGGAGATAAAAATCTGGCATTTATATTATTCCTTTTAAAGTTAATGGCAGTTCTAAAACATATTCATATATAGGCATGACAACTCGCAAATTAAAGGAAAGGATTAAGGAACATACAGCTGACATGAAAAAAGGTAAATTATCCACTGCTTTATCCAGATTAAATCAAGCTAAAGATATTGATATATTTTTCAGTAAAACTAAAATAATTTCACATTGTTCACAGTATAATAGTTGTATAATCAGAGAGTCCCTAGAAAATTTGAAAAGAGGTGATAATATATGTAATGATGTATTATCTTATATCAGATCCCTCGTATATGGTATAATGTACTGGGTGTCACTGGGGTTTTTGGTTTTTGCTGCCCCCCCCCCTCCCCCCTCCAGCTTGTAATGGTATCATCCCAACTTCCTTCACTCCCTCCATTTCATAGGGGATTGGTTTTGCCCATTTTGGACCTGTCCAGAGCGCGCCATTCGGAGCTGCGTCATCTCGACGGCTTGTGTTCATCTGAGGAAGGCTAATGTTTAGCCGAAAGCTCATGGATGCTATTAGATGTTAATCTAATAGTTTTAATGTTTTAAAACTATTTTGAATTATTGCACCTCTGTAGTAACATAAATTATCAATGTGTTTACATTATGTTTTATAAATTTGAGAAGGTGAATTTGTCGTTCGTATTATATGGAATTTTGTATATATTTTTGTCAATTATCTAACCTATAGTCTCCCCCTCAATCCAAAATTGGTACTTCTCCATTATCCCATCAACCACTTTTCATTTAAAAAAAAAAAAAAAAAAAAAAAAAAAACTATTGTCAAACTGTAACGCCAAATAAGCAAATGGAAGAATGTTGCCATTGGAATATCAAAATAAATAACTAACTAAATAAAATATAAGAAATTCGGAAAAGCTCTGCTCACCAATATGTCAACTATAAGTAAGTTTAAAGAAAACAAACAAAAAAACTACAATATATTAATGAAAACAGAAAAAATATAATCTTTGATATTTATTTACAATTATTTCTAATAATTATATTCTCGGTTGGTGAATAAAAATTTTTGTGATGTGAGTTGAAACTGATCTGTTGCTTGTAACTATGCATTGCAACATTTTTTCAATGTTTTTTCTCTTTTAATATCATGACACTGCCATTTAAAGACGCAATTGTTATATTTTAATTAATGAAATAACTAATAAATCAGTAAAACATAATGAAAAATACAGACAAATGTCGTATAAAAAATCACTTGATGACATAACAAACACGTGTAATGCTTCTGACATCAAGTAAATGGGACTGCATTTTTGGCGTTTAATCTTATAGTTTGGCGATAGTTTTTTGTTGTGAAAAGTGGTCAACGGGATAATGGAGAAGTACACCAAAATTTATATTATATTTATAAATTAGGGGGGGGGGGGCTTCCTCAGCATATAAAGTTTGAAATCTTTAAAACTCAATATAATAAATTATAATACCTTGTAATTATATATTTCTTTTAAATGCTAAAAGGTGTAAATTAACAACATAATATACAGTAAAATAACTTTTATTAGGTTGTTGACATGTTTTGGCTCACTTGGAGCCACTTTAAAAAACAAATGAGAATATTCTATAATTGTAGTCTTTGAAGTTATTATTTGAAATGCTATCATTTAATTTTCAAACATGGAGTTGACAAGTTTGCACTGTGCAGAGTGCAATATTCTTTTTTTAATTTGAGTAATTTTTGTGAGGTTATATTTCAATTTTTTATTCAGAATTGCAGAGGTGCAGAATATGTCCGATCTGGCGATCGAGGATCGAGGAAAATTTTAGCCATCTGGGGAAATTTTATGGGAAAATATGTAATTGATTTTGATTTTAACAATGAATTGAATAATTTTCCGAAATAGAAAATTGCGATTTAATTCGCGATCTTTTGTCTTATTTTGCGGTACCTTGCCAAAAATCACAGTTTGATTTCGCGATCACCTGATGAAAATCACAGTTTGATTTCACAATCGTCCAATGAAAATTAGTTTGATTTCACAATTGCCTGATGAAAATCCCGGTTTGATTTCGCGATCGTTAGTCGAAAATTGCAGTTTTATTTCGCTTTCACTTGCCGAAAATCGCAGTTTTATTTCGCGATCCTTTGAAGAAAATCGTGGATTTATTTCGCAATTGTCTGACAAAAAACAAAGTTTGATTTCGCTGTCATCTAACGAAATTCACGGTTTTATTTAGCGATTGTTTGACGAAAATCGTGGTTTTATTTCGCGATCACCAAACCTAACTCGTTATTTTATTTCACCATCGTTTGACGAAATTTACGGTTTTATTTCACGATCGTTTGACGAAAATCGCAGTTTTATATCTTGATCGTTTGACGAAAATTGTACTTTTTTTCTACGATCACTTGACAAAAATTATGATTTTTTCCGCAGAAATCGCCGATTAGATTAAAAGAAATTTTAAGAAGCGGAAATCTGCCTTTCGGTGGTCAAGTGGCATCCCTGGAAATAAAATGGTGCTAAGAAATTGGATTTACTGCTACATGAAAAACAGAAATCGCCTCTTTGGCGATCAGATGCATAGCATAAAGTCATCAATTTTTTACACTTAGCCACCATGCGGCCAGTGGCGATCAGGTATTTTAACATTTCACAAGAAAACATCACAAAAAGTGAGTGTTTCAAACTCTCAAGAAAAAAATATTGAAACAAAAACCTCTGCTGAGCTTAAACAATTTAAACAAAGAATATGTAAACCAAAAATTGTAAAACATGAGACAATACTTCAGTAGTACCCCATCTTTAGAAAAAGAATCAAATCAAGAAGATCCCACACCACCATTGGTGGAAAATATTAAAAACCTCTGCTCAGCTTCAACACTTTAAACAAAGAATATGTGAACTAAAATTTGTAAAGCATATGAGACAATGCTTCAGTAGTAAACTTATTTTGAGCTCTACCCCATCATTAGGAAGAGAATTAAATAAAGAAGATCTCACACCACCATTGGTGGAAAACTCACTACAAGGTCTCACTGAATGGGTGAGCAAGAATATAAAAGAATTTAGATTTAATAATGAGAAAAGTCTTCTTAATCAGTGGACAACTTTGAAGAAAAACATTCTAAAAGCTGAATTTAATAAAAAAAAATTCTGAAAAGAAACCACCACTTCTAGATCAAGACAGCGGTATTATAAAAGAAGTTTTTACCAGTTCGGATGTGTACGCTGATGTACCAGAAATAGTTTACCTTCTTGAAAACTGCTTGAAAATTTGCAGTGAATGTGTTAGTGAATCTGTTGGCTCTATTATTGGAAATCACATTTATAACCGAACCCTAAAATCTGATAATCTCTTTCATGAAGTGTTTATATCATGGAATGGACCTCCAGTGCATAAAGCTACAGAATTATTAAAAGCATCCTTAAACAGACATCATTTTCATTGTGGAAATTATCATTTCAGTAGATTTTCTCAAGAAACAGACTCAAGATCTACAAAACATCAAAAGTGATCGACAACATCCACAAAGACAGTGGAAGATAGCAGTTTCTCAATAATTGACAATTTATCAGAAAAGGTAATCAAAAACATTGTATTTGTTGATTAAAATTGTGCATTTATTAATAAATATTAAGCATAAGAATTAGATTAAAAATTGCATGCATTAATTTACCTTTCCAATAACTAGGCATGTTACAAGTTCAGTCTATAGGTTTTTAAAGAGATGACATATATTGCAAAATTTTCTATACTTACGGTAATACAGAATTTACTGTGGTGAAATTTTCATATGGATTGGGGGAAATGTTGGGAGTAAAAACATTTTCTGCACCCCTGCAAAATTGTCATTATTTCGATGAAGATTTATTTCATATTTGATAAAATCCACTATTTGAATTGTTGCCAATTGTAAAATAGCGCACATGATATTCCCTTTCAATTAAGAAATGTAATTTACACATGACTATTAAAAACAGAAATAAAACTTTAAAATAATAATTAAATGACCACGTGTTAAAAGCAGTAAATGTAGAAAATTACATAATAAAAAATATACTTGCACTTGAATATTAAAAAGAGAAATAATTATTGGTATTGCGTGTTTTCAAGTCATTAAGTAGGGAAGTTACGTCATATTTTAAAAAGTTAAATAACAATATTTCAAAACAGCTTCAATTAAAAAAATATATTTACACGAGATATTAATTTATTTCGACAATCTTTTACCTATTATTTCAAATTTTAAAACAGCGTAAATAATATTGTCTCTCAATTAAAATCTATAATTTTACATTTAATAATTACATTTAAAATAATAAAATAACTAATAAACTAGATGGAACCCGTCAAAACTTGACGCAAAAAAATACTATAACAATATCAGTAAAATAAGCTTCTTTATTATTTATGAAGGGGGGGTGCGTATAAAACATTCTTTCAAATATTTTATTTAATTTTTTTCCCCAGTCAAATACAGTATCATTTCCGATGCAAACTCCAAACAAACAATCCGTAAATAACTGTGTAATGCAAATCCGTTTGACATTACCACCATATTCCCCACGGCAAGAAAAAAAAAATCATGGACCTATGAAGTATATACAAATAGTATATTGCTACGTTCATATCATATTCAGTAAATAACAGAACATAGTAAATAAAGCACACATCTCTCCCCCCCCCCCCCCCCCCCTATGATAATGCAACCAAATGAGCTCCTATGCGCATATGCATTGCATCTGCCCAAAAGCATCGTCGAAATTCGACGTTAAAAAAAGTTTTAAAATGATTAAATTAAAAGTTTTAAAATGTCCTCTTTAATCATTGTTCGTTTCAAATCCATATCTTCTAAAACGCATCCATTGTTTTAAGCTAATCAATTTTTATGCAAAGATTAAGAAGTTTTTTACAGTAATAAATCTATTTGCAGATGAGGGAGATTTTTAAGTTTTCAAGTGTAATTTATTTGTATGGTTTCTTCGGTTCCTTGACATAATTAGGATGATTATCCCTTTTCCATCACAGTCGGGGATATTTTTCCTCTTATACAGTTGGCAAATGTAAAAAAATAAAAAAAAATGCAATTCCTAGCATATCCTGATATCTGATGGAACATATTCATCAACGAATTCAACATATCAATTTTATGTTCAACATAAACTAAGAATTTTTTTTTTTTTTTTTTTTTCCTCCTGACAGATTTTTGTTTAGCGCCAAAATGTTCTATCTTATGGATAATCTGATCTTATGATTTATCACTTTTTTTTATTATTATTGTTGTTATTCACTTTTTATGATGGTTAGAGAAATCTATTTTCAATTGTGGCAACTTTCCCAGGGGCTATTTTACATTACTTAAGTAAACTGGTGGTCATTGATAAGATAGAATTGAAAAACTTTTCATGCTTGAAAATTATTTAAAAAGTCATTAAAATAATCGGCAGTTTTCAAATAAATTTTAATCGAAAGCTAATTTTTTTTTTCTATTTGATGATGTAGGAATTGAAATTGTAAAATGTAGTAAAAATAGAAATTTGTAGTATTTCGAAGTGATGTAAGCGCGATGAAAGCTAAAGCGATAGCGCCTTTGTTGTCGCAACTGTTGTACATTTCTAAAAATTGCCACTGTATTTTGGCTGGCGTCCAAAAGTGGAAAAACATTTTTTTGGCATCGGAAGAGAAATTCACAGTGAAAGAAATAGGACTTTGCGCTAATAAGGAACTGTTAAATGAACTTATAATAAATCTACAAAAATAATTCCTATGATATATTAGTCTTACATTGTTTATTCTAGCTAAAAATACAATAATTATTTCAATATTTTTTTCTACCATAACACTATTTTTAATAACTTTAAATTTCCTGAAATCCTTTACTTTTGTGATTTTTTTTTAAATTAAAAAAGGAAATCTTCTATCCTATAATTTAAAAAAAAAAGCAATTGGTCACATGTAATCAAGGTATGCAATCAAGATGAAGAAATCAATGACGACTCCAATTCTAATCTTTATAATTATGAATGCAAAAATCAGTAAAATTATGTCATGTTAACACAATCATATACATTTTTCTCTTTAGTTTTATCAATGTTAAAATGCACTTCAAGCTAAGCATAACGTCATTTTTACCGGCGCAAGATTTCACACGTACTTCATATACCTTACATTAATGCTTAAATGCCATGCACACAAATATAAATATATTTTGTATTTAATTGTAACGAAAAAATGGCATCAACAAAGTTATAATACATAATGATAAAATAAGCCCAATGGACAATATTCCCGTGACGTCACAATAAATATGAATTTTTATTCGCTTACAAAACACGCGGATAAGTATTTTTACCGAAATTTAACTTGCAAATTAACAAATTCGGCCTTAAAACCGCGTGCTTTTAATATTTATTATTTCTCTTTTATTCAACCACAGAGTTTAGAAAATAAACTCTGTGCTTCGGAACAGTAGGCGTTATCCGATTATGACGTCATTAGCAGACGTAAAAATTTAATTGAAAATTACGGTTAATTAATTAAATTTTCGAACAAACGAATGCACGATGACAAATCTGTGTCCAAATAGCTTTCATTTAAAAAAAGAATGATGTAATTTGATTCAGTAGTTTGTTCTCACGGATTGTCGAAAGAAATCGCTTAGCGTTTTAAATATATAGATTGTTGAAGTATCAATCAGGGTTGTTAAATGCCCGGGTTTTTTCAGAGAAAACCCAACCCACTGGGTTTTATCAGGGTTTTTTGGGTTTTATCAGTGTTTTTGGGGTTTTATCAGGGTTTTGGGGGTTTTATCAGGGTTTTTGGGGTTTTATCAGGGTTTTTTAAGTTAGAGGTGGTTCAGAGAGTGTTTGAAAAAAATGTACTTACTACTAAATACAATTTAAAGTAACTAATTGATTACCAAAATATATAAATCAATGACAATAACTAAAATTATGCTTTGCTTTTAGATAAATTGAATATTATTTATTAGTAATAGTTTTAACAATGAAATTATCATTAAAGTACTATACTAATACTAGTGCTGAATAGAACTTTTAAACTAATATTTTGTTAAGGATAAAGTATCTTTATTCATTTTAATTGAAGTGATTGCCTATATATAATAAATATTTGCTCTAGAAAAAATTCATTCTGAAACGTATTGATTAATGATGGATTGCAAGATTTTTTTTTTTTTTTTTTTTTTTGGAGTTGTTTGCATTTTAAAATTGTTGCTATATTCTTTCTTAGGCACACACAGTAAGTAACATTTCTTCAGCCCGAGGTAAATAGGAAATTTCGGTTTTCCTTTAGTTTATGTTGTTATTGAATTAAGTTGGGTGGCAGTTTATATTTAATTCAGCAAAATTTTTTGCAATTGAAACTGGATATAACAAAACTCGCAGAACTGGGGAAAAAATATTTGCTGTAAAGTATTTTTTATTATAACTAACTAATAGAATAAACCAAATAATTCTACATGTCTACATCATTAAATTAGGATTCTCAGTATATGTGGTATTTTGTTATGAGTTTCAACTTCAGGATTATATATCAAAGTATTTTTTTTTAATGGGATAAAAAATTAGTTTTTGTGTTTGTGATAGTTACAGATACTTATAGAAAATTAAGTTACAATTATTTGTTTTAAAAATTGTCATTGGAAGAATTAAGACTTTTTTCCCTTGGGGTGGGTGGTGATAAACTTTACGACTGGTGTACTGACTTTAAGAAATATATTACCTATGTAATTTAAAGTTGAAATTTTGAAAAAACCCACCCGGGTTTTTTGGGTTGGGCTAAATCATAACAGCCCTGAGTATCATTAACAATCAGGGTTGCAAAGAAGCCGGCTAAAATTAATAAAAGCCATGCCAGCGGCTTTTATTGGTTTTAACTGGCTTTTTTTGGCCAAAATTGACTTTTATACAGCGAAGCATTTTATTTATAAACTGTAGATTTTTAAGTGTTTTTTAACTAATTTAAAAGACATTTTATTGAGTTAGAATTTAATAAATAACCTAATTTCTCAATAATGAAGACAATGTTGGAATAACAGATAACTGATTGGTGATTTGAGTCAGAATTGTAAATATGTTAGCTAATTTTTAAAAAGGCATACTAATTGTAATTGCTCAACTATTGTTATACTTTTTAAATAAAAGCTTTAAAAAAAAAGTACACTTTTTTTTAGTTTTAGTGCTTTAAATAATTAAATAGGACAATAGTTGTTTAATTACATATTTTATTAATCAACTAATTTTAAGGGCTATTGACCCACTCATAGAAATTATGCAACATGACAGTGGGCTCTGCAGATTTTAGAAGATTTAAGATTAATATAATAGCTTAAAAAATGTTGTACCTTAAAAAAAAAAAAAAAAAAAAAAAAAAGCTAAATTTTAAAATGTTTCTGGATTACTGTAATCTTCTTACTGTACTTTCTTTGCAATTGAAAATTTTGCTTATTTAATGGGTTACTATTATTTCTTACTAGCCGCCACTGGCGACCAGTTTGGTCTTCCTTAAATGTATGTTAAACATTGCAACACGTTACATTTATTCATAATTTAATTTTCCCTTAATCCGTCGCCAAATCGGAAGATTCTAATAGACAAATCATGAACTTTTGCGATCATGGTAGCATTTCGCATATTTTTTGGGCACAAATGTCACATACGCACGTTGGCGCGATTTCCCCCATATAACATATGCTTTAATTCAAACTTTCATTTCAACGAGTTTTATTTTGAGATTTTTTTTTTTTAATTGTTCTCTATTTTTTATACACGTACATTAAAGGTGAAAATAAGCACTCGCCAGTCGCCACTCGTCGATTAAACTTGAAAAACTGGCGATTAAAAATATGGAAAGAACCGGCCAAATTCAGAATTTTCCGATTACCAATTTTCCCTAAAATAAGCGATTTTTCTGCACCTGATCGCCGAAACTCATGATTTTTCCTCTCCCGATCGTCGAAATTCATAATTTTTCCGCTCCCGATCGGCGAAATTCTTGTTTTTTTTCGCGCCCGATCGCCGAAATTCTTGATTTTTTTTTTTCGTGCCCGATCGCCAAAATTCATGATATTTTCGCATCCGATCGACGAAATTCATCATTTTTCTACACCCGATCGCCGAAATTTATAATTTTTCCGTGCCCGATCGCCGAAATTCTTGAATTTTTCGCATCCAATCGATGAACTTCGTGATTTTTCTGCACCCGATTGCCAAAATTTATGATTTTTCCACGTCAGATCGACAAAATTAAAGATTTTTCCACACCCGATGACTGAAATTTATGATTTTTCCGCACCCGATCGCCGAAATTTTTGATTTTTCCGCGCCCAATCGCCAAGCTTCGTGATTTTTCCTCACCGATCGTCAAAATTTATGATTTTTTCACACACGATCGCCAAAATTAATGATTTTTCCGCGTCAGATCGACGAAATTTTTGATTTTTCCGCACTCGATCGCCGAAATTCAGAACTTTTACGCACCCGATCGCCGAAATTCAGGACTTTTACGCCCCCGATCGCCGAAATTCATAATTTTTCCGCACCTGATCGCCAAAATTTATAATTTTTCCACACCTGATCACCGAAATTATTAATTTTTCCACGTCAGAGCAACAAAATTTATGATTTTTCCGCACCCGATCGCCGAAATTTTTGATTTTTTCGCGTCCGATCAACGAAATTCCAGATTTTTCTGCACCCGATCGCCAAAATTTGATTTTTCCGCGCCCGATCGCCGAGCTTTGTGATTTTTTTCGTGTCCGATCGATGAGCTTCGTGATTTTTCCTCACCGATCGTCAAAATTTATGATTTTTTTCGCACACAATCGCCGAAATTAATGATTTTTCCATGTCAGATCGACGAAATTCAGGACTTTTCCGCACCCGATCGCCGAAATTCAGGACTTTTACGCACCCGATCGCCGAAATTCATGATTTTTCCCGCACCCGATCGCCAAAATTTATAATTTTTCCGCACCTGATCGCCGAAATTCATGATTATTCTGCACCCGATGACCGAAATTTATGATTATTCCGCACCCGATGACTGAAATTTATGATTATTCCGCACCCGATGACCGAAATTTATGATTTTTCCGCACCCGATCGCCGAAATTTTTGATTTTTTCGCGTCCGATCAACGAAATTCAAGATTTTTCCGCACCCGATCGCCGAAATTCATGATTTTTCCACACCCGATCGCCAAAATTTGATTTTTCTGCGCCCGATCGCCGAGCTTCGTGATTTTTTTCGTGTCCAATCGATGAGCTTCATGATTTTTCCTCACCGATCATCAAAATTTATGATTTTTTCGCATACGATCGCCGAAATTAATAATTTTTCTGCATCAGATCGACGAAATTTTTGATTTTTCCGCACCCGATCGCCGAAATTCAGGACTTTTACGCACCCAATCGCCAAAATTTATGATTTTTGTGCGCTTGTCGCCAAAATTATTGATTTTTGTCGCGTCCAATCGACAAGCTTCATGATTATTTCGCATCCGATCGATGAACTTCGTGATTTTTCCACACCCGATCGCCGGAATTAATGATTTTTCCGCATCCAATCAACGAAACTTGTGTTTTTTCTGCACACGATCGCCGAAATTTGTGATTTTACGCTCCCGGATGATGGAAATTCATGATTTTTACGCTCCTGAATGATGGAAATTCATGATTTTTACGCTCCCAAATGATGGAAATTCATGATTTTTACGCTTCCGAATGACTAAATTTGCTATTTTTTCTGGACTTAATTGACGAAATACACATTTTCTGAAGATGTTAGCTACTTTTGGTCCGCTGGCTAGAGGTTGTGCATGTGTAATGTATATCATGTTGTGGGTTATTACTTACTGTATAAACATACCTATTTTATTATTATCAGATCTTAATTCTAGACAAATATTTTTTTTTTAAAGATACTTATGTAGTTAGCTACACGAGTACCTAAGCTTAGTGAGACTTATGTAGTTAGCTGCATAAGCATGTTGTGTATAACTTTGCTGTTAACTTATTTTAAAACTTAAAATAGATTGGAAATTAGTATTTCAAGTTTATTCAAAGCAATATAAATTAAAATATTTTTATTTAGTACATAAATTACTTTACTTAAACTAATTATATATTTTTTAAATTAAATATTCAGTGACATAAATGTACTTACTGGATACTAAAGAGATTATTCTCACTCGCCACTCGCTGGCTACTAAAAAAAATCAACCTGCCGGCCAGTGGCTACTAAGCAAAATTCCTTATTTTCACCTTTAACTTACATCTACTAAAATCTCTTCAAATATTATATATTCTTCCTAATTCTTCTGTCAACGCTGATCATTCTATAACTTAATCTCATTTTTATGAACATATCTGGAATGAGTTATGTAATTGCTTAATAGAAAAAAAAATTTTAAATACAATTTTATAAGACATTAAAATACTGATTACTAACTAAATATGGATGCTCTCAAGTATTATATTTGCTAATTCCATTTATTAAATATATAAATTATCAAGTTTTAATCAATTTTAAAAGTAAAAAGCAGTATGTAAGAATTTTTCAATTTTGATGGTGATGTTTTGTTATTGTTTAATTAAATATATCTTTAAAATGCATAGTATATGTCGAGCTATGTAATACAGAATTTCAAAACACCACCTTGATGTCTAATCAAGCAGGGCGGTCGCTCTGCCAAGCCAAGCTTTAAAAAAAAACGCCACACAAACAACGCCAAGAACTGAACTAGACCGCTACTGCTTATTTACAGGAATCAACTTCGCAATGTTAAATCGACAAAACATGCCAGATTAAAATATCAGATATATAATAAACCAAGCGTCGCAGAAATAAAAAACGAAAACTAGAAGAATATAATGAAGAATTTCTTCAATTTAAGACCAAACTCATCTTCATAAGTGATTTATAAACAGAGATATAGATTTTTTTTAAAAACGTCGAGTTACTTAAAATGATCACTTTTTTCTTCGTCAACCTTTTTTTTTCAAACAACCTACAGACCTTAATATTCGGCAGAATAAAAAAAGGATTGCATTTTTGGACAAGTAATTACGTAATCTATGTGCTTTTATAAAATTCAGTATAAAAAAATATTATTTTCTATCCTTAATTAGCAAAAAACTGTTAATTAACTTGGCGATTAAAAAATTATGCCAAAACAGAGATAAAACCCGCCAACGACCATGCATCATCTCTATAATAAAACTGTAAGTCATGTGACTGTCCTCAACAGTTCCGGGATGCCGCATCGCTTTTTCATATGCCAAGCGGCCATTTTTATTCAAAATTATTTTTTCGAATAAACTGCATAAAAGTTACATTTTAAGAAAGATCGTTCAAAATAAATTAATATTTGAGAGATGACTTGCGTTCAATTATGTATATATTCTGTAATAACTTCAGAATTCTCTATTCATAAAAGTAAACAAAAGAAAGATTGATTCGTCGTGAACATTTAAAATATTAAATCATGGAGGTAATCATTCGCAAAGCAAGTTCTCCGCGAATGAATTTTTGGACCGCTGCCTCGCGTCAAAAAAATAATTCGCACCAGTGAGACAATCAAAGTTTACCATAATTATGTGCTATACAACTCAACTTTCGGACCTTTTCTTGACGTAAATTGAACTCATGTAATAATATTTAATGAATCAGATTTTTAGCATTTTTAAAATCGCTAATACAGCTTTTATTTATCGCGTGTACAAATTAGAAATGATACTTTGATTTTGAAATCAAATGTTTTGATTTATGATATTATTTCTTATTTATTTATTTATTTTCTCTTTTAAATGAAAAGTGTGAAGTATTTTAAATTTATGTAATATAAGCATTTTAGATTAAAGTTAAGTATTTTAAATGAAATGAGTGACAGGTTTATAATTTAAAATTAAATTAATTGTAGTATGAATGACGGTGATGGGAACGATATTTGGCGAATTATCATCTGCTCCCGGCTAACAAAAATACTCATAATTAAAAAAAAGAATAAAAATAAATAAATGATAGTTTGTTGTAAATAAATATTGATATACATATCAAAAATAATTTATAGAATTAAAATAAAAAATAAAAGTAAATAAACAACAATTTCCATAACAAAGTTTTCGCCAAATTGGCGGGGGAGGTGGGGGGGGGGGGGAATCGCGCCAACGTGCGTATGTGACATTTGTGCCCAAAAAATATGCGAAATGCTACCATGATCGCAAAAGTTCATGATTTGTCTATTAGAATCTTCCGATTTGGCGAAGGATTAAGGGAAAATTAAATTATGAATAAATGTAACGTGTTGCAATGTTTAACATACATTTAAGGGAGACCAAACTGGTCGCCAGTGGCGGCTAGTCTCTATAATAAAACCGTAAGTCATGTGACTGTCATCAACAGTTCCGGGATGTCCGTTTCACTTTTTCATATGCCAGGCGGCCATTTTTTTTCAAAATTATTTTTGCAAATAAAACTGCATAAAAATTACATTTTTGGAAAGATCGTTCAAAATAAATTAATATTTGAGAGATGACTTACGTTCAATTATGTATACATTCTTCAATAACTTCAGTTTAAATTAGGTTCGCAGTTAAAATTCTCTATCTATGAAAGTAAACAAAGAAAAAAGATTCATTCGTTGTGAATGTTTAAAATATTAAACCATGAATTTTTGGATCTCTGCCTGGCGTAAAAAAAAAATAATCCGCACCAGTGAGACAGTCAAAGTTTACCTTAATTCTGTTCCATACAACTCAACTTCCGGATCTTTTTTGACGTAAGTTGAACTCATGTAATAATATTTAATGGATCAAATTTCTAAAAGAATTGTCAGCTTTTATTTTTTGCGCGTGCAAATTAGAAACGATACTTTAATTTGAAATCAAATGTTTTGACTTATGATAATTATTATTTTTCTATTTTCTATTTTAAACGAAAAATGTGAACGTCATGTATTTTAAATTGAAACAGCTGTCACGGACGCACCGGGGTTGGCGCGATTTTTGTTTTGCACCAAATATGTTTAAGAATCTCCGCATTAGCGAACATATTGCAAGTGATAAGCAAACGGACAAGAAGCATAAATTCTTAAGTGGGTTAAGCGGTTTTTGTCAAGAAAGATGAAATACATAACAACAAAAAATATGCGAAATGCTACCGCGATCGCAAAAGTTCTTGATTTGTCTATTAGATTTTTCCAGTTATGCGAGGAATTAAGGAAAAAAATAAATTATGAATAAAAATAATTTGTTCCAATGCTTAACATACATTTAAGGGCGACCAAACTGGTCGCCAGTGGCGGCTAGTCTCTATAATAAAACCGTAAGTCATGTGACTGTCATCAACAATTCCGGAATGCCCGCTTCACTTTTTCATATGCCAGGCGGCCATTTTTATTCAAAATTATTTTTTCGAATAAAACTTAATAAATGTTACATTTTTAGAAAGATCGTTCAAAATAAATTAATATTTGAGAGATGACTTACGTTCAATTATGTATATATTCTTCAATAACTTTAGTTGAAATTAGCCTCGCAGTTGAAATTCTCTATCCATGAAAGTAAACAAAACAAAACAAAAAAAAAAAAAAAAAAAGATTCATTTGTCGTGAAGGTTTAAAACATTAAACCATGGAGATAATCGTTCGTAAAGTAAGTTTTCCGTGAAAAATTTTTTGGAGCGCTGCCTGGTTTAAAAAAAATAATTCGTACCAGTGACACAATCAAAGTTTACCATAATTATGCGCTATACAACTCAACTTCATTCTTTATCTTTTCTTGATGTAAGCTGAATGTAAACAAATACAACTCCTGTAATGATATTTAATGAATCAAATTTCGAAACAAATTGTCAGTTAATTTGGTATTTATGTATTATATGTGCAAGGAAGAGAGACCACTGAAAATGATTGTTAATCACCAATCATATTTACCATTATTAATGACCAATCGCTTTCAAAACAGTAATTTAATATACATTTACAAAATACATAACATCATTAAGTACTTTTGTGTTATTTGGGCGCAAATCTCGCCAATAGCATATTTAAAATCGCCAATACCAGCTTTTATTTTTCGCGTGTGCAAATTAGAAACGATATTTTGATTTTGAAATCAAATGTTCTGATGGAACAGCTGTCGTAGACGCACCGAGGCACTATATTAACTATAGAGTTGCAATATAGAGAGAAAAAACGGGTTGCTGTAATTAGAATTATAGGCGGTAATGTTGGCGTGGCGTATTTACAAGTTACGTATCTTAATAGTCAGTAGACATTAAGCAGAAATGCCAAAGTAAGGGAATTATGCAGTTATGAAAACTCCTGAACTATATCAAAATAGGAGAGCAGAGAAAAACAGAGTCGAACAGAGACCGGCATCTAGAAGGAAGTTCGTGAATTTTAATCAGATTCTACGCCACGGGTCAAAAGTGCTGACAGCAAATATGGTTTAAAAGGAATGTGATTAACAAAACTGGCTTCCAAAAGTTCAATGTTTCACCAAACCATACTCGAAAATTAAGTGTTATAATATGCACCCCGATTATGTCACATTATTCAAGACGTTTTAAATGAGAATAATGATAGATTTTCTAATCTTCCGTAATCAAGTCTACAGCCAAAGTTAGCGAGAAACAAACAAACAAAAGAATATTGGCAACAATATGGTTCAGTGTAAATGTGGATATCATTAAAGACTTTCACAAAATAGACTTCAATGCACCAAATCGTATTAACTAAAATACGCCATTTGGCAATGGATCCAATTACGGAAAACTACTTAATATGTTTAAGAATATCCTCATTAGCAAACATATTGCGACTGATAAGCAAACGGATATGAAGCATAAACGCTTAAGTTGGTTAAGCGGTTTTTGTCAAGAAAGACGAAATACATAACAACAAAAAATATGCGAAATGCTACCATGATCGCAAAAGTTTCTGATTTGTCTATTAGAATCTTCCGGTTTGGCGAAGGATTACGGAAAAAAATAAATTATGAATAAAAGTAACGTGTTACAGTGCTTAACATACATTTAAGGGAGACCAAACTGGTCGCCAGTGGCGGCTAGTCTGTATTATAATAGCACAAATCAGTTACAAGTTATAACAACATCAAATTTCATCTGCAAGTCAGCCATTTTCTTCTGAAGATATTTAAAAAAAAAATAAAACTTCATAATTATAAGAACACACATTTTATCAAACAATTAAATATGATTGCAAACTGTGGCAGATGACTGTTTCCAACAAGAATAAGTATGAGAAATTCCCGTCAAGCGTATCGATCTGGGTGGCTCAGTCGCAGAGCGTCGGCACGGTATGCGTAAGGTCCCAGGCTCGAGTCCTGGCCCAGGTCAATTTTTCACTCGTGTTTGTTTAGTGCATTTAATTGTCTGATAAAATGCGTGTTCTTAAAATATTGTAAAATAAAGTAAAGTAAAGTAGTGTTTATGCTTTAAAAAATATTTTAAATATATAATATACGTGTTTGAAAGATCTTTAAAAATAAATTAGTTTTTGAGGGAAGATGTACCTTCTAAAATGTATACATTATGAGTTATCGGCATTTAAAATTTCTTTCCAAACGTAAACAAAATTTTTGAAATGAATTAAATGTGATTCATTTATTTCTAAAAAAAATTTCGTTCGCAGGAATACCTTTCACGTCATTTTTCTATAAATTAATGAAATCCAGTTGTTAAATTATTTTTGTTTTAGAAGTGAAGTTTCCATTTAAATTTATTGTAACAGTACAATGTTTAATTGAATAAAATAATGTAAATCTAATAAATTGCTAAGAAATTCCAAACATGCACAGGGCAATGCAAAAAATAAATAAATAAATAAATAAACAAAAAATAAATAAATAGATAAATAAATAAATAAATAAATAAAAATCAGCTTTCATAAATTCCAAAAATTGTTCATATATCTCAATTACAATCTAAAGGAGGGTTTATTTCTATATTATTCTACATATAATAGTAATTTCAGCAAATATATTAAATTCCAATGCGATCTGTTTTAAACTTTAAGATAGTTTATAACACATGATAAAAAATTTATAAAACAGAATGGCGCGTCACAGTTCGGGGAGAGGATTGGGAGGAGCGTGAACAAAATTAGGAAGTATAATAAGGCTATCTGTTTGAAACTTTACGATATTTTATAACACATAACATAAATTTTAAAAATAAAGCTGCGTCAAAAATTATAGGGAGGGGCGGAGCGCGTTTTGCCTACACAAGGGGGGGTGACACTTTTCTAAATTTTAACGATATCCGTCATGTCACATATCGTTACAAAGGACTGTGACCACTTATTCATGTTATGCACCACAGGTGAAACCCCCACATTTTGTGCCCCCCAGACACTACTCATGTGATATATTGTTCGAAAGGCCTGTGACCGCTTATTCATATTATGTATCTTCGGGGTCCATCCTCCCACTTTCACCTCCCCCCAAAGGGGACACTTTTCTAAATTTTGTAGGCACCTCTCATGTGATATATCGTTGGAAAGGTCTGTGAACGCTTAATCAAATTATGCAGGTGTGAGGGGGGAGGTATTTTCTGAATTTTGCACATATCCCTCATGTGATACATCGTTGGAAAAGTCTGTGACCGCCTAATCTTATTACGCATCTCCGGTGTTCATCCCCCACTTTGCCCCCCCAAACGCGATTAGCTTTCACCACCAGTGGGCGCTTTCCGATCTCTGTTTCTATGGGTCAGATCACGATGGGGTATGGCTCATTCGACTCGACATCTATCTGGAGGCACGGCAGTGCCTCCGCCAAGTCGAGAGAGGACAGCCGTAAGCATACTTTTCTGGAAGCAACTCAGGGCACTTTTGACCCCCCCATATCTCCACGCTGGAGTATCCCAAAAATTTTTAACTTCAATTATAGAGAGTATTTGGCCCACAGGACCAAAATTTAAAATTACAACTTTCTGTCTTTTCTAGTTCAGGCGATATATGAACTCAAACATTCGATTTTTTGTCACTTCTTACTCACTCGTTCACGCGTCATCAAAAAGATTGGGTAGATCCCGTAGCCCCAGAAACTTGACATTTGGAAAAAAGGTAGTGTTTAGGATACAAAGAAAGGAAAAATTATAAAATCCAGAAAATTAAAAAAAAAAACATTCGAAAATTCAACAAATTCCATCAAAATTGAAAATTGAAAATAATACGATCTTTTAGTCTTGGAAACTTAAGATTTGGTGTGAAGGTAGTGTTTAACATCCAGAAAAAGAAAACATCAAAAACACCAAAAAAATCGAAAGCAAAATTGAAAAAATCGAAGAAATTGAAAAAAACCGAAAATTTGAAGACAATCCGATTTTGTTGCGCTAGAAAATTCAAATTAGGAATAAAGGTAGTATTTAGGATACAGAAAAAGGAAAATTAAAAAAATCCAGAAAATTCGAAAAAAAATAAAAATATTCGAAAAAAATTGAAAAAATGAAAATAATTTGATACGATAACGCTCGTATTTATAAATTAATTTGGACGAAACTAATTGTGTGTATTAAGCTCACCAATGCCTCGACCGAGTTCGTTGGCCAGCTTGGTCCGCCATCTTGTTTCAAGATGGCGGCCACGGAAAATTTTAAAACTAAAATAAATATACAAAAAAGTTAAAAAATCAAGTTTATTTTTTAATTAGGTGTTAGGACTTGATACAAGGATTCCAGAGCATTTTTTGTTTTACCTCTATCTTAAAAATTGGCTGAGATAGAGCAGTTTAAAATTCTAGGGTGGCTGACATTTTGAAACAAAGCAGCACATTACAAAAAAACAACGATAAATTTATGGTCAATAATGGTCAAGCAGGTGCAATCCCGAATGAATACTCCGTGTTATTATAACTGTAACTTTGACTTCGAAATTTTGATACGTTGCATTTTCTATTTGTTGATATTTTTGAACTATGATTTACGCTAAGTGAAATGTTGTTGTTGAAGAGGGATTTTCCTTGTAAATCCGAAACGTCCAATTTTAATATGTTTTTAATGTTTTATGAAAGTGTATTGTAATGTCTGTAATTTTAATGATTTTAATATAAATTTATAAGTTTTAGTGAACGCGATTTCTCGCAAATTATTTTCTTTCATTGTTGTAATCATTTTCCCAATCATACGCATAAAACTATATATTCATATCCATTAGCGCCAAATTCGGCGACAATTGGCGAAATCTCGCCAAATTTGGCGACAAAAATAAGTCTTCATAAATGAAGCCAACTTGGCTATAGCTCAATAATTTGGCGAATTTCTTATTCAAATTCAGTGTAAACGAATCTTTTGTAAACGGTTTCTTTGCATTTTAACTTGCTGTTTTCGAGTAACATTAGGTAAAATTTTAAAACGAAGATATAGGAAAGCTACCTTTTCCTGCCGGTACAGGCCGGAGGACTTTTTTATGAGTTGTCGGATGCAATCTATGTTTTGCATTAAATAAAGTAAAACATTGAAAAACAAATCCCACAGGATGGGGATAGTTTGTTTTAGATAGATTTTAAGATAATTGTCCTATTAGCTAGTACACCTTCCGTTATTGTTTTGTGTTATTTTCCCCGGATTATGCTTTTCTTTTCTTTTGTTTACGAATTTTGTAATAGAAAAGTTCCGCTATAGACTGGCTACGTTATAGACCTTTTTTTTATAGACAGGTTCATTTTCTTTCACAGGCTTTACTCTATTTAATTTATATATGAAATATTTGTTGTTAAAAGATGTTGGTCGCACAACAATTTTCACATCTCTCCCTCTCTCCCTCCCGACATTACTGGTTGGTTATGGCTTGATAGTCCTTTCTAAATAAAATCATGGTGATTCTAAGATTCTCTTGATTTATCTCTAAATTGAACATAAACGATCCTAAGAAAACGGATCAATGAATTACTATATTGGCATGAGGAAATTTAGTTGCAGAAAAATGGAGCATATAGATAACATTAAGTCTAATAGGAAAACCACAGCCTTATTGGCAAGATTGTATTAACAAGAAACCATCCAAATACATTTTTATGAAAGTAATATAATTTTCCCATCGAATCTATACAAACCATGTATTATAAGAAAAACCGGTACTTCTCTATTATCCCGTCGACCACTTTTCATAACAAAAAACATCGCCAAACTGTAAGATTAACCGCCAAAAATGCAGTCCCATTTACTTGATGTCAGAAGCATTACACGTGTTTGTTATTTCATCAAGTGCTTTTTAATTCGACATTTGCGTGTATTTTTCATTATGTTTTACTGATTTATTAGTTATTTCCTTAATTAAAATAACAACTGTGTCCTTAAATTCTTACATTATATTTATTTATTTATTTTGATACTATAATGGCAAAGTTCTCCCGTTTATTTGGCGTTACAGTTTGGCGATAGCTTTTTGTTATGAAAAGTGATCGACGGGATAATAGAGAAGTACCGAAAAACCATAGAGTTTGTAACACGTAAAAATACAATGTGTAAACGATAAACATAATTTAATTTATGAAAATTGTGGCTCGATGTACTCCATGGTTACAAATATGGAAATAAACATCCAAGTACAAATAAAAAAAAAACGTGCGTAGTTTTAATCAGTATGTGAAAAATTAAATGATATCGTTTCAAATAACTTCATTAGACCGTGCAATTATATAATCTGGAGGCACGGCAGTGCCTCCGCCAAGTCGAGAGAGGACATCCGTAAGCATACTTTACTGGAAGCAACTCAGGGCACTTTTGACCCCCCCATATCTCCGCGCTGGAGTATTAAAAAAATTTGAAACTTCGTTTTTCTAGAGTATTTGGCACACAGGACCAAAATTTAAAATTACAACTTTCTGTCTTTTCTAGTTCAGACGATATATAAACTCAAACATTCGATTTTTTGTCACTCACTCACTCGTTCACGCGTCATCAAAAAGATTAGGTAGATCCCGTAGTCCTAGAAACTTGACATTTGGAAAAACGGTAATGTTTAGGATACAAAGAAAGGAAAAATTATAAAATACGGAAAATTCGAAAAAAAAAAAAACATTCGAAAATTCAGCAAATTCCATCAAAATTGAAAATTGAAAATAATACGATCTTGTAGTCTTAGAAACTTAAGATTCGGTGTGAAGGTAGTGTTTAGTATCCAGAAAAAGAAAACATCAAATACACCAAAAAAATCGAAAGCAAAATTGAAAAAATCGAAAAATCGAAAAAAATCGAAAATTTTCAAATAATCCGATTTTGTTGCGCTAGAAACTTGGAACTCGGAATAAAGGAAGTATTTAGGATGTAAAATAAGGAAAAATTAAAAATTCCGGAAAATTCGAAAAAAAAATTCAAAAATTCGAAAAATTCGAAAAAAATTAAAATAATTAAAATAATTTGATTGTTTAGCCTTAGAAGCTTAAAATTCGCATTATAGATAGTGTTTAGGATTCAGAATAAGTTAAAATAAAAAACGCAATAAAATTCGAAAATAAAATAAAAAAATCGAAAAATAAGGAAAATTTGAAAATAATTCGATTTTATAGCGCTAGAAACTTGAAATTTGGAATAAAGGTAATATTTAAGATACTAAATAAGGAAAAATTAAAAAATATGGATAATTAAAAAAATACCCATAAATTAGTGCAGACGATATATGAACTCAAAGTTTCGATTTTTTGTCACTCACACACTCACTCCATCTCACGTCATCAAAAAGAATGGGTAGATCCCGCAGCCACAGAAACTTAAAATTTGGAATAAAGCTAGTGTTTCGGATACAAAGAAAGAAAAAATTATAAAATCCGAAAAAAAAAAAACATTCGAAAATTCAAAAAAATCGAACAAAATTGAAAATTGAAAATAACACGATCTTGTAGTCTTAAAAACTTAAAATTTGGTTTGAAGGTAGTGTTTAGAATTCAGAAAAATAAAACGTCAAAAACACAATTTTTTTAAAAAAATAAAATCGAAAAATCGATAAAAATCGAAAAATTTCAAATAATTCAATTTTGTTGCGCTAGAAACTTGGAATTCGGAATAAAGGTAGTATTTAGGATGCAAAATAAGGAAAAATTAAGAAATCCAGAAAATTCGAAAAAAAAAATCAAAAATTCGAAAAATTCGAAAAAATTAAAAAAAAAAAATTAGAATAATTTGATCTTTTAGCCTTAGAAACTTAAAATTCGCGGTAAAGATAGTGTTTAGGATTCAGAATAAGTTAAAATAAAAACGCAATAAAATTGGAAAATAAAATAAAAAAATCGAAAAATAAGGAAATTTTGAAAATAATTCGATTTCATATAGCGCTAGAAACTTGAAATTTGGAATAAAGGTAATATTTAAGATACTAAATAAGGAAACATTAAAAAATATGGATAATTAAAAAAAAAATCGAAAATTTAAAAAAATAAAATAAATAAATAAACAAGTTGGAAATTGTACGTCAAACGTTACAAACGAGGTGCGTTCGTACGCACGTTTTAGAATTAAATTCATGATATCCCGTGCGTAGAACGGGTTAAACAGCTAGTTAAGTATATATTTTATGACACTGTTCATACAAATATCTTAACTAGTTATATAAATATTCAGATATATATGTATCAGCTAGTTATATAAATATTCAGATCTTCATGATTTTTAATTCTGTGAAATGAATTATATCGTCTGCAGATTAATTTCTGTCATAAAATAAGTATCTCGGTCGCTTGACGATTTAACATCCATCGGAAGCTCATATAACAAAAAAGCACCGATTTAAAAAAAAAATCAAATTTCTTAATAAATATTTTTATTAATATCTCCTAAAGTTTTGATTCGATTTTAATAAAATTTGAAATGTCTCGACAAAATTCTGCAAAGATAATATATTTTAAATTGCAAACCATTTGGTTGGGTAGTTTTTGCGTTGTTATATGCGGACGGACAGACAGACGGACGGACAGACAGACAGACGGACGGACAGACGGACGGACCAAACGACGACTATAGGTGCTACGTATTTATATAATTACGAACGCACCTAAAAATAGAAGAAAGAAAGAAAAGGAGATAATTGAAAATAATATGATCTCGTAGTCTTAGAAACTGAAAATTTGCTGTAAAGATAGTGTTTAGGATTCAGAAAAAGAAAAAATTAAAAACACAACAAAAATTGAAAATAAAATAAAAAAATCGAAAGAAAACGAAAATTTTAAAATAATTCGATTTTGTAAAGCTAGAAACTTAAAATTTGGATTAAAGGTAGTATTTAGGATACAAAAAAAGAAATAAATAAAAAATCTGTAAAATTCGAAAAAAAAAAAAATTAGAAAAATTGAAAAAAATTTGGCGAAAACTTATTGTTTAGGATAGAGAAAAAGGAAACATTAAATCACAATAAATTCGAAAATAGAATAAAAAACTCGAAAATAATCGGAAATTTCAAAATAATTCGATTTTGTAGCGCTAGAAACTTGAAATTTGTAATAAAGATACAAAATAAGAAAAAATTAAAAAATCCAGAAAATTATAAAAAAAAAAAAAAAATTCGAAAAAATAAAAAATTGAAAATAATTTTATCTTGTAGTCTTAGAAACTTAAAACTTGGTGTAAAGGTAGTATTTACTATTCAATAAAAGGAACAATTAAAATATTCGTTAAATTCGAAAATAAAATCGAAAAATCGAAATATCTTTAAGAAATCGAAAATTCGAAAACAATTTGATTTTGTACTGCTAGAAACATTAGTTTTAAGATAATTGTCCTATTAGCTAGTACAACGCCCCTAATTGTTTTATGTTATTTCTCCCGGATTATGGTTTTCTTTTCTTTCGTTTACGAATTTCGTTATAGAAAAGTTCCGCTATAGACTGGCTACGATATAGGCGATTTCTTTATAGACAGGTTTGTTTTCTTTCACAGGTTGTACTCTATTTACTTCACGTATGAAATATGGATTGTTAAATGATGTTAGCCCCACAAAAATTTTCACAGCTCCCCCTACCCTCCCCCCCCCCCGCCCCCCCGATATTACTGGCTGGTTATGGCTTGATAGTCCTTTCTAAATAAAATCATGGTGACTCTAAGATTCACTTGATTTATCTCTAAATTGAACCTAAATGATCCTAAGAAGACGGATCAAATAATTACTATATTGGCATGACAATCAGGTAACTTAGAATTAAAATCGAAAAATCAATAAATTTATAAAAAGTCGAAAATTTGAAAATAATTCGATTTTATAGTCCTAGAAGCTTGACATTTGGCAGAAAGGCAGGGTTTAGTACACAAAGTAAGGAAAAATTAAAAAATCCGTAAATAATAAAAAAAAGACTAAAAAACAACGAAAAAAAAAACCATCGAAAAAAAGAATGTAGTTTGATTTATTGGAAATTTCCGGAAATTTTAATTTTGGCTTTCTTTTTATACTAAAAAGTTCTTTTATGTTAAATATCAAGTATCTAGGGCTGCGAGTACTATCTCAGATGGATAGCACCTATCCTGGAAGCAATTGAGAGTACTTTTGACACTGCCCCTCCCATAACTTAGTGCTTGCCTAGGAACCTGAAATCTCTTTTTATCTACAGTACTTTGCAAACGAAACTAAAGCTTCAAATTTTTGATACCTGTAAATAATAGGGACAGAGTGTGGGCTTAGCGAAAGTCAGTGGATGATCTCCAAAAAGAACCCAAAATCAAGAAAAGCAGGATTACTTACAAAAAGAAGTGAAATCTCATCAAAAAGTCACCTGTAAAAAAAGCAGCCAAGTCTCGTAATTCATTTACCGTAAAAAGTACTGAGATCGTATAAAGCCAAGTTTAACTATCTTATTAACTCTGAAATTTTCATTCACAAATCACTCCTAGTCTCTACATCTTTAGTTAATTATTATTTTGTGACTTGGCAATTACTCAGCACAGGAAAGTTATTACATCTTACTATGTTATGGGATGGGATGAGATAATATGATTAAGGCTAATTATATACGCACATGGAAGTTATTACACCTTAATATGTTATGGGAAGGCATGGTATTATTTGATTAAGACTAATTATATACATCACATTCTCGTGCTACGTAATTGCCAAGTCACAAAATAATAATTAACTAAAGATGTAGAGACTAGGAGTGATTTGTGAATGAAAATTTCAGAGTTAATAAGATAGTTAAACTTGGCTTTATACGATCTCAGTACTTTTTACGGTAAATGAATTACGAGACTTGGCTGCTTTTTTTACAGGTGACTTTTTGATGAGATAGAGCTTTCCGATTTTAGTTCGTATTTTCACCACCAAGGGGCACTTTCCTATCTCTGGTTCTATGGGCTAGATCACGACGGGGTATAGCTCATTCGACTCGACATCTATAGCCTTAACGATTTCAGTGCCCGAGGTTTGTATAGAACATATTGCGCTACCTGGTGGTGGAAGATAGAACTTGAGCGTGCGCAGCACGACTGCTATACGGTGCCGAAGGCAGCCAGGACCCGTGTCGGAAGTTCGTTTGTTTAGATGTTTATACAATTCGATGTGCAAATTAAGGGATTATCCGGTGCCGAAAGCAGCGTGGAACCAGGTCGGAGGTTCGTGGTTTATCTTATTCGAGGTTTTAAAAGGATTGAGTCCCCGGTGTAAGTTAGGGGCCCGCTAGCGGGCGAAGCCAGCTAGTGCTAATAATAAAAGAGCGTGATATCACATTTGATTTCAAATGCAGGGCTGACACGCTATGTACGTATTCCATTTTTATTCATTTAATGGATTAGTCAATGATATTTTTTAACAGAGGATAACAAGTATTATAACAAGCCACATTTAGTATGTTTTTTTTAAGAGTGTAATTAATTTAATTGAAAAATCTACTGCTATTTCTAGTTAACCCTTTAAACAAAGACTGAAAGTAAAATGTAATTTTAAATTATTTCTCATGTTTAGATTATTTAAATTATGTTCAATATATTTAAAAAAAAGAAATGATATCTACAAAAACAACTTTTCAAAAGTAAAAAAAGGCCAAGCGTAAAAAAAAAAAAAAAAAAAAAAAAAAAAAAGTTGTGGCTAAAAAATGGTGTGATATCAAATTTCCAAGCTATTATATTGCTTATTTAACTTTTTTCCATTAAATAAGTTATCATATATATAAGTCGAGTGCCTACGTATATGTTAATAGAAATCGTTTTCTCCTGTACTAAATACATCCTAACGAGTTTCTGAAAATTCAATTTTTTTCAAATTATGCATGATGGGCTTGGCGGTCATCTTTCCATATTTCTAAGCACCCAAATTTCTAGAGTAAAAGCGTAATATGTTTGCAATGTAATATGTTTATAAAAATTTCGAACTTCAGATTCTAACTACGGACAGATAAATTAGATAAGACTGATATTTTGATAAATTGATTTTTACTAGTTTGAAATTAATAATTACTCTAAAAAATAAATCATAAGATGAATCTTTAAGATAAGTCATCATTATCTTAAGACACAATTTTCAGAGCATACAAGTCTATAAATGAAACTCTTAAATATTTGCTTAAATAACAATTTTGAACTTCGGATTTTAACTACTGATTTGGGTGGTTAGAATTTTGTGAATAATATGCAAAGATGGCCGCCAAGCCCATCATGCATAATTTGAAAAAAATTGAATTTTCAGAAACTCGTTAGGATGTATTTAGTACAGGAGAAAACGATTTCTATTAACATATACGTAGGCACTCGACTTATATATATGATAACTTATTTAATGGAAAAAAGTTAAATAAGCAATATAATAGCTTGGAAATTTGATATCACACCATTTTTTAGCCACAACTTTTTTTTTTTTTTTTTACGCTTGGCCTTTTTTTACTTTTGAAAAGTTGTTTTTGTAGATTTAATATACTCTTTTCAGTATGTGTATAATTTTATTTTGGAATTATATCCTCCATAGTTGCCTTCTAGCAGTTATAAAGACTTGTTTATTAGATAAAGTTAATAGAAGTTTATAAATTTTTTAGAAGGAAATATTTATTAGGGCATTAAAAATAAATTAATGCAAATTTAATGGGAATTAGCTGTAAACCACTTTTTTTTTTTTTTTTTTTAAATAAAAGCCGGCCTTTTTCAATTAAAGCTGGCTTTTTTTGGCCTGGCTAAAAGCCGACAACCCTGTTAACAATACGGTACTTCCCCATTATCCCGTCGGCCACTTTTCATAACAAAAAACTATCACCAAACAGTAGGATTTAACACCAAAAATTCATGATCGTGGCGGCGTCACATTCAATTGATATCAGAGGAATTATGTATTTGTTATGGCATCAAGTAGTTTTTAATTCGACATATACATAAATTTTTCATTATGTTTTATTGATTTATTAATTATTTCATTAATTAAAATAACAATAGCATCCTTAAACAGCAGTGCCATGATTTTAAAAGATAAAAGGCATTGAAAAATGTTGCGATGAACAGTTACATACAATAGATCAGTTTCAACTGACGTCATAAACATTTATTCACCAACCGAGAGGAATAATTTAGAAACATAATGTAAATAAACATCCAAGATTATTATTTTTTTCATAAATATATTGTAAATTTTATTGTTTAAATTTACTGATAGTTGACACTTTGGCGAGTGGGGTTTTTCTGAATTTCTTGTATTTTATTTATTTTATTATTATTATTATTTTGAGATTCGAATGGCAAAATTCTTCTATTTGTTTATTTACATTCGCATTTTTAAAATATCTCCTCGGAAAATTAATATTTTTAACTTCTGTTTCCTTTGTATTGTTCTTAAAGAATGTCTCTTTTTTTTTCTTAGTTGTCAATTTTTTTCTAAAATATATATTTAATTTTATATGAAATGTTAAAATCGTATTCAGTTTTGCTAAGATTTTAACACATAAAAATATAAATTAAGCACATAGTTTAGAAATATTTTGATAACTAACAAAAAAAGAGACATTCTTTAAGAACAGTACACAGGAAACAGAAGTTAAAAATATTAATTTCCCGAGGAGATATTTTAAAAATACGAATGCATCCTACGCCCATTGGATTAACATTAGCGAGGGGAATCGGGAAGTTTACTGACGAGCAGCCTTAATCGCTGTGAATCAAAGTTTCGTTTTCTGTTCTTATGGATATGCTTTTCTTGTTTACTCTCTGGTATATGATGACAATGAAAAGGAGCTTTGTTTTTCTTTGCTCTGGATCACCAATGACATTAAACCTGATACAGTAGAGTCCCGTTATTTCAAACCCGGCTATTCCGAAAATCCGCCTATTCTGAACAGAGATCAGAAAATTAAAAACAGGAAAAATTAAAAAGACGTTCGTGAAAAAATGTACATTTATTGTTATACAAAGAAGTTAAATAGAGACATATATAGAGCTGAAACCAAACTGAAATGAAAGCTGGTTACTTACAGTACATGCCGGCTCCATTTATACAATTCTGTAGAATCATTTTTAATCACTGCTCAACACAAAAAAAAATAATCTATTTACACGCAATTAAAAAGTAAAGTCAGTGATTTTTTTCCTAACGAAGAGCACTGAATAGACTTGAGGATGCAATGTTCCGCCATTGCCGCATGAACATAACATCATTTGGTGTTGATTAAGCGTATTATTTGACGTAGTGTAAGGCGAGGGCAAGAGCATTTACCGCGTCTGTGTGTGATATGAGTTCAGTTTGAGCGTTCACCTCCTCCTCCTTTTCTTCCGAGTCAATCTCAGCTGATGAGTCCTGGACCATTGCTTCGATGTCTTCTTCTCTGTACTGCTGTGGCCATTCTCGTCAATAGTCGTACACACCTCAACACAACTTTCTTCTGCGTCTTCACAGCCAGGGATTTTCTTGACTAGTGGAAGAAGATGACAGTCTTTCACTGATGTAAAAGTTGTTTCATCAAATTCCAATCTAAGCCAGAGTGATAGGTAGGGTGGGTGGGGTGATAAGTGGTCAAAGGTCACTGCCTTTCCGTTTCCACTTTCACTGAACCTGTTCATCAAGGGTTGATCAACTCTGCATAGAGGTGACACTCGCAGATGTTCCCGAACTTAATTTACGCCTTAACCAGTCATTACACTGATTATTATTAATGAAATCCGCCTATTCCGTATTCCCGCTAAACCGAACAGTGATAGGTCCCAATTAGTTCGAATAGCGGGACTCTACTGTAATATAAAGCTGTGTTTTTCTGTGGTGTTTGTCATGAAGTCTTTTAATTAAGTTAATCCAGTAAATATGCAGATGAGTTAAATCTTTATTTTGTTATCAAGCTTCATACATTGTTTAACTTTTAATATATTTATCTTTGATTTAATAAACATACTTGTCTTTTTAAACTTCTTTGTCTTTATTAAACGTCACCACATATTTTACTTTTACATTTTTAACTTCTTCTTCAACAGGTGTTTCAGGGTTTGCAGCTAATTACATTTCTATTGTATTGATAAATGATAATTAATCTGCTTATCTAAATATAAATACATCTTAATTTAATCCTAACAATATATCTGCTTCTGAGGATAATGTGCTTCCTTAGAGTGAATTCAAAATCTATTTCATATTTATTGTATGCTACCATAATTTTTTCATATCTTAAAATCTTGCTTTGATAATAAAACAGGTTTAAACAATGTTTTATATTGTCAAAGTACTTTTACTAAATGTTTTTGTAGGAAGTTACTGTTGAAGAAGCTGAAGAAATTCCATACTCCACCCCTATACCTATAGGAAATACATATTTTGCTGAACATTTTGATGATCGTGAAGATTTTGCCAAAAGGTAAAAATTATGAATTATTTATAAAATTTAGGATTTTTTACAATGGGCCTGATTTTCAGAAGTAACTTCTATAACTAGTAAAGAAAAGATTATAAAGAAATGCATTTTTAATAGAATAATTATTTTTTAAGAATTAAGTTTATTTTTTAAATCATAAAATTAACTTTATAATATGTATTCTAAGTCATCTGAAACTAAATCTAATAGCCTAAATTATTACTCTGCAGGCTTGTATTCTTCAACCTTCTTGCTTTTTGTGGACAGAAACTCTTGAAATAACAATGTACTTAGGAAAACCCTCCCCCATAAAATATTTTTATGCATTAGTGTAATCTGTTGATGTTGGTTGGCAAGCACAATTTTAGTTGCCTTCCGTATGTTGTCCCGCATAGCTGCTGCTGATAGCCACCCAGTAAAGGTGAAAATAAGCAGTCGCCACTCGTTAATTAAACTTTAAAAACTGGCAATTAAAAATATGGATAGAATCGACCAAATGCAGGATTTCCCGACTACCATTTTTCCCTAAATTTCGCAATTTTTCTGTGCTTGTTCAACGAAATTTATGATTTTCCCACACCTGTTGGACGATATTCATGATTTTTTCACATCTGTTCGACGAAATTCGTAATTTTTATGCACCCGTTCAAAGAAATTCATGGCTTTTAATGCGCCTGTTTGAGGAAATTTGTGATTTTCTGTGCATAATCGACGAAATTCATGATTTTTACACGGTCGATCAATAAAATTCATGATTTTTACGCGTTCGGTCGACAAAATTATTGATTTTTACGCACCTGTTCGACGAAATTCATGACTTTTACGTGCATAATCGACAAAATTCATGCTTTTTATGCACTCTGTCGATAAAATTTATTATTTTTATGCGTCTGATTTACGAAATTCATGATTTTTATGTTTTCAATCGACACAATTCATGATTTTTACACACTCGGTTGATAAAATTTATTATTTTTATGTGTCTGATCGACGAAATTCATGATTTTTTTTTTTTTTTTTCGCGTTCAATCGACAAAATTCATGATTTTTATGTGTTTGATCGACAAAATTCATGATTTTTATGCACTCGGTCGATAAAATTTATGATTTTTATGCGTCTGATCGACGAAATTCATGAATTTTTATGAGTCTGTTCTGTGAAATTCATGATTTTTATGCATTTGATCGATGAAATTCATGATTTTTCTGCACCCGTTCGACAAAATTTGTGATTTTTCCGCACCCGTTTGACGAAATTCATGATTTTTACGCATTTGATCAACGAAATTTGGGATTTTTATGCTCCCGAATGACGAAATTCATGATCTTAAGGTAGTAGATCGATGAAATTCGTGATTTTTTCGTGCTCGATCAACGAAATTCATTATTTTTATGCGCAAGATTGACAAAATTCATGATTTTTACGCACTCAATCGACGAAATTCATCATTTTATGTGCGCTTTTGACAAAATTTGCAATTTTTTCTGAAACTAATTGTTGAAATACACACAATTCCTGAATTTGATGAGATTTTGGCCTGCTGGCCACAGGTTGTGCATGTGTAATGCATATCATGTTGTGGGTTAATATTTAATGTATAAACATACCTATTTTATTATTGTCAGACCTTAATTCTAGACAAATATTTTTTTTTTAAAAGGCACTTATGTAGGTAGCTACACAAGTACCTAAGCTTAGTGTGACTTATGTAGTTAGCTACATAAGCATGTTGTGTAGAACTTTGCTGGTAGCTTATTTTAAAATTTAAAATAGATTGGAAATTAATATCTCAAGTTTATTCAAAACAATATAAATTAAAATATTTTTATTTAGTACATAAATTACTTTTTTACTGTAAAGTCATTGTATTTAAAAAATAAATAAATATTCAGTGACATAAATGTACTTACTGGCTACTAAAGAAATTATTCTCATTAGCCAGTATCTGACTGCTAAAAAAAATCAACCTACCAACCAGTGGCTACTAAGCGAAATTCCTTATTTTCCCCTTTACCACCCAGTCCACTTATTGTCTTGTGGAAAAGATATCGTTGAAGATTAAACCTCTATGTGTATAGATTTCCATGGACTCCCTTATGATAGACTTAAGATAACAATTTGAAACAAAGTCAGTTTACTGTCATTAAACAATATTCTAATCTCCCTCTCCAACTATAATCTTGATAAAGCTGATAAATGACCAAATCTGATGTCCGACTCATGTTCCCCTTTCCTGATACTAAATTTTTTTCCAGTAATATTTAATGTCTCCCCCCCCCCTCCCCTCCATTAACATAAGGTATCTCACAAACTCCCAATAGATCTTGTTTTACTAGATAAAACTGCTTATTAAGAAAATCCTTTAATTTTCGTGGTGGTTTCGCAATTAACTCAATATTAAACTTTTTAAATTTAAATTTCAACCTCTCAAAAGTACTTTTCAAATAAGGAAAAGACAATCTTTTAACTTTAGTAAGTCACACTTTTTATTCTAATCTTCAATTAATGTAACAAGAAAATCAGACATTAATAATATCAATGTTTAGTTTGTAACCGAATGACTTGGGGGAAATTTCCAAAAAGGTTCCATTCAAATCGGACCATAATTAAAAAAGTAATGATTTGAGGGGGAGAGGAGACGAACTTGAAAACTACAACTTAATAAGCTAGTCGTTGGGGGCCACCGTAATACTTACTCATCATGGATATGCATAATATAAAATATGAAAATAAAACATGTGTAAACTATTTATAAAATGCATTGCAATTCGAATAAAATCGTGGCTTGATGATATCATAAACTTTAAATGTTCTATTACTGAATTGCGTAAAAGAAGCATCCTTATAACTCCAAAATTGATAATCATATGAACTAACGATTTACTGTGTCGGATTAAGTGTCTCATTTCCAATTAAAATATATCTTTGAATTGAAATTTGAATGAAATACAGGGTCATGAAAAATCGAAGAGTGTGGAAAATATGATTACAGATATCTCGGCAACTAATTATCCGATTGACTTCATTCTTTATGCAAAATTTGTTTTTTTATTGTCCTTTATATTTACTAAATAAACAATTTCGAAAATTTTCATATACCTTTATCAGAATAAATATTTTGAGAGTCCGAAAAAAATAGTTCCGGGTAATCAAGGTTACTGAAATTCAATAAGCTTCTTCCCATTATTACATACTATGCACATACCAAATTTCAATTCTCTATCTCAATTTGTTCAGGAGATAGAGCATTTACAGACACACACACTGACAGACGGACGGCAAATTTTTTTTTTCTAAAAATGTTTTTCGGAATCTTCAGTGTCTGAAACGTGTAAATCCATCAAAAAAAAATTTCTGATTTTCAAAACAATTACAAGACTTACTCTATACTACGTATGATGGGTAAGTAATAAGTAACCCAAATAACTAGGCTCTAAACTAAAAATATAGCAATTTAACCTGGAAAGAAAAAGGCCCTTATATGAAAGAGACTTATAAAATGAGGCCTTTAGCTCTGCCGCTAAAATAGTAAAATCGAGAGAATAAATATTATGAAATTAGCACCAAATATCGCTCTATTCCCGTTATAATGATTCACAATCAAATTTTTTACCAATTTATTGTTAAATTTTGGAATTGCTGTTTTTAAGTTTATCTATGCAAGTATCTATTCTAGAACATCCGATACTAAAATTTGGGAATCGATTCATATTGTGATCAATGGTGTTTTATACGATGTCGATATTTATCGATACTTGATTTTTCCAGAATCACCCATCATTAGTTTTAAAAGATTTTTTTTTTTTTTTCAGGCTTTATTAGTTGTAGTAATAATGAATAAAATATCAACCATCTGAATCCCCTCCCCACCATTTTTTTTTTCTTTTTTAGTTCTTGTGTCCTTCACCAATAAGAGTCTGATTTCTTGGTATGAGAGGGCAAGACAAAAATTTTCCTCTTTTTTGTAGTTTGGTTGTTCTTATCCTTGGTTTTTATACATTTTATTAGTATCTTGATACATACTGATAATCTTTTAAAAGTGAAGCACTAAAAGTCTTTTATTTTTTGTGTAGATGGATTGTGTCTGAAGCCAAAAAAGATGGTGCAGAAGATAGTGTTGCAAAATATGATGGTAGATTTCATTATTTAAAAATACTTTTTATTTTTAAGCTGTCTCTTTCTCTAATATTATTTCTCTGTTCTTTCAATTAAGTTGAAAAATTAATTGTCCTATGAGCAGGGCTTGACAAATGTGGTCGCCATGTCGGCACTGGCGATAATTTTTTTTTTACATGGCAACCAAATTATTAAACCTGACATTTTTTTTTTTTTTTTTTTTTACCGTAGAAAAAAAAAAAAAAACTTAGAAATTAAATTCAAACAAAAAATTTCTAACTTTTATTTTAATTTGGCATAAAATCAGAAATATTTGCCTGACTTCGGCAGGAAAATACACAAAACTTTGTCTTCCGGTTTCACTATTTTATTGATGCTCCCCTTAACAGATATAGATTTTGAAGCACTCGCCTATCCAGACATTTGATGCATTTGGCAATCAGCATTTCCCAAACATGCCAGTTTATTCAGCCTTTACAGTATTTCTTCTTTATATATATATAATTTTGATAAGTTTCATTAGAAAACTTAGTTTATGTTATCTTTGTAAATTATCTATAATTTTAAACTATATAACTAATAATTCTAAGCTATATTTGTTATTACTCTTTCTCAATTATTTCATAAAAAGTTTTGGTGCTTTTTGAGAATCAATGACAGAGAAGGGGGAGGGGGGGATATTTTTTAATGGCGACTAGAATTTTTTTTTCTGGTTACCAGATTTTATCAAATTTGTAAAGCCCTGCATATGAACAAATCTTGTGTTTATGTGTATGTATCTTGTGTTTATGTGTGTGTATATACTCATATATACTGTAAAATCCGAAAGTGGGCCCCCCTCCCACTTTTAAGCAATTTTGATTTTCTTTTCCATTCTCAAATATAATCCCCCCCCCCCCCCAAAAAAAAAAAAAAAATTAATTAATTAATTAATTAATTAAATTTTAAAATAATTGCACAAAAAAAATGATTTTGAAAATTCAAGGAAGAGAATTTTTAATCTGTTGAAAATTTTGGCAGATTTCCACTTTTGCTTTTATATTTTGTTAATGAAATACCCCCCCTCCCCACATGAAATGTCTGATTCTCTTCTTTGTCCTCCCCAACACAAAATGTTCAAAATCTTGAGAATCTTAAATTCTTCTGGCCTTCTTACTGCTCGCTAGTAATATAATAACAATAAGTAAAAAATCAGTCCTCGAAACTACAATCTCTCTCTCCCCCCTCAGCATGCAAAGTTTAAAATCTTTAAAACTCTTTATTAAAAAATATATGTTCTATTTGTTGCTGTCTCGTGACAATAAATAATCAACCATTATAATTACCTATCTACCCCCAAAATTTCTTCTTCCCCCCTCTTTGTCAACCCCTATAATTTTTTTAAAACTATTTATTTAAAAAAAATCTTCTGTCCTATTTGTTGCTCTCTATTGACAATAAATAAATAACAAATCATCTAAATTACAAAACCCATCCTTTGAAATTCATATTACCCCCTCATCCCCGCGAATAAAAATTAAAAATTTGTAAAACTCTTATTTGAAGAAATCTTTTGTCCTATTTGTTGCTCTCTAGTAAAAAAAAAAAAAAAAAAAAAAAAAAAATAGATAATTTGTCACCTAAGTTTTCTCTCCACTCGAAAAATGCCCCCCCCCCCCCTTCCAAGCACACACATACAATATTTAAAATCTTTAAAACTATATATTTTTTTTTTAACTGGTGTATTTGTTTATCTTTAGTAACAATTAATGAATAATCAATCATCTAAAATACTCTTCTTTCTCCCAAAAGTTCTATTTCCCCCACTGTCCCACTCAGCAAATACACTGGTGTGCAGAAATTAAGGGGCAGTGACCAATTTCAGACGTTTCATCGAATATCTTACTGAAACTCGTGAGGATATGCCCGTAATGCACTTGAACTTTGAGGATGTAAAGAACATGTTTGACTTCATGTTTTTCAGTGAAGCTTTTGACGCGAGGACAATTAGGGGGAGGAGGGATAATAATTTTAATAATAAAATAATATTTTTGATCACCCAAGTAACAAAAAATGCTAAAAATGGTCTGTCACTGTCGCAAATGACTATGAATGTCCTGTTCAATATTTGTGTAAGCATAGCACATATATTCATGAAGATGTTAACGTGTCTGTGAAAAATTCAAAAAGGTTTTTTATGCAGAGTTTATAGTCGAATTTTACACCACTTTCCAAAAACTTGACAAAAAAACGTAGAAATAGTATACTGTGATTAAAATATTGAATATTTGATGAGATATAGGTATTTTTATGAAATTTTAACTGCACATGCGCGAACTACAGCAAAGATTCTTTGTCATGATTTGATAGTCAATACTATAGAGCAACTCATATAAAAAAGACCAGTGAAATATCGTGAAAACTCAAAGTTACAGCAATAATGGAAAAATTGAGAAGAACATCCCATAGGATTATATGGATATACAAATGCACACAAATGTTGAACAGGACCTACATAGCCATTTGCTACAGTGACAGATCATTTTTAGCATTTTCAGTTACTTGGGTGAATCAAAAATATTATTTTATTATTAAAATTATTATTCCCCCCCCCTAATTGTCCTTGTGGCAAAATCTTCACTGAAAAACATGAAGTCAAACATGTTCTTTACATCCTCAAATTTCAAGGGCATTCCGGGCATTTCCTCAAGAGTTTCAGTAAGATATTCAATGAAACATCTGAAATTGGTTACTGCCCCATAATTTCTCGACACCAATATACTTTAAAATCTTTAATATACTGTGGAGTTTTGGATGTTCTTTCTTAAACAACTTATTTAAAATTTAAAATTTAAAAGAATCTTGCATCTCACTACTCACTTGACAATTAAAAATAAGTATACTTTGATTAACTTCACTGAAATCTGTTGCCATGAAAAGAGGAGCAATTTAAACCCAATTATCAAAACTTGAATTTTCATATAAGCTAATGCAACATGGTACTTTTAAAACCTTCATTTTAAAATAAAAGTTAAATGTAGTAAGGGGCAACAGATTTCTAAATCAAATAGTACACTGTAATACATAAAGAACACCCAACTCCACTCCTATCCGATCAAGCTCAAATCTCCATACACACAAAATTAACAAAATGTAAACATTATTTAATTTGGAATATTAAAGGAAAACTGAAATTCCTCTAATATGAGGACAAAAAGGGGAAAGAGAGAAGTTAATAAAATAAGGATATGATGGAATACCAAAAATTAGAATTAAGAGATATATGGAGATTTCGAACAAAATCAGATTGGTATAGCTAATGATCGTATAGTGATTAAAAATTTACTGATTACTTTTTTTTTTTTTTTTTTTTTTTCCCTTAAAAATAAATATTTTATTGTTTATTTTAGATGACAATATTCCAAAGAAAGGAGAATTAAAGATTAAATTAAACATTTATGTAGTTGAATTTAATACTGTTACTTCATCATTTATTAAGCTATTTAATATTAAAACAAAATCAGAATTTCAATAAAACAATGGCTGTAATTTGAATTTAAGAAATTCAAAAGTCTTAATTTAGCAAAATTGGAATTTTCATAAATTCATTCTCATACACTGAAAGGTTAAGCCTTTCTTATAGTTTCACTGTGAATATAAAATATTAATTATTTAAAGATTATATAAAGAAAAACATACCATCTTTGAGAATAAACAAAATTTTCTTTATTTGAACAATTAAAATTATAAAAGCAACTAAGTTCTCAGAATAATCATAATAACACATTATAACGGATGATCCATTAAACTAAAACTACTCATTGATTATTTTTAAATTAAACATCCTATGTACAGTCAACTCCCTCTAATCTGCAACTCTATAATCCGCAAACGCCTATAATCCGCACACTGTTTCAGATGTAAACAATGAAAATTTGGTTACCATTAACTGTGCGAGAGAAATTCAGGAATGGTGGCAATTTGATTATCAGTAGACAGTCCCCTCCTCCCTAACTTTTTGTATTTCAATGAAGTAAAACTTTATTTTTCACATTGAAAAAAAAAAAGTAAAAAATCACGAGACTTTTTTCTTGCCTATTACATGTTGTAACAATAAAACAGCGTGGTTTCACCCAGCAAATTTTCACATAATGGTTTGGAAAACATTTTATAAATGAAGACTACATGCATTGTAGTACAAAGGTCTGTTTACCTGTACGCTGTAAAATATTATTGCTCTTACACAATTGTGCCAAAATTATTACAAAAAGGCAATGTATCTACATTACATTACTTTTACCCCCGAATACAAATTCTCTTATTCAGCCAATAGATCAGGAATTACTCATAGAATGAAATGCCAATACAAAATGGAATTTATGCACAAAATTATAACCTCTGATTTATCGGCTAATATGGAGGAGTATAGAAGGCAATTTACAACTAAGTGCTGTATATTTCTCTTGGCCGATGCATGAGTCTCTGTATAGAAAAACACTTTAGTAGATGCAAAGTAAAATTTGTGGCTGGCATCTTTAGTTATAGACAGTAATGGTGATGTTGACTTAGGTGGCTTCAATTTGGTTAGCGCTAAACAGAAATCTGCAGAAAAATTCACTAACACAAATCTAAAATTAAAAAATTCACTAAGTGTTGTGCCGGATTTCTTGAATGGAGAAAATATAATTGGATGAATATCCTCCCAAGATGAAGCTGCAATAAAGAGTGTTTCACAAATGACATTATGAGTACTCAGGTACTCATTACGAGTACTGAAAGTATGTTAAACTCTCCAGAAAATAGAATAATTCTGACACAGAGTATGATGATGAAGGTGAAAAAGTAACTCTTGAGCAGGTCTTGGATATAGGTTATAAATATCTAGATTTTCTTCAGAAAAGAGGTTTGTCTCAGAACAAGAAATAATGACAAAAAAGAAAAAAATACTAGACTAAAAGTCAAAAGTTTTCAAACAAATGACAATTAATGCTATGTTTGAAAATTGTAAAAACAAACAAAAGAAATTGCAAAATAAAATTTAAAGAAATTTTTCCTTAAACATAATGAGATTTTTAATTAAATAATCCAATGTTTTACAATATCTTCCTTTTTCAACCAACTAATTTATGCATTAATAATTAATTTACTGTCAAATTGCAGGAGAAAAAAATGTAAACAAAGCAATGACCTATATACTAAAAATACCAACGTTTGACACACAATAACATCGTATAATAAACAGACGCACGTTTCATGAGTATCTTGGACTCACTTCCTCAGTGTAAATAAAATTAAACCCCTATTGTATCCCCCCAAAGACATGAAAATGAATCTAAAAACCCAAATGAAAAACAACAACACACCGAGAAACTCCTCCAATCTGATTAAGCCGGTTGGTTGGTTGTAGAGGATTCACTATGACAAAGAAACTTAGCCCAGAAAGGTGAGATGTACGGTACACTTGAAAAATCATTGACCAGGGAGTTACCAAATTTATGAATATAAACTGCCTCAAAGAAGTCTAAATCTAATGGAGTGTTACATTTCTTAATAATAGTTATCAATGACCTATAATCCGCAAAATTCTATAATCTGCACAACCTTTGGTCCCAAGCTGTGCAGATTAGAGGGAGTTGACTGTATATATATATATATATATATATATATATATATATATATATATATATTTTAGTACAAATGGCTCTGGAGGTAAGGAGACCTTGATTTAAATTTTTTGCCAAAGGTTCTAACATAATAATATCATTTTCCTTAATAAAATTTTCCTTGTAACTTTTAACTTGGGCTAACATTTTTGACTGCGGGGGAATTGAAATTTTACTACATAACACAGCGAAACTTATACTTTTATTTTTATTGGTTCTATCTAGTGATGGGAGTATTCGAATACAAAATGTCTGTGTTCTCGATTCAGCCAAGTTCTCAAGTGGTCTCGATTTCAGACAGGAGTATTCGAATACAAGTCACCTAGCATCTGTATCGGCGACGGAAACAGCGGTTTTCGACTGTATTCAGTATTCAATTCTCATAGCTGGAATTTTCTATGGTTTCATAAGATGCGCAAGCGAATGCTAGTATTCAAATACGAGACTACTCGGCGCTGTTGGAGACTTTTCTCCGGAATTTTGCGGCTAGCAGGATGATCAGCGCTATTTTAGTTTTGAAATTTTGTTTTAATTTTTCAAGCGTACAATCAATTCAACTAATATACATATATATATTTTAGTTAAATCGATCATATGGATTTTAATTTAAGAAAACGATTATAATGAATAACATTCTGTGAATTTGTATTTAAGAATCGTAAATATAAATTTGTTTATTAATTTTTTAAAAATTTTACGATCAAAATAATTACTCATAGTGGAAAATAAAATTGTACGTTCGTAAAAAAGAAAAAAAATTCTTGATTTCGCTAATTAAAGACAAATTGCTTACTTTTACGGGCGTATGCAGGGGAGGGTCGGTTCTTCGTCTTCTAAATCTTAGAAAATAATAAGATATAACTTGCAATACTAAGAGACATGAACGTCGGCAGAATTATATCTTGGGACGGGCAAGATTTTGGAACACGTGTGGCAATGGCCCACAGTCTAGTCTGCTTTTAAAATTGCAAAATATAAACAGGAAATAATCTAAACTAAGATTTTTTTTGTCAGAGTTATCATGCAAGACAATTTTTAAACATATCAACATAAAAAGCAATACAAGAATTTATCAATTAAGAAATACTAAATATAAATAAGTTTTTTTTTACCAACATGTTTTTAAAAAGAAAATTGAAGCAGTTCTTTTTTTCCGTCAAAGGGCTTTGCCACCCTGAATCATTTTTTAAAGATAAGTTTGAAACACATGAACATTAACATGAAAGCAAATTAAAAATTATCTTACCCTGGGAGGGAGTGGTGTAGAGTTCAACGGGATAGAGTCATCCTGACAAAAAACTATTGTCTTTTTTTTTCTCTAATGACAATCCTAATATTTATATCAAAACTCAAAAACATTAAAAAGAAAAGAACTTGTTCTGCAGCTGTAAATCATATAACGTTATCATAAACAAAAGAGAAGCGTTTATACGAAAAATGAACATTTGATTGGCTGAAAGAGGCGCTACTCATACTTTTCTAATAGACTGATGTAAATCTGACACGTGATCATAAAAAAAAAAAAAAAAAAAAAAAAAAAGCGATTTTACGTAGAATAAACATTCGAAGAGTGAAACAGACGAAATGTCGTCCCTCATTTATTAGTTTGAAAGAAGTCTGGAGTAGTTCTTAGTGGTACTACATTTGAATACAAAGAATCGATTCTGATTTCAATTCTGCAAAGTTTTCGAAAACTAAGGTATCGATTCTTAAAAGATCTCGAATCGGCCCATCACTAGTTCTATCACTACTGCTATCTTCATTGCTCTCCCCCTCGACTTCAGGTATCTTATCCTCTATACTTACCAAATCTTCATTTTCATCAATATTACTAATTACAGTATTATTTTCAGTAAAATTATCTTGGGATACCTGACTCGCTGCTGATAGATTATTATCGACATGTTGGATACTTGGTGAAATTGTAGTATTACTATCCATAGAGCTACCGCCTGATATTGCTTGCATGCAAAAGTTCTGTGCAACACTTTTAACTTCCTTACCTGACTCAGTTTGAATGGCTACCTCTACATCTTTTCCCATATTACTCGACTGCGGGTCCTGAACTACCATATTTTCACTACTATGATTCCCATTTTCAACATTGACTGAGTCATGAACTTTAATACATGCAAAATTTTCAGGGGGGCTATTGGCATTACCACTTTTTGTATCCTCCTCTACTTTGTTGACACATTTTATATTTAAGAATTATTTTCAACAATATCATTATTTACACAATTATAATCATAATTAACACTATGTACAAAATTTGAAATATTTACAGAGTTAGTAGCAAGGCAAGTATTAGACCCTGAAGAAGTATTACTTGGGGTTTCTAAGCTTTGTTTACTTTGGCCTGCTACTGGCACTTTAAGAGCGACAGCATTAGTTTCACAATTTATACTTGCCCGGTACTCTTTCAAAAATGGCATCCCCAAAATCACATTAAATTCTTCGGCTAATTTTCCTTCCACTACATAGAATTCAGCTTGACACTGAATATTATCAAAAACAAACTTTAAAAATACCTTTTTATATAGGTGAACTTTCTCACCGGTGACAGTCATAATGGGGGTGTTGCAATTCTCAGTCTCAAAATTCTTTAAACAGTTAACATCAGTACCACTCAGAAGGTTGATTGCTGAACCTGTGTCACATAATGCATTTAGGAAAACTTTATTTATGCAAATTCTTGCAGTTGGTAAGGTATATGATTGGGGATAAAAAACACTATACACAGTTGGGGGGGGGGGGGGTCCAGGGGCCTGTTGGGGATCGACTTGACCACATCTGATCCGGCCACTAATAGTTTAAAGGTTCATTTTCATTGTTAGCTATTGGGGTGTTATTTACCGCCTGCTCCTCATTTCTGTATGCAGCTGTAGTTCTATTGTTTTGGTAATAACCACCTCTTCTTCCCCTGTATCCACCTCGCTGAGTATGGTTGCCTCTAGGATTTTCACCTCTGTTTCTATAATTTTGCCCACGGCTCCTGAAATTTTGACCACCTCCCATTCTAAAATTATAGTCAAAAAAAATTTTGGGGACAATCTCTGGCATAGTGGCCCTGTAAGGAACACCTATAGCAGGTTACGGGTCTTACTTCCTGGTTTTTCTCCTGTATATCCCTAGCCCTAAGGTCAACTAAACTATCTATCTTTGTTGCTAATACATCAATTTGTGACTTTAGTTGGTCTATCTCCTTCTTTTGTGAGCGATCTTACTGAAAAACTGCAGCACAGGGTAGGTTTTGGGTCAAATTTGGGTTGAGAATTTCCTCGCAGTGGTTGTAAAAAGGGTTAATGCTTCTATAAGCTTTTTCTTCCAGAAGTGCAATTTTGAGAACTTCTTCTGGGGATTGTGGATTTCTCGCAATTACCCCCTTTCGCACTTCTGGTGTAAGATTGCTCAACAGCATGGAGTGGAGTAGAGCCGTTCGGCTTTTATCGACTACTTCATCCTGGATACCTTCAATTACAAGGGCTCTTAATGACATATCATAGGCCTTGTCATAAAACTCCTGAACACACATACTGGGTGGCTGTTTAAAATTTAGAAAGTGACTGAGTGCAACATCTGGTGTGGTCTGTGAAGTGTAACTCTCTTTTAATATTTTCAATAACTCATCAGATGTTTTCGCTTTGTCTTTGTGAATTTTTATCCGCCTAGATGCAGCTCCTGATAGTCTGGCTAGTAAAACAAATTTCTTTTCCTCCTCATTCCAGTCGAATAATTTGGAAAAACTCTCAAATTTCTCAGAAAAATCTGAGAAGCAGACTGAGCTGGCCTCTCCATTGAATGAGGGAATGTTTGACAAATTGTCCACTAATGCATTTTTCCGCTGAATAGTGGCAATTGCCTCTGAATGCTTATCAGCCATGGTTAGAGTTAGAAAATGACAAACAAACCAAAAAAAAGGAAAATTAGGGGGGGGGGGGGAACCTTAAAAATGAGAAAAAGAGAGAGGAAAAGAAAACCTTATAAATACATAAAACTTAAGTACAGGATTATGATTTTAGTAAATAAGAAAAAGTTATGCACATAAAACATATTTTTTACTGGGAATTGTAACTAAAAGCACAGAGAGAGAGCCTAGACCTCTTTTTACACTTCAACATATAAATAAAATTTAAATTGAAAAACACCCAGTTGCTCTTTGATATATAAATACATACAAGTAAACAATAATAATAACCCAGAGACCGAATTGTTCCGGCTCCATTCTTGTGGAGTTTTGGATGTTCTTTCTTAAACAACTTATATAAAATTTAAAAGAATCCACTTACATCTCACTACTCACTTGACAGTTAAAAATAAGTATACTTTGATTAACTTCACTGAAATCTGTTGCCATGAAAAGAGGAGCAATTTAAACACAGTTATCAAAACTTGAATTTTCATATAAGCTAATGCAACATGGTACTTTTAAAACCTTCATTTTAAAATAAAAGTTAAATGTAGTAAGGGGCAACAGATTTCTAAATCAAATAGTACACTGTAATACATAAAGAACACCCAACTCCACTCCTATCCGATCAAGCTCAAATCTCCATACACACAAAATTAACAAAATGTAAACATTATTTAATTTGGAATATTAAAGGAAACCTGAAATTTCTCTAATATGAGGACAAAAAGGGGAAAGAGAGAAGTTAATAAAATAAGGATATGATGGAATACCAAAAATTAGAATTAAGAGAGATATGGAGAGTTCGAACAAAATCAGATTGGTATAGCTAATGATCATATAGTGATTAAAAATTTACTGATTACTTTTTTTTTTTTTTTTTTTTTTTCTCTTAAAAATAAATATTTTATTGTTTATTTTAGATGACAATATTCCAAAGAAAGGAGAATTAAAGATTAAATTAAACATTTATGTAGTTGAATTTAATACTGTTACTTCATCATTTATTAAGCTATTTATCATTAAAACAAAATCAGAATTTCAATAAAACAATGGCTGTAATTTGAATTTAAGAAATTCAAAAGTCTTAATTTAGCAAAATTGGAATTTTTATAAATTCATTCTCATACACTGAAAGATTAAGCCTTTCTTATAGTTTCACTGTGAATATAAAATATTAATTATTTAAAGATTATATAAAGAAAAACATACCATCTTTGAGAATAAACAAAATTTTCTTTATTTGAACAATTAAAATTATAAAAGCAACTAAGTTCTCAGAATAATCATAATAACACATTATAACGGATGATCCATTAAACTAAAACTACTCATTGATTATTTTTAAATTAAACATCCTATGTATATATATATATATATATATATATATATATATAATATATATATATATATATATATATTATATATATATATATTTTTTTTTTAAATTATCATCATATCACCATTTAATGGTCACTCAATTATAAAGACATTACATATTAATTTACAAACTATTTTTACTCATAATGCAAGTCCGTATTAATATCATTTAGACATATGTATTTTACTCTCAAACTTTAAAATAAACAAACATATTATTGCATCAGGAAGATATGTAAATAAAAAAAAAAAAATATGTAAAGTTTACTTACGAAAGATGAGGAATTCTACAACTAAATCAGTGGGCAAGCTCTTGGCCTATACATGAGCTCCTCACAGTTTTTCTTTATATTTCACTATTCTTTGCACTCTCCTCTAAGGGTGGAGTATTTCACTAGCGCATCAGTATTATAGCACAACACGGGTGGGTCCCCTTTTTCTTTGTCTTTCCTACATCAATACCGTTGCTCCATACATCACTTGGAGATTTGGGTCCATTCTCGATTCAAGACATCCTCACGTCACAGATACCGTGTAAAGCGGGCAAGTCTCCTCTGCTACTCATCCATCTCAGTACTTATCTAGGATTGACAATGCTCCATCCCCAAAAATAATGTTCGTCTTCTAGTCATTAACTCATTTTTTTGTTAAGACAACAACAACCAAAGATTAAGAAGTCCAAACAAAATAATACTTTTTCTTGGAACGCTGCTACGAAAAATGGGCCAAACATATCTTCTTTTCATTCGCTCACTACCAGATACAGATCCGTAACTTGAAAATAACCTTATAAAGCAAGTCTTCTCATCATAACACTACAATTTAAGATAGCTAGTGTAGGACCGCTAATGCCCCATCAGTAATAATCTTTCAAAAGAAATGTTCACCGACCAACAGTTTCACGATCCAAAACAACAAGTGAGTTAAACATTTACTCTCTCCCATGCCGCTTACAAAACAGACCGAACCAAAAGCTATTTGCCAAGGGAGGTTCGGGGGTAAAAACAATAGAAAATGGACTGAACTTGGTGGCGGCACTTCGTCGCGCCTCTCCCTTCCCGCCGTTACGTGGGAAAACAAACTTGCTTCTCTTACTTCGGGCTGCAAAAAAGGTTCACATGAATGCATGTTTTCATGCGTGCCATCCAGACGATAGGGACAAGAATTGCATTTAATGCAGGTTATAAAATACAATGCTTAATTGCGTCTATAGTCCTTTCACAGATAACGTAATTTCTTATGGGATGGTCTCTCTTTCTTTTACAAAAGGCTAGACTTATTGGCGCTCACCTCCTGACTCCAAGCATGGGAAAATGCGAAACTGACTACACAATTCTTTATGTGTGGTCCCTATTGAAAAACCTCCCTTCCTGCTATTTATTTTTCGTATTTGAAAACAGGAAGCTAATCTAGACTATAAAAGTTGAAATTACTTTGCTTAAAAGAAAAAGAAAGAAAAAAAAAAAAACTGTTTTATTATTATTATTATTATTACAATTACTTTTATTTATTTATCTATTTATTTATTAAAAACAGAAAAAGAGTGCTGTTAAATAAATGTTGAGAAAGTGATTGAAGGGATTTAATGTAGATAAAAATATTGGTTAAAACCAACCGTAACAATACAATAATTGTTGTTTAAACTCTGTTCTATTTCTTATTTTATAGTAAGGTAACACAGCTCATCTACATTATCTCATATAAGTTTCACTCATCTAAAATAATCATCCGTTTTGAAATTTTTGCTCTGTCCTTTTCTCCCAAGGGAGGGGGATTAGATTTCTAAATATGTGAGAGGAAAGCAGGGATTAGATTTCTAAATATGTGAGAGGAAAGCAAAAATTTTCATCTTTTTTGCAGTTTGGCTATTCTTTCCTGCCTGAATCATGTGTATATTTTATGTTTTGAAATAAATATGTTCTCTAAAATAACTCCCCTCCCATTAACAAAATATCAGCTGTGAGAATAGTCAAACTGCAAAAATGACTAAAGTTTTTTCAGTGCCCCCCCCCCCCCCTCCTCCATGTCTAGAAATTCATCCCTTTTTCTGGGGATGGGGTATGGAAATTTAAGAGGAGAGTTACATGATCATTTATTTATTGTTGCTACAAAGTAACAATAAAGCATAAAAATCTTTAAAAAATAATTTTAAAGAATTTAAAGTTTGTGTGCTGGAAGGTTGGGGGGGGGGGGGGGGGAGAAGCAGAATTTTTTTTTGGGTGGGGAAGAGGAGCAAATTAGATAATTATTTAATTATTGTTGAAAATTATTATTTAATTATTGAAGGAAAAAAATTAAAGATTTTAAAGTATGTACTGGGGGAGGGCAAAGAAATTAAAGAGGACTTTTAAGGGGAGAGGAGGGAATCATTTAGATTACTATTTAAATATTGTTACAAAAATAACAAATAGAGCAGAAAAAAAATTAAGAATTTTAAAATTTAATGAGATGCATTTGCAGGGGGAGAATATTCATGAGATGAGGCTGGGGGGGGGGGGGGCAAGGGGAGAAAAGCAGAGATTTTAGGAGGAGGGGTTGATTTAGATGGTAGATTAGGTTTATTTATTGTTAATATAGAGTATTAAATAAGTCTAAAAAAATTTTTATTTAAATATTTATAAAAGTTAAACTTACGGGGTTTTGGTACTAGAGAGAGGAGGGGGGGGGGGGAGGGCAAAGGGAGAAGCAGTAATTTTGAGAGGGGATTTAGATGATTATTTATTGTTACAATAAAATAACAAACAAAGAAAAATATTATAAAACTAGATGAAACCCGTCAAAACATGACGGGAAAAAAAACTATAACAATATTAGCAAAATAAGCTTCTTTATTATTTAAGATGGGGTGCGCATGAAACAGTCTTTCAAATATTTTATTTAAAAAGTTTTTCCCTCAGTCAAATACAGTACTATTTCCGATGCAAACTCCAACCAAACAATCTGTAAACAACTGTGTAATGCAAATCAGTTTGACATTAGCGTCATATTCCCCTCGGCAAGAAAAAAATTTCATGGACCTATGAAGTATACAAATAGTATATTCCTACGTCCATTTCATATTCGGTAAATAAAAGAACATAGTAAATAAAGCACACATCTCTCCCCCCCCCCCCCCCCCCCCCCCTGTGATTATGCCACCGAATGAGCTCCTATGCACATGTGCATTGCATCTGCCCAAAAGCACCGTTAACATTCGACGTTATAAAAGTTTTAAATTGTCCTCTTTAATCATTGTTCGTTTCAAATTCATATCTTCTAAAACACATCCATAGTTTTAAACTAATCAATTTTTATATAAAGATGAAGAATTTTTTTACAGTAGTAAATCAATCTGCAGATGAGGGAGATTTTTAATGTTTTTAAATGTAATTTATTTGTTTGGTTTCTTCGGTTCCTTGACATAATCAGGATGATTGTCCCTTTTCTATCACAGTCGGGGATATTTTCCCTCTTATACAGTTGGCAAATGGATCTTTAAAAAATAAAAAAAATACCATTCCTAGCATAATCTGATATCTGATGGAACATATACATCAACGAATTCAACATATCAATTTTATGTTCAACATAAACTGAAAATAGTTTTTTTTTTTTACAGATTTTCGTTTAGTGCCAAAATGCTCTATCTTATGGATAATCTGATCTTATGATTTATCACTGTTATTATTATTATTATTATTATTATTATTCACTTTTTATGATGGTTAGGGAAATCTATTTTCAATTGTGGCAACTTTCGCGAGGCTATTTTACATTATTGAAGCAAACTGGTGGTCATTGATAAGATAGAATTGAAAAACTTTTCATGCTTAAAAATTATTTTAAAAGTCGTTAAATTAAGCGGCAGTTTTCAAATAAATTTCAATCGAATGCTATTTTTTTTTCCAATTGATGAATTGAAATTGTAAAATATAGTAAAATGTAGTAAAAAATAGAAATTTGTAGTATTTAGAAGTGATGTAAGCGCGATGAAAGCTAAAGCGATAGCGCCGTTTGTTGTCACAACCGTTGTACATTTCTGAAATTTGCCACTGTCTTTTAGCTGGCGTTAAAAAGTAGAAAACCATTTTTTGACATCGAAAGAGAAATTCACAGTGAAAGAAATAGGACTTTTTGCTAATAAGGAACTGTTAAATGAACTTATAATAAACCTACCAAAATAATTCCTATGAAATATTAGTCTTGCATTGTTTATTCTAGCTAAAAATACAATCATTATTTCAAGTTTTTTTTTTTCTACCATAACACTATTTTTAATAATTTTAAATTTCCTGAAATCCTTTACTTTTGTATTTTTTTATTATAAAAGGAAATCTTCAAACCTATAATTAAAAAAAAAAAAAATAATTGGTAACATGCAATCAAGATGAAGCAATCAATGACGGCTCCAATTCTAATCTTTATAATTAAGAATGGAAAAATCAGCTAAAATTACGTCATGTTGACACAATTATATACATTTTCTCTTTAGTTTTATCGTTTTATCAATGTAAAAATGCATTTCAAGCTAAACATAACGTCATTTTCACCAGCGCAAACTTTTTACACGTACTTTACATACGTTACTTTAATGCTTAAACACCATGTATACAAATAAAACTGTATTTTGTATTTAATTGTAATGGAAAAATGGCATCAGCAAAGTTATAATGCATAATGATAAAATAAACCCAATGGACAATATTCCCGTGACGTCACAATAAATATAAATTTTTATTCGCTTATAAAACACGCGAATAAATATTTTTACAGAAATTTTACTTGCAAATTAAAAAAATTGTTCTTTTAATATTTATTATTTCTCTTTTATCCTATAGCAACCCACAGAGTTCAGAAAATAAACTTTGTGCTTCGCAACAGTGGGCGTTATCCGAATTGCCGACTTTATGACGTCATTAGCAGAAGTAAAAGTTTAATTGAAAATTACGGCAAATTAATTAAATTTTCGTACAAACGAATGCACGATAACAAATCTGTGTCCAAATACCTTTCATTTAAAAAAAGAATGATGCAATTTGATGCAGTAGTTTGTTCTCACGAATTGTCGAAAGAAAACGCTTAGCGTTTTAAATATATAGATTTTTTTTAAAGATTTTTTTTTGGGGGGGGGGGTTAGATTTTATTTATATATATATATATTTTTTTTTTTTTTTTTTGAGTGAAAATCTGCCGAAATACAGAAGATTCTCGCCCCTCTTTACTTCTAAATTAATGATAAATTTGGTTTTTAAATGATTTTTTTTTTTAAATCCAGATTATAAGCCCCCCTCCCACATTCAACCCTTTTTGGTTTTAAAAAAGGGGGGCTTACAATCTGGACTTTACAGTATAATATATAATATGCAAATTTTATCTTAAAAACTGCTGTAATGATTTTGACTAAATTTTGTATCTTGCCATTTTCAGGCACAAGACCATTAGGGTAAGTCACATGTTCCAGAAAATTAGATTAGGTTGTCATTTTGGGGTCCTATGGGTCAGGGTCGAGCTAATTTTATCTAAAAAATGGCTCAAACCATTTTGACTAAATTTGTATCCTACCATTTTAGGTTAGAAAGAAGACCATTGGGCTAGGTCGCATGTTCCAGAAAATTCGATTAGTGGGTCATTTTTGAGTCACCATGTGTCAAGCTAATTTCATCTAAAAAACGGCTCTAACATTTTTGACTAAATTTTGTATCCTACCGTTTTGGGGTATGAGAAGACCATTGTGCTAGGTCGCATGTTCGAAAAAATTTGATTAGTGGGTCATTTTTGGGTCACTACAGGTCAAGCTAATTTTATCTAAAAAAAAGGCTCCAAAGATTTTGACTAAATTTTGGGTTGAATCCTCAAACAAGGGCGACACTTGGCGGCGTCGAAGTTGGCGAAGCGATAAATGAGATTTTCTTGCTACTAGTTCGTTTGTTATGTTTCTTCCACATCTACTGTGGTTGATTGGTTGGTTTATTGTTGTTTGTTCTGGAGATTGGATTGTATTTTGAGCTAATGCAAAGATGTAAGAATTTTGATTGGATTATTAAGTGTCTGATTTCTTGAATTACGTTTGTGGAATGTATTTTGTGAAGTTTAATGATTTGACGTTTTGTGGTATGTTATAGAAGGATAATTCCTGTGAAATAATTAAGAAAAAACGAAAGATGAGAAATATGGGTGTTATATATATTATTGTAGTGGCAACACTATTTTTCTATAGACGTTTTGGCAACAAGACAGTTTAGTTTTGTATTCGATACATGCAGCTACGTTTGCTTGTATATGTTTATTAATGCTAATTAAAAGATGGATTAAATACAAACAAAAGGTAAGTGAATTTTTGTTGATTTTATTGAAGTATGAGTTTCGTATATTCTAGAACCGCACGTTGAGGTCCGTGCATCCAGAGCTGTTTCTTTTTTTTTTTTTTTTTTTTTTTTTTCGGAAAATGTATGCGAAGCATTCATATATAAGTTACTAATCGCTGCTTGTATGAGTTTTGTATATTCTAGAGACCGCTGCACGTTGAGTTCCATACATCCGGTGGGGTTTTTTTTTTTCTTTTCCGGAAAATGTACACGTAGCGTACATATGTAAGTTAATAACTGCATGTTTGTAAAAATTGAAATATCCGGAGAAAATATTGCTAAAAGTTTGTAAAAATAGAAAAATACGGAGGAAAATATTGCTAAAAGTTTGTAAAAATAGAAAAATACGGAGGAAAATATTGCTAAAAGTTTGTAAAAATAGAAAAATACGGAGGAAAATATTGCTAAAAGTTTGTAAAAATAGAAAAATACGGAGGAAAATATTGCTAAAAGTTTGTAAAAATAGAAAAATACGGAAGAAAATATTGCTAAAATGTAAAAATACAAAAATACAGAGGAAAATATTGCTAAATGCTTGTAAAAATCGAAATATCCGGAAGAAATATTGCTAAAAGTTTGTAAAAATATAAAAATACGCAGGTAAATATTGCTAAAAGTTTGTAAAAATCGAAAAATCGTGAAAAAAATATTACTAAAACTTTGTAAATAGTCGAAAAAATGAATAAAATTGATGTTTACTTTGTGAAGAAGCTTACCGTAGGAAGCATACGTTCTGATTGGGTAGAATTTGGAGGTTGCCGAGTTTTGGGTTGGCGCGCGTCAGTCCTTGGCATGCGTAAAAAAAATCCCCAAATCGCGGGTCGCCCTTGTTTGAGGATTTTGCCAAATTTTGTATCTGACCATTGAGCTGGGTCACATGTTCGAGAAAACTCAATTAGTGGATCATTTTGGGGTCACTATAGGTCAGTACATTTCAATGGTAATGAGAAGGTTGAAACAGTTATTAAATTGTTGAACAGTGGGCAGTAAACAAAGTACAAAGTTGGCAACATCTCACCAAATTTGGTGAAATGTTAATGAGATTTGGACAGAAAAATAAACGTTCTACCAATACTAAAATACATACTTGGCGCCAAATGAAAGAAAGTCACTAAGTTTGTGACTTTTTGCCAAATTTTGGTGACATTTGGCAAAGAAATTGGCATTAAGAATTTTCAGAAATTCTTAATAGGAGCCGATATACATGATTCAACCAATCATAGTACATAGAACGTTCTTGAGCAACACAGACGTTGTTCTGTACAACAATACCTACTGAAGAAATACCACTGCCACATCAATGTTGATGTTATATAGAGTTGAACACAAAGCTAATTTTAACAGAGCTTAGCTCTCTCTTCCCAGCTGGTGCTTTAATTCTATTAGAAATTACGAAGGAATTTTCTTTCTATATTGCTGTGGTTTTCTTCCTAGTTTCTTTCTAACATGATGTTATACATTTTTATAAAAATTTAGACAATTATTTTTCAAAGTAATTTCTGCTTTTATATATTCTTATTTTATTACTGTAACTGTATTTAATAGTTTAGAATATTTTGTCCATTGATATATTGTATTTAATTATGTTGCCAGAAATAGAAAAATTATGGCTTCTATCCTGAAATGCTTCACAGATGCAAAATATTTAAATCTGTTTACCTAAAAATTTAAATATTTATTTTTTCTTTTCTAACTACCTATTAAACCTGATGACTTATTTATTTTTTTTTCCCTTTGTGTATTTATACTCTTGCATAATATTTGCAACAAATATAAAAATCAATAAGTCAAATTGACTCTCTATAAGCAAAACAGAATCAATTTTGAAAATTATAAATAACTTAAATATAGGTTAACATATTTCAGTGAAATTTGTCATATTATCCATGGCTACTAAGATAAAATGTATTGTTGTAAGTGAGGGTAGGGTGGCTTCAGTAGCCTATGATTTTTTTTTTCAGTGCCCCACCAATTGATATATTCTAAAGAAACTTAAATTTTAAACAAGAATTTTATGTATTATAACTTAGCTTTGCACATCCCGTGCAGTTGACTCAATAAATTACTTATTGAGTTAAAAGTGATTTTTGTCACGTGGCGACAAGTTTTTCTCCTTTCCCGCATTATCACGTCCAGAAATTCAGTTCAAAACACTAATGAAAAATGAATTTTTTGCTTTTACCAAAATGAAAAACTATTCTGTAGGATTTAAATTTATATAAAGTTTATTTTCCCCTCTACTTTCCATCCAAAATTATAAAAATGTAAACCTAGATTCCGGTATCTTTTCATTTTTTTACTTACTTTGTTTATTTCAAAGTCTTTCCGGCATTTGTTTATGTTTCACGACTCAGCGTAGTTTTGTTTTCATTAGGGATGTAATGAATAGTGATTTAGCTGAATACTGACTTTAATTTTTTTTTTTTTAATTGTTTATTTATTTATTTTTTCAATTTTAAAATCAAAAATTAAATTAAGGACTAATTGAAATATTTTTTATTTGTTTGAGTGTTCAAAAATCATAACAGCTGAATGTATTTTTTGTAATATTTGAAATACTTTGATGCCAATAAGATAACATTTGACTTTCAAAAATATAAATAATTTAATTCATATATATATATATTTTTAATCCATAGATAGTTCTAGTAATTTATATATTTTTTACCTAAAATAGAAACTCATTACCTCTGTAAAAATGAAACTTTGTTTTATTTTAGTAAAATCATTTAACCCCCAAAAATAAGAACTTGCATGTGTCCTCTGTCTTTTTATATCTTTTCTCATGCAACTCAAACTTAGTAAATTTACATTCTGTATGTCAAGAAAAGGATTATTTTCTTAAAATATAATTTCATTTTCATTTTGGGATTGCTTTTCAGAAATAAAAAATAAGAAGTCATCACTCCCAAATTTGTCAAATGAAGTTAATAATAATACAGCAGATAAATTAAGAGAGGTAGATTGCTGTTTTGATAAACATTTAATAGCTAGGACAGAGTGTCCATTTAACTGGTGGAAAACAAATGCAAAAAACTTTCCAAGGCTTGCAAATTTAGCAAAAAATCATCTTTCAGCTCCTGCAAGCACAGTATATAGTGAACGCTTGTTTTTTGAAGCTGGTAATATATATGAAACCAAACGAAACAGACTTCTTGAAAATGCTGAAAAGTTATTATTTTTGCATCACAATTTCAGGCTTTACAGTGATAAATTATTTTGTTACCCATGTATGTTATTTTGAAGTAACTCATTAAATGCTTTTTCAGTATAGGTAATAGGTTTTTTTTTTTTTTTTTTTTTTTCAATGTATCAAACTCATTGGTTCGTTTAATCAACATATAATGTTTAATTTTTAATTAGTAAAGTAATTATATAGTCCTATATTTATTCAATTTTTTTTTATTTAAAAGTAAAACTAAAAACTAGAAAAATTTGTGAAAAGATTAAACATTTTTACAAGACAGTAAAATATTTATTTTTAATATTTATGAATTTTATTGTTTAAGAAACTGTTATCATTATAAATCAGATTAAAAAAAAATAGATATAAAGTTAATATTTTTAAATTCACTGAAGAGATTTAAACTTTAAATGCAGTATATATTTTGCATTTTAATGTAAAAGAAATTAATGTTGCAATACTTACTTAAATCCACATGATGCCTAAATATGCAGCAAGAAAAATATTTTTATTTTTGTAATATCATTATATACAGTTATTTATAAGTTGTCATGAAGCTTTAAAATTGTATAAGTATTAGGATTTCTTTTTCTTATAATAATTAATGTATTTAGGTATAATTTTTTAATATTGTTTGTTGAAAATATTTAAAATCACATTTTGTTTTGATTTTCTGGAACTTATTTAACCAAATATCTTAGAATATTCTGCCAAATATGCAACTATTCGGCAAAATATCAAATTATATTCGGCTACAGGCAGGGCCGTAACCAGTCGGCAAAGTCAGAGGGGGCTTTGAAATTTTTTGATGGGGCTAATTCACAGCTTGTCTTTTCCCCTCTATTTTAAGGATTTATAAATATAGAAAAAAGTAGAAAGCCATCCCCGTTGTCACAAAACTTTTGATTATAAAGTTTTAAAATTCTTAAATGTATTAAAGGATGTTATTCGTATTGAAAGAATTTGAAGTCGAGAGGGGGCTGAAGAAGTTTCTAGGAGGGGCTCGCCCCCCCATCCGTCTGGTTACGGCCCTGGCTACAGGTATTCGGTTCAATATTCGGCAAAAGGGCCGAATAGGCCGAATATTCGTTACATCCCTAGTTTTCATCATGGCCCATCATTCTTGTTTGGCATTCAGCCATTTTGGATATGATCGCAATAGACGCCTCATTATTTTCTTTTAAGTATTCAAAAATAACTTTTTCATGTTTTATTAACCTTGCTTAAATTACGTTATTATTACCTTTAGTGACCTTTTGTTAAGTTTTAATAAATTAATATAATTTAATCTTTAAAAGTAAAAATGTTAATTCGCGTCAGAAATATGCAAATTGCATGCCTGCTTTTCACCACACCACTATCATTCAAAAGGCTGGCAGTTCTAGTTGTTTTTGTGCTTTTGGATGCTTAACAAGTATCAAGTCATCGAGAAAAAGTGCTGAAGTGTACTTGTAAAGTGAAAATTAGACTCTTGTCCTCTAGAATTGACTTTCGTTTCAACGTTTGCTAAGTGGAAGAAAGCTTCGATATCGATGTCGGAAATCGTATGTTCAATGGAAGATAATATATTATCTTATTGGATTAAAGTATATTATTTTTATGAGAAGTTTTTCGTCATATGGATAATTATTGCCGTAAAAGTTGTTATGCATCGATTCAGAATGCATCTTTAATAAATCCTTAATTTAAAGCTCTCTTTAAATTTAAAGTAAAAGTATTTAGATTTGCATCGATGCATTTCGGTTTTTTCAACATCTCTTGAATAAGCATACTTATGTATCTGAAACAACCAGCGCTAACGTTTTCGTTCACGATCTTCAATTGAAAATACGTTACTTGGTAACAGTAAGTAACTGTGATTTCAGGATCGCGTTATTCACCGTAGTCAGCTAATCTCACTGTGTGAGTAGCCACCGGCGTTTCCGATACGAATTTGTGTGTCTTTAAATGGCAACATGTTTATGCAAAACATTCGCTGATGGTTTGTTTAAAAGGCTGGACTTTCCAGGATGTATTTGCCTTTCTTCCTTCTGCTTGCAATGCTGGTTATTTTTAGAATGTAGCTGCATATCATTATTTTTCTTGTTTGTTCATTTAACAGCAAAGTCATGCTGTTTTATTCTCTGTCATCTTATTTAGAATAAACTAGTATGCTTTTAAAGGAACTGTTATTTTTTAGTCTTCCACATGAAACACTGTTTTTATTTGAACAGCCAACAAAAGTGAAATACCATGCAAAATGCTGGAATCCTAACCTAATTACCTAATGGTCTTCCCGTAATCCAAAATGGTAGGATAAAAAATTTATTCAAAATCATTAGATTCGTTTTTTAGATAAAATTAGCTTGACCCACAGTGACACTAAAATGACCGATTAATCGATTTTTTTTTTTTTTTTTTCGAAAATGTGACTTAGCCCAATGACCTTCTAGTGTTTGAAAACCATACGATACAAAATTCAATTAAATAGTTAGAGCCGTTTTTGATTAAATAAGTTTGACCCGCAGTGACCCAAAAATAACTCACTAATCGAAATTTCTCGAACACGTGAGCTAGCTCAATAGTCTTCTTGTTCCCGAAAACCGTACGATACTACATTTAGTTCAAATCGTCTGAGCTATTTTTAAGATAAAAATAGCTTTCCCCATAATCAAAATTACCCACTAATCAAATTTTCTCGAACATGTGACGATGTGACCAAGCCCAATTGTCTTCTCGTACCCGAAACTCGTAGGATATAAAATTTAGTCAAAATAGTCTGAGCCGTTTTTTAGATAAAATTAATTTGACCCACAGTGACCCAAAAATGACCCACTAATTGGATTTCTGGAGCATGTGACCTAGCACAATGGTCTTCTCGTGCCCAAAAAAACATAGGATACAAAATGTAGTTCAAATCGTCCGAGCCGTTTTTAAGTTAAAAATACCTTTACCTATAATGATTCATGACCAAAAAAATGACCCACTAATCGAAATTTCTCAAATATGTGACCTAGCCCAATAGTCTTCTCGTTTCCTAAAACAGTAGGATACAAAATTTAGTTCAAGTTTAGTGAGCCATTTTTAAGATAAAAATAGCTTGACCCATAATATGACCCATGACCAAAAATAATGCCCTAATTGAATTTTCTCGAACGTGTGACCTAGTCCAACAGTCTTCTCGTGCCCGAAAACCATAGGATGCAAAATTTAGTCTAAATAGTCTGAGCTGTTTTTTAGATGAAATTAGCTTGACTCACAGTGACCCAAAAATGACCCACTAATTGAATTTTCTCAGACATGTAGCCTAGCCCAATGATTTTCTTATGCCCAAAACTCGTATGATACAAAATTTAGCTGAAATCGTTAGTCATTTTTTAGTTATAATTAGCTTGATCTGTAACGACCCACTAATCGAAATTTCTCGAACATGGGACTTAGCCAATTCTTTTCTCGTAATCCAAAATGGTAGGATACAAAATTCAATCGAATTTTCTCTAACATATGACCTAGCCCAGTGGTCATCTGCCTGGTGCCCCAAAATGCTAGGATACAAAATTTTGTCAAAATCGTTAGAGCCGTTAAGATAAAATTTGCATATATATACACACGCACAAGATTTGCTCGTATTATAAAATATAATATACATGGACTATTTAAAACATTATATATGTTATAATTTATACAATGATTATACACTTCATAGAGCAGAGTAAAGTCAAAAAATAATCTTAAAATATACCCCAGCTTAACTGTTAAACTCCTAAAAAAAAGTGCTTATAAATTAAATCATCACAGAATAAAAAACCTTAACTAAATTCTCATTCACAAGTACTCAAAGATTACTCATAATAGACATCAACAAATACACTTTTCTTGAACGTGGTATATTATATAATCAAAATCTGCAGAGTCAGATAAAAATTAATTATAGCTTGCCTTACAATTAACGATCGGAATCAGAAAAAAGGATAAAACTAAATTAACTATTGCATTGAAGATAGAAGTCTGCACAGACCAAATTTTTCATTCCCGGCCAATTTAAATACATTTTTGCAGTTCACAGCATGACAAGGCCAGGTTCCTGCAAAAATCAATCGAGCTCAACTCAATTTCTACAAAAAATTACGATATTTTTTAATCTAGTAGAAAGTTAGAGACATCCGATGTGCATCTTTTAAAAATTGTCTCCTTAAATTAAGGCGGTTTTCAAAATTACCTGCTCAACAACACCTCTCTGGTTCATTTTTAAACATAAAAGCATAAAATTGGCAGCCGGAGTATGAAAGTGATTTGGATTCAAATAGCATTTTCAATTTTTTGATAAATAAATTACTTATCGAGTTATAAACAATTCTTGTCACGTGACAAGTTTTTCCCCTTTCTCGTAAATTGTAAGGCAAGCTATAATTAATCTTTATCTGACTCTGCAGATTCTGATTACATAATATACCACATTCAAGAAAAGTGTTCATTTGTTGATGTGTAGTATGAATAATCTTTTGAGTACTTGCGAATGAGAATTTTGTTTAGGTATTTTATTCTATGATGATTTAATTTAAAAGCACTTAAAAGGAGCTTAACAGTTGAGCTAGGGTATATTTTGCCACATTGGAAATTTGGTTCAAAACGTCGACTTTCATAGTGTTTTTCTGAAAGATATTCTGCCTTTACCAAAAAATAGGAAAACAACTTTTGATGACATAGTTTTTGAACAAAAACTGCTAATTTCATGTGTTTCCGAAAAAAATATGAATTCAGAAATGTGGCAGAAAATAGTTCCTTTGGATTTGAGAACAGCCTTAAGTATTTTTTAAAAGATGATAAACTTTGAAAAATTTTTATGAGTAGAAACAGCTTACAGGGATTTTTTTTAAAATACGTAAAAGGAGACATTTAAAAAAAAAAAAAAAAAAAAAAAAAAAAAAAAAAAAAAAAAACTTACTACATCGGAATCGAACACCTACTTTATGGGGTAACAGTTTTTCGATAATTATATTAGGTAATCGGTAATCACATGATTAAGTTTTTCCATAGGTTGGGATTTCACGATTGCTGAAAGAAAAAACCTGTACTGGTGAAGAGATCCCTTAAAATTTTTTATTGATGTTTTCAAACTAGAATGCAGCGCATTTATACCTATTCTTCTAACAGCCAGGTCCATCGAAAATTTTTCATATTTTTTTTGCTTAGTCCGATCATTTTAAATTTCATGTAACAGACCAGACAGGCTATTTAATATATATATATATATATATATGTCTGTATTGCCCAAGTTAATTTATTTAATCGGCCCACCTCGTTAAAAAATTCTTTATTTTGGTGGACTGAGTATGGGCCTCTGGACATGCCTGGACGCATGTAGATCTTTATTTAGAACACTATAGGCCTATCATGGCCTGTGGGCAGATTTACTATTATTAGACTCTAACTGGGCATTGGCCTCTTTTCTGCAGACATGGTCTGGGTCTGGATTTCCTAGACCACATCTGTTTGATAATTGTTTTTCAAGAGTAATATTGAGGCAAAATTCCTCCTTATTCCTCTAAATCCAAACTGGCTACTTTCTGACACATTTCTTAATTCATTTTTGTTCAGAAATTCATAAAATTGGCTGCTGTTTTTATTCAGAAACATTTTAGTCCAAACACGTTTTCTATTTTTTGGTGAAGGTGATCTTTCAGAAAATACTTCAAAGTTGCCAATTTGAACTGAATTTTCGATGACGCAGCTCGAGTAAGATAAGCATGTCGTCACATGACACGATTCGCTTTTAGAACTCTAAGTAATTTATTTGTCAAAAACTGGAAAACTCATTTCGATTCCAAATCGCCTCAATAATCAGGCCTGACAATATTATGCCTTTGCGTTTAAAAATGAGTCAGGAAATGTATCATAAACAAAAAGTTTCATGTTGTTGAACAGGTCATTTGAGAAACAGCTCAATGTAGAATGTTGAAAGCAATTGATAAAACAGAAAAATTTTACTCCTTTCCTTTCTTTGGTTTTTTTAAATAGTTTTATATGTTAGTATAGCAAGTCCCATGATCACAGCCAATTAAGTTTTTGTACGGTGCGGACTGGGTTCACGTCAAAATTTAAATTTTTATACCAGGCCACACTTAAGCCGAATGTTTAGCTTTTATACCTGGCCGGGCTGAACTTTTATACCGAGCCAGGACAATAATATTTTTTACGGTTGGGTCGAAGTGAGTTTGGAATTTGCAGGCTGTGCAGACCTCTACGGACTGGGCCTAATTTCATTGATTTTTCCAATGTTCGATTTACAATTTTTTTTTCTTTCTTCTATCTTTACAAGAAGAAAATATTGGATTCATTAAAAATTTTCAATCCTGGTATTCAATGGATTTATGTATTTTAAAAAGCCCTGAACATGATATGACTGTTTTCAGAAAAACATGTCTGCCCATAAGTCTGTGTGTTTGTATGTGACAGAAATTTTGTGGGCGCTCTATCTCAAGAACTAATGCATGGAATTTAGTTAGACTTTGACATAAGTTGGTACTGATTAGGTTTTGATATAAGCTGCCCAACAGGTGGCGCTTTTAAGCTGCATTTTTCACAATAACAACATGTCTAAAGAACTAATGCATGAAATCTCATCAAACTTTGTATTATGTCAGACCTTGATATAAGTAGACGCTGATTAAATTTTGGTGTAAATCGGCGAACATGTGGCACTTCTATACACTGTTTTTCACAATTTCTGTGATAGCTATATCTCAAGAGCTAATTTATAGAATTTAATCCAACTTCATGTTCAGTGAAGCTTTGACATAAGTTAGTGCTGATTAGAATTTGGTGCAAATTGCCTTATAGACGGTGCTGCTATGCTGTATTTTTCATGATTTTCACGATATCTGTATCAAGAACTAATGCATGGAATTTTATCAAACTTCATATCCTGTTAGACTTTCACATTACTAGACACTGATTAAGTTATGGTGTAAATTGCCGAATATGTGACGCTGCTATGCTCTGTTCTTCACGATTTCTGTGATAGCTATATCTCAAGAACTAATATATGGAATTTCACCAAACTTCATATTCTATTAGACCTTGACATAAATAGGTGCTGTTTAAGGTTTGGTGTGAATTGCCCAACAGGTGTCGCTGCTATGTGGAATTTTAAAAGATTCGTATAACAGCTATATTTCAAGTAGTAATGCATGGAATTTCATCAAACTTTGTATTCTGTTAGACCTTGACATACATAGATACTGATTAGGTTTGGGTGTATCGCCCAACAGGTGACGCTGCTATATGACATTTTTCACGATATGCCGTTTTTCGGTATTTGATCCTTGTCTCAGAAAAAGTTATATAAAATTGGTAATTTTGACATGGTAGAAATAGGGTGTTTACAATTCCCTTGATAAAACTCTCATCTGTATGTAACTGATATTCATGCTTAATAATCGGTATAGATAAAAAAATATTTAAATTTTTCGTTTTAAATATGGCGTGAAACTCATCTAGTTTCTAATGTAAGGAATTGATTCACACTCCTTGTAAAACACATTTGAAAATTCCCGTTTTATTTCAAATATGACGTCACTTTTTCCTCAGAGAAATCTCTTTTTAATGGCATAATTCTTGTTAATTTTCTTTTTTTGGCAATCGGGACGTAAATTTTAGCGGAAAACTCACATTTGTATATAACTGGTATTCAAGCTAATTATTAATCAGTATCGATAAAAAATATTTCAATTTTTCATCTTAAATATTACGTCCATTATCTATCTACTTTCATTATACATTGATATTCATGCTCCTTGTATTATTACGAATATTTGAAAATACATGTTTTATTTATGACGTCATTTTCATTTTCATTTTTCACGTGAAAATCGTTCAATTGAAAATTAATTGTTGAGGAAAAATTATTTTTCTGTGTTTTTATTTATTGGCAACGATCAAAGCCCTAGCAATGATAAAGTAAAATGGTTAAATTTTATGGAAAAATGTCCATTTATTCTCTATGAAAATAATGAATATTAAATAAAATATTTGAATAAAATAAACAAAAACCAGCCTATGTTCATTTGAGGGTTATAATCAACTTAGGTAACAAAAATACAGGATCATTAAATGTGCTCCATTTTGACGCTGACTTCAGCCTAACATTTGCAACACAATCGGATTTATAATAGTATTAGGATTCTACCCCCCCCCCCCCCCCCCCCCCCAAAAAAAAAAAATAAATAAATAAATAAAAAATTAATGAACTTGATTTTTATTACACTGCTTTAAAATAATGCCTACCTAATTTTCATATTTTAGATGTGTTGTCATAGCATTTTAGCATCCTTTCACACTTTGTGGACACTCCCCCCCCCCCCTCCTCTTCAAGTGTGTCATAATTAATAGATGACTCCTAATCAAGAAGTTTTCAGGATTTTTTTTTTGATTATTTAATATTTTTAAATGCTAGTCATAATAAACTTATTTTTTTATGTTAACAAAACTTTTATATATTTCATTATGTTTCATAGGAAAGTGGTCTTTAGAAGAAGCTGAAAAAAATGGCTTGAGTGGAGATTTAGGTCTAGTTTTAAAAGTAAATATTATTACTATTACTTTGCATATGTGTATGGGAGGAGTTACTTTTATAAATATGTAAAATTCTTATGTTAAATTCTATTTCAGTCAAAAGCTCACCATCATGCTATTGCTGCAAGATTAGACAAGCCTTTTATGTTTGACAATAAGCCATTTATTTTGCAGTAAGTTGTTCATACCAAGTTTTATCTCACAGATGTCTTCTTTAGTCGTATATTTATATGTATTACGTTTGTTTTCATATTTAAAAATCTGCCTACTGATCTATTTTATACTAGCTGATCCGCCCGGCATTGCCCGGTCCCGTCAAAAAATATGAAATGCGAAATCACTCTAAAAATCGCTGCATGAAACCATTTCTCTGGTAACTCTTTGTCTTTAGGTAATTAAATGGACTCCAAAGCGGAAGTAAATTCAATACCACCCCCTCAAATGTCTGGATCATTTGATTCAAAACAGGTCAGTTTTTGGTCAAAAATTTTTAAAAAGTTACCGTCGGATTTTCACAAATTTCTCATTTTCAGAATCCGAAAAATACAACTACATACAGACTGTGAGTTTCGATTCAATACCTCCAATACATTTTTTAATACTCAAGGATGAGTGAAAATAAAACTTTCGTTGTCTGGGATTATCAAATTGGTAACTTTCTTTTGCCATTTCAATAAAAATAGCCATTTTCGTCTCACACACAGGAAAATGATTAGTTTCACCACCAGGGGATGCATTCTGTTCTAAACAAATTACCGACACGTGTCCCTGCTGCCTATGATACCGTGTATAGCAGACATGTTGTACACACGCTGCAAAATCTTTTAGTTCCATTTTCCACCACCGGGTGATGCATTCTGTTCTAAAATAAACCTCTTTCCGAGTGAAACTCCGACACTCATTCCTGCTGCTTACGGCACCGTGTAGAAGGCGTGATGTGCACGCGAGAAAAATCTGTTATTTTCACTTTCCACTGACTGGCAGTACCAAATCTATGGGTCATTCCATGTCAAATCAACCAAAAATTTTCAATATTCAACCTGACCATTTCAGATTTTAATCAAACCTTCGGGAATCATCCTCCCTGATGATACAAATGAGAATATACTTTAATAATTTTTTTATTTCAGTAAATTTTCATACAGCTAATTTTTTTAATTTCGAAAAATCCTCTCAATTTTTGGTTTGTATAAATATTTTAAATTTTGAATTTCTCAAGTTCTAGCAGGCATAGAGAGTTGTTTGACCCCTCATTTTAAAGAGAATTTCATAAGGTTTAATTTGATATGCAAGTTGACTGTGCTTGGTTAAAATAAATTTTAATTAAATAGTGTTTTTTAAAAATTTTGAAAAAATTGTTTTTTGTAATATTATAAACTTTAAATTCTGAAAGTTTTAGAGTGGGATCAGCAGTTATATATATATATATATATATATATATACGGTAGAAAGCCACTAATCCGCAAAGCTTGGTTCCAAGTGTTGTGCGGATTGGAGGCTTTTTGCGGATTACAGGCCATGTTTATTTAATCTTTGTTTACATTTTTTTAAATTCATATTTTGGACAAATTTAGATTGCTAATACTAAAATATAAATGAATTACACATTTTAATATATAGATAAAGTAATAACTATGTAAAAAATAATTTATTATTTTTTAAATTTCTTAAATATGGCATCAATTGTTGTCTGTTTTAAGACATTTGGTTTATAGTGTTGAATTTTATCTTTAAGTAAGAGTTCAAAAGCAATATATATGTATTTTTTATGTGTTTTTTAATTTTATAATTATGATTTATTGAAAAAATAAATAAATTATAAAATATATTGTCTAAATAAGGATTTTTTATCATTAAAAAAAAAAATCACAAAAGCTCAAATTGTATTTTACAAGTATTGTATGAAGAAATGAATACACCCTATCCCAAAAGTTTAGACAATCAATACAATTTGCATTAACATAAAAATGTAATAAGGTACAATTAAAATTCGTGAAATAGGTAATAAATACAAGCAGTTTTGGTGATATACACATATAAATTATGATCAAAGGTTTGAAATTATAAAATATACATTAAATTATATAACAATGTGCTGTCCCACATGTATAGACACAATACAGCATTACATGTTTTCTTTTACATTTTTCTTCACAAAATAAAATATTTTTATTTTCGTTTGCTTCTATAAATGCAGAATAATTTTTCCCTTTAATTGAAATATCGTCTGCTGTATTTTTAGTAAAATAATGTATTGAAATTTTATGGAATCAAATGAGTTCAATGTATTGTTTTGATTGTGTTGGGAAAATACACTTCTTGTGTATTATGATAAAAATGCCACGTTCTAAAGAAATTTCTAAAGATGAAATTATTAAGATTTTACATTTAAAAGCGGAAGTACAAAATCCTGTACAAATATCGAAAAGTATTTATAGAGTTTTGAGATCAGGTGCAACATGGAATAATAGAAAGCGAGTCCGAAGACCAAACAAAACAATGTTACGTGATGAGAGAATGTTATTAAAAATGGCTTCAGTTGATAATTTATCTGCACGTGAAACTGCATCAATTTCCGGAATTTCAAAACGTACTGTACACAGAAGAATTAAAGCTTCAACAAATATTGATTACAGGAGAATGAAAACAAAACCTTGCTTAAAGCAGAGACATAAAGATGCACGTCTAAAGTGGGCTAGAAAGCATATGTCATATGGCGAAAATGGATTTCTGTCATCTTCAGTGATGAAAAGAAATGGAATTTAGACGGCCCTGATGGTCATAAATTTTACTGGCATGATCTAAGAAACGAACCCAACAACTTTTTCAGCAGGCAACAAGGCGGAGGATCCGTAATGACCTGGGAAGGGTTTTCTTTCAACGGCCGAACATTTCTAGGACTTATGGACAGAAAAATGAAATCAGAGGATTATCAGGATATTTTACGTACCAATTTACTGCCAATTATGGATTTGCTAGCAGGACCGGACTGTGTTTTCCAACAAGATGAGCATCCATCCATACCTCCACATCATCGAAAACATGGTTTAGGCAAAACAATACCACACGATTAGATTGGCTGGCACTTAGTCCAGATTTGAATCCCATGGAGAACATATGGGGGATCTTATCTCGTAAAATATATGAAAATGGAAAGCAATATACATGTGTAAATGACTTAAAAATTGCAATTAACAAAGCGTAGTATGAAATACCCCCTGCTGTAATGCAATGCTTACTTAATTCTGTAGAACAACGTGTATTTGATGTTATAAAGTGTCATGGCAAAACAATTAAATATTAAAAGTAAGTTTTTAGTTACTTTTATAAATGTAAAACCAAAAAAATTACAAGTGTCTATACTTTTGGGACAGCACATTGTTATATAATATAATGTATATTTTATAATTTCAAACCTTTGATCATAATTTATATGTGTATATCAGCATAACTGCTTTTATTTATTACCTATCTCACGAATTTTAATTGTACCTTATTAATTTTTATGTTAATGCAAATTTTATTGATTGTCTAAACTTTTGGGACACGGTGTATATAAAATAACATACTAATTAAATGTGCTTTCATTTTAAACTTTAAAGAAGAATGTTATATGATATATAATACTATTTATAAAGATAAGAAAAATGTTAAAATTGTTGAAAAAAAAATCAAAATTTTGTCACCATTTTTCAAGAATTACATTCATAAATTGATTGCGGATTAGAGGCCTTTGCAGATTACAGGTTTGCGGATTAGCGGCACTCTACTGTATATATATATTAAATGTTTAAAATTAATAAGACAATACTATATTTAGCACAATCATAAAGTTGGTGAGGTGCCAACTTTAAATACCAGCCCCAATTGGTGCTTAACATTGGTTTTTTCAACATAACTGCTGATCCCATTGAGATCCCACTCTAAAACTTTCAGAATTTAAAGTTTATAATATTACAAAAAACATGTAATTTTTTCAAAATTTTCAAAAAACACTATTTAAAAAAAATTTTCATTAATTTTTTTTTTTTTTTTTTTTTTTTTTTTTTTTAACCAAGTATAGTCAACTTGCATATCAAATCAAACCTTATGAAATTCTCTTTAAAACGAAGGGTCAAACACTCTCTACGCCTGATAGAACTTGAGAAATTCAAAATTTAAAATATTTATACAAGCCAAAAAATGATTTTTTGAAATTAAAAAAATTAATTATGAAAATTTACTGAGATATAAATGAGAATATACTTTTATTATTTTTATATCATCAGGGAGAATGATTTCTGTAAGTTTCATCAAAATCTGAAATGATCAGGTTGAGTCACTGGTTGATTTGACATGGAATGACCCCTATGTCTTAATTAATTAGCTATATCTTAATTAGTTCATGTTAAGTTGAATGAACTGATTCCCGTTGAAATCAGGGCCCATAGAACCCAAAAAAATAAATCACCCCCATGGATATTAATATTCATAAATGGTGGTAACCAAGAGCTGAAAAAATTATACAGAAGTTTATTTAGTACCTGGGAGACCTCGGAAGAATGTTAGAAAAGATTTCATTTGAATCGAATCAAGATTAAATGCAAAATCTTTTAGTTACATTTTCCATAGCCAGGAGGCGCATTCTGTTCTAAACATTTTTCTGAACGAAACTCTGACACATGTCGCCATTGCTTATGGCATCATATAGAAGCTGTGCTGCGCACGCATTAAAAATCTTTTAGTTCCACTTTTTGCAGCTAAGGGACACCAAATCGGTCTTAATTAGTCCATGTTAAGTTGAATGAATGAATTCTCATTGAAATCAGGCCCATTGTTTAAATCTGACCAATTTTAAATGCAAAATCTTTTAGTTCCACTTCCCACCACTATGGACGCACTCTGTTCTAAATAAAACTCTTTCCGATTGAAACTCCGGCACGTATCCCTGCTGCCTACGACACCATATAGCAGGCATGCTATGCACACACTGCAAAATCTTTTAGTTATCTTAATTATCCACTGTATCTTAATTAGTTATCTATACCTTAATTAGTTCGTGTTAAGTTGAATGAACTAATTCTCATTGAAATTGTGCCCATAGAATCCGAGAAGATACCCTTCCCTGGTGGGTGATTAATGTTCAGAAATAGTGGTAACCAAGGTCTGAAAAAAATGATACCGAAGTTTATCTAATACCTGGGGAACCTGAGAAAAGGTTTCGTTTGACTAGGTCCTCCAGATTTGACTGGAATGGCTCAGTTGGTAGAGCATTGGCAGCTTCAGCCAAAAGATCCCAGGTTCGAATCCTGGCCCAGACATTTTTCGCCCATTTGGGAAATTACAACTCATAAAGTTATTGATGATTTAGATGAAATTTTGTTTCTTTAGAAGAGGAAAACTTTTATCTAATTTAAATAGTAATGATGGCCGACAAACTATCTGAATTGGACAATATGTCAGTTGTACAAGAAAGCAAAAGATTAGATATTTCTCAGTATCATAATAATCCGAAATAAATAGTTAACTTGCAAAAGAGATTGGATGTAACTATTTCACGTTTCCTGAGAAAGGTGACATGTTTCATGTATCACAAATTACAGCTGTCCTTTCTGATCCACCAATGACCCATAATCCATACTATTTCTTCTCTTAAATCTGGAATACTTTTAATCAGGTTCATGTGCAATTATTTACTTTATAAAAGAAATAGAAACATTCAAATAAGTATGCTTATTTTACCCCACTGCATGGGGCAAAATAGTTCATAATCCATACTATTTCTTCTCTTAAATCTGGAATACTTTTAATCAGGTTCATGTGCAATTATTTACTTTATAAAAGAAATAGAAACATTCAAATAAGTATGCTTATTTTACCCCACTGCATGGGGCAAAATAGTTCATAATCCATACTATTTCTTCTCTTAAATCTGGAATACTTTTAATCAGGTTCATGTGCAATTATTTACTTTATAAAAGAAATAGAAACATTCAAATAAGTATGCTTATTTTACCCCACTGCATGGGGCAAAATAGTTAATTGATAATGTGTTTTAAAATACCATTATCGGTAATGTGCAAAATTATTGTTGAAATTGTCCTTGAAATGTTTGAAGTAATGTTCATTTACACATTCTATGTAATTATTTTTTTTTTTTTTGGCAAATTAATGTTCTTGTAAACTATGTATGGAAAAAAAAAGCTGTTTTTTTCTAACTATTTTACCCCACCTTACTCTATGGGTAGAATATTATGAATATTTTAAATGTTGAAATTCCTAATGTTTCTATAACTCCATTAGTCATCTCTCAAAAACTTATTTTTTTTTTAAAATTATTATTATTTGTCTAATGGTTTACCTCCATTCCTTGGATCAAGCTCCTTTGGGTAATCAGATCTGCATTTTTCTCTATAATTTTCTCAATGTTTCATAAGAATATATTTTATTATACTTACTAAACTCTGGAATAATATAAATCCAACTGCTTACCAATCTGAGGGTAACGTTATGAACCTGTATGTGCAAAGTTATAAGCAGAGTTGGGCAATATCAAAAATACATGTATTTGAAATACATTTGTATTCTGCATTTTAAACTGATAAAATTAAAGTACTTTGGTAATGTGTTTTGTCATGTTTTTTTCAAACTATTTTGTATTTTCTAAATACTCAAAATAAACACCAGTTTTTGATCATGTCAGAAAAATATTTGACGGGTAACTTTTTAAATACTCTTTCCTCTCCTCTTTCATAAAATGTTTGTGTAGTTGTTGTTGTTTTTTTCTAATAACATTATTTTTTATATTTCCTTGTTTATATTATATTGCCTTTATATTATAACTTTATAGGTATGAAGTTAGATTTCAAAATGGACAAGAATGTGGGGGTGCATATTTAAAATTGCTATCTCAAGTTCCAAATATGGATTTACGAAGCTACCATGATAAAACTCCATACACCCTAATGTTTGGACCTGATAAATGTGGAAATGATCACAAGGTACACTTTTTTTTTTGTCTCTCTTTATTTTAATTTTATTCTTAGTGTAAAGTAGTTTTTATGTATTTTAACTTTTCTTATTGAGATGTCAAAACAAGTTCAAAGAATGTAGCTATGCATTAAAATGTATTTGACATGTACATTTAATCTATAACCTTTTTGTTTTATACAGGTAAATCTTATTACAAACTCGAATGAAGAAAAAATGTAGTTAATTATTGTACAGGGTTTTATTAATCCTTTATAACCGACAGTACTTTTAAATATCTTCAAAGAAAATTTAATGTAAAATTTATTTAATAAATCTATTTATAAAAGTGTATATTACTTTACATACAAAATACTTTGTGCTGTCACATTTAGAAAGCACAGTAAATCACTTGTAACTAAATATTTTTTAAAGTGGTTATTTTCTTGACCATTTACATAGTTTAATTTTCTCTTATTGAAAATTGTAAAAGAAAAATTTAGTTAGCCCTATAAATAATATAGATCTTATTGCTTTGCAGGTTGAAACATGTTTTAGCCAAATACCTTTTATTAGGTTTATTTACTACTTTTTTAGCTGGCCAGATCCTCATCTGTTTTAATCCAAGCATTTTTAATAATCCATTCATCATGTGTTTCAACTAGTGTAACATCATTAAATGCACAGCAAATGATTTTTCCCCATTGACCACAATGTAATGAGATTATTTTGAGCATCCCTGTAAATGAACCATATGCTAGCCATTCAATTTTCAGCAAACATGCCATAGTAAATTTCAATTACATGACAATCTGAGTTGGAGTGCTGATAAGCTGGCAGACAGCAGACAGACAAACCAAAATCATAAACACTTTTCAAATATGTTGGAAAGTGTTAAAAAGTAAAGTAGACAGGAAGAGCTAGTGTAACTATTACAAAGAATTTATAATCTAACTTTATTTCTTTACAAAAAAAATCATAAGATTTTTTTCTGCACTGAAGCTGACGATGTATTTTTTAAAACAAATTGTATAAAATGTTTTCGGAACTTTATTTTGCTACACTGTTAAAAATTTTGTCCTTGGTTGAACCACCTTTTGGTGTTGCAGTAGCTGTAGCCATAAGATGATGAAATCTAGTTCAATATTTGGAGTTACGATTCCACCGGAGCTCCAATTGTTGGACATTGATATCAACATCTTATGGTTTCAGCTACTGACGCAACAACAGTTGGCTCAATCTAGTACTACACTTCCCTTTGTTGTTTGGATATTATGACACAAAATAATCATTTACATAAATTTTACTTATGATTTTGGATAGCATGGCACAAAAGATAAATCAATTTATTGAAATAAATACATTTCAATGCATGATATAGGCTCAGTGAAAGTAATATATTATTATTTTATTATATTAAATATTTATTATATCAGAAATCATTCTGGTCATGATTTCCCTACCTTGTAAAACCTGACATTGATTGTTTTGTTAAGTTTAGAAACAAGAAGTCTTAATTTTGTTTTGATATCTTAACTTTGTTTCAATGTTTACATCTGAAACATGTGGATTTTAAGGTTGGTAATTTGAGAGAGTCTACTGTATGAATTTTGTTAATCTTCCCATGCTCTTTTTATGTTTTTTGATATTTTTCATGATTAATATGGTTAAAGTCAACATTGTATTAATTTATTTCCAGTTGCATTTCATATTCAGACATCGCAATCCTAAAAATGGTACTTTTGAAGAAAAGCATTGGAAACGCTCCACATCTGTACCAAAACTTGAAGATACTTTCAAAGACAAAAAACCACATCTTTATACTTTAAGTAAGCAAGCACTTTTATCATTTAATTAAGTCAAATATTATTATATTATTTTTATGCATGCTTTATTTATGAATTATGGATATTTTTCAGTTATTCATCCAGATAATAAATTTGAAGTTAAAGTAGATAAAGTCAGTGTACACAAGGGAAATTTATTAGAAGATTTTATGTAAGTTTCTTATTTTTCTGCAAATTTTATTTGTAATTTGATAGAATTAATATATTATATTAAATTTTTTAAACATATTAATTTAAATTATGTAGGATATTATTTGTTGTGAAAAATATATATCCGTGTAAGACTACGTTTAAAGAGCCACTGTTTCTTTATAGAAATAACAATTTTGATTATATTACTTATCGCTCTTTTTCTTCAGGGTTGGAATGTTAGGAAAATATATCCCCTTTTAGTCTAAATTTTAGAAGAAGGGTTTTCATAATTCAGATTCTAAATTATTCCAAAATTTGATTTGCATTATTATAGCGGTATGTTTACGATGGTTATTTTTGTGTGTGTATGTTTGAAAGAACAATTTTCACCCTTAAAGAAAAAAGCATTTATCAGGTAGTAGTAATTTACAAAAAAAAAAAAAAAAAAAAGAAAAAAAGAAAACCTTTAGAAGAATATTTAAAAAATATATTTAATAATATATATTTTTTCTGTGTTTTTCACAAAATAATTTTAAAATAATAAAATTAAAAATATTACTGGCAACTGCTGATGCAAAATTTGCATGATTTTAATTATGTAACTCTGTCTACAGCAGTAACACTGCATTTGAATATTTAATGTAACACCTTAAAAATTTTATAGTACAATATAACATCTTTAATTTGGAATCATCTGTAAATCAGACATTTTGGAATGTTTTATTCTTCATTTTTATTTTAAATTAAAACAAGTTGGAAATGAGGAATTTCCAAGTTTTCTGATTTTGTTTTTATATAATAGAAAACAGTAAAATAAGAAGAACAGTATGTTTTTTTATTATTATTATTTTGATTTCTAACAGTTTTTATAGCGCACTATTTACCATGTTGCGAAAAACGATCCTTTTCCTTGTAACATCACAGTGCATGACAAGAACAGCAACGCAGCATTTGTTAACGTTTGACGGTTTTCTTTTCTTCTTGTAATAAAATTTGTGTTTATTACATTATCAAGAATAATAAAATCTTTTAAGTATATACAAATGTTACTAAAAATCTAAACAACTCACAAACTGCAAAAAGTTATCCTTAATTTTTTTAAGACATTTAAAAAAAAAAAAAAAAGTATAGTAAAACTAGGGGGCCTACCCCCTGCGAGCTATGCTCGCCAACCCCCGCTCAGACTTCGAGGCCTCTAAAAACATGACAGAGTGCTTTATTTTAAAAATATTGGTAAATCTGTAATTGGGTTGCCATGCTTTTAACATTTTAATGGGACATTTTTCGATTATCATGGCCTCATACACAGCTGTTGCGGCAACTGACGACTGTTTTTGGGATTGATAAGTAAAATCAATTACTACTTGAAAACCAGCTTGTCTAAAATGGTTAGGTTTAAATTGTGACTACCTCTCGGACTTTTATAACAACAATCTCTATTCTATTCTTCTTTTGCGTTTAAGGATGAGAAAAATTCCATCTGCTTGTGAATAACATTAAGAACCACGGTATTGAAAAGTACTATGTTATAGACATTTTCAGTAACAGGTTTTAATTTTCTCTCTATTTTAGTGCACCATCATGCATATTTTCATGTTATTTTAAATATGTAAATTATTTTTTTAATTAATATGTATATACGAATTTTCTAATAATTATTTATCATACAAAATTAATTAAATATTTTGTGCATGCATGCCTGCATTTATTCGGCATCAATTGATGAGATATTTAAACAAATTTGCTATCCGCGGTAATTTTACACCATGTTCTGTCACTTGAATATTGTCCATAAGAAAATCGGGTACTTTTCCATTATAGGATCCTTTGCTTTTAGGTTTGGCGTAATTCGAGCTTCAAAAAGGCATAGATTCGTTAATATACATAGATTTGTTGCCAAAAGTTATGAAAATAAACCCAATGAACTTTTGGTGCTTTTCTAATATAGGGGTCTTGACGCTTTTTTAAAAAGCTTGGCGGAAAAAACCAAGCAGGATATTTTATTCTTCCGTTCAGTTGGGCAATTATCATTTTATATATTAGTTTCAAATATCTGAATTAATGATTTTATAAATTCGTTTAGTTGAATTTTACAAAAAAATAACAAAATGATATCAATAAATAATAATTACTATTAATTCCTTTTCTTCCCTTTCTTTTGCGTTTACCTAAATGACGTCATTTGGACGAATTTATTCAAAACATTTTCAGTTTATAAATTAAATTAAATGCTGACAGACGATTGAATCCTGACGATAGAAATGTGATTTTTTTTTTCAAATTTTCCTGAAAAACATAATTTAATCACAATCTTGTCTTCATTATCGATTGAAATAAAAAATAAATTCAATTTCAATTTGAAAATGACGAATAAAAAGAAATCAATAATCCTTATCGGGATCCTTTTCAATTTTTTTCCCTTTTTTGTCACAAAAAAACTGAGTAATTAGTTGCCATCATTACAGAAATGTCATTAAAATTAGAAAAAAATTAATATCTCGAAAACTAATTCCAATTTCAAAATTCTATTACCAGTTTTGACATCCGCAGATTTTTATGAACAATTGGTATTAATTTCACCATCAAGCGTTTAACATTTTATTAAAAATAGCCTTCAAACATAATCAGTCGTTTCATAAAATCGTTTCATAAATTCGTTTCATAAAATCGTTTCACAAATTCGTTTCATAAGGATTTTATATATATAGGGTAGATAACAGTTAAAGTAAATTTGATTTTCCCCATTGGCATTTCAATTTTCAAAGAAAAAAATGACTCCAATATAAAATATGTATACCAGTTACAAGTTATACAATATTGTTAGTTAGAATAATTATTTTTTATTTGAAAAAAAATATATATATTATTTTTATAAATCAGCCAATTTACCACAGAAGCAAAAGCATTTCTGGCAATGTGGGACAGATTTGATCATTTGACGGTAATCTACGAACGTTACAATAATTTAGAAAATTCCTTAATTTGTTTATATAAATTATTAAATAAACTTTAGAATATAAAGTAAGATATCCACGATTGTTTTGTTTAGTTTAATTCATAAAATGACTTTTCAATGTAAATATATATTAATTGGAATTTAACTCAAAACAATTTGTTAATAAATTTTATCACCACACATGATGGTTTCTTTTAATTTATAACTTAGATGTATTGATTCTAGTTTTTTTTTTTTTTTTTTTTTTTTTTTTTTTAATAGAATATTACAAACCCCAATATTAAAAAGTACCTTTCAGATTTTTGTTTGTTTAACCAGGTGGAAATAATTTCAGAAGTATATAAATACTTTTTTATCACTTTTTATTTAAATATAATTTCTGTCTACACATATATAAAGCATTGATACAACAACTAATAAGCAAAAGCATAAAATTGGCAGGCATGACTATTGAAGCTATTTGGAATTGAAATGGGTTTTCCATTTTTTGGTAAATAAATTACTTATTGAGTTATAAGGGATTCGTGTCACGTGACATGTTTTTCCCTTATCTCGTGCTGCTGTCTCAAAAATTCGGTTCAAAACGGCGACTTTGACAGTATTTTCTGAAAGATCTTCTGCCTTCACCAAAAAGGGAAAACGTCTTTTGATTACATTGTTTCTGAATAAAAACACCTGCCTATTTCATGCATTTCAGAACAAAAGTGAATTAAGAAATGTGTCAAAGTAGCTCTCTTGGATTTGAGAACAGCCTTAAGTTAAAACTGTTGCTGCCTCCTGAAGTTTTACAATGTTTAGAAAAAAGTTTTATTTTACATGGTATAAGAAAATTGTTATGTAAATACGACAAATTAAAATATATATTATTTTAATTATGAGTAATTTTTACCATCCATTGCTTTTCGCACGTAATAATTTAATTATTTTAAAGATTTCTTTATTTTTTTAAAATCGAGTGTAAACAAATGTTTCGATTGAAAAGTATTTGTAAATATTATTGCATATTTAGGCTATTTTAAATCTGGTAACAATGGATTATAAAATGTTATTTCAATCTATGAATTAAATCTTTATTCAGATGATGAAATTTTCAATGAACAATTTGAAAAATACTTTAAAAATTTAACAAATTAAAAAAAAAATGTTTGCATATTGCAACACCACAATCTAATCAAGTATACCTACGAAAGATGATTAAGTTGCTGTGCATAATAGTTTTTGATCCTTTTAGAATTTTTAAAATGAGCTATTTTGACCAATGTTAACATTAAATAGTGCTTAAAATAATTCTTAGATTTAAAAACTGCTTACTTCAGCATATTTATTATACATTTCTGTATAAAACTGCAAATTTTCATCTTTTTATATGCAATAGTTTCTTTGTTATGAGCCAAGAATCTCAAAATGTCTCAATAAATTAAAGTACGTCAGCAGCATCAGCATTAGTTAAGTACTTTTTATTAGAATAGTGAGATACAGCGAAAATGAGAGTTTGATAAAAATATCGTAAAGACCAAAGTAGAAATAAATTTAGAGGTAAAATTGAAAGTGCTTGCAAAACCAGAGTCTAACCAAATGTCGCTTGCCAACAGAATGTAAACATGAGCCCGGAATTATCAGAAAAATATAAAGTTTATTGATTACCTCATATATACAAATTACTCATTGTGCGTCAAATGTGACAAATGAGGTGAGTTCGTACTGTTATTATTTCTGTGAAATGAATTATATCATCTCTTATTCTGATATGATTAATTTCTGTATTAAATTAAGTACATTTTAAGTTGGCAACGTTTTATCTTTTGTTGACATTTACTGAAAATTCCAATGGAAAACTTAAGCCTAGCTTTGAAATTTTCAGAACTTGAAATCCATATTTACTCTTTTTTCATTTAATATCTATTTCACCGGAAACATCTATCCATAAAGCTGTCGGTAGATTGTATGATTGTTATAATTAAACAATTTTAGTAGTATACAAATTCGGTTTTTAAATTCATTAATACGGAAATAAGAAGACTCAATCCTAAATATGGGCTCATTCCATGCCAAATCACCCAAAATAAAATATTCAATGTGCCCTTAGCACTCAGATTTTGTTCATATTTTTTCTGTGTATAACCTAAGGGATATGACCATAGTAATTTTTTCAATTTTCTATCTCAAAAATTGGCTTCAGGTTTGTGATTTTTCCCATGATTGTGTTGGCATCAAATTGCATAAAATGTCATAGCTCTCTTATTTTTAAAATAATATGCAGGATTTTGGTATCAAATTAAAGATAATGTTTGATACTTTCCAACGATGTTATAATATTTACAAAAAAAAAAAGTTTTTAAAAAAATGGTAGCCCTCAAAGTGAAGTTTTTGGTTTTTTAAAGTGTTGAAATAAATTTGCAATAACAGGCAAGTACCAACAGACACATATTTTAAATTTTACCAACAGCTAAATCTCAATATGTGTTTTCAGCTATAAAAAAATTAAGAGTGTTTTTTGTGGTTGTTAAATAATGTAAGTTTATTGTTCTCTACTGTCTAAGGATGGTTATGATTATTCAGCTACTACTAGACTTTTAAAAAAACATTGAATTTTAGAAACTAGGTGAAACAATTTATTATCTAGACAACATGTAAATGGATCAATAAACCTAAGCCAAGTTATTAATTGTTTAACTACTTTATAAAATTAAACTTTAAATTCATTGCACTGTACACTTACTTAAAATTACTTTGAATGTGAAACATGAAGTTTAGAATAAAATATCATGTAACAGATGATGTCTCAATGGATCAACATGCAAAAGAACATTTAAAATGTTAAATAATTGCATTTTAACTGTTAATACCTGTTGTATGGGTGCTAATTTATAAAACATTCTTAACTGATTCCACAATTAATTGTTGAATATTTTCTTCTAGAACATATGTTCTGCCTGATGTTGATGCAGGCACTGGTATTTCTTGTATATTTTCAAAAGGTACCCAACAGCTGTCACTTTGTGTTGGCCATATAAATGTTTTGGAAGGTCCACAAGGGTGCATGAATTGAGTTTTTGCATCTCTCGCATTCAAAGAATATTGTTGCACTTTCCCTACCCACCAGTTTTCTACATAAATAACTGCATAAAATTTTTCTGGCACTATATACATAAGATCTTCTTTATTTTCATTCCCAACAGAAGTTTTAAGACATTTTGGACGATGAAACTAGTTTTACTAAAGTAGTTGTCTTATTCATTGGCTGGAAATAATGATTTTCCCTTGTTACAGGCACAGTTTTAGCATTAGCATACCGTTCTTCTAGAAATTCATGGTGCATATTGATATCTCTTGAAGTATTATAGAATGTTTTGATTCCTTTTATATTTTCAGAAGGAAAAAAGTGCCATTCTTTAAATCACATGATCATAACTTGTTTCTTTTGTACGAAATATGTTATCTGCAACAATTTGCGAACGTCAGCGGCAAATCTCAGTTGCAGTGTCATATATTTCTCCATAGACGACGGGCACGGTCACAAATTAACTGTCATTTTCACAGTTTGGGTGTCAGAAACTTCGTGTATTGTTATTTAAATCCATAGAAATCTTCTCAACATAATGTATTTTTATACGACTACAATTGTTTTTACCAAAATAAAGTCGTCTGGCTATGTTAAGTCTTTATCTGACTAATTTCTTCTCCCTTTTGAATCCCACCCCCAGCAAGCAAAGAAATGTACAATCTTTATTTTAAAAAAAAAAGAAAGAAAGAAAGAAAAGAACGGATTTATCTAAACATAAATCATCTAAATTATCTCTAACCTCTCAAATTCACGCTTACCCCTAGTAGCATACAAAGGAGTTTAAAATATTTTAAAATCTTTATTTTTATACAAAAATAAAATCTTTCATTCCATTTGTTACTCTCTAATGATAATAAATAAAATTATTTCCTTGTTTCCAAAATTTACGCTTCCCTTTTTGCCCCTCCTCCAGCATACAGTCTCAAACACATTTAAAACTCTTTATTAATTTTTTAAAAAATGGCCACATTCGTTTCTACTTAATAATAATATATAAGTAACCATCTAAATTGTCCCCTAACCTCTCATAATTTACTCTTCTCCCCCCCCCCCCCCCCCAACCCCAGCATACAAATAAATCTAAAATCTTTAAGTTATTTTTATTTTTATATAAAAAAAAAATCTGCCCTAAATAGTGCTCTGTAATGACGATAAATAATCAGTATTATAAATTACCCCCCTTCCCTTAAAATCTCCCCCCACCTCTCCATATACAAAATTTAAAATTCTTTTTTTTTTTTTTTTTTTTTCTTTAAGTTCCGTATTCTTTGCTGTCTGGTAACATTAAATAAATAATCGATCATCTAAAATATTCCCTTTCGAACAAAATTTCTGCTCGCTTCCTTAAATATATATATATTCGAAAAAGCACAGAAAACGAACAAGTACACCATCATTTTATTATTAAAAGTGCGCTAGGAAGGAATAATTTCTGCCTTCAAACAAACTAGCAGCTGAAACAAACATAGAGTGGCAGCATGCCCGTGTGATCTATTATTTGCTGGATTTGCAGATAAAACCACAAAGTACTCACTCATCAAAAAAATTAATTTTCTTGCTGGAAACCCTTTATCTTCTTGCTCATAATTAGATCTTGTGTTTTAATGTGGGGATGCTTCTTTTGAGATTAATGTAATAGAATGACAAACAAAAATAGTATGGAAAAGCCCTGGTCGGCATATAATGAATATTTTGACGTTATAGAACAACAAGAAAGTGGTAATTATTCTGTAACATGTAAACTTTGTTTAATTAGTAAGAAGTTATCAGTATCAAAATCATCTGCTTACAGCTTGAAGTTGATCATAGAGGTGAGTTAGCATTTTCTTTATTAATAATAATTACTGGATTGCATCTCGCACCGAATATCTAAATCGTTATTCACTAAAATTCATAGATCATTAAAAAGAGTATTTTCGAATTAAGATCCCTGATTCAGGAAATATTCTTATCGAACTGTTTATTATCATTATCGCAAAAAATTATTTTATTAATACGCCTTTTGATCGTTGTGAAATATTTGTCCAATGTATGCATACAAATTAATTTACTGCATAGTTCCTTTTGAAGATTCCAATAGATAAAACAAAGGTCGTTGCAAATAAAAATGTATTATTTTAAAAAATGCCTAAGAATATTTAATTTTATTGTTATGGCTATTTATTTTTATTTTAACTGCACAGGTTTTTTATCGCTAAAATAAATGATTTATAATGTTTTATATTTGATTTGATATTGGTTAGCTTAGTGTTTTAATGAAATATCTCTATCTTTGTCTCTAGAATGAATCTAAAGCCCAGAATGTTGAAATTCGGGTTTTTAAAGGAAAACAAAAAGAGATAGAAAGGAAAAGAAAAGTTAGGATTTAACTTATGGAAGTCTCTATGATCTTGTTCAATTTTTAAATTGCTTTCAGGAATTACACTTAAATTGTAAAGAAATAGGACTATTTAGCTCTATTTTTAAAAAATAATGTATATTCAAATTTACCAAGGACTATCCGCTCTTAAGGTTGTTCTCAAATCCAAACTGGCTACTTTATGACATATTCTTTAATTCATTTTTGTTCGGAAACACATGAAAATGCAGCTGTTCTTACTCAGAAACTTTGTAACAGAAAGACGTTTTCCACTATTCTTTATTTTATTTTTTGGTAAAGACAGGAGATTTTTCAAAAAATACTGTCAAAGTCGGCGTTTTTAATCGAATTTCCGACGACGCAGCAGGGGAAAGGGGAAAAACGTGACACGAATCGCTTATAACCCGATAAGTAATTTATTTATCAAAAAATGAAAAAAACATTTCGATTCGAAATCGCTTCAATAGTCAGACCTGCCAATTTTATGCCTTTGTGTTTAAAAATGAGTCAGATAATGCATTAGAAAGTTTCGCATTGTTGAGCTAAGAATTTGAGAACCACCTTAAGCGCTACTGTGCTATATCACTCTCATAAATTTATAAGATTATTACAATTTTTGCTTTCAAATTTCCTATTTTTAACACATTCACTTCTATGAATTCGCTTTGTCTGTCTGTGCTCTAATTCTCGTAAATATACTCGGATTGCCATGAAAGTTTTATATGTTATTGAAGTTTACCATATAATGTTCAGTATTGAGAATGAAATGTGTAGCATTTATATCTCGCTTACAGGGACATTCAAAAGAATTCTGTTACATTATGGTCTATGAGGAAAAATCGTTTGCGGTGCATTTAATTAGGGATGATAACTAAAGTAGCGAAGTAGTGACTACTTTTGAAAAGTAGTTTGTAGTCGCTACTTTTTAAAACAAGTAGTTGTAGTTAACTACATTTTTCATAAAGTAGTTGTAGTTCGCTACAAACAAAAAGTAGTTTTTCCGACCCCTGGTCACTTGAGATATTTTATTTAAAATGTGCTGTATGGCTGTCTTTTGAAATGCAAAAAATGTAGTAGCATCATGTTTTAGACAGTCAGATATGAAACACATTGATAATGATTTGAGTTCTTCATTCTTGAAATAAGCAACAAAAGGATGAACGGTTGCTTTAATATTTTGCCAATGAAAGCCTTCTACAGCATCTTGTACAATACAGATATAATTTTCACTAAAATCAACTAAAACTAAGCATTGATTCTCTGTTAAATTTTGTTTTATGTTTTTTTAATGTGTGCTCTGTGCTTTAGCTATAAAGTGATGATGTGATAAATCACATAGTTTATCAATAAATATTTCAACAAATTCATCAACAGTTTTTACTATTGTTTCAAGTGTGGAATTATCAGTGAAGAGCCACTGCTTAAAAGTAATAGTATCCCTGGTTTCAAAGATTTCTGACTGCATTAAGAACTCATGAAGGTGAGATATATCTGGACAATTCGAGCATCTGTGAAGCATACATTCTTCTGATTCAATATTACATACTAGTTTTAATAATAAATTCTGATAGGACATGTTCAGATAAATACTTTGCATTATTAGTTTTACATTTTGATGGTAGGCGCAGACACAAACTGAATGAATACCATGACTATTAACAGTCACACATTCTCTGGGACGAAGTTCAGAAAATTTGCTAAAGACTACTTTATGATCTGGGTATTTTTCTTTGTATGCTAAATATGCCTCTCATAAATTATACAGTATTAGCCTTTGTCTTGTTCTCCTTTGCCATGTTCTCTGGGTACTGATATAGAATCTTTTGTATTAGATGAAATGCGACTTATTTCATCATCCAAATAAAATAGTCTCACACTTCTTATTATATCTTCAGGGAGAGTACACCCCCCCCCCCTTTAAAAAAAAAAAGATTTACACAAAACTCCTTCCTCTTGCAATACTTTGAGCTTCTTTTTTTACTAAATATTCAGTAGTCTAAAAAAAAAATTTCTGTATTGTATGCTCCATGATTCTGGAGTTAAAGTTAAAATTTGTATTTTTTCATAAACATTACTTAAAATAAATATTTAAGTTTTTCCATGAGACTGCTACAATCATTACACTGTTTTCCAAAATAGAGGAACTACCTACAATGCCTAAAGCTTTTGTGGCTATCTCAGTAAAATTCTCTGCTACACGTTGAGCTTTATTTTTCAAATATGCATTTCTCTCATCTACTTTTCTTTTTGTAACTTTTAGTGGGGAACAATCAATTAATTTGCAACTGTTATTGAGTTTTTCAATGTAAGACTCATTTGGTTCATAGTCACTGCCTGATGAAATGTTAGTATTCTCACAGGTTTCAGTATTATTTGCTATCACTGATTTTCTACAAGATATGCACAACTTTCTGCCAGGTACCAACTCAATATCTTGATACTTTTTTGAAAATGATAAAGAAATTAATTTTAGACCTTTTCTGACATTATGTTTATGCCTTCTGAAAGTATCATAATGTATTCTTTACCTATTCTCAAAAGTTGACACAAACATTTTTAAATGGTCATGAATTGCAAGTTGTAACTAAATGTGGAAAACCTGACATTTTTTACTTTCTCATGTTATCCAAAGTGGCGGGAAATAACTGAAAACTTGAATCCTGTCCAAGCGACAGACCAGACTTAGTCGCAAGGATATTTCACATCAAACTGAATGTATTAATGAAAGACATCATTGATGGTAAATATTTTGGCAAAACGCTTGGTTATGTGCACACTACAGATTTTCAAAAAAGAGGATATCATTAGAGACGTAAAATTTCCGGAAATTTTGAAGTGGCGGAAAAAAAAGTTTTTTTCTTGAAAAATTGAATTCTTACAGATGTTTCTCAAAAATAAGTTACATTTTCTTGAAAGATATAAAATAATAAACATTTTTTAAATTTCTGCATATTAAAGAAAAAAAAAAATTTCACTTTACATGAAAATATTACATAAAAGAAAAAAAAGGCAGCTTTTAAAAGTTAGCCTTTCAGCCTCAGAATTTTCACAGTAGCTTTTCTTTCTTAATTTAACACCATTGTTTGTAATAGATCATGTCTCTGTTGAAATGATTTTTCAGTTGCATTTGTTCAATTACTAGTAGAGATAATTAAAAAAAAAATCTTATGAGTTTCAACCAGTATTACTGCAGTTTGTAAGCAAATTTAAGTCCTCTCTACATAGTAGCTTTGTATATAAATGACGATATTTTAAAGAAACAAATTATTGTAGTTGTGACATAATAAATATTATAATTTTTATATATCTTATTGCTTAAAAATGGATAATCATTTACAATATTACAATTTTATTTTCGTGCAGTTATAATTTTCATTTATTGTGTATTTAGTTTTGGTATAGCTTTCCAGTCTAAACCTAAACCAACCCTATGTTTTGGTTTTAGTTTAAGTTTTAAATTCTTAACAAAAATAAAACATTACAAATCCAAATAACATGACCCTACTATTTCTCTGTCTAGTAAAAATGTCTTTTAGCTCAGTTTAATATTTTCAATCTTTATTTGATTCATAATTTGTTTTTCATGAAATTCTAGCATTTAGACCAAAATACTGCATTTTCTACAGAACTGTACTTTGATTCAACTTCACATTTCAGTGCACCATTTCATGTTGCATTCACCGAGATATTTTCTGTGACCTATACACAGGAACCTTACTCTTCTACCGCCAATTGCTCTTCTGAACATTTCCTTGATTTACCAGTCATGTTTTGCTTGACTTAGACATCCCTTTGTTAATGTACTTCTAATTTTACTTCAAATTTCTTCATAACTATAGCTTTCTAGTCTAGACTTTAAAATATTGTTACACATTGATTTCCGGATAACTAAACAACTCTTTGTGATGTTTTGTTAATTTTATTATGCTTTACTAGCTCAAAAATTGAAAGGTAGCAAAGAACTTTAGCAACTTGATAGCAATCATAAAAAATAGTGATAAAATTCTTCCTATAAGTACCAAAATATGGCATATACATTTTTTTGAAAGAATACCCTAGCTTTGATTTGACACATTAAACAAATAAAATAGGATCTGTCTCTCACTCCAAACATTCATATGCATTGGCTACATTCAAGAAAAAGAAAAAACATCATCAACCTAACCAGTTTTATTGCCTTTTTCTAATTATATGGCTATAACCTTTGACAAATTAATTAGAATTGAACAAACTGTATTGCATGATATTTTCGATTAAATTATCTTTCCAGTGGTATATAGCTTTTATTACTAACTAAGAAATAACTAAGTTACTAAGAAATATTGAGTGTTATGAGCCATCAAACTTCAAAAAACGTTTTTCCCAAAAGGTTTCCACAATTTTAGCCACTACTGTATATACAGCTAGATAAGAGATTCATTGGCGATTTCAGCTGTTATGTGACATGTTTTGTTCTAAAATCATCACATTTCTGGAGGATTCAGAGTGTAGATAGAAAAATATTCCAAATTTTTTGAAGAGTCCTATGTTTTGAGGTGAAAAAATTGTAAAAGATCCTTTAAAGGACTCAAGTTCTTCCTAAACGGCTTACAAATCGTATTTTCTATGTTAACATTTTCATGGGAGACACTGAACATGAAAAAACATAAAGAAAAAATATCAGAATGCAGCCGTAATAACATTTTGAATGTATTATTTTATAAATTAAATTTCAATTTTTCCAATTCAGAAAAATTGAAAAATACCCCTTCGGGGAAAAAAACCAGTTTTTTTTTCCCAAAGTTTCCGGTTTTTTTTTTGTTTTTTTTTCTGAGCATTCCCATCTTTAATTACCATATGCCCATATTCTTATAATTTTAGATGAGCCCCACAAATTTGTGAACCATCTCAAGTGGACCGATTGATTAAAGCAGAGATACCAGATCCAATTCCTTTTTTAAATAACTAAATCATATGTCAGATAAATTAATTTTTTAATAAAGAATTTAGAAAAGTAGAGGGTTTTAAGAAAAATAAAATTATTAAAAATAATGGTTATGGTAAAAAAAAAAAAAAAAAAATAATAATAATAATAAATAAACGATTATGGAACATTAACAAGTTTGCACATAAAACAATATAAATAGTTCAGTATTTGTTTCTGGTTAATATACCATAACAAAATTAAGACTTCATAATAAAACACACATTACAACTATATCTATATCTGTTTCCTTTTACTAATTAAGGAAGATCTGTAATTTTTAATCTGTTCTGTCATCTTATTTACATAAGATTAAAACTTCTTTGTTAAAACTCCAGAGGATCTGAACTTAATGTTTCAGATAAGTTTTCCTTATTGTCGATGAATAATATGAGTATATAAATATCAATTATTTCAAATTTAAAGTGAAAACCACAATTTCTACCCACTGTCGTAGGATGGGCATTTACATTAGTAAGATTTAATTTTTTACACAAGTTGACTAAAAGTTAAAAGAAAATTAAGTAAATTTTAAAATTTCAAGTTAACAAAAATTTAAAATAGTGTTTTTTAAAAATTTTGAAAGAAATATATGTTTTTTGTAATATTATAAGCTTTAAATCCTGAAACTTTTAGAGTTTAATCTCAATCGGATCAGCAGTTATGGTAAAAAAACTGATGTTAAACCTCAGTTGTGGCTGGTATTTGAAGTTAGTACCTCGCCAACTTTATGATTGGGCTGAAAACAATATTGTCTTATTAATTTTTAACATTATTTTTTTTCATAACTGCTGATCCCGTTGAGATCCCACTCTAAAAATTTCAGGATTTAAAGCTTATAATATTACAAAAAGCATATATTTTTCTTCAAAAAATTAAAACACTATTTTAAATTTTTAGATTTAATTAATATTATTTTTTTAACCAAGCATAGTCAACTTGTACATGAAATTAAACATAATGAAATTCTCTTTAAAATGAGGTGTCAAACAACTCTCTACACCTGATGGAACTTGAGAAATTCAAAATGGAAAACATTTATACAAGCCAAAAAGTTATGATTTTTCAAAATTAAAAAAATTAATTGTATGAAAACTTAATAAGATAAAAAAAATTATAAAAGTATATTCTTATTTATGTCATCAGGCAGAATTATACCTGGAGGTTCCATAAAAATGTGAAATCGTCTGTTTGAATATTAAAAATTTTTGGTTGATTAATTCAATCAGTGATTTCCATAAATTTATTGCAACTAGATTTTGGTTGAGTAATATAAATTCAGAATTAATACTAATTTTATATCATTTCATTATTTTTCTTTCTCCAAATTTGACTGATATCGCTAAAACAACACAAAATTATATATTTATTTTCTCTTTTTAAATTCCTGTTTGATATTTCTAAGTACCATATACTTAATTTTTCAGAACATTAGCTTTATGTAGGTATTATCATTGTAAATACAGGGTGATTATAAAAAAAAAAAACTATCCTGATATATGAACTCCTAATTATCATACTGCCCACAGAAACCTCTCCCCAGGGGGATACCTTCTTCTGGTATTCACAGGCTTCGTAACCCCAGGCACCTGAGCGAACTTTTTTAGAAAATTTTTTCATTTGCAAACTTTTACATGCTATATTTTCCATCAATCATTTTTGTAATGTGTGTTATTTATAAATCAGGAAAGCCAGTAGCTTAGTGGCCAGTGTGTCGTACCACCATACCATGCTACAGGTTCCCAGTTCGATTCCAGTCTGCAGACTGGGTAGGATTCACTAAACCTTTCATGCCTTTGGTTAATAAAATGAGTACTGTGGAATCACTCTAGAAAGACGGACCTTGGCATGCTGCCAAAAAAATAGACCCGTCCGAAGGGAGGGAAGCATTATATTAGGAGGAGACAAAATTCAAGTTTCCCTTATCTTGCCTGACCGCTTGTCATTTCTTCACTGGCTGTTCTTGTACTATTAGCGTTTTTTCTCTCTCTCCTTATTTTGTCTGCTATTCATTTTGTATTTGTTTCTACTTCTATAAAATGGATTTAAAAGAATCTAAAAGCTCTCAAGGCAAACATTTTCACAGTGCAGTGAAAAATATGTTAAACAATGTTGTAAAATATTGTGATAATGAAGCAGATAAAGACTGCCTAACTATTCCATTAGCACATGCAACAAAAAGAGCTAGTGCAGTTGCCGGTATTTCGGATAGCGCTATAAGAATTCGGAAAGAAGCTAATAACAATGCAAATAATTTCGCTTCTCCTAAAAGGAAAAAGGCGAAAACAACCATAGAGAATGTCAACTTGGATAATTTTAACTTGGATGTAATTCGAAGACCTATCCAGGACTTCTACACTAAAGATGAAAGAGTGCCTACTGTTCCGAAATTGCTAGCCAAGTTGAAAGAAAACATACAATTTTCAAAAGGAAAAGAGACATTGCGCAAAATTCTTCTTGAAATGGGATTCCGCTGGAAAAAATGTCAAAATAAGAGAAAACTACTCTTGGAACGAAGTGATATTGTTTTATCTCGCACGAAATATTTACGGACTATTCACCAGTTCCGAAAAGATAGAAGACCGATAGTTTTTGTTGATGAAACATAGATTGACAGCAATTTAACTGTTGGGAAATGCTGGCAATCGGAAGAGGTGTTCGGTGTTATGAAGACGGGGGCGGCATCGAGACGCATTATTGCTTTAAGTACAGGGGGGGGGGGGGGAATGGGATTTATTCCAAATTCATCGTTAATTTATAAAGTCAACACGATGACCGGTGATTATCACGGGCAGATGAACTCACAAATTTTTGAAAAATGGGCAAATGAAAAATTCATTCCAAACTTACCGAAAAATTCTGTTGTTGTGATAGACAATGCGCCATATCACTCTATTCAATTGAAGAAGCCTCCGAATTCTTCAAAAAACAAAAGGGAAATTATGGATTGGTTGGCACTGAACAAAGTGCCATATTCTTCAAACATGCGAAAAGTTGAATTGATGGACCTTGTTAAGACGAATTCGCCCTCTACTAAAATCTACAAATTCGACACCATGTTAGCCGAACATGGGCATTATGCGTTAAGATTGCCTCCATACCATTGCGACATAAATGCAATAGAGTATGTATGGGCGGATATGAAGGAATTCATTCGAAAAAGAAATATAACGGCGGTTTAAATATGGATCAACTTTTTAAATTGACCAAACTTGCAGTAGAAAATGTTAATGCTGAGAAATGGAAAAACTACTGCACGAACATAGAACACCTGGAAAATGAGTATTGGAAGAAAGACGGCATAATAGAAGAAATGTGTGAGCCATTAATTATTTCGTTCGACGATGATGACGACGATGATTTTTGTTCTGGATGATTCTGATGATGACACCGAAAGTGAATGAATACCCCCCCCCCCCCCCCTTCCCCTGCACATTTTTTTTTTTTTTTTTAAGAGAAGGTCCGTGATGATATTATGAAATACGAGCATTTTTATTTATTTTTTTCTGAGACCTTCACTTTAAAATAATTTTAATTTTACCAGCTTTAGCATATATTTGTTAAGTTCTTTCATTTCATTTTGACAATAATTTCAATTTTATTCCTATTTGCCTGAAAATTTTCAAGAATTAACATTCAAATACTTAAAAATCGAACAGCGTCTTTAATTTTCCTATAAATTCGGTACATTGTGAGTTACAATTACAATTTTTTTCGTGAACTTATCCGAAAAATAGGTTCAAAGTGCGACCTTCAACGACATTTTCAGTAAAATTAGGTACTTTTATAATAAAACGAAAAACGCTGTTCAATTTCCTGATATCTGAATAAGAACGTCTGAAACTTTCGCGCATTTATCAATTAAAAAGATTTAGTAAAGGCATCAGGAAACTTAATTTGAATTCGAGCACATTTTTTTAAATATTTGAGTGTAAAAAATATTTTTCATCCTTTAGTATGACTCTGTACACTTTGAACTATTTTCTTTTCTTATTAATTGAGTATTTTGTTATACATTTTCGCCATATTATTAAATGGTTTCATATAGGAAAATGAACATGAGCAATCAAGAAAAAAAATGGAATTCTTGCGGTAAAATTTAAAAAATATGTATTAATAACTTTACTAATAAAAGAACATTTTAAAACCACACTTCTCCTACAATTACATAAGTGTACCCTATAACTGTAAGGAACCGATATTTAAAATCGTAATTTATTTAAGAAAACAATAAATTGCAATGACATGTGTAAAAAGACAGTAAAAAATAGTATTTATTTACTTAACATGTTTATATCCGATAATTAAATAATCTAAATTATCATAACATGTTTCTTTAGATTGAAGATATCCCCTTCATCGAAGAGAAAACTACAATTTTTATTTGCTTTATTACATAAGAACAAAAATCCTTTTATAATCTTGGAACAAGTAAACATGAAACTATCGGGAATCAACTCATCCCCCCACGAAAGCAAAACTAGGGGCGACTCCCTTTCATTACCTCGATCCCTATTACGAAGAATAGACTGGCCATATTTGGACCCGTTACTCACGTGACCAGTCTTTAAAGCTTGGCTGAGCAGTACCAAGCTTGCTTTGAAATTAAACGCTGAGGGTCCCGCATTAGGGGCACTGTAGGCTAGGATCCTTAATTGTTTGTAGCACCGCAGGTTTAGTTTGGTTATTTATAAATCAGAAATCTTGGTTTAAAAAAAAAAAAAAATCTACTGTTATTGTTTCCCTTAATGTACAACAGATGGCAACACTATGCAATATATCCATTATTATTATTTTTTTTTAAATATGTATTTTCGGACAGTTTGAATTGAAATTTCTTAGTGTTATTTAATCGTTTTAAATTATAAAGTTTCTTGCATTTATGTTTTGCAATATTAATGACTGATATTAATATTATTATTTATCTAAATGCAATAGAGTGTTAAAATTTCTGTATTCGAAATTAAAGACGTTGTACTGTACTAACTTCTATCCATTTATAAAATGTCTTAAATTATTACGAAAAAGAAAGAACATTAAAAACTACAAGTAAACAAATCAGCACCTGCCAAACATTTTTTCTCTCTCTCCAGATTACATAATCTTTTCACTGCAGTTGCCCATGCTGACAGTGAAGAAACAAAATTGCCATCCAAGATGGCAGTGCCTTTTGTTTACAATAAACACTGGATTAATATGTAAGTAAATGCACATCCTATTTGGTTGCAAAACAACATCACAAGCCCAGCTTCATCATAACTATGTTACAACTTGCTACAAAATTAATTAAAAATACAGAAATAAATTATCACTAGTAGATGGTAGCAAATTCTTAGTGATAATCAGGAGTTTAAAGATTGGGCGGATACCTCACAGCATTTTCTATTGTGTTGGGATTTTCTTACTTTGTGCATGCTTACCACAGTCCCTCGTGTTATTTCAAACTCCGTTTCTTTTTCATTTATTCCCACTACCACCACCTGAGTTTAGAATTAAGCTAATACTTATTAACTTTTCTGTTTATTCACTATATAACTTCATAATAATAAATTTGAACAAAATTGTATTAAGGGAACGTGTGGATACTAGTAACCATCTTATGCTTTTTCACCAATTTTTTCTATTCTTTATATTTGATAGCCTCTATTTGATTTAAGCACCTGTTGTTTATCTGTTGTCATAACAATAAATTTTAATTTTGAGAACCTGTTTTAGTACTGAATACTTAATGATTTTGAATCTGACTTATGCTGCAGATACTGTTTATGAATGTGACTTGCTTGAAATTTTCATAATTCTTGAGCTGTTGATTACTTGAAACATTCTAATGCATTCAAAAAATATTTTATTTCATAATTAAAAAAAAATATTTCATAGTTTTTGAGAAGCTATCTAAGGAAATTTTTTGAAGAGGATTTAGCTATCGAGGTTTTATTCTGGAAATCCGTATACATACAGATGTAAAATTTCCGGAAATTTTGAAGAGGCGGAAAAAAAACAGTTTTTTTTTTTCTGGAAAAATTGGAGATTTTGAAAAATTGATTTTTTACAAATGTTTCTTAAAAATAAGTTGCATTTTCTTTAAAAATATAAAATAATACACATTTTTTAAATTTCTGCATACCAAAGAAAATATTTTTTGCACTTTACATGAATATATTAACAAAAAAAAAAGTCAGCCTTTCAGTTTGAATTTTCACAGTAGCTTTTCTTGCTTAATTTAACACCATTATTTGTAATATATCATGTTTCTGTTGAAATGATTTTTCAGTGGCATTTGTTCAATTACCAGTAGAGATAATTAAAAAAATAAATCTTATGAGTTTCAACCAATATCACTGCAGTTTGAAAGCAAATTTAAATCCCCTCTACATAGTATTGGTTTGTACATAAATGACACCATTTTTCTTTTTCTTGAATTTAACCAATGCATATGAATGTTTGGAGTGTCCTGACAGATTCCGTTTTATTTGGTAATATATCAATCAAAGCTAAGATAGGATTTTTAAAAAAAAGTATTCCATATATTTTGGTACTTATAGGAAAACTTTTATCACTATTTTTTATTATTGCTATCAAGTTGCTAAAGTTTTTTCCCAACTTACAATTTTTGAGCTAGTAAAGCATAATTGATTAAAATTGATTGCAAAGAGTTGATTAGTTATCCAGAAATCAATGTGTAACAACATTTTTAAGTGTAGAAAGCTGTGGTTATGAACAAATGTGAAGTAAAATTAGATGTAAATAAACAAAGGAATGTTTAAATCAAGCAAAACAAGACTGGTAAAGGCAGGAAAAGGTGCAGGAGAGCAATTGGAGGTAAAAGAGTAAGGTCCTGTGTGTTATAGGGTCACAGAAAACAATCATCTCGGTATCTGCAACATGAAATGATGCACTGTAATGGGAAGCTGAAACAAAGTACAGTTCTGTGCACAGTGCAGTATTTTGGTCTAAATTCTAGAATTCCATATTAAAAAAAAAACCTTTTAACACTCTAAATAACAAGACCCTTCTGCCTACTATTTCTCTGTCTAGTAAACATGCCTTTTAGCTCAGTTTAATATTTTCAACCTTTATTTGATTTATATATTTTTTTTTTTCATGAAATTCTAGTATTTGGACCAAAATACTGTATTCTCTACAGAACTGTACTTTGATTCAACTCCACATTTCAGTGTGCCATTTCATGTTGCATTCACCGAGATGATGTTTTCTGTGACCTATACACAGGGACCTTACTCTTCTACTGCTAATTGCTCTCCTTCACCCTTTTTCTGCCTTTATCAGTCTTGTTTTGCATGACTAAGTCATCCCTTTGTTAATTTACTTCCAATTTCATCATAACCATAGCTTTGTACACTTAAAATTATTGTTATACATTGATTTCTGGTTTAACTAGTCAACTATTTATGATATTTGCTTAATTTTATTATGCTTTACTAGCTCAAAAATTGAAAGATGGCAAAGAACTTTAGCAACTTGAGAGCAATCATAAAAAATAGTGATAAAAGTCTGCCTATAAGTACCAAAATGACATTTTTATTTAAAAAAATCCTACCGTAGTTTTGATTGACACATTACCAAATAAAATGTAATCTGTCTGATACGCCAAACATTCATATGCATTGGCTACATTCAAGAAAAATTTAAGTAATTATCGTCAACCTAACCAGGTTTTAGTGCTTTTTTCTGATTATCTGGCTATAACGTTTCATAAAATAATTATAGTTGATCAAACTGTATTGCATGATATTTTTGATTAAATTATCTTTCCCGGTGGCATATAGTTTTTATGGTATAACTAAGAAATATTGGGTGTTATGATTCATCAAACTTCCAAAAAAACATTTCTTTTCAAAAGGTTTCCACAATTTTGACCACTACTGTTTATGCAGCTAGATAAGAGATTCATTGGCAGTTTCAGCTGTTATGTGACGTATTTTTTATTCTAAAATTATCATATTTCTGGAGGATTCAGAATGGAGATTGAAAAAAATTCCGAACTTTTTGAAGGGTCCTATGTTCTAAGGTGAAAAAATTGTAAAGGATCCTTTAAAGGACTAATTTCTTCCTAAACTGCTTACAGATCATATTTTCTATGTTTATATTTTCATGGGAGACACTGAACATGAAAAGATATAAAGAAAAAAATATCAGAATGCAGCCATAATAATATTTTGAACATATTATTTTTATAAATTAAATTTCAATTTTTCCAATTTGGAAAAATTGAAAAATACCCCTTTGGGAAAAAAAGCTGTTTTTTTCCCGAGCATTCCCATCTCTACGTATACATTGATAACATTTTTATTGTGGTTTAGTTGATGAGTTACCATAATTTGTAAAAGATGTAAGCATTTAAATTTTCTTTCTACAAGTGAGAATGTATATTTAGCATGATGTTTCATTTCTGATGTGTAATAAAGTATTTCATGCTTACAAAAATAAATTTCTTCTGAATAAATGTTAAAATACAATATTCCAGGCCGCCTGTTAATCCTGAACCTGAAATTGATGATCCAACAGATATTAAGCCATCTGATTGGGATGAGCGAGAAAAGTAATTAAAAAATTTTTCTTGGTTTATCACTGTTTATTATTATTTTTGTGGATGTGTGTGTATGATCTTTAAGATATTATAGTGTGTTATTGCGTGCTATGATTGTAGTCTTTATGTTAAAGAGATAAGTACTTGCATATTAAAACTTTAAAAGCAATTTATTGTTCATAAGCTTATCAAAACAAGTTTTTAGTATTGCCAATACTATTTCTAGTAAATGGTTTATTTTTAATTAACACAACAGTATTTCAAAAAAAAAAATTTAAGCTGTGCGATATAATGAAGAGTCCATTCTAACTAATTAAAAAATACTTTCCAGTTAAACAAGCACCACGTTGATACAAGCAGACTACTTTCTGTTAAACAAAAACACCACATTTTATAATTAACTAGTTGTCCCTAGTTTTTTAATAAAAATGTAAAAAGTCTTGCATAAACATATCAAAACAAGAATGAATGCCCAACCATGCTTTTATATTTTTGTAACTTTTCATCTTTATCGCAAGGTTTTAAAAAAACCTAGGGTGTTTTTTTTTTTGGTTTTTTTAAATAACTCAGCTCATTTTTTTTGTTGTTGTTTTTTTGTTATATAACACAATTTTTTCTTTACAATTTAAAAATTGTTCGAATAACAAAAATACGTTTTTTAGAGTGAAAAGACAATCCTCATTATAAAATAAAGAATTTAAATTTGAATTTACTGAATTCATATTAATTAAAATAATAGTGAGTGCACTGGAATTCCATATTGTATTCATATTCTTGTAAGGAAGTAGGTATCAATAAACCTGATTTAACCAGTTCCAGTAGCATTAAACCTGTTTTATCCAGTTAGTAAGGAAGAGAGAACAAGACTGTTCATTGGCTGTGACTACCTTAAGTAAGATATTGATCATTGGATGAAGGTTGACTAATATATTTAGTTTTTAAAAGCTGCACATGTTTTCTGTGTTATAATTGTAAGCCATTTTGCTGTTTAGGTGGGGAATTAGTACAGTGGGTGGTCGGTTAACAAAATGTTCAGTTAACAAACAGGTCGGTTAAAGAACACTTTCGCGAACGATTTTTATGTTCTTTTAACGAACACCTCACAGAACAAGAAGAATCAGTGCTGTGTTTCAGATTTGCAGAACTTTGTTTAATTGCATCTGTTATTGACTTAGAGAACATTTCAACAGTGGTATACTTATGACCTAATTTAATTAATTCATGGGCTACTGGAGGTTCAGACCCTACATTTTAAGGCCACCAAATTAGAATGAACAGATTAAAAACATTAACTTTTATATTTTGTGTCTTTCTTTAAAGAAATATTTTTAATTGGAAATAAATTATTTTAATAGAAATTTAGTTTTTAAATTATTAACAGGCTCTAGGCTCCACTTGAGTTTTATCAGGCTGTGCTGTAAATACGATCTTTTAGAGAACTAATGGAGTTTTTGATAGGTCAAAGTGATAAATTGATATGATTTAATGCTGTAGTCAATGAATGTGATCCCAAAAGTTTTTACTTTATTTTTTTAAGTATGGCACAACATGGACAAAACCATCAAAATATGATCTGTCCATATTAAATACAGACATGTAACGCAGAAAGCCCCTTCCCGAAAATTAGACTCTTCCCGGCGAAATGCGAAAAGCATCACGTGATCTTTTAGTGACGTTTGATCAGTGCAGTTGTCATGTGAGTTTTGCCGTAAGATGTATGTTATTCGAAGAGCGGTGTTGTAAACAGAATATTGTTATGTCATGGGTTGTTTTGTTCTCCGGAAATGTGAAAGTAAAATCTTATATATACGTGTCATGTAAAGTTTTGTGATGTGTGTGTTTTGCGTCAAGAAATAAAATCTATGAAAATGCCAGCAATCTTTTACTTCTGGTGTTATTAAAGAAATATTCTTTCAGCCCCGAGATACGAAAAGTATAATTATTCTACAGTGAGTGCTATAAAAATTGGCTACCCAACTCGGGCTAGAAATCCACAGGTTTATATAGTGATATTATGATAATGTGATTATGGTATTATGATTTTTTTTCCACGAATCCGCAGTGAAAAAGTGCTATGTTTCTACGACTACAAATCCGCAGTGATTTAGTTTTAAAATAAAGAAGGAAGCTTTCAGAGCTTGTTCTGATTTCATAAGCTACAATCAAGAAATGGCGCGAAGGATCGTCACCATTGCATCGTATGATATGTGTTATTCGTTTCATAGTTCTAAAAAGAGTTTTGTGTACGCCCAAGAAAATTGTGCATTATATGTGTTCTTAATCTTCGTTTACAGAGTTCTACAAATTATTCAATAGATGAGTAACTCATGTGTGACTTGGTAAAAAACGGATCCATAATTTTTTTTAATAGATACAAAGAATGCATTCTTATTCTGATCATCATTTGAATTATTCTTAAGTTTGGTTAATCTTAATATTATTCTGGTTCATTATTAACTTTAGTTTGATTATTTAAAACATTATTTTAATTATTCATAACATTATTTTGGTGCATTATTTTGTTATGTTTTATTTTGTTCTTACATTATTTCCCCTTCCCCCCTCCTCTACTTTTGATTTCATTCTTGAATGCTTATCGTGAAAGTGTTGAAATAAATTTTTATTGATTCAGAAAAAAAAAAAAAAAGGTAAAACTGATATCAGTTTCAAGTAAAATTATTATATTATCGTTTTCAGGTCAAATTAATATAAAGTATTCGTAATTTTATTTCAGTTATCATAAAGATGTTTTCTTTTTCTTTTATTATTGGTTTTAAAAGAATTGATTACTTTTTTGTTTTTCTTTTATTATTGATTTTAAAATAATTGAGTACAGTTTCGATGTAAATATTTGTTCTTATTTAATATTGGACGTAAGTATTTAATTCTGAGTTCTCGATTGAGAAAAGAAGCATTATTGTGGAATTTAAAACTGAATGAGTAAGTTATGCAAGTTTTGTTGTTTTGATTTTTTTTTTTTTTAAGGTAGAAAGTTTTTTTTAAATTGTACTGAACAAAACCAATATTAAGCTGTCTTAGTAATTTAAAAATAATATTGGTTGAGAATTTAATTATTCCGTTATGTGTTCTGATTTCGTTTAGAATATTATTTAAGGAACAATTTAATTATTCAGTTATGTGTTTTGATTTCATTTAGAATATTATTTAAGTGACAATTATTCAGTTATGTGTTTTGTTTTCATTTAGAATATTATTTAAGTGACAACTATTCAGTTGCAGTTTATTTCATTTGAAATATTGTTTTGAATGTGTCGCGTTATGAAATCCAGTTTATTTTTAATGGTTGTTCTGTTTTGTAGTAATAGTTTATATTATGGTTAAAGCTCACTGTTTTGTTTTATTAAAAGTTTATATGATTTGTAACGGCAAAACTCACGTTTGGGGTACGGTTTAAACGAAATTTTTGGCATTTATAGGGTTTTCGGCTGGTTGTTTTGCTAAAATTAAAAATGTCTGAACTTAATAGAGCTCGCAAAGAGGATTTGTTCCAGGTTGCGTTAGAAATGAATTTAGATGTGCAAACCACTATGACCGTTGTCACATTGCGGGAAAAAATCAAATCCTCCCCCTCATTCGATGTTGATTTTGTGAATTCATTAGTCAGGAATCAAATTGCAACTCGGGAAGAAGAACAACGTAGGCGGGAATTAGGGGATAAACAAAAAGAAGCAGAGTTAGCACAGCGTAAACTGGAATTAGAAGAGAAGCGTAGGGCAGAAGAGCTGCAATTAGAAGAGAAGCGTAGGGCAGAAGAGATGGAGTTTAAAAAGCTTGAGATGAATTTTGAGCTTGAGAAGCTTAAGTTACAGATTCAGAGCCAAAGTGTTTCCAGTGGAGTGGTAGGTGGTAATGCGACAGGGATAATATCACACGCGGAAAGTAAGATAGATGTCCAAAGGTTGTTGCCTACATTCAGGCCAGAAACAGATGATGTAACATTGTTTTTGGTTCTCCTGGAACGCCAGTTAAAGCTCTATAAGGTACCTGAGCATCTATGGGTATCGTATTTACTCAGTGTTGTCCCATCTTCTATTTCTACGCTTATCGCTCGTGAATTGGAAGAAAATGCTTCAAATTTTTCGCATGTTAAGGATTTACTACTAAAACGGTTTAAAATTAGTGCCGAAAAATTCAGACAGTTGTTCTTTACTCATCGCAAGGTTAAAGAAATCTCTTGGCGAGATTATTACTTCGAACTTCGAGATTATTTTGAAAACTGGCTTAAAGAGTTAACGGTAACGTCTTTTGAAGCACTCCAGGATCTGATCATAGCTGATCAAATGAAAAGGCGCGTGCCTGTTGAATGCAAACAGCATATGTTAGATGACTGGGAAAATTTAATTTCGCCAGTCGACCTCGCCGAAAAACTAGATGCCTATGAAATTATACGAAGTACGTTCCCAAAAAGAGATCCGGTTGTACCCCAAGTGAAAAAAGAGTTTTCTCGTCGAGATAATAATTGGAAGCAGAGTAAGCCTCCAAACGAAGACAGATCTCATAAGTTTGGTAATCGACGCTTAGAATCTGATATTGTTTGCTATGGATGTGGTAAAGTGGGATTTATAAAGAAGAAATGCCCAGATTGTACCCCTTCGGTTAAAAAAGAAAATGTGCAAGCACATCGTCTTAAGTTGTATAGTTTAAATACTTCAACAGTTTCAGCTCCAAATGTGCCTATCACGATCTGCAATAAGAAAGTGTTAGTCTGTGCAGATACGGGAGCGAATCGTTCCATTGCGGGAGGACGTATGTATGAGCTATTTTTAAAAACTGGTGTTGCACTGAAACCTCATACTCATTATGTCACGTTGGCTGACGGAAGTACAGTAGCCAGAGAAACTTTGTCTGCTACAGTTCCAGTAAAGATTGAAGGTCGAGTCTTCAAAACGGAGTTCATTATATTACCAAATGCTAAGGGTAATAGAACGCTTCTAGGCATGGATTTTTTGCACAACGCTAACATGGTGTTAGATACTGCCAACAAAACATGGTATTTCAGTAATAAACCCCAGAAAAAGTTTCATTTTGTAGATGAATACGTTGAAGAAAATAATTCATCAGCTGGTGCGGTCGAAGTCAGTCCATACGCCTTACGTGAAGATGAAGGAAAAAATTTAACTTCTGATGAAAGAGGAAAACGTAATGGTCTTCTAAAAAGGTATGAAAAATGCTTTCAACCAGGGGGAGAAACAACCCCGTATGTAGAGCATCGTATCAATACGGGTGATAGTGCTCCTATTGCTATGCCACCTTATCGGATGACTCCTGCTAAAAAGCGACAGTACAAAAGAAAGAAACCAGAAAACAACTCATCAAAGTCTGTTATGTCCAGTAGTCATGGTCTTGACATTGGTTTGGGAGAACTTGCCAGCTCGGAAGAAGATGGACTTTCTCCAAGCCAATCTGACCAAGATGATGACAATTTTGTTCCTGAAATAACTCCATATCTTAAACGTCTTGCAGATGTCTCAAAGAGAGTGAAAGAGCGAGTTGAAATAAAACAAGATCAGCGTAAGAAATATTATGATAAAAATCGTAGAAGAGTTTATTTTACACCTGGTGAAAAAGTATGGGTTACCTTACACCCTGTGAGCAAGGCAAGTAACCAGAAAACAGCAAAATTTATGCCTAAGAGGGATGGGCCATATATAGTTTTGACTCAAAAATCACTGGTGACATATGACATTGCCAGTCTAGACAATCCTACTCAGCGAATTGGATCTTATGTTTCAGCCTTGACACCATTCCAAGAAACTGAAACTACTCCAGTTGCACCTCTGAGAAAAAGAGAGAGACCCAGAAAACATCCTGTTTCCTCTCCGAGACGTATGTCGGAAACAGAGGGGGAGGATGTAACGCAGAAAGCCCCTTCCCGAAAATTAGACTCTTCCCGGCGAAATGCGAAAAGCATCACGTGATCTTTTAGTGACGTTTGATCAGTGCAGTTGTCATGTGAGTTTTGCCGTAAGATGTATGTTATTCGAAGAGCGGTGTTGTAAACAGAATATTGTTATGTCATGGGTTGTTTTGTTCTCCGGAAATGTGAAAGTAAAATCTTATATATATGTGTCATGTAAAGTTTTGTGATGTGTGTGTTTTGCGTCAAGAAATAAAATCTATGAAAATGCCAGCAATCTTTTACTTCTGGTGTTATTAAAGAAATATTCTTTCAGCCCCGAGATACGAAAAGTATAATTATTCTACAGTGAGTGCTATAGACATATATTAACTCTGTTAAAAAGGGGAAATTGAAAACTCAAAAAAGGAAAACTAAGCTTTTGTCAAAGAAAAAAAGTTTTTCAAAGGAGAACTTAATTAAACTCTCTTTTGCGCCTCCATTATCTGTGGCGAAGAGAATATATGTGAGGAGAGCTATCATGTAATACAGCATACAGTTATTTTAGCATTTTTCCAGGTGTAATGAAAATGGCAATAGCTTAAGAACAATTTTTCGTATATCATGCTACACGACTTCTGTCTGCCATGACAAGAAAGAGTATGTACATTGTGTTACGTGATACAATGATCGTACATTTTGTTATTTTATCACAAGTGGCATAAACGCTGATATCTTAGAAAGAATTTTTTGCTACAGCCCTTCTGTGTGCTTTGTGATTTCTGTTCTCTGTATTTTTTTAATTGCTTTCCTGAACTGTTATTTTAAAAAAGAAAAACAGATAATATTATGGGGCCTAAAAAAATCAAGAAATGTTCTCACTATACAAGCTAAGCAAGAAATTATAGCTAAAGTAGAAATTGGGCATAAAATGTCTGATATTGCTAAACATTATGGCTGGAACAAGTCAACCGTAGGAACAATCTTAGCTAATAAACATGTAATTAAGAATACTTAAGCAGATAAACAAGTAATGAAAATTCCATATGAGAATGAAAGATGTTTCATTCATGAGAAAATGGAGAAATTGCTTTTAGTTTGGGTAAAAGAAAGGGAACTGAAAAGAGATGTAACCAGTATGGCTATCATTCAAGAGAAAGCTAGAGAAATTTTTGAAGACTTGAAGAAACAATCCCCTCATTCATCACATGAAAATTTAGAATTTAAGGCTACTACTGAATGGTTTGTGAATTTTAAAAAGGGAACAGGCATTAAACATGTAGTAATGCACGGCATTCTAATTGTGTAGGAAAAACACGCGCCTGCAGCGCCAAAGCGGCCGTAATGCAGCATCAAGCAATGAATACAAAGAAATGATGAAATCATTGTGTCCAGGATATTCTGGTTCCAATAGTGCAGACTAAAGGGGTAAGTTGTTAGAAGAATTATCTTCAGAAGTTGATGATTTAATTAAAAAAGAAATTCCAGGGAATACTAATAGCTTTACTTTGCTGCTGGGTGGATGGACAAATGTTAAAAATGAAGTAGTTATTGCTACATCTATTCACACTGGAAAACTTCCTCTGTTTTTTTAATGCTACAGATTGTGAAAGCAACAAGAAAACAGCTTAATACTGTGCGTAGAGTGCTGTACAAAGTATTGATTACTGTTGGAAGAAATTTGGAGTTAAAATTTTTGCAATATGCACAGATAGAAAAATTTTAGAAAATACACATGAAAATATAATAACATATGGATGTTCAGCCCATTATATGAATCTTTTAGTAAATGAAATTTCAAATAAAAAACCTTGGATATATTATATCCTTGGAGCCTGAGAAGCACTCGCCTTGGCTAAGCCCTGGAGTGTCTGGAGCAAGACAAGTGAGACATAGGCCGCACAATGCCGCACCCAAATTGGATTACCCCAGCAGGTCTTTAGATCTTCTAGGCACAACTAATGGCAGTCTATCATGCCCATGGACCCAGAAGTGGTGCTATGTCAATAATGGCCCCCGTTACAAACCTCGCTTTGGCCTAATCTCAAAGTGAAACCGACCAACAGGGTGTCCTCTGCCAGGTTTCCAGTCTTCCTCCTGTACCATACAGAGGCTGGATTGATTCGGAATCACCTGGAGGGGCACCTTGCCCTCTGCACATGTAGGCAATTGTCGTATCACTTGACTCTCTACACTCTCATTGCATGAAAACTGAGGGGTGGGGATGGGAGAGAGCAAAGATTATTGTAAGGGATGCAAACTTGAAAGTTGTCACCAAAAAGACAGAGGTAAGGGTGGGTAGAGTGAGACAGGTTGAGCTCTCATCCCTGTAACATCGCCTATGACTCAATGAACAAACTGAACATCGTAATAAAATGTCCAAAGGAACAACAAACCCTTCAGAAATAGAGCTATAAGGAAGAATGTTATCACATTACAGTACTAGTAAAAAAGTTGTTCAGATTTTTTCTTAGAATTATCTTGTACAGCGGTAGGACGACATTCATACAAAACCTTTTTTTTTTTAGAAGAAATGTGTATCTGAGAGAACTTGTGGAGATACCTTCACAAAGTCTCATAGAGGCTCAATTTTTTCTCTTCAATAAACTAATAGATATACAATTTTAAGCTTTGTCATGCCAGATTTCAAAATTGTGTAAAAAACTAACTGGGTATAAGGCTGCTTATTTCTATATATCTAATTCAGTAAAGAATGTTTTAAAACTTATTAAAGAAACATATATTCAATATGTAGGATGTTGACTGAAGAAGAATTGAAAAAAATATATACAGTCAACTCCCTCTAATCCGCACAGCTTGGGACCAAAGGTTGTGCAGATTATAGAATTTTGCGGATTATAGGTCATTGCTTTGTTTACATTTTTTTCTCATGCAATTTTTCAGTAAATTAATTATTAATGAATAAATTAGTTGGTAAAAAGGGAAGATATTATAAAACATTGGATTATTTAATTAAAAATCCTATTATGTTTAAGGAAAATTTTCTTTAAATTTTCTTTTGCATTTTCTTTTGTTTGTTTTTACAATTTTCAAACATAGTATTAATTGTCATTTGTTTGAAAACTTTTGACTTTTAGTCTAATATTTTTTCTCTTTTGTCATTATTTCTTGTTCTGAGACAAAACTCTTTTTTGAAGAAAATCTAGATATTTATAACCTATATCCAAGACCTGCTCAAGAGTTACTTTCTCACCTTCATCATCATACTCTGTGTCAGAATTATCCTATTTTCAGGAGAGTTTAACATAGTACTCAATACTCATAATGTAGAGTACTCATAATGTCATTTGTGAAACCCTCTTTATTGCAGCTTCATCTTGGGAGGATATTTATCCAATTATATTTTCTCCATTCAAGAAATCCGGCACAAAAGTTAGTGAATTTTTCTGCAGATTTCTGTTTAGTACTAACCAAACTGAAGCCACCTAAGTCAACATCATCACCATTACTGTCTATAAAGATGCTGGCCACAAATTTTGCTTTGCACCTACTTAAGTGTTTTTGTATACAGAGACTCATGCATCAGCCAAGAGAAATAAATATACAGCCCTTAATTGTAAATTGCCTTCTATACTCCTCCATATTAGCCGATAAATCAGAGGTTATAATTTTGTGCATAAATTCCATTTTGTATTGGCATTTCATGCTACGAATAATTCCCTCATCTATTGACTGAATAAGAGAATTTGTATTTGAGGGTAAAAGTAATGTAGATACATTGCCGTTTTGTAATACTTTTGGCACAATAATCTAAGAGCAATAATATTTTACAGACCTTTGTACTACAATGCATGTAGTCTTCATTTATAAAATGTTTTCCAAACCATTATGTGAAAATTTGCTGGGTCAAGCCACGCTTTTTTATTGTTACAACATGTAATAGGCAAGAAAAAAGTCTCTTGATTTTTTACTTTTTTTTTTTTTTCAATGTGAAAAATAAAGTTATACTTCATTGAATTACAAAAATTTAGGGAGGAGGGGACTGTCTACTGATAATCAATCAAATTGCCACCATTCCTGAATTTCTCTCGCACAGTTAATGGTAACCCAATTTTCATTGTTTACATCTGAAACAGTGTGCGGATTATAGGCGTTTGCAGATTATAGAGTTGCGGATTAGAGGGAGTTGACTGTATATATATAGTGTTATTCGTAGTTTTTTATGAAAAATATGCAATTTCTCCTAATTTTACCTCAATTATTTATATGAGCGCAATCGTGCAGCACTTTCTTCTTTACATATATTATAAAATACATCAAATTGTACAATATATGTAAAAATAAAAGTGTTGTAAAGCTGCGCTCATAGTAAAATATTTTAAAATATATTAAAAATTGAGGTAAAATTAGGAGAAATTGCGTGTTTCTCATCAAAAACTACAAATAATACGAACTTTGAGCGTGTGTAAGCTATATAAAAATGAACAAAATGCACAAAATATTGTTGAAATCGTACAGGATAAACCTTCTAATATTAAAAACTGAAATAATTAAGTCAGTATAACAAAATCGAATTTTAGTCTTATTTCATGGGCCAAAAACATGGCTTATGGACCCTGATCCTTCATAAATCTTAAATAGCATTCGGAAAGACACGAGAAAATGGCAAATATCCAGGGCTGTAGTGCAGACCTTCTACACAACAAATAAATATGCATCATGACATATACATTTTAAATTCAGATAATACATGGTAGTCAATTAATTTTAATGGGAAAGGGAAAAAATCGAAATTTGTTTTAATGGTGAATAATGGCTACTTAAAATTGATAAAGATAAGAATGTTGAAATGCTTCCTGTGTATTATGTTATCCATAGAAAAAATATGTATATTGTCCAAAGGTTTTCCACCAACTCTTAATAAGTTTCTAAAATTAATTATAAAATATGTTAATGTTATAAATTTTAATGCTAAATGTGAGAACTTCATCAAGGTAGTTTTTGAAATAGAAATGCAGGCCGTATTACACTTTTGTTTAACACTGGGGTAAGTTTGAAAGAAACAACAAAACGTGTTTTGGTATAAAGACATAAATGTATAGCCTCATCACGTGCCAATTTGTATGTTTTAGCCGTACAATGTACTGGTTTGGTTCATTCAACAGTAAATTGTACAGGTTTGCGGAAAAATTTATAATGAATCATAAAGTACTTTATCCATCACATAAAAGATAAATCACATAAAATTAAAACTTTAACTCTAATTTGCACTTATGGATCATTACCAAATACAAAATTTCAAGTCTTCCAGGACAGTGGCCGATTCAAGTTTTATTATTTTTTGTTATTTCACACATTTTTTTTACAGTTCCGAATAATTAGTATAGGAAATCAATGTTCCTTGCAAACCTAATTGAAAAAAATCTAAAACTAGGATTAAAAATTGAAAATATGCGAGGACAAGATTACGACAGTATTTCAAATATTGCTGTAAATTTCAAAGCAGTGCAAGCATGCATAAAAGAAAAGCAGGTACTTGCTATTTACATGCATTGCGTGTCTCACAAACTAAATCTTTCTATATCCAAATCCTGTTCATTATGCAGCAATAGAAACGCTGTTGGTGTCATGAAAGAAGTCATCAATGCAATTAGGGAATCCGCTAAAAGAATGAATTGGATGCGAGAGGAAATACAAGAGCATCATCCTCAAGAAACGCAATTGAAGCTCTCAAAACTATGTGAAACTCAGTGGATTGAATGCCACGACGCAATTTTACAATTTTTACAAGTTTTTGATGCCATTGTGTGTTTTATAGAATTATTAGATGCAGAAGAATCGTCCTCCAAATCCTGCAATTTGATTTCCTTATTGCAGTGCAAATCATTTCCTCCATCTTGAGTTTAACTATTTCTTTATCTCGTAATTTGCAAAGCCCTTCGTGAGATTTGAAGCAATGTTATGATATGGTTAAGCATGTTGTCGATACTTTAAATGATTATCGAAATTCATCATCAAGTTACTCGAAAATATACGACGAAGCATCGAAAGTAGCAACTAAACATTCCATTGAAATTACTATGCCCAGAATTGTAAAAACACAGCACCACAGATCCAATACTGCAGCATCAAGTTCTGAAGAATATTATAAATTTATTTTTGCTGTTTACGGATTTTATCATATCAGAGTTGGTAACAAGATTTTCCACTGCTGAACATTCAAATATCGTTGCATTACATGGATTGATCCCGGCATTTGCCAATGAGGATACTGAAACTTTAATGAATGCAGCTGAACCTTACAAGAAAGATATTTCATGGAGAAATACTTATGGCAGCGGCAATGGAAAAACAAACCGGAGAGCAAACTTCCACGCAGTGCAAGTGAAAGCATATTACACGCTTCAGAATTTTACCCGAATATCAAGACTCTTCTCCATATCTTATGTGTCCTTCCTGTTACAACCTGTACCAGTGAACAGTCTTTCTCAACATTAAGACTGGTAAAAACTTACTTGAGGTCAAATATGAAAGAAGAAAGGCTAAACGGTTTAGCAGTGCTTAACATTTATCGCGATAAGGAAATTCACCCTGAAGAAGTATTAAATAAATTCGCAATGAAGCATCATAGGAAATTGCAACTGCAGTATTTTTAAGGTAATACAGCAATGTTTTGCCATTATTTTTGTCATTGCAATAAAAAGTGTTCTCCACATCTTAAATATGAAAACGTTTAATTTTATTTAATTGAAGAATTTTAACATTTCTGTATTAACTACATATTATAGAATTAATAAATTGTATATTTATATATTTCATATAAAATTATAACAAATTTGTTACTGAAACTTAATTTAATAATATTATTATAATTTGTAATTTATATATTAATTTAATATTATTTCATGAAAATTTATTAATTACTGTATAATATATTTTGAAGCAGGTTTAAATGCTACTTTGTTTTTCTTCCACTTTACTGATAATTTTATAAGTAGAAGGTATAACGCTGGCCACTGAAACTTGACTCCCCCTGTGAAAATTTTCTGAATCCGCCCCTGTTCCAGGCGGGGGAAATCTCTTTATTTCCCCCTCCTCGAGCCACTCCCTGAAATTTCCGTCAATTGTATGATTTTCAAAATTGACATTTTGGCAGATATGAAATTATGTTAAAACAACATTTGTGACAAAAATTTCAAAATGTGAAATAAATAGTTATTGTTATGGCTCTGTTAGGCTTTTTCCATGTGATTAGAGTTCACTTTTTTAAAGAATAAGAGATATATATATATTACAGAGTGGGGAGGGCATCATCATTTTACAGATGCTTCAGTGGGGCATGGCCAATATAAGGTTGGGAATCGCTGCTTTAGATCCTTTATTAGCCCAAGGAAGCCCTCCCTCCCCCTTAGATCCACCATAGGTTTCAGAGCAATCAAAATTTGCACACATGTTTAATAAAAATCACAATCAGGAAATGAAATACTACTGCACATTTATCTGGCTGACAGAGCCTTAAAATCAAACGAATGAATAGGCATTCTCAAATTCAAAACGAATCAGGTGATTAACGAAATATTTGTATTTCTGCTTGCTCAAAAAATAAAGGAAAAAAGATTTCTTGGATTATGTTTTCCATACCATAAAGGTGATTGATAGCTTTAGTATGTGACAATGTAAAGCAATAATAAAGCATTTTAAGTTAAATAATGAATTTATCAAAAATGTGTTACAAGATATTTTAAGTTTTCTGAAAAGAGTAGTTTGTCCTTTTGTTTCTGACTTATCTTAGTTACATATTTTATCTTCTTTGTAACTTTAAAATTATCTTGAATTGAAACTGAAATATCTGCATTTAGTTTTATAATTAGTGTTTTTATTTTTCATAGCTGAAATGTACTAGATGTTGTGCCGATGCAGTTAATTAAAAAAATTTAAGTTTGTACAATACATTATTGTATATCATTATTTATGATTATTTTAGTTCAACTTGAATGATTAATATTTTTCTTCTTTCAGAATCCCTGATCCCACTGCTACAAAGCCTGATGATTGGTAAGAATAAACCTTTTAATGAACAATAAACTGACTTATAACAAAAGTTGGATATCTTACTATATACATTTAAATCCTATGTATGTTAGTTTATTTTATTAATAGCCATTGTGTAAAATAGAACTAAAATCTTGTTATAAAATGTATTTAAATCATGTTTTTAAATTTGCATTACAATAGTCCATTAATGCATGTGAAAGGACTCATAAATCATAAACAAAAAAGCTTGAAACTGAATTCCTTTTACAAATGTCAAAAAAATTGCTGCAAAATGGGGGGGGGGGGGGGGGGGGGACTAATCTCATAAAAAAAAATTCAAAAATCTCTGTATGAATTCTGAATAAATTTTATTGAAAAGAGGTCAACATTTACTATATTAGACTAAAAAATTGAAACTAGGTTACTTTACTAATGTGGAAAAATTGCTGCACGATTCGAAAAAACTTTAAAAATCGCATAATAAAGTAAATGTAAAAAACAAACAAAATTGTAATTGTGATAAAAGGTTTTACCGTTTTTAAAAAAATATTCCTCTATTAAAATATCTGTTTTAGTATTAAAATGTTTTCCTGACGTAAATACTGGGTGCAGAAAAGTTTTGGATGGCTTTACTATCAGGACGAGATTTTGCAGAAAGTGCTCAAGCCTTTTGCTCAAAAACACTTTTCTGTGCGAAATTGGATGTTTCAGCAAGTGTCTGCACCAGCCCATCGTGCGCACAAGACTCTTGACTGGCTTAGGGCAGAGAACATTGACTTCATTTCTTCTGATGAATGGTCTGCTAACTCACCAGACATCAATCCAATAGATTTTTCCATTTGGGGAATTTTGTCTGCTTCCCATCAAAGTTTGGATGGTCTGAAAGCAAAATTGATTAAGGAACGGACCAATCTCCTTTAATGAGATACATCGTGCCACAGTTAATGATGTCCCAAAACGGCTAAGGGATTCTAACATGCATTCAAAGAAAAAGGTGGATACTTTTAGATCTAATCTGCTTTTTCATTTATATGATGTTAAATTTAATATATTTGTTAATAAATTGTTGATATTTATGGTTTTCTCGAAAATAATGCATACCTGCCAAGTTTTACGCTTTCGAGCCTTTTTTATGCTTTTATGCTTACATCGTCATTTTTTATGCATACATACTACTATTTAGACAGTTCTCTGTATTTCCTTAGAAAAATTAAAAACATTATTCAATATACCTTAAATTTGAGTTTTATTATATCGTCTTATTTAAAAGTAAGTAAGAAAATCTCTTAAAAATGTAATATTTTCAGCAATTGTTTGATAAACAAGTACGGCGATCAGGAAAACGATAATCGCATCCCGATCGCTGTACTTGTTTATCAAACAATTGCTGAAAATATCACATTTTTACAAGAAGGAAGTATTGGATTCATGAAAATTTTCGACTTCCGGTTTTTGACAGATTTATGTTTTAGAAGGTCCTGGCACTCACTCTATCTCAAGAGTTAATGCATGAAATTTAATAAAACTTTATATTCAGTTGGTCCCTGATATAAATTGGTGCTGATTAGTTTTTGGTGAAAATCACCCAATAGGTGGCGCTGCTATGCTGCATTTTTCGCAATTCCGCAATAGCTCTATCTCAAGAACTAATGCACTTATTTTCATCAAACTTCAGATTCATTTAGACCTTGACATAAATAGGCGCTTATTACATTTTGGTGTAGATATCCAACAGGTGGCGCTGCTATACCACTTTATTCATGATATTTATGATAGCTATATTTCAAGAACTAATGCACGAAATTTCATCAAACTTCAGATTCTGTTAGACTTTGACATAAATAGATGCTGCTTATGTTTTGGTGTAAATAGTCCAACAGGTGGTGCTGCTATGCAACTTTTTTCATTATTATCACAATAACTATATCTCAAGAACTAATGCTAGGATTTTCATCAAACTTCAGATTCAGTTAGACGTTGACATAAGTTGTTGACTAGGTTTCGATCTAAACCTCCCAACAGGTAATGCTGCTATGCTACATTTTGCAGGAATTACATGATATTTGCACTACATTTTGCAGGATTTACATGATTTTAGCACTAGTCATATCTCAAGAACTAATGCACGGAATTTAATAAAACTTTAGTTTCAGTTAGACCTTGATGAAATGATTCCTTGGTGCTAATTCCTTTTAGTGTATGCGAAACCTGTGTGAGATAGAAGAAAGTTTTAGGATTGGCATATCCGACTAGTTTCATTATTATCATGATAACTATATCTCAAGAACTAATGCACAGATATTCATCACACTTCAGATTCAGTTAGACGTTGACATAAGTTGTTGCTGATTAGGTTTTGGTCTAAATCTCCCAACAGGTTGCTCTTAGAATTTACACGATTTTAGCATTAGTCATATCTCAAGAACTAATACACGGAATTTAATAAAATTGTAGATTCAGTTCGACCTTTATATAAATTAGTGCTGATTCTTTTTAGTGTATGAAAAACTTGTGTGAGATAGAAGAAAGTTTTAGGATTGGCACATCTGACTAGTTATAATGTCTCTTCCTGTAATTTTTACACATGTGATTTCATTTTAAATATATATATAATATTCAATTTCAATATATATACGTACACAATACATATAATATATATATATATATAATGCCTTTGAAATCAAAAGACAACGAATAATTCGGAAAAGTCCAAAATTCAGAATTGCTGTGGTCCGGAGGATTCTGTATTTCGGACTTTGTACCATATGTAAAAATGTTTTAATGCAGAAGGTTTTCTAATTTTTTCCTTCTCTTTTAGGTAGATTTCGTAAGAAATACTACCTATTACATTCTCACCTAAGTTGGAAATTTTGAAAAATTTTTGCAGATCTACGCCGATCATGACTCCCAGAACACAAAACCACCCCCAGTTCAAAACTTTATCTATCTATCTATCTATCTATCTATCTATGTCACTTTTTTCTGACCACGATAACTGGAAAAATTCTGCATTAATCTTTTACAAACTGATACATAAAATCAAGGGGCATAAAATCTCGGTCAAGTTCGTTAATGGGCAAAATCGAACCAAGGGGGGGAGGGTGGGGGGGCTTTTTGTGAAAACAGAAAAAACCCCATAATTTCTTAATTATTATACGTATCGAATCCATTTAAAGTTATTAATACTTCTAGGAGAAGGGCCGAAAATTTATGTATGACAGATTTTTGATATAATTAAAAATGGCTCCAAGGGGGGGAAAAAGGGGGGGTTTTAGAAGAAAAAAAATCATAGCTTCGTCAATTCACAAGATATCAAATCCGCGTAAATTTATTATTAATCCCCTTAATATTATCTAAAACTTTTATATTGACAAGTTTTTTATAGGACCAACCGTTATAGCAAAAAAAAATTAAAAACAAGAAAACCCCTGCCGGCTCCGCCTGCAAACAAGTTATTTTTCGAAGTAAGCGGTTCCAACTCCCGCATCTGTTCGAAACTGATACATAAAATCAAGAGGCATAAAATCTCGGTCAAGTTCGTTAATGGGCAAAATCGAACCAGGGGGGGAGATGGGGGGGGGGGGCCTTTTTGTAAAAACAGAAAAAACCCCATAATTTCTTAATTATGATACGTATCGAATCCGTTTGAAGTTATTATTACTTCTAGGAGAAGGGCCGAAAATTTATGTATGACAGATTTTTGATATAATTAAAAATTGCCTTAAGAGGGGGGGAGGGGGGGGGGGGGGGTTAGAAGAAAAAAATTCATAACTTCGTCAATTCCCAAGATTTCAAATCCGCTTAAATTTATTATAAATCCTCTTAATATTATCTAAAACTTTTATATTGACAAGTTTTTTATAGGACCAACCGTTATACCAAAAAAAAAAATTAAAAAAAAAAAAATCCCTGCCGGATCCGCCTGCAAACAAGTTAGGTTTCGAAGTAGGCGGTTCAAACTGCCGCATTATCGTAAAAAAGGTCATTTCTTCCGCAATTCCCGACAAACAGGCGCCCCACGGTCTGCGTCTTCGAAATCTACCTGTGCCTGTAGGCCGAGCCGTCAGGGATTTTTTTAGGATAGATTGTTTTTCACCTTGTTTTTCATGAGATTTCGCATGTGGCTGCTAAAGAAACATTGCTATTTTTCAAAAATGTTTCTTGATAATGTTGTTTTATACCATTAGTTTTTTAATTATATATCAGCAATGTACTACACAAAATAGCATAGCTAATAATATTGATATATATACATTATTTTAACAATTGAATATGATAACTATCAAACACAACTTGATCTTCTACATTGGTACATGCTACATGACTATATAATTTAATAATGTGAAAAACAGTAAAAAGTATAATTTCTTAAGTGATAAAGAGTGCAATGGTTATATGCTCAATATAACTGCTTTCTCTTTTGTCTTTTTACAGATTAATATATATATATATATATTATCTTTGGTTAGTTGTTGCTTTAAAAAATATAGTTTTAACTATAAAGTTTTAAAAATGAAACTTTGTGTACCTGACTCCTATGTGATTATGTTTATCTTGTGAAGACATTTTTTTAATATTCACTTTACTAAATTATGACTGTATGCATAAGAGCAATGTTATTTTCAACAAAATCTGCATTATTAGGGACATTTTAACACTAACCTGGATATATATTCTAATTTTAATGTAAAGTATTTGTGATAACCATGTATATTTATTAGAGTGTTGCGAAAGGACTTACCTGTGAAAATTTTAATTTACACCTTGAAATATCAGAGTTTTAACATTTGTGACCACCCTGTTATTAAAATATGATTTCTGTTGTGTTAGGGTTCTTAATTCCAATCAATTAGTGTGGGCAGAGAAGGAGTTAAACAGGAATTTAAATCAAAGTTCCAGTGTATTCTGTAGTAAATAAGTAAAATAATTCTAAAGGTTTCAACCTTTTTCTATTTATAGGGATGAGGATGCTCCACGACAAATTCAAGACCCAAATGCAAGAAAACCTGCTGGGTGGTTAGATGATGAGCCTGAATTAATTCCAGATCCAAATGCTGAAAAACCATCTGATTGGTAAGATAATACAATCTTAAATTAAAGTTGTGTATGAAATATCTCTTTTTAAATCTTCTAGTCTACTGTTTTTCAAATCTTTGTGCTTTATTATTTTTATGTATGAGATTGTTGGTAAATGTTGCTGTTATCAATTTAACTTTAAAAAATTCTGATGTAGCAAACTAATTTTGAAACAAATTTTTTAAAATCTCAACTGTTTTTTTTTTTTTTTTTTTTTTTTTTTTTCAAAAACTGTTTGGTTTTTTTAAAGTTAATATTAAAAGGAGTATCGCTAAATACTATGTGTCTTTTTAAAATTTAAATTATGCTTACAAATTGAAATAATATCAAGCATTGAGATAAAAATGTAAAGTAGTTTACCATTTTTTTTTAATTAAAAATGTCAAACTTTTCTTGATCTGGTTCTTATATACTAGTAAAAATTTATTAAGTATTTATTTTATTAACATAGATGTATCATAAAAGAAAACTGCTTTCTAATGCTGTTAGATGAAATATATTGCATATAAAATTTGAGATCTTCCAATTTCAACTAAATTGGTATTATCCATCCAAAGTAATTGTTGAAAATTACCAAGGCATTCATGGGCCTGTTTTCATTAGAGGAAATTTTACTGCCACAAATAATTCAAAAAGTACTAATTAAGCCACATTTTTAGTAAACTTCATTCGTATACTGTATTAGGTGAACATTAGCCTTAAATGAATGAGAAGAGCTAAAATTAATTCAAAATAAATGGTAATTTAGAATACATTGTGAAGGTTTTTCGCTCATTTCATTTTTCATTTAGAAATTTTTAGAAACAGTTGTAATCAAGTATTTACATCTTAAAAGTAAGCTTCATGCCAAATTTCAATCTTCTAGTTAAGCAAATTTCTGTGATAACTATATCGCAGAAATTGCAATTTTAGAACTCTTTTGTTCCTGCACACATTAAAATTTCTAAAAACTATTCTGTGGATGAATTTGTGTTTCTAACGTAACAGCCATGTAAAATTTCAAGTTTCTGTCCCTAACAGCTTCAGGTAAATCATAGTTTAGAAAGGGCCAAACTATAGTTTAGAAAGTTTTTAGAACTTTTCCAGCTAATTTCCCTCTTTTAAATTTAAAATTTTTTAGAAACCGTACTTAGCGAGCAGTGCAATCTTAAAAATAGCCACCCTAAATTTCACCTTTCCAGACCAACAGCATCATTAAAATCGCAATTTTAAAAAGTTTTTTCCTTCTGCACCTTTTTGAAATTCGAATTTTGTAAAAACTGGTTCTGTGGGATCATTTACATCTAAAAAATAGCGGCATGTCAAATTTTAAGTTTCTATACCTAACAGTTTAGAATAAACCATAATTTATAACGTTTTCCCATGCATTTTACACCTTTAAAGTTCGAATTTTTATTAAACTGTTTATATTCAGCGTCTGCATTTTAAAGGTTATCACTATACTAAATTTCAAGTTTCAAACCCGAATAAATCCATTTAAATCATAATGTTGAACATTTTTAGAAAGTTTTCCTCTCATTTCAGTCTGTTAAATTTCTAATTTTGTTTAAACCGGTCTTAGCGAGCATTTCCATTTTAAGAATAACCACCATGCCAGATACAAAGCTTCTGTACCAGCTGTACCACATAAATTGCAATTTTAAAACTTTTTTTTTTTGCTCTTGCCCTTTTAAATTTGGCATTTTTAGGAAACTGCTCTGCGTGATCATTTACGTGAGTAACAGCCATTTGAAATTTCAAGTTTCTAGCCTTAACAGTTCCAAATAAATCGTAATTTACAACTTTTTTAAAACGCTTCGCACTTTTAAATTTCAACTTTGTAAAACACTCTACCGTGTGACCAGTTACGTCTTAAAAGCAACAGCCATGTTAATTTTCAAATTTCTACCCTTAACAATTCCATAAAAATCGGAATTTAGAACGCTTTTCGCTTCATTTCACTCTTTTAAATTTTGATTTTTTTTTTTTTTTTTTTTTTTTTTTTTTTTTTTCAACTTGTTCTGTGCGACCATTTATGTCTTAAAAGCAACAGCCGTGTCAAATTTCAAGTTTCTATCCCTAACAATTCCATAGAAATTGTAATTTAGAACGGTTTTAAAACGTTTTCCGCTCATTTCATCCTTTGAAATTTTGAATTTCTTTACAAACCATTGTTAGCGAGCATTTGTGCCTTAAAAGTAACCGCCATTTCAAATTTGAAATTTCTAATCCTGTCAGTGTCGTAATTAAAAATGTTTCTTCCTCTTTCACCCTTTTAAATTTTGATTTTTTTTTTTTTAACTCTTCTGTGTGTGCCCTTACATCCTAAAAAGTATCAGCCATGTAAAATTTCAAGTTTCTGTCCTCAACAATTCTATAGAAATCGTAATTTAGAACGTTTTTAGAACACTTTTCCCTCATATCACCCTTTTAAATTTTGAATTTTTTAGAAGATATTCATACAGAGTATATGTATCTTATCAGTAACTATCTTGCCCAATTTCAAGTTTCTAATCTCTTCAATATCACAAAAAATTGCAATTTTGGATCATTTTTCTTTCCTACAACATCCTGAGGGCAGTGGCACTGACATAAAACATAGTCTATGTTAGAGTAGAGACTGTCACCATAAATTTGCGACCATTACGTTTAAAATTGGTTCGGTAGTTTCAGAGATTCACAGAAATTATAATTTAGAATGTTTTTAGAACGTGTTTAGTTCATTTCACCCTTTTTAATTTTGAATTTTTTAGAAACTGTTCTTAGAGAGCATTTACATCTTATAAATAACTACAATGCCAAATTTCAAGTTTCTAGCCCTTCAATTTTACAAAAAATTTAATTTTAGAACTTCTTTGCTACCACATCCCTCTGGGATAGTGACACTGACATGAAATATAGCCTATGTTTGAACAGTGACTGTCACCATTATGTTTGAAATCGGTTCAGTAGTTCCAAAAATTCAATAGAACTTGTAATTTAGAATGATTTTAGAACAATTTTCGCTCATTTCAGCCTTTTAAATTTAGATTTTTTTTTAAAATTTGTTCTTAGAAAGCATTTACATCTTATAAGTAACTACCATGCCAAATTTCTAGCTCCTTCAGTATCACAAAATTCGCAATTTTAGAACGTTTTTCCCTCCTTCACCCCCTGGGGGTAGTGATACCGACATAAAATACACTCACCCCCTGGGGGTAGTGATACCGACATAAAATACACTCACTCCCTGGGGGTAGTGATACCGACATAAAATACACTCTATGTTACAGCAGGGACTGTTACCATCAATTTGCCATCATCACTTTTGTAAATGGTTCTGTAGTTCGAGAGATTCCATAGAAATTGTAATTTAGAATGTTTTTAGAACGCTTTTTGCTCATTTCGCCATTTTAAATTTCGAATTTTGTTATAAATTGTTCTTAGAGAGCATTTGCATCTTATAAGTAACTACCATGCCAAATTTCAAGTTTATAGCTCCTTCAGTATTAAAAAAAAAATTGCAATTTTAGAATGTTTTTCGCTCCTACACCCTCTAGGGGTAGTGACACCGACATAAAATATAGCCTATGTTACAGCAAGGACTGTCACCATCAATTTGCCACCATCACTTTTGAAAGTGGTTCTGTAGTTCTAGAGATTTCATAGAAATTGTAAATTAGAATGTTTTTAGAACGCTTTTCGCTCATTTCACCCTTTTAAATTTCTAATTTTTTTAGAATTTGTTCTTGGACAACATTTACATCTTATAAGTAACTATAACTACCATGCCAAATTTCAAGTTTTTAGCTCCTTCAGTATAAAAAAAATTCGAAATTTTAGAACGATTTTCGCTCTTGCAACCCCCTGGGGGTAGTGGCACCGACATAAATATAATCTATGTTGGAGCAGGGAGTGTCACCATCAATTTGCCATCATCACGTTTGAAATCTGTTCTGTAGTTCCAGAGATTCCGTTGGAATGTATTTTAGAATGTTTTTCAAACGCTTTTCGCTGATTTTACCCTTTTAAATTTTGAATTTTTTTAGAATTTGTTCTTTGACAGCTATTACATCTTACGTAGAACGTTTTTCGCTTCTCTACCCCCCTGGGGCTTGTGGCACCGACGTAAAATATAGCCTATGTAGGAGCAGGGATTGTCACCATCACTTTTGAAATCTGTTCTGTAGTTCCAGAGATTACCCCCTACAAACAAACAAACATTATTACTTTATAATATTAGTATAGATTGGGCCAACTATTTGTTCATGTATCTCTCATTAAAACTGAGATATTACATTTGAGCTCGCTATAACCAAATTTGGTTATGCTTCATTATCTGTCTGTTTTTATCCTATTTAAAGACGAAACATTGCATGAAAACGTCACTCTATTTTTCTCCCACATCTTTATCCTTGTGTCACATTCTCTTCAAATTTTATGCTGTACTTTTCTCAAAAATTCAAAGATTTTTGTGTATTATATCTGATAAAAAATAATGAAAATTGAATAATATGAATAATGTTAATTTTGTAATGATTGTAATTGCTTTTTATGAATGAGAATAAAAGCAGATTATGATATCTTTTCTTAGGGATGATGAAATGGATGGGGAATGGGAGCCTCCTTTGATTTGTAAGTATATATTAATTTAATACTTCCCTAATATTTCTGTAGCATTCTGTATGATAATCCATTTCCGGTGTGACATGAAAAGGAAATAATTGCAATTTGTGTAATTTAAACATTAGATATTTTATTCTTCTCCACAAATCTTTGATAATGGAATGTAAAAATCCTAGGTGATAGTGTTTGACCAAACTTACAGCTTCAACATCTAATTAAAAGTGGGTTTTCTGAAGATATAGCATATGATAAAAATATTGTAGGAGTGTGGATTGCATGTCCATATATGCATAAAACATCAGGTTGTGACGAACTTGAAGTGAGATATTAACTCTTTTGTAAAGAAACCATCTGCCGTTAATTGATGGATAACAATGGACTGCAACCTCTCAGTTATACACTAATTTTATTATGTTTCGCTACGAGGAATAGGAAAATAATGCCATAAGTTTTTCACTTATAAGCATCATTTTGAGTTGTCTGTTGCTTATAAACAAAAATTTGCTGGATTTTTTTTTTTTTTTTTTGATATTTTTATGCAAATAGCAGCAACATCTAAATGACATCTTTTTTAATTTTTGAAAGAATTTTACATCAAGATGATCAATAAAGATAAAAAAGTTCTGCTTTTCATGGTTCAGTGTACTGCCCATCCGTTCAACCTCCATCACTGATATGTACACAAGTTGTTTATTATCCTACAAACTGAACCAACTCCAGCCATTAGATTTTGGCATAATGCAGTCATAAAAAAGTGCATTATAGATAAGATTTGGTGTGAAGAATTTTTATTTTCCTTGAACAGAAAAAGAAATTAAATCAACTTTCAATTCTAGATGCTACATATATGTTGGCTGTATTCTGGAATAAAGTAACATCCACAGCAATTTCTAAGTGCTTTAGAAAAACAGGTTTTTTTTTTTAGAATGCACAAGTTATTCCGTTAAAGAAAAATTAATCCACAATCATATATTATATCTCCTGTCAACATCCCTTTTTCTAAGAAAATACGAAACACAGAACGACGAATGAGATACCGTATGAAAGAATTTTGAACAGGGTTCTGACATAGCACACTTACATTTTCCTAAAACATGTTTTTTGATTAAAATTTGCTGATAATTAAAAATTAAATCAGCATTGTTTTCATAAAAGAAATGAAAGGTTTTTCTCAAATTACTGTTGCCACAAAAATAAAATACCACATTATATGATGCTCAACAACGATTATAAAAAACACCGCAGGGGTTTATTTTATATTTATGATTAAAAAGCAAAATTGAAATGTTTAGATTTATTTCTATGTCCCATGTTTTTCCCGAAGCGGATGACGTCATCCTCTAATGCAGTCAAAATACGATTGTTAATTTTTTTTTCTCGCGCGTGCCTTTAGCAATCTTGTATCAGTTTTTAATCTAACTTTGATGGAATAAATTAGATGATATTCTGGCTTGACTAAACACTAAATGTTGTTTGCAGATATTTTTATCCTTACTTTTTCTTTAGAAGTTTAAACCTGCATCTAAATAAATATTACATATTGATAAAAAATATTAGTTTGCAGTGCGAAATCCTCACACGGCCCACTGGTCATATATATTATTTCTGTTGTCAGCATCAAAATTAAATCAACATTGTTTTCATAAATGAAATTAAAGTTTTTTTCTCAAACCAATGTTGCCACAAAAATAAAATACTGCATTAAATCCCATCGTGCTCAGTAAATGATTACAAAAATAATTGTAAAATAAGATAAAGTGGGACATTGTTGCTGCTCTGGTTTATTTTATATATTTATGATTAAAAAGCAAATTTTAAATTCAAATGCTTGATTTATTTTTCTTTGTCCCATGTTTTTTTTAATCCGAAACAGATGTTATCCTCTAATGCAGTTAAAATACGATTGATAATTTTTTTTTTCTTCTTTGCTATCTGCGATCAGTTTTTACTGTAAATGAGATGATATTCTGGCTTGACTAATGCTGTTTGCACATATTTTTGGTCCTTATATATATATATATATATATATATATATATGTTTAAACCTGCATCTAAAATATATTAGACTGCAGTGCGAAATCTTCTTCGCACGGGTCCACTGGTAATTTCTAAATGCTTTAGAAAAGCAGAGATTTATTTTTTCAGAATGCACGAGTTATTTCATTACAGGAAAATTAAAATAGCAGTTGAAATAGTGATTTTAACATCGATGAAGATGAATTGAGCAGCGTGCTTCAAGATTTTCTCACTTTCCAAAATTTTGTAAATTTTAATGAAAATTTATCATTTACTGAACTAAGAGACACTGAAACAATTGGGATGACTGCAGCAGAAGATGATGATTCTGGAACTGATACTCTAACTGTCCCATCTTATGCTACTGTCTTAGAAAAACCCTAGAAACTTTGATGTTACCTCCAAAATTATGATGTAACATCAAATACCATAACACATTTTAATGAGTTAGAAAAGCTAATTTTACAAATTCAGCTTAAAGAAAAAAGAAATAGTATTCATAATTTAAAAAAAAAAAAAAAACTATAATTGCACTTTATTATGTAAATACAACTAATGTAAAGTATAATATTACTCTTTTTAACTTATAAGGTTATTAAGCATATGATATTTTAAAATGTTTTTTGTCTCCCGTAATGTGTATTAAAAAAACAAACATAAACAGGGTACATAGTGCACTTACAAGTGCTTATATTTGAAAAATATTTGTAAGGTCCTTACAAGATGCTTATTTTCGGTGCCAGTTTCAAGAAAAATATCACGAATATTTTCACATAATCGCGGAAATAGATATTTTCGTCAATCAGTCGCACAAAACATATCTCAGGCAATGAATTTTTTTTTTTGTGTCTATGAATGAAAATAACTAATTTCTGCTAATCATAACGTCATTTTCGACATAGATAATTTTGTGGTGCATATTATTGGTATTTGCTATCCATTTTCTTTTCTAACTTTTGAACTTTTTAAAAATTTTAATTAAAAATATGTTATATTTATATTAGCTGCGTACAGACAATAAACCTTGCCATAATTCTTATTGGATTCATTTCATTTTAAAATACAGAGCTTTAATTTAAAACATACATATATTATATACATTTGAAATGTACCCATTTCAAGTGAAATACAAAAGAAACAAAATAAGAAATAATTTCATAACCCAAGATAATTTTATTTCAACATCAAAGCATATCCATTTTATTTTTGATATTTATGATGTCATATTCGCCCACTTTCCGTACTTATACTCATATTCATGCATCTTCTATTATTATCAAATGCTTGAAAATGTGTGTTTTATTTCTAATAATGTTATTTCATCTTCTTTTTAATTCTTAAATTTTTTTTTATTTCATTTTCATTTTTCACGCAGAAAATTTTCTATTGAAAATAGATTGTTGAGTAAAAATTGTATTCTGGGTTTCGATTTAGTATTGGTAACAATAAAGTAAATTTAACCATTTTAAAATTTTATACGACAATAAATGTCCATTTATTCTCTATCAAATTAATAAAATTTTGAATTATTAAGAAATGCTTGAAAATGTATGTTTTATTTCTAATAATGTTATTTCATCTTTTATATTCTTAATTTTTTTATTTCACTTTCATTTTTCATGTAGAAATTTTTCAATTGAAAATAAATTGTTGAGAAAAATTATTCTGGGTTTTGATTTAGTATTGGCAACGATAAAGTAAATTTAACCATTTTAAAATTTTATACGAAAAAATGTCCATTTATTCTCTATGAAAATAATAAAATTTTGAATTAAGAAAAATATTTGAATAAAATAAACAAAATATGGCCTATGTTCATTTCTGTGTTATAATCCATCTATATGCAAAGATACTGTACCATTAAATCCTCCGTTTTGACACTGACTTTAGCCAAACATTCTCACACACAATCGCATTTATGTTATTAGGACTAGTCTTCTTTTATCAGTACTACTTGTACACAGAAAAATATTCCGTTTTTGATCCCATCTTTAAATGATAGTGTTTAGTCAGTCCTTCCTTTTTTAATGTTTATGATATTGGTGGGCTTTTACTCTCAGTGCAATGTGATTTTTATTTTTTGGTCTTCCTTCATCTGATGAGAAACTTTCACACGAGAAAGCTTGGGAACTAAGAAAATTGGATAATAAAGAATTTTGTCCTAGGCACTATAAGAATAAATCAGAGTTCATACATAATTTTAGAAATAAAAATGTAGGAGTGATGGTTTCACATGATATAATTTTTGGGAATAATTTTGAAATCTTAAAAGAAATCAATCAATCAATTAATTTATAACAGAGGAGAGAATAAAAAAACTGCAAAAGAGATTAAATTTTCTGCCCCCACCCCCACCCTCCACACACACATGCATCTCTTTAAAAAAAAATTTAATATGATTTCATTTAATCTGAGGAAGACAGGAAACTTTTTGAACAGGCAATACTTTATAAACTAGATTTTTAGTGTGTCTTTTGACCACTTTGAAAAAAAAAATCATGGCTCAAGACAAATGTTCATGAAAAATTTTGTCAACAAACCGAAATATTAAATATCGAAACTTAAGAGCCCAGATGTGCTATGTCCAATTTTGTTAGTTTGTGGAAAATCATCAAAGAAGTTTTCTCTCTTGCATAACTCTAAAACTAAAAGAAATATTCTTTTTTAGGATTAATTTTATTTATTTCAACATTGCAGAAGTGTTTTTAAAACCAGAACCAGGTGTTTAGAGTAATTTATACCTACAAAATCACTTGCTGTAATTTCCAGCCTATATTTCTTGGATAAAAAAAAGAAAGTTTCCAACCAGAAATTTTACTTTATATGTGAAGTCAAATAAATACCACCGAAGATTAATTTACATTTTATTAAGTAAAATTTTTGTTACGTATTTGTTTATTTGACCTGAAGTTTATAGATAAAAAATTATGATAACTGGACATAAGTACAGGAAGAACATTTATGTACAATGTAAATAGCCCTGCAATTTCATAAGGAGTTACAAGCCTTTTCATCTTTATTTCACTTAATATTGTGTTTTTTTGTTTCTCTTCTTGTTTTCCGTGTCTTGTTTAAAAATACTCTAAATTGCTTGTATTAATTTTTTAAGAATTTAGGTAAATAGATATTCTGGTTTTCTAGTCCTTTAATGGTTGCATAAATGCTGTCTGTGTCCAGGTCGCTATCCACAAATTTCTAGTCAGGGACATCTAATTTACCGATAGTATATACTGCATATAGCGCAAGGGCACTCGTGACATGAGATGCTGCTCGTTTTAGAACGAAGCTCAACTGATGGTTTTACAATTTATCAGCTAGGTGGCGCTGATCTATTAAGCAAACTTCGGGAGCGCACATACCAGCCCCCATTGAAGTATTCTAATAGTTCAATGAGATACAACAAATGAATATACAATAACATACTATGAATTATTAATTAATGGCTACACATTATGCACTAATATATAATACAATGATAAGAAATAATAAATTCAATAGATAAATGCTAAGATTAATGGATATTATCGTTATCTACAATAGGTAAAATACATATGTTAGAAATACTTCTTTTGTAAAGTCCAGATGGAGTACGAACTACTACAACTCTGACATTATCATCATTTCCTTTTATTATTTCTGAAATTCAACCTATTATCCATTTACAAACTGGTAGGTCACCATCCTTTACAAGAACCATCATACCTGGTGCAACGTTTTCTTTTTTAAAAAACCATTTGGACCTCTGCTGTAAATGACTTAAAATAGGAATTGGTCCAATTTTTCCATATGAGTTGCACGATTTTTTGAGTTTTCTGCCATCGGTCGAGCAAGTTTTCCTTTTCATTTATTAATTTTGGCTCAGGTAGAGCATTGATTGGTCTTCCAATAAGGAAATGACCTGGGGTCAAAACTTCATAGTCTTCTAGATCAGAGGACAGTGGGGAAAGAGGGCGAGAATTAAGAATACCTTCAATTTGGGTAGTAATTATCAAAAATTCTTCTAAAGTTAATTTCATAACACCAATAGATCTTTTTAGGTGATATTTGAACTGTCCGACACCCTTCTCCCAGAGACCTCCAAAATTTGGTGAACGAGGGGGTAGAAATTTCCAGAGAACTTGCTCGGATGAGAGGAATTTTGATAAATCATCATTATTTTTATTTATAGAATTTAATAATTTTTTCAATTTTTTAATTGTTACGTGTCATTTTTAATACTAAATCAAATTATAAATTAGTAAAGAAGGCTTCTAAATATAATATATAGCAGCTAACTGTGTATTATTTAAAGTTAATTTTTAATTTCAGGTTTAAAAGATTATTTACATTAGAAATTAATTGAGCCAACTGAGCAACAGATTCAATGAGTTAAGCAATGAATTTTGTCATTTATTACCAAGATGAAAAAGATGTCTATAAAAATCAAAATTAAATATATGTGAGATTAAAGTAAACAATATCTTAACTACAATGAACATTACACTTTGAATGCAAAGACATTAACTGACATTTAATAAGACCTGAAATATGTAGGAATATAAATATGAAATACTTATACAGTTGATTCATACAGCTAAAGTTTCATAGAGAAGCACATATGCTTTCTCTCTTCAAATATGGCCAGCTACTTAGCCTTGCTTGGAAAACCAACAGACTCATTTGGCTAAAATCTTAAAAACTCCTACATTCATCCACCTGAACCAACTCATTAGTCATGAATCTGATAGCTCGAGCAATTTTATACTTCATTGCATCATAAGCATTGCTTATGATGCATTAGAATTTGTAATTCTAATGCACAAATTCTAATCTTTTTAAATTCATTGCTGTCGGGAGCAGTAAGAGAGTGGACTGTAGAAAATTTTAATTATTTATTTATTTAATTGCCAAGTGGCAAGTGAAGTTTTGTTTAACTTCTGGTTTGAGCGCAAGGGCACTCGTGACATGAGATGCTGCTCGTTTTAGAACGAAGCTCAACTGATGGTTTTACAATTTATCAGCTAGGTGGCGCTGATCTATTAAGCAAACTTCGGGAGCGCACATACCAGCCCCCATTGAAGTATTCTAATAGTTCAATGAGATACAACAAATGAATATACAATAACATACTATGAATTATTAATTAATGGCTACACATTATGCACTAATATATAATACAATGATAAGAAATAATAAATTCAATAGATAAATGCTAAGATTAATGGATATTATCGTTATCTACAATAGGTAAAATACATATGTTAGAAATACTTCTTTTGTAAAGTCCAGATGGAGTACGAACTACTACAACTCTGACATTATCATCATTTCCTTTTATTATTTCTGAAATTCAACCTATTATCCATTTACAAACTGGTAGGTCACCATCCTTTACAAGAACCATCATACCTGGTGCAACGTTTTCTTTTTTAAAAAACCATTTGGACCTCTGCTGTAAATGACTTAAAATAGGAATTGGTCCAATTTTTCCATATGAGTTGCACGATTTTTTGAGTTTTCTGCCATCGGTCGAGCAAGTTTTCCTTTTCATTTATTAATTTTGGCTCAGGTAGAGCATTGATTGGTCTTCCAATAAGGAAATGACCTGGGGTCAAAACTTCATAGTCTTCTAGATCAGAGGACAGTGGGGAAAGAGGGCGAGAATTAAGAATACCTTCAATTTGGGTAGTAATTATCAAAAATTCTTCTAAAGTTAATTTCATAACACCAATAGATCTTTTTAGGTGATATTTGAACTGTCCGACACCCTTCTCCCAGAGACCTCCAAAATTTGGTGAACGAGGGGGTAGAAATTTCCAGAGAACTTGCTCGGATGAGAGGAATTTTGATAAATCATCATTATTTTTATTTATAGAATTTAATAATTTTTTCAATTCTCTAGATGCTCCAACAAAGTTGGATGCATTGTCACATGAGATAGTACTACTTTTGCCTCTGTGAGCAAAGAATCTTTTTAGAGTTGCAATTAATGCATTAGAAGTTAAATCAGAAAGCAACTCTAAATGCACTGCTTTTGTCACCATGCATATGAAAATTGCTACATAAACCTTATTAAACATTCCTTTTCTTTGGTTACGATATTTAATCAAGAATGGATACATAGATCAAGTCCTGCATTAAAAAAAGGTTGGACTTTGGATTACTCTCTCAGGGGGTAAATTACCCATGATTTGATTGACAATTGTAGGTTTTATTTTGAAACATTGAACACAATCGTGAACAACTTGACGAGCAATGTTTCTTCCGTTAATAGGCCAAAATAATTGTCTTACAGTATTCAATAGTCCTTGAGGACCAACATGTAAGTCTCTTTTATGATAGTAAATAAAGATGATTTCTGTTAATTTACTACCTGGGGGTAAAATAATTTGGTGAGATCGGTCATAGCTTAAATTTGAGTTGGCTAAACGACCACCTACTCTTAATAGATCATCTTGATCTAGAAATGGATTTAAGAGCCTTAACTTACTTTTTATAGGGATAGACATGCCCTTTTTCAATGCCGAAGTTTCTGTTGAGAAATACTCACCTTGAATCTTTTTCAGCAATACATTTCTGGCAAATTTTATTTCCTCCAACATTAAGTTATTTTTAAGTTTAACATTATTCTTGCAGTTGTTAAAAAACCTGAAAATAAACGCTAATACTCTTATTAATTTCACATAACTGTTTGAAATATTAAGAAAAGAGTTAATAAAGTCATTTTTTATAACTGAAGTTAAGAGCGGAACTGACTTTAGTTCCTTTAAAAAGAGTTCGTCATTTTTGAGAGAGTCATTTTGAGGAAAGAGTTCACTAATGTCCTTTTTCGGGAAATCGGGTCCTTCCCACCACAGTTTGTTGGTTGAAAGGGACGTAGCATCTTGACCTCTGGATAACGCATCAGATGGATTAAGTTTTGAAGGAATGTATCTCCACTCATAGTTTTTTGACAGTTCTTGAATCTGAGAGACTCGATTGCCCACAAAGGTTTTAAGGAGATGAGGTGAAGTTGCTATCCAGGCTAAGGAAATGGTGGAGTCTGACCAAAATATGACCTTGTCAAATTTAAGCTTTAGTGCTTTTACTACTCTTTGAGTAAGTTGGCACAATAACAAACACGCTGAGAGTTCAAGTCGCAGGATGCTGAGAGTTTTAATTGGGGCAACTCTGCTTTTGCTGCAAATGAGATGAGAAGCAGGAGAACAAGAGTTCGATACTGATTGGAGATAAAGAGACACTCCGTAAGCCTTTTCACTAGCATCAGCAAAACCGTGCAAGATTATAGTCGATACATCTTTAATGAGAATGCATCTAGGTATCTTGAATGATTCTATCAAAACAAGTGAATTAAGGAACTTGTCCCATGCTTGAGCAACAGGAAGTGGAATGTTATCATTCCAGTCACACTTTAGTAACCACAGTTTTTGCATAAAGATTTTAGCACGACAAGTTACCGGCCCAAGTAACCCTAAAGGGTCAAAGAGTCTGGCAATTTGATTTAAAACTTCGCGTTTTGTATAGTTAGCACTTCTGTTGACAATAACCGTAAATTTAAAAGTGTCACTACTGCAGTCCCAAAGTATTCCGAGAGTTTTTGCTGAAGTATATTCAGAATTTTGGTTAAACGGAAAAATTTGAGAATCAGGGGTTATTTCTTCAACAACATTAGATTGCCATTTATGTAAAGACATCTGGCCTCTTTTGAAGAGATCTGTCAATTGTTCTTTAATTTCATTAAATTCCGCAATGTCTGAAGACCCAGAAAGGCAATCATCCATGTACATATCGCTCATTACGACCTTAGCTGCTAATGGAAAATTAGTTGCTTCATCTGTTGCTAACTGCTGGAGAACTCTAGTGGCGAGGAATGGACTACTTGCACAGCCATATGTAACTGTTTTCAGGGTATAGATTCTGTCTGGTTTTTCCCTCCCCTCTATCCACAATATTTTTTGGTATCTAGTATGCAACGGATTTACTTCTATTTGTCGAAACATTTTATTTACATCAACAGTAAATGCGAAAATATTTTTCCTAAAACAGATCATAATCGCAAAAAGATCATCCTGTATTAACCCTCCTTTAAACAATAAATCGTTTAGAGACTTTCCATTACTAGTTTTACAACTCCCATCAAAAACAACCCTTAATTTAGTTGTGGTACTTGACGGTCGCAAAACACCGTGATGAGGGAAAAATATCCTGCATCAGGATTTGTGTCATCAGACATTTCCTCCATGTGTCACAATGTAGCGTATTCTCTTAGAAATTCTATGTATAATTCCCTTAATTTGGGATCTTGCTCTAAACGTTTCCATACTGATTTAATCTTTTAGTAGCAATTTGTTTGGAATCTCCCAAAGAATTATCTAACATTTGAGATTTAAAGGGTAATTCAACTATGTACCTACCGTCAGGTTTTCGGTAATGAGTTTTTAAAAAATGTTCATTACAGTAATTTAACTCCTCACTAACTAAGGGTTTTAATTCACTTACCTGATCTAATTCCCAAAAGGAGCTTATTTCTTTTTCTAATTTCTTAGATTCTGTTATCAAGAAACAAGAATCAGAAGATTCTTTTAAATTCGAGATCGAATTGTAAACAGCGCCTGATATAACATGTCCAAAAAATGTTTCTACTAACATTAATTGAGAATCATCAATTTTAATTTTATTCGATCCTATTAATTCATAAAATAACTCTGCTCCAATAATCGCGTGTACACGTTTCGGTTTGTTCCAGTTATTATCCACTAAAATTATATTCGCCGGCAATTTTAATTTTGACGTGTCTACACATGACGGGGGAAGCTCGGCAATTTTCGGGACAACTACCATATCTAATTGATAAGATTTAGTTTTGCTTTCATTCGTTAATTCTGTACTAATAAATGATTTAGCGTTTAAGCATAAATTGTTAAGTCCGGAAATCGGAATATGAGTTTTTTGTTTACGCAATCCTAACACGTTTGCTGCATATGCACTTATTAAATGTGAGCTAGAACAACTGTCTAATGCTGCAATTAATGGTTTAAATTCCCCAGTACAATCCTTCAAATATATTACAGCTGTATTTAAAATCACACAAGATTTATCTGTTTTATTTTCATTCGCGAAAAATGTTTGATTATCGAGAGAGGGGGAGGAAGAAATCCGGCGTCCGTCTGTCTCCTCCAACGGTCGATTTGTTTTGTTATTTTGATTAATTGGATGTAATAGAGTGCTGTGTTCTTTGCTGTTACAAGAAAAACAGCTGTACTTTGATACACAGGGATTAGGCAAATGATTATTTAAACATGAAGGACATAAATTGTTATTTTTTACAATTTCTGTTCTTTTTGTCACATCCATCAATTTAAATTTATCGCATCTATATAAGGAGTGCTTATCCGCACAACCTAACAAGCAACTTTTTCCATGTTTTGCTTTAGTTAAAAATGTTTTTTCATTATTTGGCTTAGCGCCAGATTTCCAACTGTACGGAATCTTTCTATTTTCTTTAGGCAGAAAAGTATTTTGAAGAATTCTAGCTCTTTCTTCCTAAAAAGTTATCTAGTTTAGGAATTTCATTTTTAATTAATTTCATTTCGAAACATTTTTTTTATTTCAGGATCCAGTTTTTGAAACAGTATATGCATTATTAAAGCATCTGACAGCTCGTTTGATTCAAACTCGAGTAATTTTAATGCACGCAAATTACATTTAGTATTATCAATTAATTGCATTAAATGGTTAGGAGAGTCTGGTACCTTTGATAAATTTAATAATTTAATGATATGACAATCAATAACTGCCCGTTTGTTTTCGTATCTTTCTTCTAAAGAAGACCAAAGAGATTCATAAGTATCTTGTGCTGACTCGAGCCTTTTGGCTTCACCCTTTAGACAGCCCTTTAAATAGCATAGCTGCTGAGTTGAATTTAGATTTTTATTATTGCCTATAATTGACATAAATTGAGTTTTAAAATTTTGAAACTCATCATATTTTCCTGAGAAACTAGGTAGAGGTAAGTCAGGTATTTTAAAGTTAGTCGTGACAGTCAGATTATCTTTTTTAACATTAGAACATTCTAATTTAGATATAAATATATTAAGCTTTACCTCTGACTCTTCCAGTTCATCTTCGAGCTGAGACGTTATATCCAAAGAATCCTTTAATTCCACATCTTCTGGAAGCTGTGTATAGGCGTATATGAGTTCACGCAATGACGTTTTGAGTTCTGAGATTGAGATTTGTTTAGCTTCCAATCGTAACTGATGCTCTTTCCTTTGTTGTTGATCCTTTTCTTCTGTGAGTACGTATTCACTAACGAATTTTGTTATTTTGTTAAGCTTTGTTTTCAACACGCCGCGTTGGCGATTTAAAGCTGTTAAATTACTCATTTACACTGTGCTCCGGTCGCTTAGGACCATATGTCGGGAGCAGTAAGAGAGTGGACTGTAGAAAATTTTAATTATTTATTTATTTAATTGCCAAGGGGCAAGTGAAGTTTTGTTTAACTTCTGGTTTGAGCGCAAGGGCACTCGTGACATGAGATGCTGCTCGTTTTAGAACGAAGCTCAACTGACGGTTTTACAATTTATCAGCTAGGTGGCGCTGATCTATTAAGCAAACTTCGGGAGCGCACAATTGCTTTATCTTTGCTCATAAGCATTGTTAAATAACATTTAGATGTTGCTCATCTTCTTACATTTTGGCCATCCTGACTAACTGGTGACCTCAACAGTTACTATTTCTTCACATATAATTCACTTCAATTTATTTATATACAATGAATATGGAAAACACTGTAAAGCAAAATAAAATATAATTCAGCACTCTCATTGAGACTGGGCAGAGTCTGTTTGCCCAAAACTCTTCACATGTGTAAGGGATTTCTGCTTTTTTCATAAAAAGAATAATTTTCTGACTTGGCTTCTCTATGCTCATAAGCATTGAAAGTAAGAGACATATGACCATGTTTGACACCATCTTCAAATCTATTATTTCTTCTGTCATATATGGTTTTGTATCCTTTGTAATCAAAATTATCTGTAGAATCTAATGGCTGTTCATATGGTTCATACTTCCTATCATGCCAAATGTATAGATTTTTACAAAGTTCATAAATATTTCTTTTATCGTTAGATCATCTGTTCTTTTATTTTTAAAAGTAATCTTCATTTAATTTGATCAACTATTATTCTTAAGTGTTCAAAATTAGAAAATTCAAGACCATTAATCCATTCTTCAAAATAATTTCTTAATTCAAAAGCTCGATCGTGCCTAGAGGTTGAAATTTCTTTCTTATATGACATTAATTTTTGCCTAAATTCTTCCAAGCTCATTTTAAAACGTTTCAGGAGCAAATTTCTTATGTAATCATAATTGTTTGCCAATGGGTCTGGTTCTCTGGCTATGATATTTACAATTACAGAAGTAAATTTAATAGATGCATAACACAATTTTCTTTTACAATGTTCATTCTAGAAATATGCCTATCGAATAATGCCAAATATACACTAATATCACCACTTCCATCAAAATGTGTCATTAATTTAAACCAGCGATTCCTAACCTGGGGTACGCGTAGCCCTGGGGATACGTAAAAATTATATCAGTAATGGTGGAAATCACAAAAATGTTTTAACTGAAAACACATAAAGAAAGTTGATATTTTCGGATTATAAAGTTAGCCTCACGTGCAAGTCCAATATGTTACACTCAAAATGAGGGTAAAGGCCACTAGACCTAATAATTCATTGATAATTCAATATCATTAGCTCTGTCCACTGCTAATCCTATTGCACGAGTACTTATATATTTTCCCCAATCTTCGAGAAAACTTCCATTGATCATTATACAATGTTCTTTTCCCACCTCTTTTTTCTTATTGTTTCTTTTTAATAATAATTGCAAAAAGCCTAAATTATGCCAGAGCTGTTGGTTTTAATTTTTAATTTTAAAAGCGTTGAAAAGCAGGCCCATTATTTTCATTTTCGAATAGACGGAGTCATATCATTAACGTATATAAATTGGAAAGTTTCCTTCCCTTTAATAAGTGTTTAACTTGAACTATTTACTTATTATTTGAAGGATTTGGTATTCTGTTTAAAATGGATAACTCGTTGCAATCCAAAATTCTTAAGGGTACTGCAACAGCGATTGAAATTCATGGGAGATGAAGATTTTAATAATATGTGAGAGAAGATAGGGGGTGGTGGGTGTTAATGATAAATAGACGATACTCAGAAATGAAAAGCCTAAGCAAGGGGTATGTGAAAGAAAAAAGGTTGGGAAGCACTGGTTTAAACAAATCTTGTTGCTTACCTTGAAGCTCTAGCTTTTTATTTTATACTTTATTTCTTATATCTTTGCTTCTAGTCTTCTTTCTTCCCTTTTTGTTTCTAGTTTTCTTTCTTCTTTGTCTGTTTTTTTTTTCTTCCTTTCTGCTTCTAGCCTTATTAAATACAACATTGTATAATTTACTTGTGTTAGAATGAAATAAAAATATTTTCAATTGTTCACGTTTTGCGGGAATAGTAGATCCGATTATGGAAGATATATTCTTATTCAGTTATTCTCGCAATTCAAATTCACAGTTCAATTCACTTTTTATTTATACCTTGGTTAAAAATAAATTTTTATTCCGATCCTGGCTGAGCCCGCAAATTATTATGGGATTAAGGTTAACAATATCTTATGCACAATGAACATTATACCTTGAATGCCAACACATTATTAGACATTTAATAAAACCTGAAGTACATAAGAATATAATTATAAAATACTTGTACAGTTGACTCATACAACTAAAGTTCCGTAGAGAAGCACTTATGCTTTCTATTTTCAAATATAGCCAGTTACTTAAGCTTTGCTTGAAAAACCAACAGGCTCCGGCTAAAACCTTAAGAACTCCTACATTCATCCTCGTGAACCAACTCATCAATTGTGAATCTGATAGTTTGAGCAATTTTATACTTCATTGAGTTGAAATAACATTTAGATGTTGCTCATCTTCTCTCACACACACACACACACACACACACATATATATATATATATATACACACACACACACTAGCTGTTACCTGTGACTTTGTTCACACAACATTAAAAGAAGAATAAATGCATTAATTAAGTAAAATATTTCACTCCCAATAATTAAAAACGTAAACAATTACCTAACTCTTTATCACATTTCATAGGAGACAATACAGTATTTCTTTGATATAGGGACCTTGACATAACTCAGCCTTAAAAAAGTGAAATTTTGTTCCATATAATCGCAAAAATGAAAATGCAACCAATGAAAAAAGGAGGCCCAAATAAAATCGTAGAAATCGACGAATTGGGTAAAAACAAATGTCAATTTTACCTGATAAACCACTTTACTTTTAACGCCTATGTGAAATGTTTTAACAGCCATCCTTCAAAAATAATCAATTGGAAATAGTATATACTTTTTCTTTGAATTCAATTCTGCCTCCTTGGTTTAATGTATAGCTGAAACAAATCTTGTTTTCTAAATGGCAATATGCTGGCAAACTATTTTTTTTTTTTTTTTTTTTTTTTGCAGAAAAAATTGATTTATGAAGTTTGAATATGTGAAAACATATTTTAATTTTAATTTTATTTGATAATTTACTGAAGTCATGATTTTGTTTTCACCATCTATTCAAATTGAAAATAAATTCTGGGTCATTCCATGCAAAATGAGCAAAAATTAAAAAAAAGTTGTGGCCACATAGTAACCGATTTTAATGAAATTTGGTACACAGATTCAATTTATATTTAAATAGAGCTATTCAAAATATCTTGACAAAAAATAAAATATTTTGGCAGTTCTGGACATTTAAATAACTTGTGACATAGAATGGCTTGTATGGAATCGTTCAAACTTGCAAGTTTAAAGTTCCATATCTTGAAATCTATTTAACATAAATGAAATTTTTTCATAATATTGTAACCCGTGGACAGTTATTATCATATTTATTTAATAATAATAATTTCGTAACACCATAGTTAGCCTTAAATTGGTTGTAAAAAATTGAAAAATTGAAAATTTTGAGAAAATTAAAAGCGTTATAAAAATCAAAGGAATTTAAAAACATATGTGAAATTGATGTATGATGTAATGCTACATATGAAAACCAAATTTCTCAAATCTGGAAGTTGCCATTTATTTTCTTCATCTTCAAAATAGCTTAGAAATACAAAATCACAATTTTTCCTCTTATGTATACTTAAAAAATCAAATGAAGTAAAAACCTGACATTAACTATATTGCATAAGCATAAAGTTCGAAAAGCCCATGATATGCTGAAAAAAATTCAAGATTGCCTTTTGATTCCTAACATAAAAGAACTGAGTTCAAAAAGGTAATATTTGTTACGTTCTATAAGGCAATTTCACTTCAAATTTGCCAGTTTTCTGCCATCTTGCAAAAAAAAAAAAAAAATGTAGTGCTGCCGCCATCTATGTGGAGCTTTAATTACTATATTGTTTTTTAAACCACTGCCCCATTTAAATCCATAATTTATTCTACTCTAATTTAAAATATTGTTGAGGAAAAATAAACTGAAGGCAAGAATGAAAGTTTCTATATTTAAAATATACACTTTTATCTATATTGTCAAATAATTTAAAAATTTTAAGATGTTTCCTTCCTGTTCAAACAAGCAATAGAAATATTGAATTTTTCCCTCAAAATTTTTCATTATTTTTTTCTCATTAAGGAATAAAAAGGCAAGAATGAAAGTTTCTATATTTAAAATATATACTTTTATCTATAACGTCAAACAATTTTAAATTTTTAAGACCTTTCCTTCATTTTCAAACAAGTAATAGAAATATTGCATTTTCCTCTCACAATTTTTCATTATTTTTTTTCTCATTATGGAATAAAAGGACAGTTATTAAATCACTCCAATCTGTTACTTATTATTCATTCTTAATTATAAATAATTTTTAATAAAGTCTTTCCACTCCTACGGCTATTAATGAAAATTGAAATTTCAAGCATGTAGACAAAACCTCGATCTTATATCAACTTTTAATGTAAGTTTTAATACTTAAATAAACAATCCTGAAATCTATTATTTTACATTTACCCATAAATAAATGTGGTCTACTAATATGCTGATTTTCATTAAAATACATGACATGTCAGCCACAGCTGATTTGCTCATTTAGCATGGAATGACCCTTCTGTTTTCAGTTTTAATGAGAAAATGCCATAAAAAATATATTGATCTGTTTTATATCTCCTTTTTCATCCATAAATATGGAGTAATTTATTTGCCATTTTTAGAGAAACTTCGTTAAAATTTACCAAAAAAAAAAAAAAAAAAAAAAAAAAGTAATAATAATATCTCAGAATCTAATTCAATTTGTTTAATTCTGAGAGTTTGTGTGACATCCTTGGATCAATGATAACCGATGTTAAGTAAATCGCGTTGCGTTCGATAATCTAAGAGGAGTAGTTGCGAAATACAAACAACCGGTCAGATTTTAACGTTCATTTTTCTTTTCTTAAAATTATGATGTGATTTTCAGCAGAAAACTCTCATCTGTATATAACTGATACTCCCTCGTAGTAATCAGTATAAATTAAAAAACATTTAAATTTTTCATTTTAAATATGGCGTGAAACTCAATTATTTAATATCAGGTGTGCAGAATATGTCCGATCCGGCGATCTGGGATTGGGGGAAATTTTAGTCATCTGGGGAAATTTTTCTGAAAAATATACAATTGATTTCAATTTTAACAATGAATTACATAATTCCCCGAGATAGAAAAATGTTCTACAAATAAAAAGATCCGTATGGTGACTTTCACAAAATCGATCTGAGAATAATATGTACCGTATATACTCACGTATAAGTCGAGAAATTTTGAAAAAATAATCTGCTTCAAAGTGGGGGAGGGAGGTCAACTTTATACATGGGACAAAAAAGTCTAAATTTATTTTTGGAGTAGAAAAACGCCGATGTTCCGGAGTAATTATGCAATTGCAATAATCGAAATTTCTAAGTTCTTTTCTAATGAATTACCTTAGAAAAAAAGTTTAAAAGATAATAATTTTCTGACAAAAAAAAAATCAGGACAGAGAAAACTTTAGAAAGAGAATCAAATCAAGAAGATCTCACACCCATCACTGGTGGAAAACTCACTACAAGCTCTCACTGAATGGGTGAGCAAAAATAGAAAATAATTTAAATTTAATAATGAGAAAAATATTTTTAATCTATGGACAACTTTGAAGAAAATTATTCTAAAAACTTAATTTAATAAAATAATCCTAAATTCTGAAAAGAAACCATCACTTCTAGATCAAGGCAGCGGTACCAGAAATACTTTAGCTCCTTGAAAAAACTGCTCAAAAATTTACAGTGACTGTGTTTGTGGATCTGTTGGCTCTATTATTGGAAAACACATTTATAACAGAACCCTAAAATCTGATAATTTCTTTAATACTTCTTATATATTCTGTTTATATCATGGAATGACCACCAGTGCATAAAGCTACGGAACTATTAAAAGCATCCTTAAACAGACATGGTGGGAATTATTTTACTAGATTTTCTTCAAGAAACAGACTCAAGATCTACAATACAACAAAAATGATTGACAATCCACAAAGAGAGTGGAAGATTGCAGTCTCTCAATAATTGACAATTTATCAGAAAAAGTAATCAAAAACATTGTATTTGTTGGTTAAAACTGTGTATTTATTAATAAATATTATTCATAAGAATTGGATTAAAACTTACATTGCATTAACTTAATTTACCTTTCCAATAACTAGGCATGTTACAAGTTCAGTCTATAGGTTTTTAAAGATGCGACTTGTATGTTGCAAAATTTACTATACCTATGGTAATACAGAAGCCTATGTAAGCCTATAACATATTGTAACATTTGGGGGGAATTTTCATATGGATTGGGGGAAATGTTGGGAGTAAAAACATTTTCTGCACCCCTGCTTAATATACTTGCTGATCTTTGTATTATTAATGTACAGAATTGATTCACGCTCCTTTTAAAATATACTTGAAAATTCCCGTTTTATTTCAAATATGACGTCTCTTTGTTCCCAGAGAAATCTCTTTTTAATGGTATAATTCTTAAATTCGTTGTTGTACTCTGTATAGTAAAGTATTAATTCACATCCTTTGTATTTATATAATTCTTATTAATTTTCTTTTCCTGGCAATCATGACGTAAATTTTAGCAGAAAACTCACATTTGTATGTAAGTGATATTCTAGCTTATTATTAATGAGTTTCGATAAAAAATATTTCAGTTTTTCATCTTAAACAGGACGTCCATTATCTATTTTCATTATATTCTGATATTCATGCTCCTTGTATTATTATAAATATATGAAAATACATGTTTCATTTATGACGTCATATTTGTCCAAGCCAAGGAGGATCCTTTTCATAGTTCCATGGTCCAAGCGAAATCTTTTCTTAATAATATAATTATTTATTTTTCCTTCTAAATTATAATGCAGTCTTTGACAGAAAATATCTTCTTAACATAACCGATATTCATACTTCATGTATGATAACGCTTTCAAATATCATGGCAATTCATCTTCTTTTGAATTCTTTTTAATTTTCAGTTTTTACTTGGAAATTGTTCAATTGAAAAATAATTGTTGAGGAAAAATTATTACAGGTTTTGTATTTATTGGCAACGGTAATGCTTAGCAACGTAAAATGGTTAATTAAATTTTACAGGAAAAAATAATTATTGATTCTCTATGAAAATAATGAAATTTTTTATTATTAAGAGAAGTATTTGAAAAAAAAAAAAATCTAGCCTATATTCATTTCTGGGTTATAATCCATATATATGCAAAGATACAGGGTCATTAAATGCTCCATTTGGATGTTTACTTCAAACATTTACACACACAGATTTATAATATTAGGATAGTGACTGACATCTCTAAAAACAAAGTAGATTAGAGTCAAAAAAGAGTCTGTTGATTTAAATAATTTTTTCTTCTTAAATTCAAACTAATACTATTTTAATGTTCCTTGATTAAATGACAAATGATATCCATTTACAATGTACACACACATTGTATTAATTTACATTAAATATTTTAAGTAACATTAGTTTAAATAAAGCATTTGAGCTGGCTGTCTGCTCAGCTTAATTGTTGAGACTCTGTTATGTCACCGTACATTGTCTCCATATTAATTTATGCAAATTAATTCAATAATTTATTTTAATTAATCACTTAGCTTAATTTTATAATAATTTTTCTTTCAAAGAATTCAAAAATTCCGTTGAAGTAATTTTATTCTGTTATTAAATACTAATATTAATTAATATTTAAAAAGCTTTCATCAACAAAATCATTATTAAAATATTCAATTAAAGTAATCTCAGTAAAAGATACACTTTTCGCATATCAAAACAAACGTCTACAAAATATTTCTAAGTCCCAAAAACGAAAATCATAATTATTAAATCATAATTATTCTATCTTAAAATCATATTCTATATATAAGATCTCATTTTTTACATTCAGAATCCATTTACGGTTTTCAAACTAGATATTTACTTCAGAAGTTATGGTAAGAAATAGTATTTATTCAATTTACTTTTCAAACATCACGCTATTTGTTGTGTTTGTATTTAGATATCTTGAACAAGCTTTCTTCCTCAAAAAACATGTTGTTCGTGATCATGTGATAGAATTTCTCTGAATTCTTGGCTGGGAAATAGAAGTTCATTGCACTTCGGTGGGACGTGATCTCAAGCCAGCGTCCATACAGGTCTTTTCCCACAACGTTGCCATTCAAGAATAACTTTAATTTTAATACATCTCAACTCTTAAATGATCTTCCCAGTTTATCCGGCGCTATTTTCTAAGTGATGTTTCATTTTGTGAGTATTCCAAGTCGCTCTGTAATATTTCTTCAAACCTTTTGAATATTCATCGTGATATGACTTCTTCAGCAACAATCTAGAATCTTAGCTTTGCGTGAGCTAGCAACCATCGTATCTTTTTTTTTATTACCTGTAACAGTGCGATTATCAAAGACGTTTCTCTAGTAATGCTTTCATCCTTAAATAATTTATTCAGCTATTGCATCTGACATCCGTTAAACAACGAAGCTCGAATTAATTACTAAACAATCTTCTATTTTTGAAACCAACATCTAGTTCAACTACAATCATCAGACTCATTTTGAGTATCATAACGGTGAGCCGAATTGATCCAGTATTGCCGAATTCGCTGACAGAATAATATTCATCAGAACTGATAATTAAACGAAAAGTTTCTCCAACATCGCCCTGACGAGTTTCTCCAGCATTTCCTCCTTCCTCAATAATGTAATCGTCACTTCATCATATCTCCAATTTCCTTTAATAGTTTTATTTCAACTACAAAAACTCTCTTCAGCCTGCACTTTCTATTTTAAGACAATATTATATATACTCAGTAGACTTTGAATGTTCGTCATAAAGAAGAAAATAAATATAAAATTTTTAAGCTTTTCTCATTTTTTTATTCCCCTTTAGCAGCTATTAATATTTCAATGTTAGTTTGATATCCTTTGTAAGTTCATAATTTTAAGAATATGTGATAATTGAATGTAGAAAAAGTATCGAATTATCAGGCTGGCCGGCCATATGCTTATTTAGTGTTGTGATAAGTATTTGAAGATCAAATAAATAAATGTCACATCTTCAAATCTCTCTGTTTTCTTTTCAAGACTTGGGTGAGTGATTTCCATTACACTTTTTTATCTTTTAATCTAATAATCGATAGCCTATTTAACTTTTCTTTTTCAATTTATTTGAAATTTATATTAATATTTTAATTATATTTCGGGCCATATCATTAAATATTTTTGCAGTATCTTTGCCGTTATAATGTTGATTATTGGATTAAATTCCACTATATGATCGCATGCCGTGATGTTGTTTTAGGTTTGCAAATTTTAAGCCTTCTCTCTGATTTAACTTCATCATTAATTTAAATATTTCAATCTTCTAAATTAATTTTAGTCATTTAAAATTTGCATATTCCGGAACAGCGTTTACAGACTCATCTTCCCATTTTCAGAGAAAGATATGCGTACACCATCAATAATCAAAGAGTCACTTTTTGGTTATCACTTCAATTGTGGAATAGTCAACAGGTTGAGGTCTACTTTTCGATTCTCATGAGAGCAAACTTTCCTTTCCACAGTTCAGCTTTCCTGAATGTCCTGTGTCCTTACAGTCGTCAAGGTAACCAGATCAGGAACCAAGACTTAAATTCTAAAAGATACTAAATACACAAAAACAAACAAACAACCAATAGATACTGTAATGCACAATGCTTCCTAGAATATAAAATTATGAAAAATAATACTCAAAAAAATTAAAAATGATGGATATAAAATAATAAATGTTCGATTGTTCTAGTAAGTTCATAAAATAGTAAAAAAGTTTATGAAATACTCCACAGTTTCATGTAGTCGGCTGTACTTGAAGTTAGGTTTGGTCCTTCAATTTTTTTTACATCGTATCTATATTTTCCTTTTACTTTCGTTACCTGGCAAGGGCCAAGAAACTTGGGTCTTAAAATTTCATGCCTGTTTCAGACTGAGCCTTATGTATAGCAACTAAGTCACTGAGTTTGTAGATATTTGCTTTTTTTTCATTTTTTGTTTCTCTTCCTGTATTTTTTAAAATGTTTTCCTTTGTAATTTCCCTACTTAATTCTCTCTCTGTCATTATCGAGTTAAGATGTTCTTCATCTAGCACGTCTTTAATTTTCAGGTTGGTTTTGTGTCTTAACTTCACTCCAGTGAGACACTCGAATGGTGTAAATTTAGTACTTCTTGAAACAGTACTATTTATGATATGTTGCACTGAAATTCTATCCTAGGATAGTTGAGTGCTATAAAATCTATATCTGATGAGAGGGCCATCAATGAAATAGTGAAGCAGCCATTTTTACCTATTTTCCTGTCAAAGTCAGTCAAATAATTTTGTTTTTATTATTTTAAAATTTGCGTTTGTTGAACTTATTTTTACCAAATTAAAAATGTCAAAGAGAAAAAACGCTGTCGTTCATTTCTTAGATCAGCTTTTGTACAAAAAATTATATATATGCAAGAAATATAGAGATTAAGAAAGGGGATTCATTTTGTATTTTTGATTTATGTAAGATAAAAATTTTACGTAAATTCTGACATTCATGCTGTGGGTGGAGAATAATTGAACACTTAATGCCTCATGGCGACTTACACAGATTGTTAAAAAAAAAAAATTACAGGACGAAAAATTTCGAATCAATTATAAATGCATTATTTCAAGACCGATAGATGAAATTCATGACCAAATGACAAATTTTGAGATATTTTTTCCTGCAGCTGAAAGACTAATTTCAAAATTTATTTCATGCGACCGATTATGAAATTTCGTGATTTTTTCCCTGCAGCCGACTGAGCTCACTAGGACTTGCTGCTGATGTAAAATTGGGATGACATCAGCAAACATAAAAATGAATGTGAAAGGAAAATGAAGATGTCATTTCTCATTCAAGGAATGAAAATATAAAAATTTCAAAGGATAAAAGCATTAAAGCTTCAAAGAACAAAAATATTCATCCTAACGAACAAAAAATCATCTAACAAAAAAATTGAAAGATATATCAATAATCTATATTAATAAAAGAAAGTTTTGTGTCTGTGTCAGTCTGTTTGTTTGTTGACGATGGCTTGGAAAATCTATTGCATGTAGAAGTCTACAAATTTGGATAAGGATAGACGAAGACAGAACCTAGTGCACCTGAAATTGATTTTTTTTCTAATTACTGAGATATTAATTTAAAATCCTCACTGAATGCTAATTAATGAGTTTTTGTTGTCCTCAGTTCGCTGGCATTATGATCACTTTCACTCATGTCTGGGAAGACTTGGAACTTCATACAGAAATGAAAGAAAATATCTGTTTTTTTAACACTTTCCAACCTAGTTGAAAAGTGTTTATGACTTCGGTTTGTCTGGCTGTCTGTCCGTGCTCTAACTTCCGTAAATAAGCTCGGATTGCCTTGCAATTTTTATGTTATTGTTATCTATAGCACGTTCCCTATTTCAACGGAAGAGTGTAGCACTTATAGTTTTTTTACAGTGACACTCAAAAGAATTCCGTTACATTATGGTCTATGGAAAAAAAATCATTTGCGGTTTATTTTAATGATGTTACACAATTGCAAACACATTGTAATTGATGTATATCACTAAGGTGTATTACAAGAAGCTTAATATGGAATAAGGTGTGGATAGCACTTATAGTTAATTTACAGGTACAGTCAAAAGAATTCCGTTACATTACGTCTATGGAGAAAAATCGTCTGCGGTTCATTTAAATAATGTTTCACTATTTTAAACACATTGAAATTTATATCTATCACTAAGGTGCATTACAAGAAGCTTACTGCCGAATATTGTGTGTATAGCAGTCATCGCTCATTTACAGGGACACACAAAAGAATTCTCTACTGTCTGTTAACAATAATTCCTGGAAGTGCGTTTTAAGTTACTGAACGCGATTTTAAATTTAACTCACTTTTTGTTTATTACGGGGTGTGTATAAATTCTGTAGATCAGGCCTGTCCAACCTTTTAGTAAGCAGGGGCGCATCTCAGCTGGTGACAGGCAATGAAGGGCGCCATTATTCAAATGAGTGGGCAGTTGCATACATATTCATTATCTCACTATTGTAGCGATACACTAACGTCTACATGACATACGTATGTTTTATAGTCATTGTGGTAACCATAAATCCCGTACGATGCAGGAACGTTATGGTTATCGTTAAATGTACATTATATAACTCTGAGAACGCCTATATGTATAAAAAAATATTCAGGGAAACGGACAAAACATTTTCATGCTTCAAGTAGAAAAAAGAACATCCAAACATTAATTGTTTTAAAGAAAATAATTTTTAAATTTGTCTTTATTCTTGCCTATTAGTGAGACATTTGACACTGGCTTTCCTGTGCTAAAGCAGAAAAATCTGGAATATAGTTCGAACATGCTGCACATAAAATGTTTTCTAGTTGCGTATCACTCAGCGATGATCGATTCTTGGATTTTACAATTTTCATTGTAGAGAAAAGCGATTCACATAGGTAAGTCGAGCCAAAGCACGAGTGAAGTTTCAGGGCAACGTTACGAAGTGAAAGGTATATTTCTTTATCTACCAAATTCCAAAATTCTTTATCTTTGAAATGCGATTTCAAAATTAAGTCATTTTGAAGAGTTATAATTTCTAATTCAAGATCTTCCACTTGGTCCATTTTGAAGTTAGAGGCAATTGATCTCGCAATTTTGGTAACGTCGATTTTAGCAAAAGGGTTTTCTAAAAACACTGCATCAGCTCCAATCCCTGAAAATTGAACAAATCGGCTATTAAAATCGTCAAGAAGTGTCTCGAGGTTATCTGCAAATCGTTCAAAATTTATTTCTTCACAATTGTGTTTAACAGCCACTGACATTAAATTTGGAAAATGAGAAAACGATCCTTGTCTCATTTTTTAAATCCACAATTCACACTTGTTTCGAAAACTTTTTACAGAACCTATCATATTTAAAATTTCACGATTATTTTCCTGTAGCACCAAAAGCAAATTATTCAGTTTAAGTGTTATATCTGTCAAAAATGTGAGATCGAATAACCAGCAAACGTCTTCCAACTCCTTATGAAAAACATTTCGTAATTCAAGAAAAGTTTTGATGTCAGGTAAGAGCATACAAAATATTTCTAACATTTTCCCTCTACTTAACCATATTATTTCAGTGTATAATAATACATCTTGTTGGTCAGATTCTGCGTCTTGCAATATGGCCTTAAACAAGCGATGGCGAGTGGAAGAACTTCTGATGAAATTTATGATTTTTACGACAATATTCATAACATGTTCATACTTGAGTACTTTTCCGTACAGAGCTACTTGATGGATAATGCAATGATAAGTCAGAAAATCAGGAAATGTTTCTTCTTTGTCGCAGAGCGCGAGAAACCCGTTATTTTTTCCGACCTGCAAATCCAAGTGCTTTAGCTCCATACGTTGTGATAGATGCTGGTTTATCCAGAGGCATGCCTATTTCTTTTACAAAACTTTTAAAAACATCAAAAATATCTTCTCCTGTTGTACGCCCATGAAGCTGGAATATTCGCATGAACTCTTCTTTTAGGCTGAAATCAGAAAATACCATTCGGACAAAGAGAGCTAGCTGCTCAGTGCTTTCGTCCAGTTGCAATGAAAATCGTTCACATTTTTGCAGGTCAGATTGTGCTTGAGATTCCAAATCACGAGAAATCTTTTCAACTCTCCTGCCTACCGTTTGATGTGAAAGTTGAAGTTTTTCTATGGATGAGATTATTTCAGATTTATTTTTCATTTCATCAAAGAGAGATTCGGCTGCACAAAGCATTGCCTCTTTTACAATTTCCCCATCACTAAAGGCTTTTTTCTTCTTAGCTATTAAATGGGCGATTTTAAATGATGCGACACTGACATTTGTTGATTGAATCATAGGTTTGTAGAAACATTTTTACTGACCAGCTAAAAGGGATTTTAACTCTTGTAATTTTTCCCCCTTACTTCTGAATTCAGGGGAAAATTTAAGTCAAAATTTGAATGCATTGTACTATAATGACGTTCAATATTGCTTTTTTTAAGAATGGAAATATTATTGTTGCAAATTAAACGCACGGGATTACCTTTACATTCGACAAAAAATATTAGCTCTCTCAGTCATTATTAAAAATGTATGTCCTTTGTCTTTTTGCCATTATTTTAGAATAATTCACATAAGGAAATAAATTGCAGCCTCTTTCACAAATATCAAACACAAAAATGTCAGCTAATTTGAATTAAGTTACAGACTAAATGAAAAACGAATCAGAAATTTTTCATTTGCGACAAAAAAGATCGTTCTGTTGAAAACAAATATGAAATTTAGCTGCATAGAATAATATTTGATTTAATTAATATTTTTTATTTTTCTAACAATCATTTTGAACTGACATGTGACCACGTATTTACATCATCATTATTACTTTTCAAATTAATATCCTCGGCGCAAGTGAAGGCGGGCGCCAGTAGTAGACTGGATGTCTTTTAATGTTTCCAAATCTTACTACCGTAATTTCCGGCGTATAAGCCGCAGCTCAAAGAGTCGTTTTTCGACCCAGAAATATTATTTTATAAAATGTAACTTAAAAGATCGCTGTAAATATTTAACTATAATTATTGAATAAAATTTCTGGGTCGAAAAACGACTCTTTGAGCTGCGGCTTATACGCCGGAAATTACGGTACTATTATTCACTGATTATTGCATTTTTTAAAATTATTACTGGTTACAATTTGCATTAATTTTTTTATTTCGAATTTTTTCCCTTTTTATCTAGATCTAGAACTTTGAAAGAGAAAAGATACCCATTGCATGTTAGTAAAAAATAAAGAAAAAAAGTAACGAACAAGGAGAAAAAAAAATTAAAAGGAAACATTTGAAAGGGCGCCACGAAAGTCATCAAAGGGCGTCCGCGGGCGCCGCGTTGGACAGCCCTGCTGTAGATCATATACAGGGAAATACAAAAGTTCGCGAACACACTTACGTTTATTGACAGAAACTCCAGAAGGAGAATTTTAAACTGTGCTACGCGTTTCTTAACTGAACTAAAATTTAGCATCCCATGTAGTATATATACAAATCTATAGTTCATATACAGGGCTGAATAAAAGTATTCAGATATTTTTACAAATATTGTATACGTTGGAAATTCCTGAAATTATGTTTTTAAATATGTTATGCGTTTTTCAAATTGTTTACTTAGATGTTATCTCTCAGCTTATTAAATGGTATGATTTGTAAAATTATTTTGGAAGCGTTGGAAAGTGTTACATAATCTATGCTTGACGCATGATTTTTCGTTCTTGTTTCATCTTAAAATTGTGATTGTGCAGCCCAAGATGGACTTAAAAAAATAATAACAATGACATCTATGGATACATGGTACTTTCGTCTTTCTAATAATACCTTTTATTTAACAAAAATATAAATTTTTGCTATTGCAAAAAAATATTTTTCTAAAGCCTTTTTTCATATTTAATCTTTCAAATGAGTCGATCGCATGTAATCAAAATCAATCCTACACAAAGCATTGGGTTCCTATGTTGACCTCTGTATTGCCAAAGTCTGTTACTATGATAAAAGGAGTGATGTTGTCTTTACCTTAAGCAGCCTTTTGTGTGTGTGTGTGTGTGTGTGTGTGTGTGCGCATGTGTGCTTGATGGATAAAAAATGAGATAGTAATTTTCGTTCTGTCTTTTTAAAAATTAAATAATTTAAATTTTGTTATTCTCATATAATTTCTCATGAGGCTGGGCACTATGGATAGGTGATAGTTTCACTGTATTATCAAAATAAAGTTTTTAAAAGGTAAGTCCAAGTATCCCTTGGAACATTACATTTCCATTAGATAATGTTCCCATGTATACTTCTGATTCTTATTGTGTTAAAATATCACTGTTATATCTAATGAATGTGGTAATTTTTCTTTCTTATATATCTTATTACTGTAACATTAGACAAGAATTTGCTGTGAATGATCTCTGTTGTTTGTCTGAAATGTTTTGTAACAGCACATCCATGTCTGTTCTGTATATATAATTTCAAGCACATGTTTATTCTTTTTATTTTTTGTAGCCAATCCAAAGTGTGAAAAAGTTGGCTGTGGAAAATGGAAATCCCCTATGATTGATAATCCTAAATACAAAGGCAAATGGAGGCCACCCCTTATTGATAATCCTAGCTATAAAGTTAGTATTGTATATTCTTAATTTTTATTTTATTCTTTATTAACAAGGCCTGTGGCTTTGCTCGCATGGAAATGTAACACAATGTTAAGATGTACTTTGTGTGCTCATTAACACAAAGTGAAAATTACTTTACTGCTAATAAAAATACTATTAATTATAGAAATTCTTCATTCCAACCCATTTACAGCCTCCAACTTGTGAAAACCAGATTAAATGTTGTCTATTTGAGAATTCTGTCCACCATCTATCCTCAAGTGGAAAAATTTCTGAAAATTGGCTTGGTAATTTCAGAATAATTGTGATTTTAGAATATTTTTCGCTCATTTCACTCTTTTAAATTTCCAATTTTTTAAAAACTGTGTTTAGATTGCATTCAGGGGCATGCCAAAGGCTGTTTTAGTGGGGGGGGGGGGGGGGGTAACTAAATTTTGCTGAGTACAGGATCGGGGATGAGAAAGGCTTTGTGATAGTGTCCCCCGCAATTAAAAATGCTAGAAAGGGAAACTCACAATACAGATTGAAACCTCCCTCCCTTCCTTTCACCAAAGGCCCAAATTCTCAGAAAAACAATTCTCTCTCTCTATCTTTGCCCTGGACATCACCCCCGCTCCTTGACACCCTCACCCTCCCACACAGAATCATACACAATCTTCCATTCTGTGTGAGAAGCAACGGACAACCGATAATTGAAATGAAACTGACGCTGGGGGAGGTGATTTTCCGACTTAACGACTAAATTTTACCAACTCTTATAAATAAGTATGGGGGGGGGTTACACCCGCAGCATCCTCCCGCTAGGCATGCATGCCCCTGGGAGCATTTACGTCTTAAATGTAACCACCATTTTAACCCTTTCACCGTTACGCCCATGTTTTTCTGTTTCTAGAACTCATGTTAAAATAGCTGTAGACAAAAACATTTTCAACAGAATTCTGTTTTGAACTGTATATAGAATTAGGGGAAGAAAGAGATATTATAGCATCAAACTGCAATTAAAAAATGTAAATATCCTGGGATTTACAAGCATACTTATGAAAATGTAGGAAAACCCTCAGATGGTGAAAGGGCTAAACTTCAAGTTTCCAGCTGTAATAGTTTTAAAAAAAAATCATTTTAGAAAAATTTTCATTAGAAAAATTTCCATACCTGTTGGTGTATGGATGCCAAGATAATTTTTAAAAAAGACTATGTTTAAGTAATTGTCACAATTATAAATAAAGAATTTTTGAAAGATGTTCAGTAATTTCGGAATAATTGTGATTTTAGAATACTTTCTGATCATTTCAACTTTTTAAATTTCGAATTTTTGAACAAAGTTCTGTGCAAGCATATGTCTTAAAAGTCCTTCCGGCCTGTACCGGGCGGAAAAGGTAGCTTTCCTATATCTTCGTTTTAAAGTTTTAGCTAATGTTACTTGAAAACAGCAAGCAAAAATGCAAAGAAACCGTTTACAAGATTCGTTAATACTGAATTTGAATCAGAAATTCGCCAAATTATTGAGCTATAGCCAAATTGGCTTCATTTATGAAAACCTATTTCGGTCGCCAAATTTGGCGATAATTTGGCGCTAACGGATATGAATATATAGTTTTATGCGCATGATTGGGAAAATGATTACAACAATGAAAGATAATAATTAGCGAGAAGTCATGTTCACTAAAACTTATAAATTAATCGTTGGAATTTTGTAATGTGCTATCTTGTTTCAAAATGTCTGCCACTATTTCAAACTGCTGTATCTCAGCCGTTTTTTAAGATAGAGGTAAAACAAAAAATGCTCCGGAATCCTTGTATCAAGGCCTAACACGTAAGTATAAAATAAATTTGAATTTTTAACTTTTTTGTACATTTATTTTAGTTTTAAATTTTTAAATGGCTGCCATCTTGAAACAAGATGGCGGACAAAGCTGGCCAACGAACTCGGTCGAGACATTAGTGACCTTAATACACCCAATTAGTTTCATCAAAATCGATTTATAAATACGGGCGTTATCGTATGACATAGGTCATATATAAATATATATATATATATATAAATCAACATTTGAACTTTGGGTGGTTTTGGGGTCTGGGTGTCATGATCAGTGAAAATATACTAAAATTTTCCGGAATTGCTTTCCTCCGAACGGCTGCAATAGGTAGCTTTATACTTTTTTGTATTGAAAGCTACCTAAAAGTAGCCATCATATCAAATTTCAAGTTTATACCCTAACAATTTTTAAGATATCAGAATTTTAGAATGTTTTTTCTCTCTTATATCCCCTGGGAGGTAGAGATCTTGAAATAAAAAATAACTGAATATTGAAGCAGAGATAGTCACCATTACAATACGGAAAGAAGTTTTGAAGTATGGTTCAGTTGTTTTGAAAGAATTGTGTAACTGTTGTTATTGAGTATTTGCCTCTAAAAAGTTACCACCATGTCAATTTGAAAGCTTTTAAGAAAATCAATCTGCTTCAAAGAAGTTGCCATTTTAGAACATATTTTGCTCTGGTGTCCAATCGGGGACAAGAATATGAATTCATAATAATGAAGAGATATGTATGAAGAATACATGAATAAGTAAAATTCTTCATATCCATTCTTATTTACAATGATTTGTTAAACATTTTTCTTCTGCAGACTGTTTTTATGTTTTAGCTTAACAGTTTTTCATAATATGCAATGTCTTTACTAAAATCTTTCATTAACGTGTCTCTTATTTTTGTAAATAAATCAGGTTTTTAAATTATTTCCAATTATAAAAATTTGAAAGGAAATTTGAAAAGAAAACTAGATTTTTAGATAAAGATAAGATGAAGAAAAGCATTGTATTCAGACAGTAAAAAAATTAGTCAATCTTATATTGAGGCTAATTTTTCTATCCAATATAATAATATACAGTATTGATTTTTTTAAATTATTAATTACATAAATAGCATGATCACTCTTCTTTTTATTTATTTATTTTTCAAATTCTTGTTAAAGCAAAGAAGATTTAGATTTTTACAGTGTTTATTCTAATCTGGAATTGCTGTTGCTCCTAGCTTTTCAATTACGGAGCTGTCAACTGCTACGAAAAAGTCGTAGTTGCTACAATTTGGATCTAAAAACTACGATGCTGGGAAAATCAATCTAAAACTGCGATTTTGGTGAACAATTGGAAAAAATCTCTAACTTCATGAACTATTGGAGAAAAATAACGAATTTTGTCAAGAGGTCGCAGAATAAAATTACAAATTCAAAACTTCTTTCCGTATTGTAATGGTGACTATCTCTGCTTCAATATTCAGTTATTTTTTATTTCAAGATCTCTACCTCCCAGGGGATATAAGAGAGAAAAAACATTCTAAAATTCTGATATCTTAAAAATTGTTAGGGTATAAACTTGAAATTTGATATGATGGCTACTTTTAGGTAGCTTTCAATACAAAAAAGTATAAAGCTACCTATTGCAGCCGTTCGGAGGAAAGCAATTCCGGAAAATTTTGGTATATTTTCACTGATCATGACCCCCAGACCCCAAACCCACCCAAAGTTCAAATGTTGATTTATTTAGTCAATCGGTCACGAAAAAAGACAAAAAATAGATAATTTTGTCAAACAATCGCAAAATAAAATCACGAATTTCCTGGAGCGACTGCGAAAAAAAAATCACAAACGTCATCAATTGGTTGCAGAAAAAAATCATAATTTTAATCAATTGGCTCCCAAAATAAAAAATCTAAAATTTTGTCTGACGAATGCAGAAAAAATCACTAATTTCGTCAACCGCTCGTGAAAGACGACCGCGAATTTCATTGAACAGTTGTAGAAAATAATCGCAGATTTCACGAAGCATTGTGGAATAAAATCGCAAATTTCGTCAATTGGTCGAGGAAAGAATTGTGATTTTCGTCTAATGGTTGCGGGGGAAAAAATCGTGAATTTTGTCAAACGATCAGTGAAAAAATCGCGAATTTCACAGAGGTTATTTTTTTTTTTTGCCAACAAGGTTTACAGTGTTCGATTTCTCTCCATCCACAATATGACTGTCAGAATTTACTCTGTTGAAATCTAAGACCTAAAAGAAAAAATCTTCACATATTTATTGTGGTGAAAGAATGTTAATGTAGTATAGTTGAAAGGTAGTCATACTCTTCAACTCAGCTATGAAAATGCAATATATTTATTACAGAAAATTCTATAAAATGTATTTTAATATAAAAAAATTTCCATTTGTATTTTTTTTTATATATGATACAATATAATTTACAAAATTCACACATAAATGTTGTGAAAAATGTCATAAATTTTTCTTTCATGCGTAATTTCCTCTTTTTTGTTGTTTTCTGAGTTGCATCACTGGAAATAAGTGTTTATATGTACATATATGAAACAAAAGAGTCTCCTACTTTGTGTGCTTATGCATAAACACATTGATCAATTGATTAGCATTTGTTTGCTTAAAATTTGCAACTTCCAGATTAATTGGAATTTTGTATGCTGCTATTTCTCATTTTCAAAGGTTGGCAGGTCTACAATTATCATAAATGCTGGGGTAAGATGCATAGTAATTAGAATTCCTATCGTGATCGTATTACTAAATTTTATGGCCCATCTGCATATTCAAAGTTCTTTAATGTATTTCATGTAAGTGTCACAATAAATAATAAGTTGAGTTTACCTTTGCTAGATAAGGCATAGACACAAACAGGAACTCACAAAAAGAGGCATGTTTCTAAACTATCTGTTGTTTATTGAAGTGATGCAGTTCAAACAGGAGAGGTCCATTTTGTATATTCAATGAAGCTGACAACCCACCTGGACAAAGAGTTGAGTATCGTTAACAACATTTTTAAGTGCAGGTGATTTGAATAATGTATGATTCTGGATTCCAATGGAGAGACCAACTAACAGCAGCATCCAATTGCATCTGAAGTACTTAAGCAAGTCTCAAGTAACAACTGAGAAAGAGTGTATTCAAAATACACACTGGAGAATAACTTCCAACAGACACTGCCATGGTGTATGCATTTGCTAATTAGAATGTCTCATATCAGCCAGTGAAAATGAAGACTACATGGAAGCGGGGCAAAAAACCTGGAAATATGTGATATCCCTAAACTTATACTGCCCTTTAAGCATAGATTTTGTTTAAATAAATTTTAGACTTTTTTTTTTTCCATTTTTAAGCTTCACAAGCTGCAAATATTTGTATTGCAGATTTTGTAATGTTTATCATGAACATATACAAATTGATAAGGTACTTGCAAAATGCAAAGGGGCTGTGCATATATAACATTATCATTTTAGGGAAATGGGGAGGGGAGGTCCTGTCATTTGATATCATAAGATATTCTAGGGGTGAAAGGGATGTTGTTGTTTGATATCATTATCTTTTACTTTAGATCTTAATAGTCTATCTATTTTTATGAAAATACAAAGTTATTATTAAAACCATTAAATGATTATAAAATCATTTCATTCCAAAATATGACATCAATGTTCACAATAATGGTGTTTTTTCAAGTGTACAACATCATTTTTGGAGTAATCTTTTATGTTCAAATGTAAATTATATAAATATCAGTAAAATAGAGTGAAATGTTTAAATTTTAGTGTAAATGTTTGCCACACACAATTTAACACATGTTTTAAAAATTTGTCACCATTCATTTCTTTTTAGTTTTCTTTGCATATCTTTTCTTCTTTTTGAAGGTTTTTAAAAGATATTGTACTAATCGTCCGTAATTGGGTCACCTGCAAATTGGCATATTTACAATATTGTTTGAAATTTCTTTTAAATTTGAAGGGCACTCTGGACGGTGAACCCAATTGCAGAAGATTACATGAAATATGTACTTAGCGATTAGTAAATTTATTGTTTTTCATTATGAAGCAAACTGACAAAAGAAGATTTACTATTATTTATTTTTCATCTGCAGTTATTTTACTGTCACTAAAATAGCAATACTTGCAATGTACGATAAAAACTTTGAAATGCCAATGGTGACCAATCAAATAATATTTCCTGATTTATCATTTTAGTCTAGATAAGAAAAAAGTACCTGTTCGGGACCAGATAAAATTTCGATCATTATAAAGCAATTTCGGCTGATGCACAGCCCTAGCCGCTAAAATTAGTGATAAATTAACGATTATATTCATTGTAGGGTATATTTAGACAACAGATTGAAGAATTATGTAATCTTGAAAATAAAAGAAATAGCAAGCCAATTTATTTCTCTGTGTTGTGCTCATTAGAGAAATGCAAAAAAATCTTCAGTTCATGTATTCATCAAAAAGATTATTGCTAAAAATTTTGAATGACTAACTTTATTCATCATACTCAAGGAGTTTTATTGGTGAAAGATCTACAATTCAGGCAACAGTAATTTGACATTATTTTGACAAGATTTTTCATAAATATAAACAACTGTGCACAACATCACAAAAACAGGACCCTGTGAGAAAAGTCTGGACAGACCGCTGATATTTATTCATGGTGTCCTTTCTTATCATTGACCAATGACTAGTTCGTAGATTCAGATGTATAGTTCCAATTGCAAAAATGCCTCAAATATTGTTCTTCAGCTACTTTTTAAATAGTTGTGAATTTAAAAAATCCCTGACGGCTTGGCCTACAGGCACAGGTAGATTTCGAAGACTCAGAATGTGGGGCGCCTGTTTGTCGGGAATTGCGGAAGAAATGACCTTTTTGCGATGATGCTGCAGTTGGAACTGCCTACTTCAAAACCAAACTTGTTTGCAGGCGGCCTTGTTACCAGCAAGGATTTTTTTTTTTTGGCTATAAGAGTTGTTCCTATAAAAAACATGTCAATATAATATTAAGAGCATTTATAATAAATTTAAGTGAATTTGAAATCTTTTGAATTGACGAAGTTATGAATTTTTTTCTTCTAAAACCCCCCTTTCCCCCCCCCCCCCTCTTAAGACAATTTTTAATTATATCAAAAATCTGTCATACATAAATTTTCGGCCCTTCTCCTAGAAGTAATAATAACTACAAACGGATTCGATACGTATCATAATTAAGAAATTATGGGGGTTTTCTGTTTTCACAAAAAATCCCCCCCTTGGTTCGATTTTGCCCATTAACGAACTTGACCGAGATTTTATGCCCCTTGATTTTATGTATCAGTTTCGAAAAGATGCAGGAGTTGGAACCGCCTACTTCGAAAAATAACTTGTTTGCAGGCGGAGCCGGCAGGGATTTTTTTTGTTTTTAATTTTTTTTTTGCTATAACGGTTGGTCCTATAAAAAACTTGTCAATTTAAAAGTTTTAGATAATACTAAGAGGATTAATAATAAATTTACGCGGATTTGATATCTTGTGAATTGACGAAGCTATGATTTTTTTTCTTCTAAAACCCCCTTTTTCCCCCCCTTGGGGCCATTTTTAATTATATCAAAAATCTGTCATACATACATTTTCGGCCCTTTTCCTAGAAGTAATAATAAATTTAAACGGATTCGATACGTATAATAATAAAGAAATTATGAGGATTTTTCTGTTTTCACAAAAAGCCCCCCCATTTCCCCCTCCTTAGTTCGATTTTGCCCATTAACGAACTTGACCGAGATTTTATGACCCTTGATTTTATGTATCAGTTTGGAAGAGATTTATGCAGAATTTTTCCAGTTATCGTGGTCAGAAAAAGGTGACATAGATAGATAGATAGATAGATAGATAAACTTTTGAACTGGGGGTGGTTTTGGGTTCTGGGAGTCATGATCGGTGTAGATCTGCAAAAATTTTTCAAAATTTCCAACTTGAGAATGTAATAGGTAGTATTTCTTACGAAATCTACCTAAAATTTGTACTATGTCAGAGTCCTGTGTACTTTTTAAATAGTTGTGAATTTAAAAATTCATACTATGTCAGAGTCCTATAAGTTTTATTGAAAACGTTTCTCCTTGTTCTAACAAGTAAATCAATAAAATTTCATTCATCTGCGACCAAAACTTACCGAGTTATGATATTAAGAATTTTATTAATTTTTGGCATTTTCTATTACTAAAAATGGAAAAACTTGTTTCTAGGAACAGAAAATGCTGAAGAAACATGAAATTCAAACTATCATAACTAGGTAAGTTTTTGTCGCACAAAGATTGAATTTTTATTATGTAAACATATTTTAAGGGTGTGGATTCAACTCAACATAAAACAACACCTATACTTACTTCCCAAAATTATTTCAAACATTCTGTTTAAAGGTCTTTTAATTAAAACATCCATTAGCAGCCTACATAGCCATTGGTTATACATTACAGCAAAAACAAGTTATTGGAACCTGTCAGCAATGCTACTGTGAAATGATGTAACCTCAGAGTAACCATACTTAGAGAGCGCATCCCCTTTGCTTTTGCCGGCGAGAAGTCTGGTCAGGATGACCCACGTGACAGTTGGCATTTGGCGGTAAAAGGTTACTAGAAGCAATGCAAGTTTTGTCGCTTTATCGCAGCTCTTGGCAAGAGTGCAATATTTTTAAGCTGCGATTCAGGAACTTCGGTACTTAACAGATATAAGCATTACTTAACAGATATATTATACACTCAGTAGCAAAATAAAGGGGAAGGTTCACCAGATATTTATCCTATTGTTTATTTATTTTATGCTTTATTTCTTCCATCATTCACAGAATGGATCATTAGTAATAAATAAATAAAAGAAATTATTAAACTTTTATATAGATTTTTAAAAAAAATAAATGATATATTATTTTAATAATTTATCCTATTCAATCTTTCACATGATTTTATTTATATTTAATTTCATTGTATACTTTTTTTTTTAATACAAAGTAACAAATAAGACAGAGAAAGTTTTAAAAAGAAATAGGTTTTAAGGCTGTTCTCAAATACAAAAGAGCTACTTTCTGACACATTTCTGAATTCATTTATTTTTCAGAAACTCATGAAATTGGCAGGTGTTCTCATTCAGAGACTATGTCATCGAAATATGTTTTTTTTTTTATTTTTTAGTAAATGCAGAAGATTTTTCAGAAAATACAGTCAAAGTCGACGTTTTGTACCGAATTCTCGACGCAGCATTGGGAAAATGGCGAAAACTGTGTCGTCACGTGACACGAATCGCTTATAACTAGATAAGTAATTTATTTATCAAAAAATAAAAAAAAACTCATTTCGATTCCAAATCTCTTCACCAATCAGACCTGGCAATTTTATGCTTTTGCGTTTAAAAATGATTCAGAAAACGCGTCAGAAAATTTCGCGTTCTTGAGCAGGCCATTTGAGAACCATCTTAAATAACCTCTTTTTAAGCAATTTAATTTTATGTGCTGAAACGTCAGGAGAGGGGGGGGGGGAGAAATTTTGAGGGAAAGGAAGTTTAAGTGATTAATTATTAGTTTATTACTACTACAAATTAACAACCAGTTGGAAATTATTTTTGTAAATTAAAAAGTGTTAAAAAACTTTATAATTATTTTAATTGAAGTACCCTGATATTACACAAAGGATATTTTAATTAAAATGAAATGCTAGCTTTAAACTTTCTGAAGTCACAAAATGTAGATTTTTCCCCCAAACAAACACATCAATAACACATCGAATATTGTTGGTACAGCAGTTTTTTCAGCCATGTACCATCAAATTTTTCTCTGTCAAAGCAATTCGGAGTGAAATGTTTCGAGCACACTAAAGAAGAATTTGTAGCTTTAAAATTTCCCCTATGTATTTTCGTTTCCCAGATCTTTCTTCATCCTTTGGAAAGCTGTATATAAAATTTGAATTAAAAAAGGTTTTTATTAATGATATATATATTTTTAATGCAATGTTGATAAATTTAAATGCTAAAGCAGGCATAAGCACAGTTTTATAAACTTTTATTAGAATATTTTTATTTTTATTTGAAATTATTTAAACAAATTGAATTTAGCCTACATTTTAAAAATTCATTAACTTAAATTAATAAAGGAAAAGCACTTCAATAAAAAGTAAAAAACATATACAAGTTGAAACATAAAAAAATAGACTTAATAAATAAGTAAATAATGGATTGTTTCATTAAATTTTGCTAGATATAAACAGTAATTATTAATACAACTTCCATAACATTATATAACATTGTTTTGAGTGGTCGATAATAAATATAATAATTTCAAAACTTTTCTGAAGATATAACAAGAGAGTAAACAAAACAGATACATATTTTTTTTTCAAAAACTACAATTAAAAATTTAAAAATTATATTAAAAATTTTGAAAATATTTCGAACATAGGAATAGTTTTTAATTTAGGTAATATTTAAATAGTTTCCTTTTAATATGTACATATGCACCCGTTTATAATTATTTTTTTTTAAAAAGAATTGTTTACGTTTTAGAAAGAAAACAAGTTCCTTTTGGCGAAAAATTGTATCGCCAAGCACCGTTATACGAGATGTTCTTAAAATGCTTTTTCAAATCAAATTTTTCCAATTAATTACATTTTTAATATTGAAATTGATAACACCAGATGATAGTACGTCCTACTGTTACATACATTTGTGATATTAAAAGTAAAATATTTCCTATTTTCAACATTTTAACGTGAATAAACAGTATCATAGTTGGAAAGATATATTTTTAAGATCCTTTAAATAAAAAAAAAGGTAATTAAAAATAAATACATATCGGTGAAAGGTAACAAAGCTTGTTTTGCTTGCCCTTTCATTACAGCCATAGACACAACAGCTTGCTACCATGATATTTTTGAATCGCAAACAGGAAATAGTCTAATATCGCCCATAGAAACCTATGCTACTGGCACGTTCAGCGGAAAGCTTCTTACCCAGAGTCACGTGACTTTATGCTTGCTGCAGAAAGGGTGCGAAGATTATCTCTCTAGGTATGCTTACTCTGAGGATGTAACCTGTTAAATAAAAGTAACTACATTTCCCGTCTCTATTTTTTTGAAATAATATATTAATTATCAGCTCTGTTTATTGTGATAGTGTAACTTTAGTGAAATATGTTTTTAAATTCAGGCTTAATCTATGCAGTAACATATGGTTATATTTCTCATTCTCCATTATTAAAGGCACCATACAGTTTTTTTTACACAGTACTATAATTACAGAAAATAAATTCTCATCTTTGAACCCTGATGAAATATTATAAAAATAATTTAATATTTTAAAACATTTATGCTGTGTGAAATGTTTATAAATTATGTAGGTGAAAGCCAAAATTATTAGTCAATCTTATTTTATTTAGGGCAAATGGAAACCCCGAAGAATTGTCAATCCTCATTACTATGAAGACAAATATCCTTACAAGATGACCCCTATAGTAAGTAAATGTTTTAATAACTGATTATAAGTTATTTTATATGCAATATTTTTATTGTTGGTTTATTTGTAATTTTTAGGCTGCTGTTGGATTTGAATTATGGTCCATGGTTGATGGCATACTGTTTGACAATATAATCATATCTGATGAATTATTTGTTGTAGAACACTGGGCCTTAGAAACATTTGACTTAAAAAGAGAATTAGCAGATAGAGAAACTGTAAGTACATAAAAATATTCACTTAAGTTTTAACATCTTTTTTTTTAGTGCCATTGGTATACATAAATTTAAGAAGTCATATAAGTGTACCAAATGTAGCATTCTAAAAAAAAAAAAAAATCTAATGTGAATGGCTTAAAGATATGCTTCTTATGATTTCTGAATGATGATGTATTTTTTTTTTTTTTTTAATCTTAATTCGTGATATTTATTCCTTTAAAACATATTTTTATGAATGCTCGGAACTTCTTGCAAGGCTTAAAATTACTAAGTTTTTGTATGGGGAATTAAAAAAATATTGGAAGCATGTAGCAAACTACATACTCGTACTTCCAATAATCATTGTCCATTAGTGGGCTAATTTTAAATGTTTCATACCTGTACCTATATAATAATTGTTCAGAAATTATCTGCAGTCTAATTCTGTGTTAATCCCTTGATTATATCCTTGTACAATGTAGGTTTTGATGATGACATAGTCGATGTGTTGATAGTGATTCAAAATAAAGGTTATAGTGATTATCCCTTAAACTAGCAGTCTTCAACCCAAGGTCCACTGGCCACAAGTGGCCCATTGAGAGCGTTTTAGTGGCCTGTGGCGTGGGTTTATTTGTCTGAGTTTGGCTTGATCGTTTGTAAAGTGCTTGCAATTGTGAAAATCATTTAATTTTGCAATTATGGAGGCAATAACCCCTTAAATAAAATATTTAAGTTTATTCTTTTAATAGTCACTGAAAGGGAGGAAACATAAACAATCTTACTTTACTAAATATGTGTTGAGATGGAGACAGGAACAACAGAATTAAATATTGAGAAGGTAAGATTTCCTTCTTGACCACTATTGTAGGTTTTTAAAAATTGACAGACTCAAGTCACCCTATTAAATCCTTGCAAACTTTTCGAAGAATTGAAATTTGAAGAATACTTAACGGGAAATGGCAATATAAAATCATTTAAAAAAAAAAAAAAAAATTCCTTTTGACATCCCATCAGAATTGAACTGCTTAAAAAATTAATGGCCAAAGTATTTAAACCTAGCTATGGGGAAAGCCAAAGTTATTAAAAGGGATGTTCAATTTAATTGATTAAATTTCAAAGTCAACGATAAATAAATAAGCAAATGGCATGCTTTGAAAGCAAAACAAAAACTTTTCTTATTTACCAAAACAAATGCCAACACCATTGATTTGAAAAAAGATGCACAGAGAGCTGAAATTCAAATCCCGCTCTGGTGAATACCTACTGAGAATGCACATTAAAGCACTGAAAAAAGCAAGGAGAGGAAAAATTGTAATGAAAAGTGATGTGAATTACATTTAAAAACACCAATTAAAATAATTTAAGACAGACATGAGTACACATAAAATAAAAATTTATAAAAAAATATATACTTAAAAACAGTTAAAAATACAAAATAGTAGACGTTTCGCCAAGCGACACGCAAGGCATCATCAGTACAAAAACAATCTATTGCATAACAAACCACAGAACAAGGAAAAGGAAAGGTTTGAAATCAAGGAAAGTTGAAGTTATTTTAAAAACAGATAATATTCATTAGGGACAGAACGAGCTTCATTCAACGTCTGCGATCGCAATTGAGTGAACCAACTCTCAAGGAGTAATCGACCATGGTAGCTGTTACAACCTGATTTCAAAATACTGGCGTTCGCAATTAGCGGGATGTGATTCGTTTGAAGTGAATGCTGGACAATTTTTGAATTCAAATTACTATTTTTTAAAGCACTAGTATGTTCTTTTAGACGAATTTCCAATGATCTACCTGTTTCACCAATGTAGACACTATTGCAATCTTTACAGGGAATAATATAAACAACACCGGGTAATTTAGACTTATCATATTGAAATTTATGCTTAGTGAAAAAGGAACTCACTTTATTAATTGGTTTAAAAGAAACCCCAATATTGAATGATTTTAGAATGCCAGAAATTTTTTCAGAAATGTTCTTATAATAAGGGATACAGATAAAAGAGTTTGGTTTGCTACGTTGAAAAGGGGGGGGAGTAGAATTCACAAAATTTAAAGTATTTTTAAAGATTTTTTTAACAAGACCTATAGGATAGCTATTATTAACCAAATCGCGATAAATTTTACACTTCTCAATTTCAAAATCATTACTGGAACTGCAATATCTAATGGCCCTGAAGGCTAAAGTCTTAATAACGGCTATTTTATGGCTGAAAGGGCAAATTGAATTGAAATTAGTATATTGACCAGTAGATGTAGGTTTTCTGTAAACAGTAGTGGTGATAGATTGAGAGGTATCAGCAATGTGTCTGCGGACTAGAATGTCGAGAAATGGTAATTCAGCATTATTTTCAATTTCAACAGTAAACTTAATGGGGTCACCAATAGAGTTAGAAATCGTGAGAATATTATTTAAATCAGCTTCTTTCACTATCAAAAAAATGTCATCAACATAACGTCTCCAAAAAAGAATATGTGAACCAAGTTCAGAATTAATCTTATTTTCAATATTCTGCATTACAAGTTCAGCAATTACAACAGAGAGGGGGGACCCCATAGCGGTACCAGAAATTTGACTATAAAAACAATTATTAAATATAAAACAGTTTGAGGTCAAACAAAAACTAACTAATTCAACAATCTCATCGACATTAAAATCAGTAGGTTGTGTCGGAGTGGGCCAGATATCTTTAATTACTTTACAAACCAGATCGAAAGGGATTGAAGTAAACAGCGAAACAACATCAAGGGAAGCCATGATATATGTTTCGCTGTTTACTTCAATCCCTTTCGATCTGGTTTGTAAAGTAATTAAAGATATCTGGCCCACTCCGACACAACCTACTGATTTTAATGTCGATGAGATTGTTGAATTAGTTAGTTTTTGTTTGACCTCAAACTGTTTTATATTTAATAATTGTTTTTATAGTCAAATTTCTGGTACCGCTATGGGGTCCCCCCTCTCTGTTGTAATTGCTGAACTTGTAATGCAGAATATTGAAAATAAGATTAATTCTGAACTTGGTTCACGTATTCTTTTTTGGAGACGTTATGTTGATGACATTTTTTTGATAGTGAAAGAAGCTGATTTAAATAATATTCTCACGATTTCTAACTCTATTGGTGACCCCATTAAGTTTACTGTTGAAATTGAAAATAATGCTGAATTACCATTTCTCGACATTCTAGTCCGCAGACACATTGCTGATACCTCTCAATCTATCACCACTACTGTTTACAGAAAACCTACATCTACTGGTCAATATACTAATTTCAATTCAATTTGCCCTTTCAGCCATAAAATAGCCGTTATTAAGACTTTAGCCTTCAGGGCCATTAGATATTGCAGTTCCAGTAATGATTTTGAAATTGAGAAGTGTAAAATTTATCGCGATTTGGTTAATAATAGCTATCCTATAGGTCTTGTTAAAAAAATCTTTAAAAATACTTTAAATTTTGTGAATTCTACTCCCCCCCCTTTTCAACGTAGCAAACCAAACTCTTTTATCTGTATCCCTTATTATAAGAACATTTCTGAAAAAATTTCTGGCATTCTAAAATCATTCAATATTGGGGTTTCTTTTAAACCAATTAATAAAGTGAGTTCCTTTTTCACTAAGCATAAATTTCAATATGATAAGTCTAAATTACCCGGTGTTGTTTATATTATTCCCTGTAAAGATTGCAATAGTGTCTACAATGGTGAAACAGGTAGATCATTGGAAATTCGTCTAAAAGAACATACTAGTGCTTTAAAAAATAGTAATTTGAATTCAAAAATTGTCCAGCATTCACTTCAAACGAATCACATCCCGCTAATTGCGAACGCCAGTATTTTGAAATCAGGTTGTAACAGCTACCATGGTCGATTACTCCTTGAGAGTTGGTTCACTCAATTGCGATCGCAGACGTTGAATGAAGCTCGTTCTGTCCCTAATGAATATTATCTGTTTTTAAAATAACTTCAACTTTCCTTGATTTCAAACCTTTCCTTTTCCTTGTTCTGTGGTTTGTTATGCAATAGATTGTTTTTGTACTGATGATGCCTTGCGTGTCGCTTGGCGAAACGTCTACTATTTTGTATTTTTAACTGTTTTTAAGTATATATTTTTTTATAAATTTTTATTTTATGTGTACTCATGTCTGTCTTAAATTATTTTAATTGGTGTTTTTAATATTTTTCACATTCAGACGTTAAAATGTATACATTTTGCAAATTACATTTAAGTTAAAATCTAAATTAGCAGAGGTGTAAATTTCAATGGAAAAACATATTTGCTGACATACCTAACCTGAATAGAAATGCCTTACCAAAATTAATAAATTACTATACTTGTGTTAGAGCTAAAAGTCAAACTTGCTGAAAACATTAAATTGAGATATATGTGTGGTGATAAAAAGAAAGTAAACAGGTTTAAATGTTAACTTAAGATTTATTAAAATCAATTAAATAAAATAAAAACACACACAAAAGGTGGTTGTAACTATATACCATTTCAGTTTCTGAAAACATAGCAGAAAAATATCTTATTTAAATTATATGAATTGAGGCATTAAAAATAAGGTAACTTCATGACAATTAAGTACAAGCACTCTCAGCAAAGGAAAAGCTCAGTTAGACTTTCAAATTGAATAAATTAACTCAGTGCTCTAGAGCTTGAAAGGAAATATTAAATAAATACACTAATATATATTTACTCTATCACTGTATTGGTAGCTCACTTCAAAAACACTTTAAGTTGAAGGATAAACAAACGTCTTGAGAAGATTTACACTTGACTCATTTCAAATAGATTTAAATATAATGGCATAATAAACCCCATTCCAGCACTTCACTGACAACGCTAAAAGATATTGCAGACCAGGAAATTAACTTGAATCATATAGGGTTTCCAAAGAGAAACAACTCCCGAGAATTCGTATTTATTCATCAATTGCCATTAACAGATATTGAAGAAATAAAAAAGCAGAAAAACATTCTTCATGATCCTCAGTGGCATGACGCTCAACTAACCTACACAACATGACGTATAATACTTGCTTTCTCCAGACATATATAATTAACAATGTCAAAAAGCAATCTCAAAAATATAGCTACATAAAATCAGCTTGCTAATTCAGGACATCATCCATTGAAGAAAAAAATAAATGCTAAAACTATTGAAAATGCGAACATGTAAATATAATTAAACTATAGAAACGACTTCTGGCTAAAAGAACTTTAACAAGCATTACTACCAGTCTTCCTGAGATCTATGCCTCATCTACATGTTAGGAAAAGCATATCTAGCTAGGAAAATGCCAGTCCAATGAATACTTAAACCGTACAGACACGTGAGCCAACTTCATTATGTAAAACGTAAATGGCTTCTAGAACAAGTATCTGTGACGTGCGAATCGGTTATGAGTCGCAGTCAAACAAGAGATGTGGTGCCCTCTCATAACAGGTAGATAAACTACCGTCAGTTACTTGAGGGAAATACCAATTGAAGTCCAATATTTTTAAGCGAGAGTGCCGGCAGTAAATAAGAGTAAAAGTCCATACACTGAATGAAGATTTCGGAAAAACTAAAGAAATGGAATTTATGGAACAAAGAATATTATAAGCTGAAAAAAATGTAAGGTAAATAACTTTAAATAAAGGAATTATTGTAAATAAAAGAATATAACTTATATTGTAAATAAAGAAATAACTCATATCTATACTATTATATAAAGAGGAAACGGTGACTGACTGACTCATCAACGCCCAGCCGAAACTACTGAAGTCAGGGTCACGCAATTTGGACTGTAGATTACTGTTATGGCCTAGGCAAGCAATAAGAAGGGATTTTTGAAAATCTTCCCCCCCCCACCCCCCCGCGAAGGGGTTAAAGGGGGGTTCGAATGTTTTTTGTCATTTTGCCATATCTCAGCAGCAGTTATAGGTAGGAGCTTGAAATTCCAGAAAACAGATCTACAAAAAAAATGATTAAACACCTATTTCAGCGATTTTAGAAATTCCCGCCAGAAGGGGGTTAAAGGGGGGTGGTCGAATGTTTCAGGCCATTTCACCATATCTCAGCTACAGTTATAGGTAGGAGCGCGAAAATCAGGAAAACAAAGCAACTAAAAAATTATTAAACATGTATTTCAGTGATTTTAGAAATCGCCCTCCCGGAGGGGGTTAAAGGGTGGTTATCGAATGTTTTAGGTCATTTCGCCATATCTCAGCTGCAGTTATAGGTAGGGACGTGAAAATCAAGAAAACAAATCTACAAAAAAATGATTAAACATGTATTTGAATGATTTTAGAAATACTCCCCCCCCCCCCCCCCCCCTGAACCCCTGAAGGTGTTAAGGGTGGTGATCGAATGTTTTAGGTCATTTCTCAGCTGCAGTTATAGGTAGGAGGGCGAAAATCCGGAAAACAAATCTACTAAAAAATTATTAATCACATATTTCAACGATTTTAGAAATTCCCCCAGAAGTTGGTTAAGGGGGGTAGTCAAATGTTTTAGGTCATTTCGCCATATCTCAGCAGCAGTTTTATGTAGGAGCGAGAAATTAAATAAAAGAAATCTTCTAAAAAATTGGTTAAAAACGTATTTCAGCGATTTTAGAAATTTCCCCCAAAAGGGGTTAAAAGGGGAGGTAGAATATTTTAGATCATTTCGTCATATCTCAGCAGTAGTTTTAGTTAGGAGCGCGAAAATCAGAAAAACAAATCTACTAAAAAATGAATAAAACACGTATTTCAGCAATTTTAGAAATTCCCCCCAGAAGGTGGTTAAATGGGGGGGGGGGCGAATTTTTTATGTCATTTCGCCATATCTCAGCTTTTATGTAGGAGGGCGAAATTAATTAAAACAAATTTACTAAAAAATTGATTAAACACGTATTTCGGCGATTTTGGAAATTCTCCCCAGAAGGTGGTTAAAGGGGTACTCAAAAGTTTTGGGTCATTTTGCCATATCTCAGCAGCAGATTTAGGTAGGAGCATGAAATTCAGGAAAGCACATCTACTAAAAAATGGATAAACATGCATTTTAGTGATTTTAGAAATTCCCCCCGAAGGGTTTTACAGGGGGTGGTTTCGAAAATTTTAGGACATTTCGCCATATCTCAGCAGCTGTTTTATATAGGTGCGGGAAATTCAGGAAAAAATAAATCTGCTAAACAAATGATTAAACACGTATTTCAGTGAATTTAGAAATCACCCTCCCCCCTTAAGGTGGTTAAAGGGGGATTCGAAAGTTTTAGTTCATTTCGCCATATCTCAGCAACAGTTTTTGGTAGGAGCGCGAAATTCAGGAAAACAAATGTACTAAAAAAATTACATTGTCTACCCGTGCAAAGCCGGAACGGGCCGCTAGTTTAAAATAAAGGTAGAAACAATTAGAAAAAGGTAATGTATAGAAGTAATGTTTATACAGTGATAGGAACCAAGGGGAAATATAGCTATGAAAAAGAAATGTTGGGTGGGCTTGGTTGCGCACACAAAAATGGCCAAATGCTGCGACGAAGCGATCACTGAAATGTGTGGAGAGGCAGCTGGAATGGTAATGAAAAACAGGAATACTTGTTAAAAATTACATTAATGTAATGTTCAGAATTTAGCAAAGCATTTGCATATAGCAATAGAAATGTTTTATGGCTGTCGTAACCCTGACTTAAAAGTTAAAGATGTAGCAAAGACTTTTAATCTGATTTATTATGTTGAAATAACTTAAATATAAACTTTACTTGAAATAACTAATTCAACGATAAAAAGGAATAAAACACTGTGTGTGGTGATGCAAATAAATACAAAGAGATTTAAAAACACTAAAATTTATTAACATGAAAAAAATAAAATAAAAGTATAATATTTTTTAATTAAAACCATGTAATTAAAATAATCTAACTTAAAAGGAAAACAAAAGCAACTTATCTGATTTCTATGAATAAATACCCCCACCCCCTCAGATTTCATGACAAGCAATAGCATATCTTTAAAATATAATCCAATGTGTTGTTGAAAAACCAGTACTCAAGTGAGGAAATATAATCTGCCTTGAAAACTCCTTTAACGTAATTCAGTTCAGTAAAATGAACAACTGAAAAATGTCCAACCGGAAAAACTAAGCTTCTTAATTGCGAGTCTCCATTCAATTCAGACAATTCTAATACAGAACGTAAAAATAACAAGTTGGAGGAAAATCCACAGCATTCCATCGCCTGTGACTAGCTTGGATGACCTTGAACTAATTCCTTTGAAAATGTGAAACATCCTCAGCACAAGACTATCTTAAAAAAAACGTCAATTTCTGACTTATCAGTGGCTACTCTCACAATACAGAGGTGTTCATTCACACTTATTAAACTCATGAGAAAGTCCTAGAAGTCATGATCAGCATTGATTTCTCTATGAAGCTTTATAATAAAGATGAAAAAACATATTCTTAGAAAAACCACTGCCGTAATTCCATTGATAACTACTGTTCCCTAAAATGAACGGAAAACACATTCAACAAAAACAAGCCAAGCGAGTCAAGGCATGGTGAACTAAGGTAAGGTATCTGAAGATAGGAACATATTATATACTATTGAGACATGTGTAAAAGGTATTTAATTAAGTATGGAAAGAACAGAGATTGGTTTTCAATATGAATCAGAAGAAACTAAATGCTGATGTAAAATGCATCGGCAAAACGTAGCGAGTTCAATCCAGTGACGTCATATAATGACGATCAGGAGAACTGGCATAATCTATTCAAACAGAATATCGATGAAAGAACAACAGAAGGTAAACAAACAGTAGTAACTTTAAATAAAAATCTGTAAAATAAGGAAACTGAGGAAATAAACTTTAACAAATATCTAAAGAGAACAAGTTGGAAATTATACGTTAAACGGGACATATGAGGTGCATTAGTTTTATAACTAGTTGCACAATGTAAAAAAATCATCCTTATTATTTCAGTGAAATGAATTGTATCGTCTGCTATAAGCGAAATGAGCATGCCCTTTTTTTTTTTTTTTTCTTATTACGTATGCCACGTTTACAAATGCATTTTTTTTTTTTTCTACACCAGACAGCACTGCAAAATTTACCATAGAGATCTTGCTTTGCAAATGATTACCTCCATGGTTTAATATTTTTATGACTCATAATGAACGAATCTCCTGTGTTTATTTACTCTAATGGATTGAGATATTTGGCTTTTAACCTAATTTCCACTGAAGTTATCTCGAAATCTATACATTTTTAAATGTAACTCATCTCTCAAGCAAACAATTTTTTGAACGATCTTTCTAAAAATGTAACTTTTATGCAGTTTTATTAAAAAAATAATTATAATAAAAATGGCTGCCTGGCATATAAAAAAAAAAAGTAGTTTGCCCATATTTGTTTTCTTCAGTCACATGACTTGCACTTTTATTATATAGATTATGTACGATAGGATTTAATGGAATAAGGAAAACTTTTATTAATATCTTTATAAGTTTTGATTCAATTTTCATAAAATTTGAAATTACTTGACAAAATTCTGCAACGATAATATATATTAAATTTCAAACCATTCGGTTGGTTAGTTTTTGTGCTGTTATATGCAGACGGATGGACAGACAGACCAGACCAGACCAGACGACGTATTTATATAATTATAAACGCACCTAAAAAGGGATGAATTAAGAGAAAAGTGTATTTTATTATATATATACTGGAGATGAAATAAAGAGAGTAAATAGGAGATCGTGCCAGACAGTGATAAGAAGAGGTATACTAGGTGTACCGGTTAATTCCCGCTGTTTTTTATTGAATTTTGAAGCTAAAAATACATAGGAAATAATAAAAATGGATTATTCAATCCAGCGGCCATCGCTAGCTACACATTTTTCCCATCTTTCTGGCAATTTGTGGATGCCTCGCCAAAAAAATTGTTCGTTTTTTGAGCCAAACCAGTCATTGAGCCATTTTTTCACATTTTCGTACGAATCGAAGTGTTGCTCTGCCAATGTGTGCGACATTGATGAAAACAAATAGTAGTCGGACGGGGCCAGGTCCAGAGAGTACGGCGGGTGAGGCAGCAGTTCCCATCCCAGCGCTTTTACGGTGTCCGTGACCAAAGTTGTGGTATGAGCCGGAGCATTGTCATGCTGCAAAATCACTTTTCCATGTCTTCTAGCCCATTCTGGCCGTTTTAATCGGCTTTTAATCAATCGGAAATAGTTTGTTGTGAAACTTCTAAGCCCTCAGCCAACTGTTTTTGTGTTTGACATGGATCTTCATCGAGCAAAGCTTCCAATTCAGGATCTTCAAACTTTTTTGGCTGACCTGGACATTCTTTGTCTTCAATGCTGTAATCACCACTTTAAATCGTCGAAACCAATCTCTGCATGTTGTTTCTGATAATGCATTGTCACCATAAACTTTCACAAGAGTTCTATGACTTTCAGCAGCTGATTTCTTGGAATGAAACAGAAACAAAAACACAGTCCGCAAATGCTCTTTGGAAGGAACGAAATTCGACATTTTTGAGCACGAATATTTATATGATGTTATTACTTTGAGAACTTTTGACATTTATGGTTTTCAAGCCTTATGTTAGTACAACAAAACACACTATATGTCAAATGATTGAACATTGCATTAATAGCTGCTGCCATCTATTAAGTAAAACAGCGGGAATTAACCGGTACACCTAGTATCTGCATAACAATACTGGTGAAAGGCATAAAGCATGCCATACGAAGTAATGGCGAAACATTGGCAACAGAATGGAAAACCCTCGCATGCGTAAAGTCCAAAAACAAATGCCAATAAATAAGAAAAAGAATGGCAAAAATAAACAATATGAGAATTTATCTCACATGGCCTGCCATACCATTTCAAATAATCAAAAAATAAAAGTTTTCTGCAAAATGAAAGACTTTTCAGGCACGTTAGTGCTTGAAATCCAAAGACGTGTGTGGAATATTGAAGAGAGGGATTATTCGTAGCCACATTGGGACCTGTGTTGCATTTTTTATAGGTGATATAGTCAGGCTCGGGCGACCACTTCTCATTCTAGACTAGACTCTTGCATAGATAGGGTCAGGTCAGGCCTGAGCGAAGTATCAGAAAACCATTTTTTGGCCATATTTACAAAGTAAGTTTAATGATGTATGAAATGTGATCTATATGATGCAAAATTCAATGATACATTCAACTGCTCATCTCAAGATGTGCATTATAAAGATCTTCTACTGTATTATATATTTTATTGACTTTCATACATAGAGTAGCATAATTATGTATTAATAATAATTAAAAAGTCATAAAGTAATTTGGTGTGGGCAATAACAACTTCTGACTCATTGGCATGTGCTTATTTCTACTGTTCCCTGGCGTATTATACTTTCTTGCACACACTAGCTTGATTTATGTCATTGATACAAAGAGTGGGCATCTTTTAACCAAGTGTAACTTCTTCATGCTCGGTTCAATATTTCTTAATTTTAGCCATGTCTGATTCAATACTTAATTTATTCCGGAAGTTAATTTTCATTTAAAGAAAAAAAGGAAATTTCCCATAGAAAAACTGTGTTATAAACACATGAAGAAAATTTATAGCTTTCGAAGAATTTGCATCAGCAAACAAAACTCTGTTAATTTACCCTTTTTAAAAATGTCATATGTCAAATAACTCTGCGATTCATTCTTGGGGACCTGCTAGAACTAAGAAGCACCAAAAGATATGCTCCTAATACACTAAGTTCTTCTTGTAATTAGTGTATAAGTAAAATGTGAAAAATATTGTCCATTAAAGGATTATGATTAAAACTTTTTTTTTTTTTAAACTATAAATTGTCTTATTGTAGAATTTGACTTCATTTATTAAAATAATAAGGCTCTGGAAAATGTTTAAGGTAGTGGAAAAAAATTATTGTAGAAATATTTCAGGAAAATATAAGGACAAGAAGAAGTAAAGAAACCAGTTTATTTAAGTCAAAATTAATAGAAATACATAAAATTGTACAAATTACATTTAGTAAAATAGACATATTTTAATTTTTGATACAGTTTATCATGGAAATAAGTATAAGGTCGATGATTTTTTAATGAATTTTTTGAGACAGTATCCTATAAATGCAATTTTCTTTTTTTCAATTACCTTTATCAATCGATCTGTCAATGTTGCTATAAGTTTAGATACAGTTTTGTTTTTTTAATATTACTCCAAGCCATCTTGATGCTATTGATGAATTCACATTTGGTTCTTTATTGCTGAAAATCTTTATAAACAGACTGTAATAAAATACCCCAAAGATTTTCCATTGGATTCAGGCAAGGTTGTAAAAAATTTTTGCACTTAAACTTCTCAAACCACCTTCGAACTGTGTCATCTGAAACAGCACTTTGTCCATATACAGCACACTTTTACGAGCAGTCTGACTAGAATTTTTACCTTTTTATTGAAATAAAAGAAAATAATTGACGAAAATTAACTTTTTGGTTCTCCGTTCTTATCACTGCACTGAAATAAAAAATATGCCACATACAAGCAAGAATTATGCAGCACGAGTCATTCCATGTCAAATCAACACACTTTTTGAAGAAATTTTACCTCTCCATCTCAGATTTTAATGAACTGTTGCACATAGTATTTATATAGACTAAGAAAAATACCAAATGTTTTTGGAAAATATCAGTTTGTTTTGAAAATATGGCTATATAAACTTCTCAAAAAATGCTAGTCCGCTAGATTTTCAAATTGTCATAAAATCTTTCTTAATTAAGATAGGAAGGTGAAAGAAGTGTCATATTGCAGCATAATGAACTTTAATATGTTATGCAACATGATAGAGGTTGTAAAAAAAATAAATTCAAAATTAAATTTTTTTAATTTAAATTGTGAAAAAAACGTTTTTTTTTTTTTTTTTAATTTCAAAAAATTATCGAAAATAGGTTGTATTATTGTAAAATAGTTTCCAAAATTTGAAAATGGGACAACAATGGATTCATAAGGAAAATAATTTTTTAAAATGGCATTTTTCATCAATTTCAAGTATGATACAATAATGCATAAAAATTTGACTTTATTACAATATGCAACAGGATAAATTTTGTAAAAAAGAATAAATATTCAAAATTTGAATTGTGGATTTTTTTTTTTTTTTCCAAAAATTGTAAAAGTAAAATGGGACAATAGTAGAACAGGGAGAATGTAAAATGGGCCGATAGATTCATAGAAAAAAGAATTTAAGAAAGGCATTTTTCATCAATTTCAAGTATGATACAAATACAATAATCCATAAAAAGTTGACTTTAATATGATATGCAACAGAATATAATTTGTTAAGAAAAACAGACAATTTTAAAATTTTAATTGTGAATTTTTTTTCTCCTTCACCACCCTTTCCCAAACACTATAGATTTCTATTAATGTAAAATTTCAAAAAATTATAAAAAATAGGTTGTATTATTGTAAAATAGTTTCCAAACTTTGAAAATAGGACAACAATGGTTTCATAGGGAAAATATATATTTTTTTTTTTTTTTTTTTTTTTTTTTAATCAATTTCAAGTGTGACACAATACTATATAATACACTACAATAGTTCAAATATAAACTTTGTACAAAATTGTCAAATTCTTTATAAAGTAACATAAGACCTTACCAATACATGTCTTTTAACACATTGAATTTAATTGGATAATGATGGACATGTATTGGTAAGGTCTTATGTTACTTTATAAAGAATTTGACAATTTTGTACAAAGTTTGAACTATTGTAGTGCGTCATATTATGTCATATTGCATTGTGTCATACTTCAAATTGATGAAAACTTCCTTTTTAAAAAATTATTTTCGCTACGAACTCATTGTTTGTCCAATTTTCCTTCACAATAATGCAATCTATTTAGTTTTTTGGAATTTTACATTAACAAATTATATTCTGTTACATATCATATTAAAGTCAACTTTTTATGTATTATTGTATTTGTATCATGCTTGAAATTGATGAAAAATGCCTTTCTTAATTTTTTTTTTTTTTCTATGAACCCATTGTTGTCCCATTTTACATTCTCCCTGTTCTACTATTGTCCCATTTTACTTTTTTCGCAATTCAAATTTTAAAAATAAAAGTAAAATTTTTATTTTTATTTTTTTTACAAAATTTATCCTGTTGCATATTGTAATAAAGTCAAATTTTTATGGATTATTGTATCATACTTGAAATTGATGACAAATGATTTAAAAAAAAAAAAAAAAAAAAAAAAAAAAAATTTCCTTCTGTGAACCTATTGTTGTCAAATTTTGGAAACTATTTTACAATAATACAACCTATTTTCTATAATTTTTTGAAATTTTATGTTAATAGAATGTATTTTCTACAGAGTTGGGCAGTATCGAAAATACATTTGTATTTTGTATTTTAAACAGATAAAACTATTTTGGTAATGTATTTTGAAATGATTTTTCAATGTATTTTGTATTTTCAAAATACATTTCTTGAGTTTTCAAACTGTTCGCACCAAACTTGAAGCTGGTTTAAACCGCAACTTGTGTTTAAACTGCAAATTACTATTTCACAACTGGAAAATACATGCTGGTCTGTTTTGTCTAGTCTTTGAATTCGTTTCTGGAAGCATTCATATAAGATTTTTTTCAAATTTGGTACAATAAGGACTTTCATCTTCTGCCGAAACATTTTTGCTGAATGCTTTTAGAATTCTTAATGTTATGTGAATTATAAAATATTTTCATGTGATACACAAATAGGATCATCCAGATTTTTTCCGAGTATTGCATTTTTAAAGTATGTTAGGAGAATAATGTGGTTAGTTATTGCACAGACTCATGAACAGATGGATAATACATTACTTGAGAACTCCTAATGAAAGGAAATTAATTAATTATGATACATCCGCTACACAAGACATATAAATATAAGTATACTCGAAATATTTCAAAATAATATTTTTTGTGATAATTGGTGCAAGACCAAAACACTATTTTCAGATCGATGCCGACAGAGGTTGTTCATCACTCTTTTTGGACCAGACCAGGCTTGGGCTTTAGTTTTCCTGCAGAATCGGGCCGGGCCGGATCAGATTTCTTTTTTTCCGGATCGAGCCAGACCTGTACATTCTTCTTAGAGGTCTAGATGAGAAGAAATTTTCATTCCCGGTCTCGACCCAGATCATATAAAAATCCTCGACCCGGCCTGGCCCTTGCAAAAATCAGTAAATTTTGGGCCAGTCCAACAATTTTTGCAAAAAATGTATATTTTTTTTAATCGCCATTATTCTACAATTAAAATTTAAAATTTATACTTTTTGGAAAATAGTACATATAAAATACAATAAATACAATAAAATACAATAAAATTGCAGTACACGAAAACCTGTGAAAATAAACCTGTATATAATGGAATCTTGTCTTAAATGGAAAAATATGTTCATTCATGCAAAATGAATGTAATAATACGTGTGAAAAGAATATAATGTATTTACAATAGGTGATGTACCAGCTAAGTTGGGAACTTGTCTATAACGTATTTTTTTTTGCTCCTACGCAATTCCATATTAAAAGATTTTTCTGTATAGCTTTTTTCACATTTGTAAGCCTCCAAACCATGTAATATGGATTAATGATATTAATGATAACTCAAACATTTGTGTACAGAGATTCATAAAAAAAATTAATTTAGTTTACATGGGCAAAGGCAGAAATAAATCTAGTATTTTGGAACGTCTGTGCCTGTGCTTCGCAGCTCTGGGCGCTTTTTAAAAAATGAAGAATATAAATATGAAAAATAGCTAAGATAAATAATTTTTTTCAGAATACCTCGTACATGAAAATTTTTAACCTCATCAGCGTAAAAATTTATATTTTGTAGAAATTCACTCGGGCCAATTAAGTTTTCATACAATACAGGCTCGGGCCGAACTTTTAGCATTTGTATGGGCCAATAAATATTTTGTATAAGCCGGGCCAGGCTCGGACCGAATTTTTAGCTTTTATACCGCGCGTTGTGCAAAAGAATTTTTTGTACGGTCATGGTTAGGCTCCAGACGAACTTTTATACCGGATCGGACCCCAAAATGTTTTCTACAGGTCGGGCTTAGCCAGGGCCTGGAAATTTCGGCCCGTGCAGACCTCTTTTTTTTTGTTTACAGACCTGTCCATACAGTAGATAAAAATTTATTACATTCATTTATACCATGACATTGCAATTAAACATTTTTGCGTAGTGCAAGATAATGCAGAATAATTAAAATTAATCAGGGGTGATTCTGGTCCAAATTTTCCGAAAAATTAAGGCAATGATTTCCGAAAAAAAATATATATATAACGGTCATAAATCCGAAAATTCAGACATAAAATGTATCAGTATTTCGGCAAATGATCACCGAAAAAAATCAATCTCGTCTTTCGTCGAACAAAAGTCGCCAATTTTGTCACAGGATAGCGGGAAAAACGTGACTTTCGTCAGAAAATCGCAGAAAAAAACGGCAAATTTCGTCAAAAACATTGCGAAAAACGGCAAATTTCAACAAAAATATTGCGAAAAACGGTAAATTTCTGCAAAAGATCGCGAAAAAACGGCAAATTTCGTCGAAAACATTGTGAAAAACGGCAGATTTCGTTAAAAGATCACGAAAAAACGGCAAATTTCGTCGAAAACATTGTGAAAAACGGCAAATTTCGTTAAAAGATCGCGAAAAAACGGCAAATTTCGTTAACAGATCGTGAAAAAACGGCAAATTTCGCGAAAAACGGAAAATTTTGTCAACAGATCGCGGGAAAAACGTGACTTTCGTCAGAGAATTGTGAAAAACCGGCAAATTTCGTCCAAAACATTGCAAAAAACGGCAAATTTCGTCAAAAAATCGCGAAAAAAACGGCAAATTTTGTCAAAAACATTGCGAAAAATGACATATTTCATCAAAAGATCGCGAAAAAATGGCAAATTTTGCCAACAGATCACACAAAACCGCAAATTTTAACAAATTTCGAAAAAACTGCAAATTTCGTCAAAAGATCGCGAAAAAACGCAAATTTTGTCAAAGGGACTCAAAAAAAAAAAAAAGTGGCGGGAGTGGACACCTCCCCCCCCCTTCTTTTCAGAAAATTTGCTGTGAATTTCAGAATTTTTTTTTTTACTCAGAATCACCTCTGAAATTAATGTATTTTATATTTTGAATGTATTTTGTATTTTGACATTTTACAATTTGAAAAGTGTTTTGTATTTTAGGTTCTAAAACAAATGTATTTTGTATAAAAAATGGTTTTTCGATGTATTTTGCCCATCTCTGACTTTCTATAACTGTTTTGGGGGGGGGGGGGGGAGAAAAAATTTGAAATTTTATTGTTCTTTTTAACAAATTATATTCTGTTGCATATCATATTAAAGTCAGCTTTTTATGGATTATTGTATTTGTATCATACTTGAAATTGATGAACAATGCCTTTCTTAAAAATTATTTTTTCTATGAACCCATTGTTGTGCCATTTTACATTCTCCCTGTCCTACTATTGTCCCATTTTACTTTTAGAATTTCTTGAAAAAATTTTTTTTGCAATTTAAATTTTGAATTTTTATTCTTTTTTACAAAATTTATCCTGTTGCTGTTGCATATTGTAATAAAGTCATATTTTTATAGATTATTGTATCATACTTGAAATTGGTGAAAATTACATTTTTAAAAAATTATTTTCCCTATGAACCCATTGTTAACCCATTTTCAAACTTTGGAAATTATTTTACAATAATACAGCCTATTTTCTATGCCGTAAAATCCTGATTGTAAGCCCCCCCCCCCCCCCCTTTTTTTTCAAAATCCTAAAAGGTTAAATTTGGGAGGGGTGCTTATAATCGGGGCGCCGTGGGGCGCTTGTTTGTTGGGAATTGCAGAAGAAATGACCTTTTTGCAATCATCTGGCAGTTGGAACGGCCCACTTCGAAACGTAACTTGTTTACAGGTGGAGCCGGCAGGAATTTGTTTTTTTTTTTTTTTTAATTTTTTTTTTTTTTTTTTTTTTTTTTTTCTATAAGGGTTGGTCCTATAAAAAACTTGTCAGTATAAAAGTTTTAGATTTTAGAAGATTTATAATAAATTTAAGCGTATTGGATATCTTGTGAATTGGCAAAGTTATGAATTTTTTTTCTTCTAAAACCCCCTTTCCCCTTGGGGCCATTTTTAATGATGTCAAAAATCTGTCATACATAAATTTTCGACCTTTTCCTAGAAGTAATAATAACTGTAAATGGATTCAATACGTATCATAATTAATAAATTGTGGGTTTTTTTCTGTTTTCACAAAAAGCCCCCTCCCCTCCCCCCCACTTGGTTCGATTTTGCTGATTAACGAACTTGACCGAGATTTTATGTAAAGTTTGGAAGAGATTTGTGCAGAATTATTGCAGTTATCGTGTCCAGAAAAAAGTGACATAGATAGATAAAGTTTTGAACTGGGGGTGGTTTTGGGTTCTGGTAGTCATAATCGGTGTAGATCTGCAAAAATTCCAACTTAGGGGAGAATGTAATAGGTAGTATTTCTTATGAAATCTACCTAAAAGTACAGGGCGCTGTGCCCTTAAAAAATGACCTAGAGGGAACAGTAACCCACACAGCACATAAGCTTAGAATAACGTTGTTTCAAGGGTTTTTAAGGTTGAAACGAGGTTATAACAAGGCTTTGAAAAGGGTTTGTGCTAGTAATTACAGAATAAATAAAAGCTGCAAATAAGTATAATTTCATTATTCAATAGCACAAATAAGAAAATAAACAAATATCATTTGCAGCTTGTTTTGCATTTGTACTTAGAAAAATTACTGTTAATCACCTAAATATAAACTTATGTGTGTGTATGCTTACCAAAAGAATTATGAGTTACCCCCATTCATACACACAGACAGAATAAATATTAAATAGCAGCATTATTACCACTCAGTGTTTCAAAGAAGAAAAAAAAGTTGTTTTGCTGCCTGTTCAATATCTAACTAATTTCTTTATTTTGTGAGTTCAAGAGTTAAAAGAAAAAACGTTTACTAGAACAGCTCTTGCTGTACTTAACATTTTTATGCTAGTTATATTCTTTTTCTCATATACATTATTTTACAATAGCTGTTGAACAGATGTCATTCTTTCATTCTTCTTTAGCTCCAATTTGTTATTGCAAAAGTAGAATGAGAAAATAAAAAAATTATTTTCTGGCTATTTATTCTTTTACTTGCAGAAATGTGTTATATATATTCTATACTTATTCTAAAAAAATGAATAATTTGATTACTTAAAGGAAATTATGACATTGCAAATTACATTAGATATAAATATCATTTTTAAATTAAATTCTTTATATTCCAGATTAAATCTTGCTTTTTCCAAACTTTCTGTACTGAATTTTTTATAACCCTTGGGAATTAAACTTAGAAACAATTATTTAAAGCTTTTTTTGTTGTTTTTGTTTTCATAAGTCAAAATACCTATAGAAACTTTCTAAATTATGTTCATCTTAGATTTTATTACTTTTTTAAGTCATTTTAAACATTTAGAAAATTTATCATTTTAATCAACAATTTTTAAGTCAGTGGACATAAATCATCTAATTGACACCCAAAAAAAAAAAAAAAAAAAAAAAGAATGTTTTTTTTTGTACCAGCTGTATCCTGTTAATCTATTACTGTATAATTTACTGCTAAAACATTTGATAGGACTCTGAAATCTGCACAGGCCGAAATTTTCAGGCTCAGACCAGCCTGAACGAAAGCTATCTTGACCCTTCACGGCCTGATGTAAAAACTGAAAGTTTGACCTGGCCCATTTATATTTTCACAGTCAATTTCAATAATAATAATAATAGAAACTCTAATTTTTCTTAATATACAACTAAGATTATTTTGCAGACTACTGCACACATATTTAAGCGCAAATTTTACCATATATTTCCAATTATATCTTTGCAAGCCATACAATACAGAATAGTAACATTAATGATCACTTACATTCGAATATAGACTCAATAAAAAAATTAATGTAGTTTAGAATAAAAGAAAAAAACAACTTTTAAAGATGTATATTAAAGTTTTTTTTTTTGTTTTCTCTGTGATTTATTAAAGTATATTTCCTAAGATTTCGTTAACAAACGTTCATTATCACTATTATTTTTACAAAAAAAAAAAAAAAATTGCCTGCCTGACTGACATATTCTGGGAACATTTAATTTCTGGCTCAACCCCAGTTTTCGGAAAAAATTAAGCTGACACTATGTAACTGTCTCAGACTGGGGTGAGTGTTGCTCAGACATGATGTAACTGTATGATGCAGATCTCTATTCTGGAGTGTTAAATTTCTGGATACTTTCATTTTATAGCGGCTTCCACAATTACAATTATGTCAAGATTACAGCTATGATTTTGCCAAGATCATCAGAAAGTTTATATATGCATCATATACAGGGTGGTCCTAAAATATATGTAAAAAATGTAAAGGTAGGTAGAGGGGATCTAAATAAGCATATTTCGGATAGGAATGTGTGTGCGGTAATGACACATTAAAGCACTAGCTTGTAAAGCAGTATGAATCAAAGGAAACTGAAGAGACAAGTAAAGACAAAAGAAAACAAAAATTTATTAACAGTTTACAAGAGGTGCTCGAAAGAGCGGCCACCAACAGCGATACAAGATTCACAGCGATGGCGTATAGATCGGCGTACATTAGAAAAGACGTCAGGCATGTCGAGCACATGTAAAGCAGCAACAGACAAGCGAGCAACAAGATCTTCTTCAAATGTGACGGGACTCTCGTACACCAGGCTTTTAATATGACCCCAAAAGAAAAAAATCCAAGCAGGTTAAATCAGGAGAACGCGGTGGCCAGGGAACTGGACCGCCTCGTCCTATCCAATGCTGGCCCGTAGACAGCGTTCAGGTGATTCCTGACGTCTCGACTGAAGTGAGCTGGAGCTCCATCGTGCTGGAACCACATTCGTCTGCGAACAGCTGGAGGAATATCTACCAGAAGTTCAGGTAAAACCTCCTCTAGGAAGATGTTGTATATATGGCCAGTTAAACGACTAGGTAGAATGTACGGTCCTACTAAGTTATTGTGTACAATGCCTGCCCAAACATTAATGGAAAACCTTTCTTGGTACACATGTGCTATTGTGCCATGTGGGTTGCCATGAGCCCACAGGTGAGAATTATGGATGTTAAACATACCCGACTGCGTAAAGGTAGCCTCATCAGTAAATAAAACATCTGCTGGGAAGGTTGGATTGGCTGCCGTCTTCTATAGGTACCAACGAGCAAAGTTGAGACGTGGAAGATAATCGTCAGGGGGTCATTGCTTGCACTCTCTGTAAATGATACGGATGCATTCCATCTTCATGTAAAGTCCTCAAAACACTTTGATGGCTCATACCCAATGCACGTCCTACAGCTCTCAAGCTTGTCGAAGGATTATCCTCTACTGTGTTTAGTATTCTGGTTTCCACTGCAGGAGTTCTGCGATATCTTCCAATGCCAGCTCCACGCCTGACAGCATAAAACAATCCACTTGTGCGTAACTCTCGATGAAGACGCTCGAATGTTCGATGATCCGAATGATTCCTATCCGGGAATCGCTCCCTGTACATCTTCTGATCAGCTAATCCGTTTCCTTGTGCAGCCCCATACATGAAATACATGTCGGCAAGCTCCACATTGGTGAAACGGTGCATGCTGTTTGAGATCCGTGTGGGAAATGATGAATCCAGCTAGCGAAGCGCTTTTATACGCCACAGTCATCAGTGCTCCCTACCGGCTCAAGGCGGCATTACCGCACACACAATCCTATACGGAATATGCTTATTTAGGTCCCCTCTACCTACCTTTACATTTTTGACATATATTTTAGGACCACCCTGTATACACACACACATATATATATATATACTCTGAACACTCATATGTGCCATATACATCATTATATACTTATTATTTACATCTTACATGTCATATGCTTTATAATTTGGCAAAATCTTGGTCACTTGGCGATTCATCCTTTGGGGCCATTATAACATGAAAGTACCAATTTCTGTATTGATGTTGTCAAACTAGTATCCTATCTATAACTTATTCTCGGCCCAGTAAGTCCCATTGAAAATTGTTCATATTTTGTTGTTTTTTGTCCGACCCTTTTAAATTTGTGTTATCAGCCAGTCGGTAACACTTCTTACTTTTTTTTAATCGGTCGGGGCAGTTGTGTTTAATTTTTTTTGGCCGATGTGGTTTTTTTTTTTGCCCTATTGGTTCAGCCTGTTTAAAAAATTCTCTTTATTCTGCTGGCCCGTTTAAAAATTTACATTTATTTTGCCAGCCCAGCTCTCAAGTTTAATTTAATATGTATTTGTTTCAAAAGCTAAACTTAAAATAAATTATTTTCAGTTGGATTTTACATATCTCATGTTATTTCCCCGCACTATTTAAAAAAAGTCAAAGTAGTGTTTTTTTTATTTATAGAGCATAAAATTATTTAAATAAAATATACTGTCTTAATGTTTTCTGTTTAAAAATATCCTTTTAGAGTTGGTGGAAATGGATCTCAAAGAAGACTAATAACCATCCTTATATGTGGCTTCTTTATTTCATATATTGTGCTATCCCAGTTAGTCTGTACATATGGTACTTAAGAAATCGCGTGAAAGAGGTATCTGTTGAAATGAATGAAAACTTAGATCTGTACTTGTTCTATTTTTAATTAAACTTTATTAGTTATTTGTTAATATGGTATTATCTTTTTGTAATTGGAATTATTTTACATAGAAATTGTATTTGAGAATATATACTTATATTATTATTTAACAAAAAGTTTTATAATAGCAGTTTGTATAAATATAAATTTTTTTAGGAATGTAAAAAAGCTAAGCTTAAATAACATACTGAGTCTTATTTCAAGTAATTTTTATTTATGTATTTAAATAAAGTCACTCATTAAAATTTGAGCAAGTAAATACTTATTGCAATGTTTTTTTTTTTTTTTTCAGTTATTATTCTGTATTCTTTTTTTGCTTCTAAGCAAATGATATTAAAATCTAGTTTTTATGTTAACCTCATTATATGCACTGTTTTTAATTACTTTTTCTATCTTTCTTTAGGACAATATGATTACAAGGCTTTTCAAGTACACAAATAAAAATCCTTGGCTTTGGGCAGTCTATGTAGTAGTTATAGGTCTTCCTGTTGTTCTGTTTATTAGTTTTTGTTGCACAACCACTCGTTCCCCTGCTGTTATTGCTGCACAAAAGGTATTGTTGCTGCTTTTTTGTGCTTCCTCTTCACTAAATTTTTAAACCATGAGTATTTTAACTTTGTGTATATTATTACAACATTCACCCTTGATAAAAAAAACTAATGTGCTGTAACTATCACAAAACTTTCTTCTATATCATTCTAATTTTCTAATTAAAATAGTGCATTATGTTACTTTCATTATTGTGTCATGTGCCTCTTCTCGCTTTTTTACTTTCTTCTATCTTTACAAGAAGAAAGTGTTGGATTCATGAAAATTTTCGACTTCAGGTTTTCGACGGATTTATATATTTTAGAAGGTCCTGAGCACGATTTGTCTGTTTTTAGAAAATGTCTGTCTGTATGTGACAAAAAATTTGTGGGTGCTCTATCTCAAGAACTGAAGTACGAAATTTAATAAAACTTTATATTCAGTTAGTCCCTGATATAAATTGGTGCCGATTAGTTTTTGGTGAAAATCGCCCAATAAGTGGTGCTGCTATGCTGCATTTTTTGCGTTTCCCACAATAGCTCTATCTCAAGAACTAATGCACTTATTTTCATCAAACTTCAGATTCAGTTAGACCTTGACATAAATAGATGCTGATTACGTTTTAGTGTAGATATCCCAACAGGTGGCACTGCTATACCACTTTTTTCATGATTTCTACAATAGCTATATCTCAAAAACTAACGCACGGAATTTCATCAAACTTCAGATTCTGTTAGATCTTGACACAAATAGATGCTGCTTAAGTTTTGGTGTAAATAGCCCAACAGGTGGCGCTGCTATGCTATTTTTTTTTTTCATTATTATCACGATAACTATATCTCAAGAACTAATGTTCGGATTTTCATCAAATTCTATTCATCAATTCTTTTCATGTCGCATTGAAAAAACTTAAAAGAATTGTAGAAAAGACTATAATTAGTTTATCTTACACCATAGCTAATCTTTGAGGAAAATTGTATTGAAATATTGGGCTTTTTAGGTTAATTTAAAATGAATAACATGCATAAAATGAACAACACTATAATAAATTGCAAATAGAATGAAATAGTTGATAATGACTTCTAATCTTTCATATACTAAAGACAACTCAGGAACAAAGTTCATATCATAATACAGACATCCTTTAACATCATGACAGTAACAAGAAGAAGCATCTGTTTTCATGCTTTATCATATCAATTTATAGAATGATCAAATAGGAAAATTGCAATTAAAAAAATAAAATTATTGAGGGGAAAAAACAAATTCTAAGGTTTAAAAGCACCATACTTTCTGCTGGAAGGGACTCAGTATTTTAATAACAAGGATATTATATCAGGGCAAGAATGGCATGTTTTTGAGTTCAAGGCACAGCATGGCATCTTTCTTCCTTTATTCTAGGATGAATGTTGTAATTATATAATAAATTAGTAATTTTTCCGAAAGTATCATTTTAATGTTTATAGTTATGTCTTATACATATGTATGGTTAACCAAAATAAGTACCTCCGAATAGCAGACAGCTTGACACTGCAAAATCTGTCCATTATTAGATGTCTGTTATTCAGATATTAAAACGTATAAATATCATAGTTGTTGGAGATTGAAAAGGGGTCTGCTATTCGGTAGTGTTCGTTATGGAGGTTTTACTGTATAATAAAATTATCATTGAGAAGCAAAAAATGTCATTTGATGTCTATAAATCTGTTATTAAAATAAGCTTGAGGAGGCTGTCTTTATATTGAAATATCCAAATTTATTGAATTTTAACACCAGTTACAAATCTACATCCTTAAGTTAGCTTTAATATAATTTTTCATTAAGCTTCTTTGAGTGATTCCAAAGAGTCAGAATATAGGCAAATGCTATTCCAGAAAAATAAATAAAATGCAGTAAACTCTGTATAAGACTAAAATCTGCCTAATGCAGAAAGATTTTCATGTCCTGTCGACAGAGTTGGGCAAATTTGTAATTGCAATTATCTGAAATGTAATTTAATTATAGTTATAAATACATACCATAACAAATTCTTGCAGCACTATAGCTGGACCCCCCCCCTCCCCCCCATTACATTGGTTGATGAAAATTCTGTGCTTGAATGTGTGTAACTATAATCAATTACATACAATTAAATTGCATTGCATTTAATTGAAATTACAAATTTGCCTAACTCTGCCCGGCAAATCCATAGACATTGGGTAAACTTTCTCTAAGGCAGGAAACTCTACATCAAAAAGTTTTCTCAGTTTTGATAAATTCTGGACAGAGTTTACTGTAATATTTGTTTTTGTTTTTATTTTTTTATACAAATACCGAAAATTACTAGATATAAATAATCATAAAATCAATGTTTTTGCGAGATGATTTACATTTTACTAGAAAAAATCATATTATTAAGGATTTTGCTGTATCAGTAGACAAGCTGATATATGAAAATTAAATTTCTTCCATCAATGGATTATTTGGAATTTTTTAATGGGTAATTCTGTAATCCATTACAAATGACCCATCAATCTATACTAATAAAATAAAGTTTTGCTCTGTGTGTGTGTCTGTTGGCGATGGCTAGGAAAATCTAGCCCACCTAGAAGTCTGAAAATTTAGGTGTGGATAGTCCAAAGTCTCACCATGTGCACCTGAGTCTCAGAATTTTAATATTTTGATAATTACTTAAGATATTAATTAGAATATCATTAAACATCGCATCATAAATGCCATCTTCTAAATCAAAATGGCTAAAGAAAAGAACTGCTGTTGTGGTTGCAAGCGGAAATGAACGAATTCGAAATTATTTTACTTATTAGCGAATTTTAAGAAAACTAATTAAGATATCTATTTGAAAATTTCTGACCATATGTAAAATAAAAATTCTGCATCCGACTATATGATTTTTGAAAAATTCGTCTGGTAATTTTTCTTAATTTATGCAATAAAACTGTCAAAAATCTGCCGCCGCCAGTGAAAAAAAAATCCGAGAAAGTTTCAGACAGGGATCTGCTTTCATTAAAAACTGAACTACAAAGAGATTTGTTTCTCTGGCCGATCCCTCCATTTAGTTTGCGAAAATAATAGGAAATAATTGCCAATTTTTAGTAATGAACAAAAATTTAGATAACTAATTACGATATAGACTAGGGAGCCCCTAATTTACATCGGTGCCTCGAATCTTGTAAAACCTCGAACCGAACGAACCTCCGACCCGGGTCTCCGCTGCCTTCGGCACCGTATACCGGTCGTGCTATGCATGCACCGGATAATCCCTTAATTTGCACATTGAGTAATATAAACCTCTAACCCAACGAACCTTGGACCCTGGTCTCCGCTGCCTTCGGCACCGTATACGCACGTACCGGATAATCCCTAGTATAAACTTCTAACTGTACGAACCTCCGGCTCAGGTCCCCACTTCCTGCGACACTGTATAGCAGTCGTGCTGCGCACGCGCTGCAGTATGCGTTGGTTCAGTCTTCCATCACCAGGTAGTGCAATCTGTTTATACGATCATAACTGAAATTGTTAAGGCTGTCGATGTCGAGTCGAATGAACCATACCCCTTCGTTTTCATGCCCGGAGATAGGAAAGCGCCCCCTGGTGGTGAAAAGATGAACTAAAATCTGTAACCTCTATCGATGTCGAGTCAAATGAGCCATACCCCATGGTGATCCTTCCCATAGAAACAGAGATACGAAAGCGCCCCCTGGTGGTGGAACTTGGAACAAAAATCAATAAGTTGTAGTATCCTCTATCGATGTTGAGTCGAATGAGCCATACCCTGTCGTGATCCGGGCTATAGAAACAGAAATAAGAAAATGCCCCCTGGTGGGGAAAAACAAACTAAAACCGATAAGCTCTAGTATCCTCTATCGATGTCGAGTCGATTGAGCCAAACCGCGTCGTGATGTGACCCATGGAACACGAGTTGGCTGAAAAATCCTTTAATTACACCTTCCACCACCAGGGGGCGCAATCTGTTCTATACGAACATGACCGAAATCTGTAAAGCTATCGAAATCCAGTCGAAAGAACCAAACCCTGTCGTACTCGGGCCCATAGAACCCGATTTCCAGAAGCGTACCCTGGTGGTGAAACTTGGAACTAAAATATGTAAGCGCTATCAATATCGAGTGGAATGAGCCAAACCGTGTTGCGATTGGACTCGTAGAACTCAAGCTATTGTGAAATCAAAATATAAAATCTGATATTATTATTCGAAAAGAGTGGTATAAACTCAGAAACTTTTAAAAATGTTATAGAGGGTCCTTATTACTTTAATTATGATGTTTGGAATCAGTTTGGTGGAAATCCATAACATACTTTCTGAGTTATAGAAATGGACCATAGTTAAGAAAAAAAAAGTGCTCCTGGTGGTGAAAAAACAAACTAAAATCGGTAAGCTATGTCGAGTCGAATGAGCCAAACCGCATCGCAATGGGACTCATACGACAGGACATATTTTGAAAAGAAATAGATAATTCCTTAGCTTCTTTTTTTTTTTTTTTTCCCCTATACAAAAATCGGGATTTTTCTAAAATCAAAAAATATGGTTCGAAATCTAAAATTTTTTACCTGGTCGGCACTCTAATAGAAAAAACTAATTAAGCGTAATGCCGTTTAGACATCTTAGCTGAAAATCTGGGGATAGTGTTGCCTTTATGTATGACATTAAAAATACTTCTTTAAAAGACTGTAGGAAAGCGATGGAATAAATTAAAATTCGTTTCTCGTAAACTAATCATCCTAGCTTAAAAAAATATATATATTCATGATCCGCACACAAAAATACTCTAGGATGCATGATTTTCAAATTGGTAAAAGCAATATTTAATAAATTTTAATACCTGGCTGAAAAGTAAAAGTAGGTTTTCGTATTGAAATATTTCCTTGTCTGAAAATATCCGGTCACGTGTCGTTTTTCTGCATAGGTTACAAATGATTAGAAATAAATTGCTTCATTAACCGGTTTTTAATTGATATCTTCCGATTTTACGGGCTGATTCGTACGATCTTTTTTTGTTGAAATCAGGATTTTTTTTTTTTTTTTTTTTTTTTTTTTTTTTTTTTTTTTTTACGTATGATGGCCGATTTGGGGGTCCAGAAATTAATTCCTTCATTGTTTTTCAAAAACGGGCTGGAGCGATAAATAGACCCTGTCACGTGAAAATCGTCCTTTGAGACATCTGTCGCGCCGCCGTCTGCGGTCTCCACCAGCTGTGTGTGGAAAGAATTAAAAAATTCTTTTTTATCGATCAATTTTTAAAGGATTTTTTCGGTTCTAATTGTCGTACGGAAATGATTTTTTGAATTTATGAAACCGGACGCTGTCCTGCTTCTGTCCGTACCACTTCCGAATTTCTGGGCCCGCGACTTCTGGACATGCGAGTCAGTTTAAAAACCCGCACTACAGTTTATGGCTTAATTTGCTCCTTGGCAGCGCAGCCTTTACTGATGTCGTCTCGACTGGCAACCCCTTTCGGAGGCGAAAACTTTGCGGTTTTGATCGGATGGATAAATCGGTTTCGATTCGATCAATTAAAACAGTTTTGTTAATTAATAACTCCCTGGGTCCGGGTCGGAATCCCGACCCGGCCGAACTTGAGCTTCGTGCCATTTTTAAGAATTTTTCGGTACCCGACCATTCTCCGTGCGTTGACTGGTCCCGGAGCCTTTGCGTGTACAGACTGAGAATGCACAGACAGACACACATACACACAGACGTTTACTGACATTGATAGTATTGATCTGAAATTGAGGATGGGAAGTGTTGTCATCTGCCAGCTATTTTAGCGTAGCGTCTTCATTATGTTCTAATTATCAGAAAAATTTAATTCTTTTTTTAATGATCGCGTTTATGTAGGTGAAAATGGTTTTCTTGAACAAATTATTCGTTATATTTGCGAGTATGGGTAGGGAGGGGGTTAACGCCTTGCTCTGAGATTGTTATTATCTCGGGCAGGTAGCTAGTAAGTTTATAAAAAAAAAAACTTTAATAGTGTTGAGAAATATGTTTATTGTACATGTCAGGGGCAAAACAAAGGGAGGGCTTACAGGGCTCAAGCCCTCCCCATTGAAATAAAAACAATTTTTTTAAGTCGCACTTTGATACCATATTTATTCAAATATCAGATTTACCAAATTTCTTAGCCGTGAAAATGTGGGTTTTTATTAGAATTCATATATAATACAGAAAACAAATTTAAAGGCGAAAAAAATTAAACTTATGATGGTAAATATTGATTTATTTCAAATTTTTCCCAAATTAGTATTTATTATCTCTCAGCCTACTTTCTTTGATAATTCAATGCATGAATTGTCATTTATGCTCTCAGGTGTGGCTACATTGCAGGATTGTTCTTAGATAGCATTATTTTCAGTTCCATCCATTGCATTAGAAATGCAGCACATGAGAAAAGACCCTTTAACTAAATCATTAGCAATGAACTTGCATTCATTTAAAACTAGAAATGCAATGGATATCTGCCCAGTATCCTGGATAATTGGCAATAGATCTATTACTAAATTAATAGCTTAGTGTGCTATTATATTACTAATTTGTTGTTATCTTACTAAGTTGCTATATTAGTAGCAATTAACAATAACGAGTTTTTTGTTATCACAACTTGTTTTTATGTGGTAAAGCAATAATGAGTAATGAGAGGAGTTTACAGCTTGAATATAGAAATAGAATAAAGAAAAAAATGGAAGATAAAAGTACTAAATATTCTTGTTTAAATGTATTCATTTGCAAGTTTTCTCATAAAAGTAATTTACTGTTATTAAACTAATTAGCTGATTCTGATAATACTAATGATTGTTTTTTCAAAGCATGTGTTTAACAAAATTGTTTACGCACTCCTTAAAAGTGATATAAGAAAATAAAATAAAACTGAAATCAAAGACAGAAAGGCCAAATTCATGATGTCCAGGCAGGAGGAGAGGGAAATTAAATAAGTTTCTCAATATATACCACACACATCCGCTTTTACAGTATTACTGATTGTATTCGATTGGAAGATGCACCCAGTTAAATAAGCTTGAATTTGGAGGGAAAGAAATTCATCTTAGATTCTAACTAGTAAATTTTCAGATCAGGGGTCTCAATGTCTGCTTTGCAAGTAGCATTTTTATTATATTTTATTTTATAGTTGAGAACTTTCAACTCTCAGCTTAATATCTATTTATATAATATGCAAGTGAGGTGACGATTCCTGGTCTTACACATCCTTAATAAAGGCAAACATATTGCGGCTATGTTAGGCGTAAATATTCGGATGCCGTAGGTATGCCGATTGTTCAACTTATGGAAATATACACATAATCAGCATTATATCACATCTACTCTTCATTATTTTCTCTAAAACCTTCAAAAGTTATTCAAGAGTCAGCTGGATGAGGAGGCCTACCACATGGCTTAAGCACTCACAAGCCCTGTCCAGAAGAGTAGGTCTCGTAATTTTGAACCAATTCCAGATGAGAGACCTGCACCTGGATAGGCACCCCAGAGGTAACGCTTATTCTAAACTTAGAGGACATTGGAGCCACGAACAGATTTTACATGCACCAGCTCCCATTAACGTACACGGTCCCACAGCAGCTGCAGTCGAGAGAGGTTGTCACCCTCCCAAACACTGATCACTGTCGATGCTGCTTCACTTTCGGTGATCTTAGGGAAACCGAGCTCATTCGTCCGCATCACTTCAAGACTCAAAAGCTATCCAATTATAATGTTTTAAGTTCTAAATTAAAAAGTAACGGATAAACAACGGATTAAAATATGTAAACAAATACCATTCAGAACCATAAATTCCAAATTTAGAAACAAATGAACAACTCTTTTAACGTTTCATTAAAAAAAATACCGATTAACATTTAATTCTGCTCTTAAAGTATTTGTAAAAGCTAGCAATTCAAGCACTGAAATACATCATCTGGCGGAAAACGATATAACTTCTCGCTTCAGGAAAGTCCCATGACAGCTCATTGCATTGCATATATTTTTAATTTGTTCATAATGATTATTTTTTTGTAAAATTTCAGATTTCATGTGATATTGGTGTTCTGTGTTTATATAAGAAGGTAAACATTATCCGAATTTGAATATCTGACACTTTCAAACGCATTTACAATGAATAAAGATTTCAATGGCACTTTAGCATTAGTTAAAGGGACAACTTTCCTCTACCGATAGCTGTGGTTAGCGCCCTGCCCTCTTTAGACCTTTTTAAGTCCCAATATTTTGAAATGCGTTTTTCACTTTTTCATACTAATATATACCGACTCATGTTTTTGTGAAAAATGTAGTTAATTGCTGATTCAAGCGCTCAAATACACCATCTGGTAGAGAAAAGATATAACTTCTCGCTTCAGGAAAATCCCATGCAAGCTCATTGCATTGCATGTTTTTTTAATTTGTTCATAATGATTATTTTTTTGCACAATTTCAGATTTCATGTAACATCAGTATTCTGTGTTTATAGGACAAGGTAAACATTATCCGAATTTGAATATCTAACACTTTCAAACGCATTAACAATAAATAACGATTTCAATGGCACTTTAACATTGGTTAATGGGACAATTTTCCCAGGAACAGATGTGCTACACTCATGCACCGATGTTCGATGATTTTTCGATTGGCGCACTTTCCAAAATTTCAACACCAATTGATACAATCATAATAGCCAGGTTATCATTAGAGAAAAAAAGTCCCAAAGGTTGGCAACTTTTTTCCTTTTTATAACCAATTTAAAAAAAGGGGGGGGATCGGTGTGAGTGTAAGACATCATAGCCTTTTCCTGTATCGACAGCTGCGATTAGCACCCTCTTTATGCCTTTTTAAGTCCAAATTGTTAATTTTTTAATAAAATTTTTCAAAAGTCGTTCTCGCATAAACTACATCAAGTTAAAAAAAAAATAAATTGGTGCCGCCGCGCCCTCTAGCAAGTGTAAAATAAAATATTTTAAGATGTTTATAAATGCTAATTTTGAAAAAATTACTTTAAGGGGGGGGGGGGGGGAGGGGAGAAAGAAAAACAGACAAACTTTATATACAAAGATGACAGTAAGACAACATTACAGAAGTCCCCATATTGGATCTCCAATTGAAACACATACTTTATTTCAATTTATATCATTTGTTTAAATGAAATATGTCAATAATCTGACTTAACATTTTAAATTTAAAATAACACTTTTCCATAATTTTTGATTGGGGGGGGGGGCATATACTATTTTTTCATTTTAGTATAGTTGCAAGTAAGATTTAAAATAGTTTAAGATATTTAACTTTCATACATTGTAATGGGAAATAAGATTACATGCAATGATTCTTTAAGGTTGTTTATTTTCTGTGAAAACTTTTTATTACATTAGAGGGGGGGAAGGGAGGACTCTGCCCCATCAATGACTTGCTGTTTCATTAATTCAATAATTATAACTCTACAATATTTCGTATATCTATCTAAAATAATTAAAATACTGGTTTTGGGAAAAGCAACATTAATAGTTATGACTAGCTGACTTCGCCGCTAGCGGGCTCCTAATTTACATCGGTGCCTCGAATCTTTTGAATTATCCATTTGTATAAAACCTCGAAACGAATGAACCTCCAACCCGGGTCCCCGCTGCCTTTGGCACTATATACCAGTCATGCTACCCACGCACCGGATAATCCCTTAATATGCACATCAAATAGTATAAACCTCTAAGCGAACGAACCTCTGACACGGGTCCCCACTGCCTTCGGCACCGTATACCGGTCATGCTACGCACGTGCCGGATAATCCCTTAATTTGCATAATCGAATAGTATAACCCTCTAACTGAACGAACCTCCGTCTCGGGCACTGAAATCGTTAAGGCCAAAGATGTCGAGTCAAATGAGCCATATCCCGTTGTGATCCAGCCCATAGAACTAGAGATAGGAAAGTGGCCCCTGGTAGTAAAAAAATGAACTAAAATCAGTAAGCTCTATCGATGTTGAATCGAATGAGTCATACCCCATCGGGATCCGGCCCATAGAAACAGAGATAAGAAAGCGCCCCCTGGTGGTGAAACTCAGAACTAAAATCGGTAAGCTCTATGGATGTTAAGTTGAATGAGCCAAACCGCGTCGCGATGGGACCCATATGACGGGGAGATATTTTGAAAAATAATAGCAAATTCCTTAGCTTTTTCTTTTTTTTTTTTTTCCTATACAAAAATGACAATTATTTAAAAAATATTAAAACTTTTAAAAAGAAATGTTCCTGTGTTGACTCCCTGGTTTATTTGACTGCGATCGAACATGAAGTTGATTGTTTACATATCATATATTCTCTGATCCCTCGAATAGAAATTTTGTATATCTCAAATGTCAACGTTTCTTTCCGCGGAAATAAAAAAAGAATGCATTTTAAAATCGATAACATTCATTAAAACTGAAAAATAACTTATCCCATAATTCCCCACAGTTGATTAAACCGCATGATGCTACTCCTTAATAAAGGCACCAGACTCTCTGCAGTGAACAACTAAACTTTTTCTGGGAAGTGATACTCGAATTGAAAGTTTGTATTTCTCATATGGCAACGTTTATTTCACACGAAATGAAAAAAGGATGCATTTTAAAACGACAAATTTAAATATATCACACTCCCACACAAACACAAAATCATAAACTGGGAGTTAAACAAACTATATTGAATCCAATATATAAAAAATAGAATTAAAAAAAAGATTATTTTGATATATTTTGAAGCTTTCGAAAAAAGTAAACAAAGCAATGCAATAGGTCGCTCAGAATACAAATATCCTAGTATAATAGAATTTTAACCACGAAAATATAATTATTTCTCAAAATAAATCATATGTTCAGAAAGCCCATTCAATTCTGTATGCAAAATGAACAATGATTTTTGATTTAAAATCGTTAATAAATAAAAGGAAGAAAATAAACACGAATTCGATGTTATTTGATTATTTTTATCGAAAGGGTTAAAATCGAAATTTTTTCGAACCAACCGGATCGTTAGAGACGAAAAAGTACGTTCTTTGAGAATATGTTGACGGTTTTTTCGTATTTCGGTCCGTTCATCCTCGGCGAGTTTAGAAAATCGTAAAAAGAAACCAGTCAACTCGCGCTTTTCTCATTCTTTTTACGGAAGATGCGGATTAAGCTCTTCTGGGCATGCACGGGCTGGTTTCAAAAGAGTGCTTTTTTGTTTCAATTTCGCTTAATTTTCCCGGGGTTTTTAATTGATATTTTTCTTAATGAAGGGCCGATTTCTTTGAAACTGTAATTCCTGAAGGCCCGGATTTTTCAGAATTTTTTTACATCAAAAGTGCTTTGCTGCTCGCTACGCTCGCAGAGTTTATCCTAGTGCTGATGCACAGACAGACAGGCACACAGACGTTTACGAACATTAATAATAATAATGATTAAATATTCCCATAAATATTTGATTATTGATAATTCTAATTGTTGTATTTATGTAAAAATTGTTAGTTTTGACCCTCCCATAACTTTTTATTTGCTACACCATATATGTGCATATGGTTCCACAAATTTTTGCAGAAATACTTGTGTTTGCAGACAGTTTTCAACTGCATACTACTATGTGGTCATAGACATTCTTTAAAGTTTGATTTACTGCAAGCAGTCTCTTGTTAGAAAATGTATTATTATAAGGTTCAAATTCAGCCAAATTTTCTTTAAATACAGATTGGCATAATGTGTTATAAATATATAAAAACATGTGGCTTGAAAAATATAATAGCTTCACTAAATAAATTCAGCATAAAAAAAAAGTATCTATAGAGGAAATATAAGTAAATATGATAAAAATTAATATTATGAATTATGACCTTACTGGCAAAGATCAGCAAGAACATCAAGGCTGGAAAAAGTTAAAAATCCAAGCATAAGTGAAATCATGCAAGTCAAACAGGATGTTGTACATATAGTCAAACTTAATAAGCTTAGATGGTATGGACATGTTTGCAGAATGAAAGAAGAGCGCCTTCCAAAAATCCTTTTAGAATGGAGCCCAAGAGGAAGGGGAAGACCAATAATGACTTGGAAAAATTCTGGTCAAGAGTCATTGAAGGCTTATAAGTTAAATGATGTTATTGTGCCGCTGTTCAGAGAGAAATGGAAAGGAACTCTCAAAAATACTTTTATGGGTCGAGGTAACCCACTGTTTAGTGGAAATTCTTAAAGATGATGATTAATATGAGCTCAAAATTTAAAATCATGTCATTCAAAAAAAAAAAAATTTATCTTGAAATTGGTGTCTGAAGTTAATTTTTTCCTTTGAATCGAAATATAGCATCAAATTTAGATATCAGTATTGGCAAATTTTAAGTTTGTTCATATACATACACAAAGTCTGAAATCCAAAATCTGAATGTTTTTCTAACCAGCCTCTTTCTTGAAAAATTGCTAAAGATCGCATTGAAAATCTCTAAAATTCAGAAATCGCAGAAGTAAAAAATTATTATATTATGCTAAAAGTTTAAAACCGAATTCCTTTTACGAATGTCAAATTTCTGCAAAACATGAAAAAACTCTAAAAATTTCAAAAATCAAAAATCTGTATAATTTCCAAATAAACTTTATTGAAAAGAAAACATTTACTGTATTGGGTTAAATATTAAAACCGGATTCCTTTTATTAATGTGAAAAAATCGCCGTGAAACTCAAAAAAACTAAAAGTTCAAAAATTGCAAAGGGCAAAACTGACTGTAGTGGACTAAAACATTGTAACCAAAATTCTTTCACAAATGACAAAAAATCTTTGTGTAATGCAAAAAAATGCTAAAAATCACATTAAAAATTATTAAAAATTCAAAAATCAGAGTACAAAATTTACCATACTAGACTAAAAGTTTAAAACTGAATTATTTTTACAAATGTCAAAAAATTGCTGCAGAACACAAAAAACTCTAAAAATCTCATAAACAAATTTGCAAAAAAAATTACACTACGAATTCTGAATAAACTTTATTGACAAGAGGACAAAATTTACTGTATTGGGCTGAAAGATTAAAGCTGGATACCTTTTACTTATGTGGAAAAATCACTGTAAAATTTGGAAAAAAGCATTAAAAACCGCATACAATTTTTTTTTTTTTTTTTTAAATCTTTTTAAAAATATTTTGTTTTTTCTATTAAAATATCTGCTTTAGTATTATTTTTTTAAGCATTGCAAATGTGTTCCTGGCATAAATAATTCACTGGTGAGGGTGTTAAATTAGTTCTTTTTTTCTCTTTTGACATAGAAACTGCAAATTATCTAAAATTTGGCATTTTCGAAGTCTGAAGGATTCCAGACTTTGGAGTGTATACAATGACAGCCTTCTAAAGTTTACTTATTCATATTGCTTTATAGAGGACACTATCACCAATTAAATGGAACCCCTTTTACTTTTTTCTAAAATAATTTGGTGGTTTAAAAAAAAAAAAAAAAAAAAAAGTAAAGAATGTTATTTTTTAATCTAATTGAACTGTTGAAAATGAAAATATTTATTGATATGGTAATATTGCTATAATATATGCTATGCTATCTTAATTTAATGCAGATGCCCAAGGCAGGGCTTCGAACCAGAACTGAAATGAAGAAAATAAAAAGTTATTTCAAATGAATATCAAGAAATAGAATTATATATTAGAAATAGATAATTTTTAGGGGAATGTAAACCGAAATTGAGGGGAGGAGGATATGATTAGAAACTCTGGAGAAAATATTTAACTTCCTTTAATTATTTTTTTTTTAAATTGGTAGTGAAATAATTTTATTTTTACTTGAAATGATATTATGTTTTGACAAATAAGTAAACTGATTATTGCATGGAAAAAATACTTTTTGCAGGACTGCCAACTACTGAGGGTTAGAAATTAACTGTCGTTAGTCATCAAATGCAACTAAATTACTGTATTTCATGGCCACAAAATTATGCCTAGTCATCAAAATTTGATGCCTAGCTTTCTTTCACTTTAATTTTTGTTTAACAAACACTCTTATTCATACTGTAACGTAAGTCTTTTCCCCCCATCACCGCATGCAGTTCAAGAGCACCTGTTTTAGATAAAGATCGGACAGCGGCACATGCCTTAGACTCCCTTACACCTGTCAATCACCTATAAGTTGACTTCACTTTAACCAATGATTTATAAAACTGACCTTAAAGATTACACCCCTAAAATTCTTGCATACCTTGTTCAATAGCTTGGAGGTGAGCATGTGCATTTCAAAATGGCAAAATATGATGTATCTGTATCTTCCTACCTTACATTACCATTTTCAAGTAAACGTTTGAAAATGAGTGAAGACAATAAAGAACTGCTAGATTCTAGCAATACAAATTGTAGATCAATTTATGAAGAAGTGAGCAATTAAACTTTTATGAAATGGAAGAAAGTGCACCCATGGCTCATTCAAGATAATTTGCTGCTATGTAAAGAATTTGCAAAATCAGAATATACCAACTTTGTTTTTTTCTATGGACATAATTACTTGATAATCTTTTTTGCATGCATATTAGCTTTATAAAAAGAATAAGTTAAACATTTTTCTAGAATTCAAATATTGTAGTTTAATCAGGTTTTACACATTTATAGAAAGCTAGTTTTTATCTTGTTTTAGTGATTAACACAGAGATAACTTGTTTAATATTTAATATGTACAGTTTCCCCCTCCCTTGTCCTTAACACATAGAAATATAAACAATATTCTTGTTAACATGGTTGTGAAAAAAAAAAAAGAGAAATATGATATAACATAAAAGTGCAACCATAAATAACAGTACAGCACTTCAGAAAAAAAATTGTAGGCATCATTCAACGCCTTACTTCTTAATTCTTAATTTCTAACCCTGCAACTACTACACATTAGGTGTAGAAACTACACATTGGTCTTCTTCTACTATACACTACACAATGCTTACTAGAAACTACACTTTTTTCAAGATGTTTTTTAATGAGGAACACTCTCGTCTTGTCATGTTCCTGATTTCTTTTTCATTTTTTTACATGTGTATTGTATGGGACTTTGTGTACAGTGTGAAATATTTTAAGTAAGAATATTCAACTGATATTTTGGTTGAAAATTTCATCTTGTGATGTTAAATAAAAATGGACATTTTATGTTTTTAAAATAAATTAAATTTAAAAAAATTAATAATGAGGATATGCAAATTTGTACTTGACTTTTGTATTTTTATCAATACAATTTTTCTTTGTGCTGTGTGAGATTTTAATGTTTGATACTTTAATGTGCTTCATTCTTTTGATATTATCATATTTTAGATTTTTCTACTTTGAGTGTATTTGTAATTTCAGTGATTACACTTGGCACCGTAAAATTGCACATTTTCTGAGCTTGAACTACACATTAGTACTCACAAAGGTTGGCAGTCCTGCTCTTGTAACATATGATTTTTATTCATCATTTGCTACTGTATATTTCAAGTTTACATTGTCAAAATACACTCATCCAGTTATTGTTAAATGTAATATTAAAATAATTTTAGTATGCTTAAATTAATGTAGCACAATTGTCTACTCTTCTAAAGTTTTTGGGAGATTCTTGAATTCTCATTAATTGTCCAAACTTCTGAAAAGTATAAATATATCCTGAATATGTAGGTTTTGTGATTAATCTCTAACAAGCTTGCACAAGATCTTTTTCTAAAGTTTCATTTTATATTTGTTTAGTATATACTTTTGAAATCAATGGATTATTCTTTGATCTTTGCTTCATTTATCTTTCTGTGTAAAACAAAATATTTTAATATTAAAAATAAGTTTTCATTTTTATAGCTGTTTAATGCTAAATATGTCATAATGTATCCTAGTATCCGTACAGTTAGCATTGATGTTCAGTCTAGTATAGTTTAGAAGCCAGGAGATCTCCTTTAATTTTTAAATTTTGTTAACTTTAAATATGTTCAGTTTATAAGTTTCCTCAAGTTTACATACATTAATTTTTATATACCATGATTAAACAATATAAAAAATATTGTCTTTTTTTAAATATGTACATTGCATTTCTGTGAGTATTGTAATGATGAAAATATGTTAACGAATTATTCATTTTTAATTTTGTCTATTTCTAATAATGTAACAGGAACTTGAAGCAAAACGTAAAGCATATGCTAGCAAAAGCTTTAGTAATCAAGGTGATGATAAAGTTAAAGAAATTCCGAAAGAAGCTACAATAACTGAAGTTAAAGAAGAAGAAGAGGAAGAACCTGCAGAAGATACTGTTGAGGAAGTAGAGCTGCTTGATGATGAAAGTGAAGACAAAAAAGACGAAGAAGATTCAACTGATAAAATAAAGGACAAAGAAAATAATGAGAAAGAGAATGAAGAGAAAGAGGAACATTCTGTAGAAGAGGAAATAGCTGAACAGGTAATTTATGGGTGTTTTTTATAGTAATCTAATTAAGGAAAAAGTATATAAATATATTCACTTGCTTTTCCCTCTGTTTTCATTCTGTTCTGATAAAGTAAAAATAAAATAGGATTACTCTGATATTTAAGCCAAGTGGAATCATAAGCAAATTTATGTAAATGTATGGCATATTGATAGAAAACATGCGTCTATATTCTGTATAGTTTATTTATTATATTAAACACAATGTAGGCAGTTTTCATTTTCTTTTATGTACATGCTGATAAATTGGGGAAAAGTATAGTTGAAAAATGTTTAATCTGCTTATTTTATTTTTTTACCATACATTTATAAATTTATACGTCAAACTCTTTTGTGTACATTAATTGATCATCGGTTTTCACAATAATGCTCTTGATTTATAAATTTATAAAAATATACATTAAAATACTAAATTTAAAATTTTCAGACTAAATTTAATTTTCTGAGAAGCAATAATAAAAAAGAAAAAAGTAGAATTATTTATGTAATGCCTGATATTGTATTGTAACTATAATATTACAGCTGCAATTTTGTTTCATACATTTTTTTTTTCTTGTGATCATTTTGACATTTTATGTTTTCTCCATTCAAACGGCAAACCTTTCTTTGCTGAAGATATAATAATTGCAGATTTTTTTAATCATTTCTAAAAAAAGAAAAAATCTTGAATGTTTCTAAATTTTGAAAATCTCTGTAAAATGTACATAGCATCATAAGAATATTGACTTATTTAGAATTTAACAATAGCTATGTTATATTGTAGTGAGAAGCAAATTTCTAAAATTGTGATTAAAAAATTTTTAGTTTTAGAAAAATTATTAAGCAATGTTTTCTTCATGAACTTCAAATATTTGTATTGTGAAAGCCCTCTTTTAGTAGAGTTACTGGAAGTATGCAAGGCAGTTACAGGTAACCTCTACAATAATAGCAAAGTTTCATAAAAAGTGATAAAAAGCATAAAGGAAATTTAGAGTTAATAGGGTATTGTGAGATGAATTCTCAGATTGTTTGTTTTTGCCTGTACTCTCTGTGGCAATTCTCTCTCTCTGACTGCGGATTTGTTTTCAACTTTCTTGCACTGCCAAATTTGAGAACACCTGTTAATGCGCATGCATCATTTTCATTCCCAGCATCATGGTTTCTCCTTCTCACATCGCTGTTCGTGTGCCACTTGCCTTGAAAAGGTCTCTCAATGCATCTCTCTGTTTTCACTTGGAGCACTCTTCAAAAATCACCTGCGCTGTTTGATTTCACATATAGGAAGCCTCGAAGTTCTGGTTTCGCTTTCTTGCTAACTTTTGACTATTAAATTTTAGTCACTTTTCTGATGGGAACTCGAGTGTGAAGTTGTGCCAATCTTTTTATAATTTTTAGCCATTTTTCTTTACTTAAATTCTTCGATAAATTCTTAGTGATTAAATATAGTGACTTGATTGTGATATTTTTAAATATTGTTTTTGCTGGCCAAAAAGGAAGTTTTATTCTCTTCATTAATTTGTGAATATAAAGAACCGACTTAGATTATTAATTTAAGGGATTATTGCCTCTCTAATTGCAAAGTACAGAGTTATGATTTTTCACAACTGCAATAGTATTTCACATACGAACATGCCAAATAACCCAACCAATATAAGTTATACCACAGGTATTTGAAAATTTCCCAAGCTGCATGAGAAATTTGAGTTTATGTGGTCTTTGTACAACAAAAAGTTATGTATCCTATGAAGTGTTTCTAGGTTGAAGTTGTCTGGGGATTTGAACTGAACCAACCAGATCCAAACATTCAAAGGCTTTTCTAAAATGTTAATTTTCTAAATATATTTGACGTCAATTTGGAAAATTCTGATTTTCAGTGCATATTGAAGATTAAGGTTATTGAATATTCAACCAAACCTTCCTGCTTTTTATTAATTTTATTTCTATCTGTTACAAATTTTCATCATATAGATAAGTAGGAGGGGGGATTTTATCTAAAGGTATTTTGAAAGCAAATAAAATTGGAATCTAATACATTAAATTTTTAACTTCTGCCATTTTGTTGTATGTTTTTAAATTTTTCCCGATTCTTATTATTTTTTTAATATTTTTTTTTTTATAATTGGATAAATAAATCTAATTTTAAATATTTGTACTCTCTATTTGCAGTTTAATATTTCTAGTGTATATCTTGTGTAATAAATGTTCTTTGTATAGCCTATTTGATCTGTTAATGTAATTTTATTTAGGAATCTGAAACTGGAAATGATTTCCCACGAAGAAGACGACCTCGTAAAGAATAAATGAAATATTATTGCCATGGAGTTTGGTATGCAGGATCAAGTGCCTAGTCAAATGAAAATACCTGTTGTGCAGTAAGAAAAGAGCTAGATCTGAAATCTCATCTTGTACCATTTGCATTTTGAAAATGTTAACTCCATGGCATTCATAGTCTTTGTTATAGTGAGCAAATGTGACAGTTGCTTTTGTACATTTAATAATTAGGAGCTGTTAATGACTGAGTTGCTGTGGCATTAAAAGTAGAAGGTTCATATTGAAGAACAATCTTTGAATGCATGTATTTTTTTTTTATGTTGTTTCATTTTTTATTATATGCATATAGTCATTTTACTAACGAAAGAATGTTTATATCTAATGACTGTATACATATTGAAGAAATTTATTTTCTTTCAACCAAAAAAAGATGCACCTGAATATCCAGTGGATTCCAAGCAAGAACATTGACAAATATCACTTCTAAGAATAAAATTTTGATACACTACTGTTAATAGTTTTGCATATTTGTCTCCCTAAGATGCTTTGAAAAGAAATATATACAAAATTTTCATCATCAATATTTATTTTGATCATTCGCTCAAGGTGTGTATATATGTTTTATCCATAGGTGAATAATTACATTATAATAAAGCTTTATTCATGTGTTTTAATGGTTGTAGCTACAGTGTACTATGATTTGAATTTTGCATCTGTGTTGAATTTGGGAGTCCTATTTAAATGTCTTTGTAAATCTCTCTATGTATGAGAAACTCATATTTATAAACCACAAACGTGTTGCAATTTCAAATATTTATGCATATTCTAAAATTCTTTTCTTGTTTTAAGTTAATATGCAGCAAGTTTAAACCAGTCAACATTCTACTAAATATTTATTTCAAATATAGTGTTTTTGTTTTGTTTTTTCAGTTTCTGATTTTTTATTTCCTTCCCTTAGAAGTTTAATCTCTGTAAAAAAAAAAAAAAAAAAAAAAAAAAAAACTTTCTGATGCCCTTAACTTGTACATGTTGAATAATTTAAATTCATACTTATTTTACTGATTCTACTTCCTTTATTTATTAAACAAGTAATGCAATATGTAACTGTAATATAAGTAATGCAGTTTGTAGTTTCTCTACTACTTCTTTTCTATCTATGCAATCTGATTTCACATTGAAACAGCTGATAAATGATTTCATCATAGTATGGATGAAATAAAATCAGACATTTTTTTTTTCTGTGATATTGCATAACTATCCAGATACTTAACTAGTATTTTGGCAGCTACATCAAACATATAAATCTTTATAGTCCAGGGGGCAGTATATTTTTGCAACCAACTTTAACATCTGTGATTTTTTTTTTTTTTTTTTTTTTTGTATGTATTATAGATTAGATGGTACAGATAAGGAAACTGCCAGTTAGCTAGCATACATAAAACAAAATGAATGGTGTTCTGATTACTGGTGTTACTAGATTCTAGTGGCAGTCATTCATAATCTGGATACCATTAATTTTGCTTTGCAGCTAGTTGTGTGAAGTTGATATGGAAAAAACCCCTCTGGTGCACAAGCTGGCCTGCAGTTTCATCATCTGTGCTACCTAATCTATCATACATACAAAAACCGTTGTTAAAATTGGTTCCAAATAAGTGACACTGTTTCCTAGACTATAGACACTTGTGTTTTGTATAAATATTTTACACATGTATCTACCACAGTGTATGTGTGTGTGTAAACATAATTATAACATTCATTTAAAAAAGGCAAGTATTGGATACATGATGAACAACGAAATAAGATTATTTTAGTTGCATATATTAAAATAATCCTCGGTTTAATATTTCAAGACATTCAGAAAATTATCTCTTAATGAAGGTGTTTTACTTCATAAGGAAGTTGTAGAAAACTTAATTTCCTTTTCATTACATCTGTGTAAAACTGAGATAATTTCATTTTTGATAGTTTTATAATCTTTGATTGTTAAAATTTTGAATATAAATACAATCATACAGTGTTTGATACGTCATTTATGTTATCTGAAATATTTGCTTTAAAATTCGTACAAACTACTAGTCAAAACTTCCTATAAATTTATTATTCATTATTTAATTATTCAGTTCTCTTAAATTACTGTTTTCCTTGCATTTTTTTAACAGATGATTTACATTTATTGTATGTCATGTTTGATTCAATATTTCAGTAGATTTATTTCTGTTAATACATTTCACTGTTGTACAGTTACGCATATAAGTTGTAAAATTGTATGATATACATCTCATTACCTTAGCAAAATATTTAAAAAGAGTTTAACAAAAAAAACAAGTAAATATTCAGCAATGTTTCATTTAAAAATAATTGTAAGTACATGATTTAATTGATATATATATATATATATATATATATATATATATATATATATATATATATTTGTAGATTAGATATTGAAGAAATGTTACCTGCTGTGTATATGCTGTCAGATGTATTGGAGCTATTGTATGCTCCTTCTGGAGATAATGGATGTGCTTTTAAACTTATTTGAAATTCTATTACACACTTAAAATGAAAAGTTATTTTATTGCATATATTTTGACACACATTGTTTATTATGTATCATAATATGTTTAGAAAATCATTTTATAACAGAATTTAAAATAATAAAATAATAATTATATATATATATATATATATATATATATATATATATATATATATATATATATATATATATATATATTATTTTTATTTTTCTGTAAATGCAAATTAAAGGTTTATCTGTTTTGTTTTTTTTTTCTGTTAAATTTCTTCCAAATATTTCATGTCAGACAATTTCTGTGTTTGCACATTTTACTTTAATTTCTAATGTTGCAAATGCAGCACTCATGCTATATAGCTTGCAATATTTAGATTGTTTTTAAAGTCAATCAATCACTTAAATAGTTGAACAAAATGGCTGAGCCTTAGTTAAGAACAGTGGAATTGTACCTGTTAATACATCAACTTTTTTATGGTTGCCTTTTTGTATATTTTTAAAATTTTCGTGGTATTTCTGCACAGTTTTTGTGCAAATATGCTGTCACTATAACTTCATGAGTGAATATGAATAAATGAATTTTGGATGTTTAAAGAAGTTCATGTGTAAGCACTTTTTAAAAAGATTGACTACTTATAGTTCTTGTTCTGTTAGATTTTAATATTTTGTCATAAGTTTTCTTTTTTTTTCCTTTTCATCTGTTTATTGGAGTAGTATCGCCCTCCCCTTTAAGCTCTAAGTATTGTTTTTTAAACTTTATTTATCATAGGGCCCAATACTTCATAATTTATAATATTATAAGGTGGTGATCTTTTTTTATGCTTTATTTTATATGAGTTGTAATTTTTTATTCTTATTTAGTTGTATTAGAAAGATTCCCTTTTTTTAATTAGTGTACATTCGTTCTTGCCTAGTATATACTCAAGAAGTACATTTTTTTTTTTTTTTTCATTTTTAAATATAAAGTTTTTGAAGACATATATTTGTTTTTGTACTTACCAGTTGATGCTGCCATTAATTTTAAGTTATGCGTGCCTCTAGCTTTAACATTTCTTTGTTAATTTGTCAGCCGTCACTGAAATGGATTAAAAGCACCATTTTTGTTTCTTTCCCTGTTTAGTACAGATGTTAAATTTCCATCGCAAGATTTCAGAATTTACCTTACAAAATCTTACAATATACATAAACTTCAATTTTTTGATTAATTGTAATATGCTTTATGTATTTTAAAAATAAATTAATAAAAAATATTCCTACTTTTAGTAATTGTGTGATTATGTGTTCATGACTTAATTATGATGTATACAGAGCATTTCATTCGTCAGCATATGATATTTGCAAATTAATGTTAAACCAATGGAAGTATTATCTGAAAACTTTCTCGTAGCATTTCAGTTTTTTAAAATGATTCTTTTTCCATAGGATATTTGAGGTAAAAGGCTAATGTAAAAAGAATTGTTTAAAAATGTTAAAATTCAAATGAGAAATTTGTAGTTGATTTAACATTAGATTGTGAATGTCCTCTACTGACGTTTGTAGACTCTTGATGAGATCTAATATCTATATCAGTGGTTCCCAACGGGGGGCGTACGCCCCACAGGGGGGGCAATTTGAGTTTTCAGGGGGGCAATTCCAGATTTTTGTGAACTCATACCCTCTGAATTATTTTTCTAATAGTAATGCTGTAGACTGAAAATAAAAGTTACACATTCAAATTTAAAAAAAACAAGTTTTTTATTCACTTTTTGAAAAGTTTCCATTTAAAACTTTTAAATACAACGGTACCAAAATAATTATACAAATTTTTTTTAAAGATATTTAAATACTTTTATATATATAAAAAAATTTTATAATTTTTCTGATTTATAAGTTTTTTAGAATTTTAAACAACTTTTTCGATTATTTATTGAATGAGTCGCACTGCAATATGTCACATGGAAATCAAATTTACACATGAAACTATTCAAGTGTATATTTAACAATTACTTGATGACCTTCCTTTACAGAATCTTTTATCACGTTTTATTCTGATTAGAAATTGTTGTGTAATTTAATCGCTGAAATTCTGTGATTAAATAAGACAAAAATGTTTTATTCAAAATTATTGATTGGTCTAATCAAGGATCCTGAGCACTCTATACATCACGCATACGTGGTGACCATTGCGAAGATATTAAAAGTGACCCTTTATGTGCCAACGATACTTTAAACTACGAGTAGTATCAGATGATTATAAAAAATATTTGATTCATCCATTACGTTCGGTATGTTTCATGATCAATGTTAAATGTTTTTTACTCTATCAGTTCATTCATTTAGATTTTTATAAGAATTATATTTTTTAGGGGGAAGGGGGGGACACATCATCATTTTAGAGATGCTTTGGGGGGGCACAGCCAAAAAAGGTTGGGAACCACTGATCTATATCAAATAAACTTATACTGCAGCAGGAATATTATCATGAATTTGAAGTCTAGAGTGAAAGAAATACATATTTGTATTGTAATGTGGTAAAGAAATTTGTTGTTAAAATTGATTACATTATAAGTCCATCACTAATGCTAAGATAAAAATAATATCAGATGTAATCTCACAACATGTACAATTGCCGTCCTTTCTAAAATATCTCATTATTTCAGTCTTTACTTCATCAAGTAGACAAAAAAAAGAATTACTTAGTTTGAAAACTATAACAATTTTTAGATTTTTCAATAATTCTTTAAAATTATTTTCATGCATATAATTTTCTAATCTGACAATCTAGGACACTAACAGCCCGTCCCGGCTTCGCGCAGGTGGAAAATGTGTCAACTACAACGTATTTTCCTTTTAAAAATGTGTTATAAGAAATATCTAATCAAAAATCAGCAATAGTTGTCTTATTTGTTTAATCTTCCATAATCAGGTTCATATCTGATGTTTAACCCGATTGGTGAATTTCTAAAATCGCTAAAATATGTGTTTAACTATTTTTTTAGTAGATTTGTTATCCTGAATTTCATGCTCCTACCTAAAACTGCTGCTGAGATATGGCGAAATGACCTAAAACGTTCGACCTCCATTTAACCCCCTTAGTGGGTGAATTTGTAAAATCGCTGGAATACGTGTGTCGGGTTTCCCTGGCAGCTGCAAGACCTTAAAAGCTATTCTTAAGGGATTATCTTATTGAATATGTATCTGCTGTGTACTGTTAAAGGCTTTCTTAAGAAAAATCTTAATCCGGAGGGAAGTGACCTGAATGTGAGTGGAAGGAATGTTTATTATCGTGGAAGAAGTGTTTCTTTTGTGATTGTAACGGTATAGATAAGACAGATATTTCGCCCATTATTTAGGAAGACAGACCCATCAAGAGGGGATGAAGTGTTGTCAAGGAACCCTTGGGAACAGGCCATGAGCCCCGTAGAGAGAGGGGGTTCTCTGGTGGATGACGAGAGAGTGAAGTGAGTTTTTGAACGTAGGAGCGAAGGAGGAAGGTCGTTCAGAGATTGCGCTCTGAGACACGTGTATGGAGGGAGATCTTTCGAAAGGAAGAGATATAGCGGCTGTGAGATTAATAGAAATCTCGGTTCTGAGTGAATTAACGTAGCCTAATGGTACACAGAAAGTAGTTTTCTGTATTTTTTTTTAATTTAATGTTTAACCGGAAAAGTTACATCCTAGTTTAGGTGTAAATATTGTAAATAAAGTGTTAGTTTAAGTTTAATTGAAAGAGTTAGGTTTTTTAAATATACATCACGTAGCGTGTCCGATATCATGTATTCATATCGGTGGTGGCAGCATATCAAAAGACCGGATTATACTTCGAAGTTGTGTGGACGGAGAAGAGGAATCCGACAATGGTGGCAGCAGTGGGATCTGAATCACTGAAGACCAGTGCCAGTTAGCCTTGTTACAGAGAGTTTGTGCCGGATCGCCCAGCAGAAGTGTTTGTGCCCTATCGTTGTAGACCAGTCCCAGTTAGCCGTGTTACAGTCAGTTTATGCCGGATCGTCTAGCGGAATTGTGTGTGCCCTATCATCGTAGACCAGTGCCAGCTAGCCTATCGTCATTACAGTGAAGTGAACTAGTGGTTGTGCTGTGTTAGTGTAGTGTTGTGTGTAGTGTTTTTGTGCATAGTGCAATATTTACCCGGGTTTAAAAGTGAGCAGAGAATTGCCCCAGTGAATAAAGTGCAAGGTAAGGTGTTTTGATAATTTTACTCTACTGACATTCTCGAACCTACTGTTGTTTTGTGTAATTGATGGTAATTTAAGTTAATGTTGTGGTTAATTTATGATAATTTATGTGCAATATAATAATTGGGCTAAATCAAATGAGATATTAACAGCCATTTTACACTATTGTTTTAAGAAAAGGATCTTATATTAATTACTAGAATTAATTTTCAATTTTTTTTTACGGATAAGATTAATGATTAAAATTAATGCATTGTATTAATAGTTGGAAGGAATAATTGAAATTTCTTAAATTTAAATTATTAATAAAGTAATATTTAAATTAAGTGATATTGTTTTAAGTTTGAAATATTGATAGTAAATAAGGAAGACGAATTTCTGTAGAAGTTAAATTAAATAGAAATAACCTTCAAGGAAGAATTTAAGGTCCAAGAAAAAAAAAGTGCTGTGGTTTACTTTTTAATGTGAGAACTAATTTTGGAAATTGGAATATTTTATTGAGATTAAATTTAGGAATTTATGTGTATTTCATGCAAATTTTTGTTAGGTGGATATCTTCATGTAGTGATTGGCATCAGTGTTTTATTCAAATTGCAACGTATCAGTATTATTGTGTAAGTTGTATTTTATTATTTAATTGTATAAATTTAAAATCTGTATTGCATAGTAACCAAATTGAAATTATTTTTTTCTTTGTTATTGAAAGCAAATTGTGGGGTACCATTGTTTAAGGAATTTTATCAACTTATTATTAATTATTTGAAATATGTTAAATAGTATAATATGTGGAGGTAACTTATGAGGGTAGGATTTGAGGAAATATTAATTTAATATTGTGCTTAAGTATTATTGTAGGGTGGTATAAATTATCAGTAGAAAGTATGGCTTTCTTACTAAAATTAAAAAGGGTGGATCTGCAGGAGATGTGTGAAGAGTTAGGGATTGAAGTCTCGGAAGATGATACCATGTTTAAGCTTAAGAAAAAGATAGTGGAGAGCGACGAATATGAAGAGGGAGCCGTTATGGAATTATCTAGCACTATTGTTACGGAACGGTTAGAACAAGAAGCGTTAGTGGTAGAACGAGAAAAGTTAGAAAAGGAGGAAAAGTTAAAAAGGGGGGGAAATTTAAAATTACAACAAAAAAAGTTAGATAGAGAAGAAAAAATGAGATTGGAACATGAGTTAGAGTTGCGGCAGCATTCTCCCCTCATCGGAACGGAAGACTTTCTCGTAATGCGCCGACGAAGTGATAATTTCGCATTCTGCCCCTACCGTCTCGGAATTCGTTCCCGTATTTCGGGGCTGTTATGTGGTAATTTTTCCGACTGCTTTAGGCAGCCGGAAAGCGTTCCCTTTATCGTTTTAAGATGGCGCGCGTTTATATGCAGCGCTCCGATATATATGAGGATAGTTATCCGTTAGTATATGAGGATACAGGGCAAAAAGACAGTGTTTTAGAATAGGTACATTTTCTAATGAATACAGTTTACACGAAATTTTTAAACATAAATTATTTTTCAGTTAAAATTTATTTTAATACTATTTTTAATTGTAAATAATAAAGTATTATAGACCCGTTAGGAAAAGAAAAAAATACGCCCTAATCCAATAGTACTAATAATTAGTTAAAAGTTCACTAGAGTGAAAAGATTTTTATTTGCTTACGAAATTATTTTTGCATGTTACAAGAAAACAGTTTTACACTACCGATAGAATTTACATACTAATGAAATTTACTGGAATATTTTTGCACTGTCTTGTATATGTATGAAATATAGTGTGAGTCATAATACATACATAAAGATTGAAACATATTTTCTATTGAAAACTAATAAGGGAAAGCATTACTACTTATTTCGTTTTGTTTCCAAAATGCAATTAACACATTTCGTTAAAAAGATAATTCGTAAAATAAATAAATAAATAAATAAAAATAACTTAATGAAAGATTTTGCCTACAACACTAAAAAATTGTTTAGTTTAAATCATAAACAACATTAAAAATGTATATAGTTTAATTAATATATTTCGCTAACAGCATTAAAATTTTCCAAAATCTCATAGCATACTTAGCATAATCAGAGGTCTGTCCAGACTTAACTCCCTGGGTCCTGTCCTTGTAAATTGTGAACAGCTTTTTACATTTGTGAAAAATCTAGTCATAATTTTGTGAATTTGAAAGGATCGTCATATTCTGGTTCTTGTTTATACATTTTTAAGAAGATATGTGTATGTAAAATATACAGTTTCTTTATGTAAATGTGACAGTTAGATTTTACTTTTAAATAATTAAATTTGTAAAAGTTTTTTAAGACAAAGAATTTTGTGAAGGGTCCTTTTTTAAGACAAATAATTTTTTTAATGGCCCTGTTTTGAGATGAAAATTTTTGTCAAGGGTCCAGTTTTGAAATGGAAAATATTGTGAAGGGTTCTTTAAAGGGACCCAATTTCTTCCTAAACAGATCCCTAATAATTTACTAATTAACATAATAAAAAAGGTGGGAGTGGGCGATATTTTAGTGCTACCGGTCCCTGTGTAAGAGATTAAAAACATATTAATCTATAATTAAAAGCCTCAACATTATTAATCACACACTACGGGGAAAAAAAAAAAACTCGCTTTGCGAACGTTTTTGCTACAAGTCATAAGATAATGTAATATATGTTTAAATAACTCTGTATATCTATAAAATTTAGATAAACACCTCATAAAAATCTTATTTAGTTTGAAATATACTTGCTGCATTCATAATTATGCGGAATGTAATTCAAATTGTGGAAAGGAAATACAATTTGCAATATACATAATTCAATATTTTAAAAACACAAATTGCACAAATTGTGCTTATTAGTTGCTAAAATCAGTGTAAAAATTGTTTTAAACTCATAAAAGAGCTAAAATCCTACATGTTTCGGCTTTAAACTTAAAGCCATCATCAGGGAAGAGGAACAACACAAACGACTACTGATCTTTTAATTTTCGACACGAGAAAATTGAAATCAACAGTATGGAAAAATTTAAATAAAATAAGCAGGCGCTCTCTGTTGCCAAAGAGCGAAAAACAAAACAATGAATTAACAAGGGGTTAAAAATGTATCCCATAAACTAGGTATGTTGAAAGAAAAGTTATCATTACAAATACAATCTTTTCTTTCTTCTCTTTTTTTTTTTTACACTGATTTTAGCAACTAATAAGCACAATTTGTGCAATTTGTGTTTTTAAAATACTAGTTAACAGTGTAGTGTCCAAATGGATTCAATTGTGAAATATATCGATGCTGGAATGAATATGGAAATGATAACTTTTCTTTCAACATACCTAGTTTATGGGATACATTTTTAACCCCTTGCTAATTCATTGTTTTGTTTTTCGCTCTTTGGCAACAGAGAGCGCCCGCTTATTTTATTTAAATTTTTCCATACTGTTGATTTCAATTTTCTCGTGTCGAAAATTAAAAGATCAGTAGTCGTTTGTGTTGTTCCTCTTCCCCGATGATGGCTTTAAGTTTAAAGCTGAAACATGTAGGATTTTAGCTCTTTTATGAGTTTAAAACAATTTTTACACTGATTTTAGCAACTAATAAGCACAATTTGTGCAATTTGTGTTTTTAAAATACTAGTTAACAGTGTAGTGTCCAAATGGATTCAATTGTACATAATTCAAGTTTTAAAATGAAATCTGAAAGGTATATTACACGAGATTAAAAAAAAAAAATCCCTGACTGCTCGACCTACAGGCACAGGTAGATTTCGAAGATGCAGACCGTGGGGCGCCTGTTTGTTGGGAATTACGGAAGAAATGACTTTTTTGCCATGATACAGCAGATGGGAACCGCCCACTTCGAAACCTAACTTGTTTGCAGGTGGAGCCGGCAGGGATTTTTTTGTGCTATAAGTGTTGGTTTAATAAAAAATTTGTCAATATAAAAGTTGTAGATAATATTAAGAGGATTAATAATACATTTATACGGATTTGATATCTTGTGAATTGACAGAGTTATGATTTTTTTTTCTTCTACCCCCCCCCCCCCCCCCCCCCCCCTTGGGGCCATTTTTAATGACATCTAAAATCTGTCCTACATAAATTTTCGGCCCTTTTCCTAGAAGTAATAATAACTTTACACGGATTCGATACGTATCATAATTAAGTAATTATGGGTTTTTTTCTGTTTTTACAAAAAGCCCCCCCTTGGTTCGATTTTGCCCATTAACGAACTTAAACGAGATTTTATGCCCCTTGTTTTTATGTATCTGTTTGGAAGAGATTTATGCAGAATTTTTCCAGTTATTATGTCCATAAAAAAGTGACATAGATAGATAGATAGATAGATAAAGTTTTGAACTGGGAGTGTTTTTGGGTTCTGGGAGTCATGATCGGCGTAGATCTGCAAAAATTTTTCCAAAATTCCAACTTAGGTGAGAATGTAATAGGTAGTATTTCTTACGAAATCTACCTAAAAGGAGCGAGTGGGCGGAGGGAAGGTGTCACATGACTACGAATATTTAATTTATATAGAAAATATTTATTTAATTTTAAGTCTAATGAAAAAGGCATAAGAACAATTCATATTCACTGAAAAGTAGAAAAAAAAGGGGGGGGGGGGAGAGGAAAATGTCACATGACTACGAAGATTTAATTTCAAATTCAAGTTACAATACAAAAATGCATTACAACAATTCAGATTAACTGAACAGTAAAAAAAAATAAATGTATAATTTACATTATTTACAAATTAGCAATAAAATCTTTGCTGTATGGTCATAAGAAAATGTAGTATATATTTAAACAACAATGTATATTTACAGAATTTAGATAAATACCTCATATTTTTTTTATTAAATTTGGTGTATTCTCCTTTATTTCATCAAAATATTTAAATTCTAACCTAAAATCCATATCCCATCTAATCTCCCTAGTCTCATCATTAATTAATATTTTAAAATTATTTCTTAATAATATTTATAAATAATATTTATCATTGACTTCTAAATTCCTGCAAACCTAACTTCGGAAAAAAAAAAAAAAAAAAAAAAAAATCAATCATTTGAAAAAAAATTTCAAAAAAGTCTGCATTTAAATAGGTATAAAACACACGTTCACATCTCGCGTAAATAAACAAACCACGCGTGACCTTGGAAATGATTGGTCGAAACTGGTAAGCTCAAAGCAGGGAGATTGAACGTCGGTCGAAAAATCCGAATGCAGGGCAGAATTGCAAACTGTCAAATCTCGTTATGAATTACAGGATCGGTTGGTTCCGAGTCGGTTTGTTTCGTTAAGGGCAGAATACTGCCATTGGAAAGGATAAAAATTCAGAGTTCGGCAAATAACTCTAATGGGACTAGAAAATCGAATCATGAGAGTAGCCTAGAGAAATTGATTAAAAGTGTTAAAACTTTGTCTATCAAGGTTCCAGAAGGGACTGAGAGATGGAATCTGTTTTTTAGCAGTTTAGAACGAGCATTCCAAACAAAAAATGTACCGGTAACCTAGCAGGCCGAAATTCTACTAAATATGTTAGGAGATAAGGCCGATAACTTGCTAATATACACTACTAGGGAACAAATTGAGAGTTATGAGAAATTAACGGAATTAGTTCTAAGGGAACATGAGCCGACACCGAAGGCGTGTTTAGAAAACTTTAAGAAGGCTTGAAGGAATCAAAATGAAACTCATGTATTATTTGTATCGCGTTTAATAGCAACGTGGGAAAATTACTGTAAGATTAGTGGTGCAGATACGTATGAGAAGGTTAATCAGTTAATTGTCACGGATAAGTTGTTAACTACTTTTAGATGAGGAAACCGTGACGCATGTTGGATTAACTCAGCACAGTAATTGGTTAGAAGTTTCTAAAATTGCTAAGGAATGTGATAATTTCTTCGATGCTAAGCAAAAATCTTATGCGGTAACTTATAAGGACTATAAAGGTAAAGAAAAGTATGTAAATAATGAAAATTCCAGAAGAGAAAAAGATGAGGGATTTAGTAGTAATTGGAGACAAAATGGGAATAATGAAGTTAGTCCATTTTCGGGTAAAAAACCGGAATATAAGAAACTTAATGATGCGACGCCTACCTGTTTCAAGTGTGGTTTACGAGGTAAGAAAGGTCTGAACAAGTGGGTAAGTGTGATCGAAGATCGCACAAAGGGTTTTGTTTAATATTCCTTTCAAAACACTTTGTCCTTTCTTTAAAAAATCCAAATAAATTTCATTTTCTAAAAAAAAAAAACTATTTTTCTCGGTTTTTCGAATATCTGAACCGGCCCGATAGCAGGTGAAGCCCGCTATTATATTCTGTCATAATAATATCTGTCATGTGGACTAAATGCGATATTTAAAAAAAATAATTTCAAAATTAAACATGTTGTACACCTTCAAAATGTTAAAATATACGAATATTTCTATAATCGGGTTTTTATCATGATTCAATACGTTCCTCAAACTCATATATTTACTATTCTCTATTACTCATATTCATACTTGCTTTGTATTATTCTGAAACATTTGAAAAATCTGTTAATGACGTCAGGTTTTCTTTTTAATTCTCTAATGACGTGTAATTAATCTGCTTTGTGTACATGCACACATACTCATACTTCTTGTATTATTGAGAAATCTTTCTGTTTTATTACCACTATGACGTCAATCATTTTTATTTCATATTCATCTTTATTTTCAATTGGTGAAACTTTTTATTTCATTTTTATTTTTCACGTGGAAATCATCTGATAGAAAATTAATTATTGTAGAAAGAATTTCATTGTGGATTTTTAATTTTTGGCATCTGCTTTAACGAAAAATGTTTAAATTTAATAGAAAAAAGCTGTTAGAATTTTGGTTTTTCATCTCTATTTATTAAAATAATACGAATTTTTCAAATTTTAATATTTTCAGCTCTTCACAGCTGATATTCTGATTTATACATGAAGTTTCAACTCTGTTAGTTACATAGTTTTCGAGAATGGCTCTGTGACAGACAGACAACGGAGCAGGAGCAGTAGGGTTTCGTGAGATGAACGAAACCTAAAAAATGAGATTGGAACATGAGTTAGAGTTGGAAAGGATAAAAATTCAGAGTTCGGCAAATAACTCTAATGGGACTAGAGAATCGAATCATGAGAGTAGCCTAGAGAAATTGATTAAAAGTGTTAAAACTTTGTCTATCAAGGTTCCAGAAGGTACTGAGGGATGGAATCTATTTTTTAGCAGTTTAGAACGAGCATTCCAAACAAAAAATGTACCGGTAACCTAGCAGGCCGAAATTCTACTAAATATGTTAGGAGATAAGGCCGATAACTTGCTTAATATACACTACTAGGGAACAAATAGAGAGTTATGAGAAATTAAAGGAATTGGTTCTAAGGGAACATGAGCCGACACCGAAGGCGTGTTTAGAAAACTTTAAGAAGGTTCAAAGGAATCAAAGTGAAACTCATGTATTATTTGTATCGCGTTTAATAGCAACGTGGGAAAATTACTGTAAGATTAGAGGTGCAGATACATATGAGAAGGTTAATCAGTTAATTGTCACGGATAAGTTGTTAACTAGTTTAGATGAGGAAACTGCGACGCATGTTGGATTAACTCAGCACAGTAATTGGTTAGAAGTTTCTAAAATTGCTAAGGAATGTGATAATTTCTTCGATGCTAAGTAAAAATCTTATGCATTAACTTATAAGGACTATAAAGGTAAAGAAAAGTATGTAAATAATGAAAATTTTAGAAGAGAAAAAGATGAGGGATTTAGTAGTAATTAGAGACAAAATAGGAATAGTCCATTTTCAGCTAGAAAACAGGAATATAAGAAACCTAATGATGTGACGCCTACCTGTTTTAAGTGTGGTTTACGAGGTCATTACAAACGTTTTTGTACAAAAGGAAATAATGAGGGAAGTAATCAAATTAATAACCGACAAGAACTAAGGCCTAGTATCAATAATGTCTCAGTGTAAGGAATTAAAGAATTACCAAGGGGAGCGAGTATGACAAGAATCGGAGCAAAAGGGAATTGGAGAACTAAAGTTATTGAAGAGAAGTTAAATAAACTCGAGAAAGTAGAAGTTAGTGTAAATGGGGAAAATATCAAAAGGATTAGTGGATTCTGGTTGTGAAATTAGTGTTGTTCATAAAGATTTAGTACCAGCAGAGAAACTAAGAGGGGCTGGTAGCATCTATTTACAAGGGATATTTGGTAAGGCAGTTAAATCGCCATTAATTCAATTACCTTTAGCTATTCCAAAACGCAGTCAAACTAATGTAATTCATCAGGATGTACTTTGTGCGATAATTGATAACAGTAAGGAACAGGTGATTTTACATCCTGACGTGGCTAATGAATTGTCAGGGTTAAACCACGAGAAATCATTAAGAGAATCGTTAGAAAGGGAATGTAAGAAAGATAGTAGGAATAAAGTGAAGGAAGGGGAAAGGATTAGAAATTATAATAATAACCGTTATGTCATAGAAACGAGATCGATAAATTTACAAAGTCATGAGAAGGAAAAAGCCGAGGTGGAGAAAAGTAAGATTGATCAAGTTACGGAAAGTAGTTCGAATGCATTTCAGAAATCCCAAATGAGTTGTAAAGATTTAGAGAAAGCTTGGGAATTAGCTGAAAATGATAGAGGGTCTTACTATATTGTTAATGGGTTATTATATCATAAAGAGAAATTAGTAGATGAAACGGTAGCTCAATTAGTATTACCTAAAATTAGAAGGGAGGAAATTCTAAAATTAGCGCATACTTCCTTATATGGAGAACATCACGCGGTTAAGAAAATGTTAGGAAGAATCGAGCATTCATTTTATTGGGAAGACATGGCGGAGGAAGCTAAAATATTTTGTGAATCATGTGTGGAATGTCGGTTAACGAGGGAAATGAATGGGAGTGATAAGGAGAAAGAGAAAACAGGTCAACATGCATATATAATTGAATTATTGGACGGGAGTAAGAAACCGGTGTATCAAAATGAAATGAGAGAATTTATGTCTAAAAATAAAGTAGTGGATATTGTCTGATAGTGACGGAGAGTTTCAAAACCGTGGGAAAACTCTTTTGTTAGATAGAGAACAACCGGAAAATCAATAAGTATAAAGGGACATAAAGACATAAAGGGATTCGAAATAAAAGGGTTAACCAATATTCAAGTTGGGCACATAAAATCAATCTTAAGGAAAAATAGGGAATTATTTATGGGTCCTATACAACTGGTAGAAACGGAGAAAACTCGGATTGGTCGTAAACCAGAGAGGGTTAAGCTGAAACAAAAATTGTACAATGTTCTCATCACGTACAAAGAGGACTTGGACAGACAAGTGCCTGATTGTTTAGAGGAAGATTTAATTAAGACATCAGAGGCAGAGGGCCATTCCAGAGGGTATATTACGAAAAGGGTACCTATAGGGTACGTACCTATTAGGTTAACTAGGAAGGACTGGAAGGAAAAAGTTGTACCGCCTCCAGCAATATCAGCCTAGGACTGACATTGAAATGACATAATACTAGTGTAACTTTATTTTTTTGTGTATTTATAATTGTATTTGCAGCTTGTGTTTATGAAAGTGTATTAGCATATTGTGTAATTTTTTTCTGTAGTTATCACATTAGTATATGGTTCATTAGAGATGTCAGTAGGTAATTTTCAGACACCTTGAAATATTTATGTAATTATAGTAATGAAGAAACCTACCAAGGAACTGTTGAACTCTTCTCAGACATTACATAGTTTTGAGGAAAATTAGCCCTAAAAGGCATATTTTCCGCTAAGGTGGGGGGTGTCAGGTTTCCCTGGCAGCTGCAAGACTTTAAAAGCTATTCTTAAGGGATTATCTTATTGAGTATGTATCTGCTGTGTACTGTTAAAAGCTTTCTTAAGAAAAATCTTAATTCGGAGGGAAGTGACCTGAATGTGAGTGGAAGGAGTGTTTCTTTTGTGATTGTAAAGGTATAGATAAGACAGATATTTCACCCATTATTTAGGAAGACAGACCCATCAAGAGGGGATGAAGTGTTGTCAAGGAACCCTTGGGAACAGGCCACGAGCCCCGTAGAGAGAGGGGGTTCTCTGGTGGATGACGAGAGAGTGAAGTGAGTTTTAGAACGTAGGAGCAAAGGAGGAAGGTCGTTCAGAGATTGCGCTCTGAGACACGTGTATGGAGGGAGATCTCTCGAAAGGAAGAGATATAGCGGGTGTGAGATTAATAGAAATCTCGGTTCTGAGTGAATTAACGTAGCCTAACGGTACACAGAAAGTAGTTTTCTGTATTTTTTTTTATTTAATGTTGAACCGGATAAGTTACATCCGAGTTTAGGTGTAAATATTGTAAATAAAGTGTTAGTTTAAGTTTAATTGAAAGAGTTAGGTTTTTTTAAATATACATCACGTAACGTGTCAGATGTCACGTATTCATATCAGTGGTGGCAGCATATCAAAAGACCGGATTATACTTCGAAGTTGTGTGGACGGAGAAGAGGAATCTGACAACGTGTTTAACCATTTTTTAGTAGATTTGTTATCCTGAATTTCATGCTCCTATCTAAAACTGCTGCTGAGATATGCGAAATGACCTAAAATGTTCGATGTCTCCCCCCCCCCCCAATTTAACACCCTGAGGGCGTGAATTTCTAAAATTGCTGAAACACACGTTTAACCATTTTTTTTTTTTTTTTTTTCCTGAATTTCGTGCTCCTACCTAAAACTGCTGCTGAGATATTGCGAAATCACGTAAAACATTCGACCACCCCTTTAACACCATTTGGCAGGGATTTTTCAAAAATCCTTACTTATTACTTGCTTAGGTCATAACAGCAATTTACTGTCCAAATTTCATTATCCTTACTCTAGTCATTTCAGCTGTGCGTTGATGAGTCACACAGTCAGTCAGGCGTTCTCTCTTTATATAATAGTACAGATAACAATAAACTCTTTTTGTGAAGTAACATTTTCAATAGCATAAATAAATACATAAAACTATGGAGAAGCTGGCAGAGTTACCATTAGAGCTGGGCGATATATCGATACATCATCAAATATCGATTTCTATAACATATCGTCTCAATCGATTTCAATCTTCCTTAAATATTGATACATCGTCTATAGTTATATTCATTCATTAGACAACAAAATTTCTTATTCTCCAATTAATCCACAGTGTGAAAAACGAAGTTGCCAAAAAAGAGGCAATTTTTCCCCTTTAACCCCCCCCTCTCCCATATCTAGAGATCCTCCGTTTGTTAGTGGACTATAGAAGTCATTTAGAAACGAATAGCATTTTTTATTTTTTGATAAATTTATTGCATTTTTAGTTATAAGCGAGACATTATGACTATTTCCGAGTTGTCGCTTTACGAAAATCAGTTTAAAACGTTTAGTATGATAGCCTTTTCTGATAAATTCTTTGCTTTATTGAAAAATGGAAAACGCTATTCGATTTCACTGTATTTTAATAAGTGCACCTTCTAATTGCGGGCGTTAAGATTTTTCACATTTTCAAAACTCGATAAAGAATCAATATTACATTTCTAGCAACGTAAACAGGCATAAGAAAGTCTTCAAGATTAGAAAAAAACATTTTTTTAATCTGAATTTAAAAAAAATAAATTCGTAGTGTGGTTCTAAAAAAAAGCATTTTTTCACGTGAAACTTTGGTTTATTCACGGACTTTTTTAAATGCAAAAGCAATAAATAACTGTGCTATTGAAGTGATTTAGAAACGAATAGCATTTGTCATTTTTCGATAAATGTACTGCATTTTAAGTTATAAGCAATTGTTGTTTCATAATGGTCATTTTCGGGCTATCGCGTTACGAAAATTGGTTCAATATTTTTACTTTCGACACCCTTTTGTGACAGATCCTCTACTTTATCGAAAAATGGAAAATGCTATTCGACTTCATAGTTTTTTAATAAGTAAACTTTCTAATTTCGTGCCGTCTAAGCTTCACTTCGTGACTGTGTCAGAAAACTCCGAGATTATATTTGGGAACTGCCTTAACAATATAATATATATACATTTCCTGAATTTCTAAAATATAATATATTTCTAGATCCTGACCCCCCCCCCCCCCCGCTGCAAAAAAAAAAGACAAAAATCCATCTCTTCTTGAATCGTTTTAGATTTCTGGCATTTTTAAAACTCTATAAAAAAAAAAAAGAAAAATCAACATCACATTCCTAGAGACATACACTGCAAAAAATAATTGTTGATTTTACAGTATAAAACTGGCATCCCAGCTGCCAGTATTATACCGTAAAATTAACAGTATTAAACAGTAAAATAAGCAGTAATACGCTGCCGCGCATGCGCGGTTCGTATTACTGCTTGCACGGCAGCGTATTACTGCTTATTTTACTGTTTAATACTGTTAATTTTAAGGTATAATACTGGCAGCTGGGTGCCAGTTTTATACTGTAAAATCAACAATTATTTTTTGCAGTGTATGTGGGCTTAAGAAATAGCATCTTAAATGTTAGAAAAAACTTTTTTTTTTGTATTGTTATTAAATTCCTAAGTTTAAGGATCTTTTCAAAAAGTATTTATTCACGCGAAAATTTTTGACACATTCACAGACATTTTAAAACACAAAAATAAGAAATTATCATCCCTGGCAACACTATTGAAGTGATTTAGATCTAGTGCATAGATAATTAAAATAGTGAACAGATCCCCTTTAGAATAAAAAAGCATGCTTCACAAAAATTCAATTATGCATAAGATCCATTCCTAAAATTAGGTAATTTACACCTTTCCCTTTTTATAAAATTCGAGTTAGGCTAAAAATACAGCTTATGCATCGATAGGTTCAAAATATATAGTTATAGATATTAAGCAAACTTCACAAAATAAATCCAATAGATTCATATTATATTACAACGACAGAAATACTAGGGATATTGACCTTTCATAAAAATGCAAGTTCCGCTGTTTGAATGAAAATGCCCCTTCGCAATATATCCTGTAAAATTATTATGATTCCACAAATATTTTAAGAAATAGACTGCTATTCTCAAATGAATACGAATTCAGGCAATGTAGAAATAGGTTTTACACGAATGCATTTTTAGTATAACATTCAAAATATAGTTTTTAGAAAAAAGATTCATGTTTTACCAAATTTATCATACAAATCTGTAAAATAGGGTAGAACGTTTCATGAAAAATAATTGAATTTTCGAATGATTATGCTTTAAAATACATATTTATAACTGCAACTAAGATTTGAGTGTTACCCCCTCAACATGCATATCGCTGAATCATAATGAGTCATATTATCAGACAAGCGAAGATCTTGCTTTGATTTCACCCCGTATGCGATAATGAGTCACTCCGCGATAAGAAATACCTGAGACTCGTAATTTCTGACACATTTTTTGTAGGTAAATGAACTATTTAAAACCGTCAATGTATACGAATTATTTCGTGTAGTTCTATATAGGTGCTACTCTTCATATATACATATGGTGATATATACTAAAATCTGTTAAGTTTTAAAAGGCTTCACTGTGTATTCATTGTAAAATAAGAACTAAGAAATATCCCTTAAGAATTTTGAGTATAAGAGACGGGTTTAAAGGAATTTGAACCTGTTTAAATGTACCTGTGTTTAAATGAATTTGATACAGCTTAGGGTAAAAAAATATACAGGGGCCCCTATAAAATATAGGAATTAAATTTTAAATAATATAAAACTAAATTACATTAGTCTATGCTTTTTTTGTATAGAAAAATTATACTAAATTGAGTTTTTAGTATTTTAACTTAAAAACTTCTTTTGAGGAATGAATAACTAACCTTTTGACTTTGTTTTTATAAAATATATATTGTACTATTTAGTTAGGACATTATTTAAAAAATTTTTGTTTTTAATATTGAAAAAAAAATGTATCTTACCTAAATATTTAAACCATAATGTACTGGAATTCATCCAAATTTGATCGACTGCATGCATGTCTTAAAAGAACTAAACGTGTTCGCTTATCTCTTAAAACCACGGGATATTATAACGTTATGGATAAAGCAGAATCATAAATTTTGCATACTTTACACTTGTAGTATGTGAAATGATTGCTACTATTGCCTATATGAGAAAATGAATCATCAACGAATCTTATTAGTGTATGTTATATTTAACCAACAGGCTTGAAAGGCGTGAATTTTGACTAGAATTAATCATTGAATGTAAAAATGATTTATTTTTAGATCTAATATTTATATCGTTTAACATTTTAAAATATATACATAAATTAATCTTACCTTATTCACAAACTTGCAATCCCGTCTTCAATATATGACTACAGCATGAAAAAACATGCGTGCTACTTGTATAGCAACTAGACCAGAAATGATTTCAGTACAAGTCCATTATCTTATCGTTAATCTATAGATTAGTAACATCACGTGACTTATTGCGATAACATTCTATATAAGATTTACTGATAAGAATACATTTCAATTCATTTCTCCCAAAAGCAAGTGTATGAGTTGGTTGTAAGATCTAGGTAAGTATCCTTACTTTATATGTTTAAAGTTATAATATATGAATAGATATAATATTAATGTATTTTTTCAATATGTATGGTAGGCAAAAAGGAATAGGTAAGTAAAAAAGAATAGGTATTATTGCATGTTTCCTCTAATTTATTTTAAAAATAATTATTTTAAAAATACATACTAACAATTTATGCGATGAGTCACACAGCATGATGGGACGATATACGAAATTTATTTTTATATTATACAAGCTCCTATATACAATTCATATGCGTGAGCAAGATTATTTTTAGAATTTTTCACTCTTACCCTCTATAGGCTATACTTTTAAAATAGTAGTATTCGAATACTCGTAAAATGTAATTATAGCTTAGTAATTTTCTAGTCTTTTAACTATGCCGTTGAAGGAGTATTGTCATATTTAACTAACAGGCTCGAACATGCGTGAATTTTGACTAGAATTATTCACTGAATGTAAAAAAAAAAATGATTCATATTTAGATCTAATATTTATATCGTTTAACATTTTAAAATCCTATTAAAAGTATATACATTAGTATGCTTGTGAAAGGCCTATTGTTAATACGAAACGTTGTGTGAAGTGTCCTGTTTTAGGGTTAAAAGTTTCGTGAAGGGGTCTGTTTGAAGGAGCATGTTTCGAAATGACTTAAGAACGCACAGTTTATTCCTAAACATTCAACTCGATTCGTTATATATGCTTTATTAAGTATTCAATAAAAAATAATAACTAAGAAATAAAATTAAAAATAGTAATTAAGAGATACCCTTAAGAATTCTTGCGATAGGAGATTGGTTTTAATTAAATAGGTTAGTGAATCTAATTCGATACGTCTTGTTAAAACAGAGATTATAGTTAAAATACACATTAATTATACAGCATTACACTGTATTACACAATGCGCTACCTCACCTATATTATCACAGAAATACCTTCGATAAAATTTAGACTAACAATACCCACCTAAAAATATATATAGAGAGTACCCAGAAAATGATAGGAATGAATGAAAAATTTTTAACGTAAATTATAAAATAGGATCTACAATAAGTGACAATAAATAAATATGAAGGAAAAATCATGAGTCATGGTATACTTTATGAAACACTTTCCAATGCTATGTGACTATCGTTAAGAATTTGAAATAAGTGAATTAGATTTAATAATTCATACTGGAAATGTATTTTTAAAAAAATTAGTAGCTTCGCCTACTTTTAAATCATTCAAGACATATGATGAAGATTTAACCGCTGTAGAACGACTAAAAACTAGCATTTTAATGAACCAACCCATCTATGTTGGATTTTCTATTTTAGAATTATCTAAATTAGTTATATATGATTTTCATTACAATTTTATAAAGAAAACATACAAAGATCGTGCAGTTATACTCTTTACGGATATAGATTCCTTAACTTATCATATTCAAACACATAATATTTATAAGGATATGGAGCACCATCATGATTTTTTCGACTTTTCTGAATACTCGAAATCCCATCGTCTAAACCGCACAAGTTTCGAACCCACAAACATATAATCAGACTTGTCATTTTATAACCAGGACGCTAACCACAGGGCTAAGTGAACCCCCGCTTATTTTATAGTCACCACGCTGACTATTGGGCTTAGTAAGCCCCAGGCTAATTTATATCCACCACGCTAACTATTGGGCTTAGTGAGCCCCAGGCTAACTTATACCCACCACGCTAACTTTTGGGCCTAGTGAACCCCCGCTTATTTTATAGCCACCATACTAACCCCAGGGCTAAGTGAGCCCCCGCTTATTTTATAGTCACCATGCTAAGTATTAGGCTGAGTGAGCCCCAGGCTATTTTATACCCACTATGCTAACTAATGGGCTGAGTGCGCCCCAGGCTATTTTCTACCCAACACGTTTACTGGGCTTAGTGTGTCCCCGCTTATTTTATAGCTACCACGATAACCACAGGGCTAAGTGACAAGTGAGCCCCCGCTTATTATATAGTCAACACGCTAACTACTGGGCTGAGTGAGCCCCAGGTTATTTAGTCGCATTAATATGATTTCCAAGGTATATGTCCTAACTTGATTTAGACCATTGCCTATAGTAAGATAAAGCTGGGAAGTAAATTGGTAAACTATATGTACATTTCCCTTGAAAACTCACTTGTATTTTCTTAAATATCTGCAGAAATCAGCATAGTTTATTAAAATTATATACATTCTCATTAGTTTATGAATCTACTAACTTATAATATCTATATGGTAACTTAGATTATTAGTATTCCCACTTAAAAATTTCTTTTGTAGATTTAATATGATATACACTAACATGAGACTGACTAAACTTTTACCATTTTCATTTCAACTTAGTTTTAGGAAATTTATCTACATAGCTTTAAATTTTACTGTTTAGTAAGTCTATTATTTCAAAGTATTATTTTTTAGTTCTAATATTCAAAACATATTCATATCGTTTTTCGTAGTAGGTATCAAATTAATTTAAAGTCATATTAAAAATATATATACAAATACTATTCTTACTTAACACGCCAGCTAGCTAAGCACCCAACCGTCTCACACTAAGACTCTGAAAAAAGTGAATGCTTGTTCAGGGCCTTATCAGCTAATATAATCACTGATAAGATTTGATCACGTGACATGTGACGTCACTGATTAAGTGATATCACGTGACCATGTGGTATCATTCAATACGTCACCAGTGACGTCAGAGATCACGTGACTAGGTCATAAAAGAACCAATTGCTAATTGCAATTAACAATTTACCTCTAATTGATTTGTATAATATATGTATAGATAAATTAATACATAATTTATCTATATATTATTTCGTAATACATAGTACATGTACTATGTTTTATGAAATAATAGAAAAATCATGTATTAATTTATCTATACATATATTATACCTGGGGCTCACTAAGCCCAATAGTTAGCGTGGTGGATATAAATTAGCCTGGGGCTTACTAAGCCCAATAGTCAGCGTGGTGACTATAAAATAAGCGGGGGCTCACTTAGCCCTGTGGTTAGCGTCCTGATTATAAAATGACAAGTCTGATAATATGTTTGTGGGTTCGAAACTTGTGCGGTTTAGACGATGGGATTTCGAGTATTCAGAAAAGTCGAAAAAATCATGATGCTGCTCCATATCCTTATAAATATTATGTGTTTGAATATGATAAGTTAAGGAATCTATATCCGTAAAGAGTATAACTGCACGATCTTTGTATGTTTTCTTCATTAAAATGCTAGTTTTTAGTCGTTCTACAGCGGTTAAATCTTCATCATATGTCTTGAATGATTTAAAAGTAGGCGAAGCTACTAATTTTTTTAAAAATACATTTCCAGTATGAATTATTAAATCTAATTCACTTATTTCAAATTCTTAACGATAGTCACATAGCATTGGAAAGTGTTTCATAAAGTATACCATGACTCATGATTTTTCCTTCATATTTATTTATTGTCACTTATTGTAGATCCTATTTTATAATTTACGTTAAAATTTTTCATTCATTCCTATCATTTTCTGGGTACTCTATATATATTTTTTAGGTGTGTATTGTTAGTCTAAATTTTATCGAATGTATTTCTGTGATAATATAGGTGAGGTAGCGCATTGTGTAATACAGTTCAATGCTGTATAATTAATGTGTATTTTAACTATAATCTCTGTTTTAACAAGACTTGTATCGAATTAGATTCACTAACCTATTTAATTAAAACCAATCTCCTATCGCAAGAATTCTTAAGGGTATCTCTTAATTACTATTTTTAATTTTATTTCTTAGTTATTATTTTTTATTGAATACTTAATAAAGCATATATAACGAATCGAGTTGAATGTTTAGGAATAAATTGTGCGTTCTTAAGTCATTTCGAAACAGCCTCCTTCAAACAGACACCTTCACGAAACTTTTAACCCTAAAACAGGACACTTCACACAACGTTTCGTATTAACAATAGGCCTTTCACAAGCATACTAATGTATATACTTTTAATAGGATTTTAAAATGTTAAACGATATAAATATTAGATCTAAATATGAATCATTTTTTTTTTTTACATTCAGTTAATAATTCTAGTCAAAATTCACGCATGTTCGAGCCTGTTAGTTAAATATGACAATACTCCTTCAACGGCATAGTTAAAAGACTAGAAAATTACTAAGCTATAATTACATTTTACGAGTATTCGAATACTACTATTTTAAAAGTATAGCCTATAGAGAGTAAGAGTGAAAAATTCTAAAAATAATCTTGCTCACGCATATGAATTGTATATAGGAGCTTGTATAATATAAAAATAAATTTCATATATCGTCCCATCATGCTGTGTGACTCATCGCATAAATTGTTAGTATGTATTTTTAAAATAATTATTTTTAAAATAAATTAGAGGAAACATGCAATAATACCTATTCTTTTTTGCTTACCTATTCCTTTTTGCCTACCATACATATTGAAAAAATACATTAATATTATATCTATTCATATATTATAACTTTAAACATATAAAGTAAGGATACTTACCTAGATCTTACAACCAACTCATACACTTGCTTTTGGGAGAAATGAATTGAAATGTATTCTTATCAGTAAATCTTATATAGAATGTTATCGCAATCAGTCACGTGATGTTACTAATCTATAGATTAACGATAAGATAATGGACTTGTACTGAAATCATTTCTGGTCTAGTTGCTATACAAGTAGCACACATGTTTTTTCATGCTGTAGTCATATATTGAAGACGGGATTGCAAGTTTGTGAATAAGGTAAGATTAATTTATGTATATATTTTAAAATGTTAAACGATATAAATATTAGATCTAAAAATAAATCATTTTTACATTCAATGATTAATTCTAGTCAAAATTCACGCATTTCAAGCCTGCTGGTTAAATATAACATACACTAATAAGATTCGTTGATGATTCATTTTCTCATATAAGCAATAGTAGCAATCATTTCACATACTACAAGTGTAAAGTATGCAAAATTTATGATTCTGCTTTATAATACCTATTCATACTGTATTCTACCCTATGCTTTATCCATAACGTTATAATATCCCGTGGTTTTAAGAGATAAGCGAACACGTTTAGTTCTTTTAAGACATGCATGCAGTCGATCAAATTTGGATGAATTCCAGTACATTATGGTTTAAATATTTAGGTAAGATACATTTTTTTTTTCAATATTAAAAACAAAAATTTTTTTAAATAATGTCCTAACTAAATAGTACAATATATATTTTATAAAAACAAAGTCAAAAGGTTAGTTATTCATTCCTCAAAAGAAGTTTTTAAGTTAAAATACTAAAAACTCAATTTAGTATAATTTTTCTATACAAAAAAAGCATAGACTAATGTAATTTAGTTTTATATTATTTAAAATTTAATTCCTATATTTTATAGGGGCCCCTGTATATTTTTTTACCCTAAGCTGTATCAAATTCATTTAAACACAGGTGCATTTAAACAGGTTCAAATTCCTTTAAACCCGTCTCTTATACTCAAAATTCTTAAGGGATATTTCTTAGTTCTTATTTTACAATAAATACACAGTGAAGCCTTTTAAAACTTAACAGATTTTAGTATATATCACCATATGTATATATGCAGAGTAGCACCTATATAGAACTACACGAAATAATTCGTATACATTGACGGTTTTAAATAGTTCATTTACCTACAAAAAATGTGTCAGAATTTACGAGTCTCAGGTATTTCTTATCGCGGAGTGACTCATTATCGCATACGGGGTGAAATCAAAGCAAGATCTTCGCTTGTCTGATAATATGACTCATTATGATTCAGCGATATGCATGTTGAGGGGGTAACACTCAAATCTTAGTTGCAGTTATAAATATGTATTTTAAAGCATAATCATTCGAAAATTCAATTATTTTTCATGAAACGTTCTACCCTATTTTACAGATTTGTATGATAAATTTGGTAAAACATGAATCTTTTTTCTAAAAACTATATTTTGAATGTTATACTAAAAATGCATTCGTGTAAAACCTATTTCTACATTGCCTGAATTCGTATTCATTTGAGAATAGCAGTCTATTTCTTAAAATATTTGTGGAATCATAATAATTTTACAGGATATATTGCGAAGGGGCATTTTCATTCAAACAGCGGAACTTGCATTTTTATGAAAGGTCAATATCCCTAGTATTTCTGTCGTTGTAATATAATATGAATCTATTGGATTTATTTTGTGAAGGGTGCTTAATATCTATAACTATATATTTTGAACCTATCGATGCATAAGCTGTATTTTTAGCCTAACTCGAATTTTATAAAAAGGGAAAGGTGTAAATTACCTAATTTTAGGAATGGATCTTATGCATAATTGAATTTTTGTGAAGCATGCTTTTTTATTCTAAAGGGGATCTGTTCACTATTTTAATTATCTATGCACTAGATGGTAAAATTATATTTTGTTCACATAGCATTTCGATAATGTTTGAAAGTGATTCATGAATTATGTCGCTACGCATGATTTTTCATTCTTGTTTATTTTATGTATACGTTAAAATTCTTCTTTTTATAGTACTCTATACTTTTGGAAGTGCGTATTGTTAGTCCATTCAAGGGGCCCCCTGGGTAACAAAAAAAAAGGGGGGGGAGGGGGGAGCTATTCAGTTGAGTACTGTATAATTCATACGGGACCCTGTATTTTTTACTATAACCCCCGTGGTGATTCCTGGGTCCAGGAAGTTTTGACTCTAGGTCACTTCTAGCTAAAAGCTCACACCTTAAGGCAAAATTCATTTCAGTTGAGAGTTTATATCTTAGATTACTTTCAGTTGAAAATCCTACTTTTGGCAACTTTTAAAACTAAAAATTCTATTTTTAACTCTAAATTCTATTTTTGATTTAAAAGAAAAAAAAATCTTAATACCCTCTTTAATTAAACCATTATTGACTTTTGGATTTTTGTGAAGGTACCTTTTTATTCCAAAAGAGAACCCCTACAGTTTTTGTGAAGGGTGTTTTTATTCGAATAGGGCATGTATCTCATTTATTTTATGAAGGGAAACTATAGTCTAATGCGTGTTTACACTTTGAAGGGGGGAAAAAGGGGGGGGAGTCAATGAACTGAATGTATGAAGGGATCTAATGCATAATTGGTTTTTTGTGAAGGATGCTTTTTTATTCTAAAGGGGATCTGTTCACTATTTTAATTAACTATGTACTAGCTGATAAAATTAAATTTTGTTCACATAACATTTCGATAATGTTCGAAAGTGATTCATAAACTATACCGCTACGCACGATTTTTCATACTTGTTTATTTATTATTTTATATATACGTTAAAATTCTTTTGGTATCACTCTGTATTTTTTTGTGGAAAGTGATTCAGGAATTATGATGCTATGCATGATTTTTCATTCTTGTTTATTTATTATTTTATATGTACGTTAAAAATCTTCTTTTTATATCACTCTGTATTTTTTGAAGTGTGTATTGTTAGTCCATCGAAGAACCCCTCTGGGTAAAAAAAAGGGAGGGGGGGAGGGGGCGAGCTATTAAATTTAGTGCAGTATAATTCATACGGGACCCTGTATTTTTTACTATAACCACCGTGGTGATTCCTGGGACCAGGAAGTTTTGACTCTAGGTCACTTCTAGCCAAAAGCTCACACCTTAAGGCAAAATTCATTTCAGTTGAGAGTTTATATCTTAGATTACTTTCAGTTGAAAATCCTACTTTTGGCGACTTTTAAAACTAAAAATTCTATTTTTAACTCTAAATTCTATTTTTAGTTTAAAAGAAAAAAAAATCTTAATACCTTTTTTGATGCATGATTCATTATTTCTAACATATATATTGATTAGCCTATTCTAGTTTAAAAAAAAAAAAAAAAAAATCTCGCGAGAATTCTTAAGTTCTGCAATTAAAATTAATGAATGACCATTTTTAATTAAACCACTATTGACTTTTAAAATTCACCTGTAATATACTCTAACATGTATATCGAATGGCCTACTCTCGTTGAAAAAAAAAAAATTTGCTTCGAAAAACTTCTAAGTTCCCCAATTAAAATTAATGAATGTCCATTTTTAATTAAACCATTATTGACTTTTAAAATTCTCCTCAAATATACTCTAACATGTATATTGAATGGCCTACTCTAGTTTAAAAAAAAAAAAAAATGTTTTCGAAAAATTTCTAAGTTCTCCAATTAAAATTAATTAAATTTCTAATTCGCTGAAATAAATTCATTGAAACACACCTCGTACTCTAGTAGGAAATTCTCCGCGAAAAAAAAAATTTTTTTTGCTTCAAAAAATTTCTAAGTTCCCTAATTAAAATTAATTAACACTAATCCTTAATTAATCCCCTTATCTTAGGTGGTGGAGGAGGGCACTTCGTGAGGAGCTGAGCTGCACTTTGGGAGCAGGAGGACACTTCGTGAGGAGGAGCTGAGCTGCACTTTGGGAGGAGGAGGAGGAGGAGGGCAGGTGCTGCACTTCGGGAGGAGGGCTGAGGGCAGGTGCTGCACCGTGCACCGTTCCCTCAGCCCTCCTCCTGAGGTCGGACTGTCAATTTCTCTCTACTCTCCGTCGTGGATTCTAAAATTTAATAAATTAACTTTTCTTTTTATATGAAAAAATAAAATTAATTCTTCTATTTGCAAATTAAAATAATTAAACGACAAAAAAAAGAACTGAAGTTTTCGTGATAGAAGGAAAAAAATAATAATTTATGTAAGGTCCATTTTCAAAGTGAGGACGTGAGTTTCAAAACTCGCCTTATCCAAAATTTAAAAAATCGTGTTTTCTCTATCAATTTATTCTATTGGTAAATCTTCACTGAAAAAACACTATAATCTGCAGAAAAACTAGTTTCAGCATGTATTCTGGCGTTCTAAAATCTTGGTTTACAATGAAAACCAATGGAAGCAGTCAAAGGTTTTTCGCGATTTCCTCGAATTTCATTTTTTGGTTAAGGCGAATTTTGAAACTCACGTCCTCAATTTTTTATATTGTTTAAAAAAAAAAAAAAAAAACTCGGCTTATGCTGCAGGCCACAATCAAATTGTGTTTCAAAATTTATCTCACCCCTGATTTTGTTCTGCTAGCACAAAAAATAATTTTATACAATAGCTGATAAAGATTTTAATGCGTCATTGACCCTCCTTTCCAAATACGGAATACACACTTTGCTTGCCTTGTTGGCCGACGATAGAGAGAGAGAGGTGGGAGGGGGGGGGGAGGAAAGGGAGAGAGATAGAAAAGTTTGAAACTCATATTGTGTGGCGTGCTGCAAACATAGCCGACCATCCAATTTCGCTAAGTCCAATTCCTTCGCTTAAAAATAGTTCCAGTGATTCCAGGAAATAGTTCCAGATACCGTTTCGTAAAAAAAATATAAATAATAATTATAGTGTTTAGGCTTAGTACTAACAATCCACAAATCCATTAAATTTAATCCATTTCGGGCTCGAGTCAGGTTGCATTATTAATGTGAAAATTATCTTGTCCGGTCCGAACCCAACAAAATATAGCCCTGTGGGAGGAATGTCTGATGCTCTGAGGAAGGGGGGGGGGGGGTTATAATATGGAGTTCCGGAGAGGAATGTGCACTTCTATAAAAATAATAAGCTTCAAATACCAATTCTTTTTTTTTGGGGAGGGGGGGGTACACAGTTTGATGCTCTGGGGATGAACGTCGCCTCAGTTCATACATCTACTTCATCACTGAACGCGCAAAAATCAAAACAACTCGAACTCGAACAAAATAATCAATACGACCAGAATCCTGTCAGATCGTGTTTGTGTAAAATTGTGTCCTCTATTACATTCTAAACATGGTTATGAACTTTCATTGTTACGAGTCCTGTCCCCTCACGCGAAAACACCGCTCGCTAATGTTAATCCTATGGGACAGTTATTTTACAATATCTCGTTTGCATTTTAATATTTTAAAAGTGTTTTCTTTTGCATTGGATAGCTGAGATCAATCTCTACAACCGCCGTTTTTTGCCAGTTCCGAAATTGAAAGTATCCTATTAAAAAAAACTACAAACAATATCGAAAAAGTAAAAAACGGTGGTTGTAAAGATTAATCTCAGCTATCCACTGAAAAAAAATCGTTTAAAAATATTGAAATGCAAACGAGATATTGTAAAATAACTGTCCCATAGGATTAACATTAGCGAGCGCGTGTTTTAGCATGAGTGAATGGGAACCGTAAGCATATTTTTCGATTATTTATTTTAATTAAACACGCATGTATTAAAAAAATATGTATTTTAAATGTATTTTTAAAAATACAGTAGGTGTCGCTTAATGTGATCGCGGATAATGTTATCGAATCGCGAAGTCCCGAACGCTTGTATATTAACACATGTTAAAAAAGTCTGATTTTGTAATCAGCACCTTCGTTTATTGTTATCATTTCTGCGTACCATTTTAAATTTTGTTTCTTTTTCTCATTCAATTAAAAAAAAACTATACAAGCAAACGGAGAATCCCCAAAGGAGGGCCTCTTTCATTGGCGCGTGCATTCCGTACCAGAACACGCGTATATGTTATAAAACGACAGCTCTAACGGATGTAAAGTTTCAAAAGAACGTATAACTGTTCTATGTTGAGCGAGCATGACTGGAAAGAAGAAGAAACTTTTTGTTATAGGATAAAGCCAAAAACCAGGATGCTTTAAGGATGTTAAGAGCCTACATTACAGTGACGGGAAGAAACGCTCAAGTTAATGTTAAGTCTATGGGAAGGTTCTAGCGCGATTTCTCGCTCGCATTTTAATATTGTTATGAATTTTGTATATATCTGTAAATATTCCATTTGTTTAAATTTATTTTATTTGATTATTGTGAAAATTGCAGTATTATTAATGTATTTCCTATTGAGCATCATGTAACTCAATGCTAAAGGCCTCAGATGGTTTGCAAGGAAAACAACCTTACACCCTCATCTTTATAATGGAAGTCTATTGAAATATCGCCAAGGAATGGGTTTATCGCCAAGTTGGCGATGGTTTTGGCGACTTATTTTTGTCGCCAAATTTGGCGATATATCGCCAAATGTCGCCAAGTTGGCGACGAATTTGGCGACTTTTTGTGCAACCACACACCCCTTATACCTATACATTGGGATCCTTTCTTGCTTGGGTTCTCTATCGAAAGTTAAAGCACTTTCTGGTAATTTCTATCATCTGAAGGCTCTGGAATAATCTGGAAAGATCTCTGAAACCTATATAAGGACCTCCATCAGTTCAGTTAGTTAGTTGTCTGTCAACTGCGATTGAATTCATACGAGAGGCTTTGCATTGAGAACTGTGTTTCTCGGATCGATTTTGTCGTTGATACGTCGTATTGAACGCATTGTTACTGTGTGAAATTTTGCTGTGCTTTTATTGGATTTGAAGATTACTGAATATCTTGTAATTTTCAGAAGATATTGGTGTTCGTATTGCACTGTTTATAGTGAATAAAGCCTTTTGATTGTTCTTATATATTGGCATCAGTCCTTTTGAACCCCGAGCTCACAACATTTGGTGTCAGGAGTGGGGTTGAATGCCGATCACCAGAGCAATGGAGGGTGAGCTGAAACAATTATTGGAGAAATTAGCTGCGAATCAGGCTGAGATGTCAACCAACCTTGGCGAGATGAAAGAAGAAATGAAGAAGGATATGTCAGCGATGGATGGGAAAATGACTGCGAACCAGGCTGAAATGAAGGAAATGTCGGAAGAAATGAAGAAGGAAATGTCAGCGATGGATGAGAAAATGACTGCCAACCTTGGCGAGTTGAAAGAAGAAATGAAGAAGGAAATGACTGAGATAGACGAGAAAATGACTGCAAACCAGGCTGAAATGAAGGAGATGTCAACTAACCTTGGCGAGTTGAAAGAATTAATAGATAATAAAATAACATCTTTAAGGTATCTGCCTACATCAAATTGGCTGTTTCGGTGAAAATTTTCGAATTTTTTTTTATTGTTTTATTTGAAAGACTACTTTTACAATTCTAAATCTGTTTTAATTTTATTCCTACGATTATTAGAAGAGGAGTTATGGCAAATTTAACAATTAAATATTGTAGTTTTTTGCCTAAAAAGAAATCTTTAAATGCGATTTCTGGAAAATCAGTTTTTTCGTTATTTCCATGTGCGATAAAATTCATTACATAAAAAGTTTTAAAGATATTTCAGTGAAATTTTGTGAGAATGCTTTCCATATCTCTCACTATGCTCTGAACTAGGATCTAAGCTATATGTGATAATTTAATTATTTTATAGGTACTCGAATATGAAAAAATGGTAATTTTTACTAAAAAAAATGTACTTTTTTACATATTTTGAAAATTTTCTGTTATTTTTGAAGATATTGTAAAACTCCTAGTTCAGTGCACAGATAAGTGTCATAGAAGTATGCAGAATAAAGGAAATCGAAATATATTTATTTGAATTGTGTGTACGCTATCTGGCGTAAACATGAAATTTTGCTAAAAAAATGGCAAAAAACCCCAATTTTTTAAAATATTAAAAAGATATTGCTAGAATTTTATGTTTTCTTATCATTCTGTATTACAATTGAACTAAACATAATTATATTTATTAAAAACTGTCCTTTTTTAAAAAAAAAAAGTGCTCCGTACGTAGGCAGATACCTTAAATGAAAGAATTGACAGCGTGGAAAACAAATTTGAAGGAAGATTTCAAGAAATAGAAGAAAATGTTCAATTGACAGCCAAAACCGTAGAAGAAAAAGTTCAAAAGATCGCCAAGACCGCTGAAGAAAGCATAGAGAATGTAAAAAAAGATTTGGAAAAAGTCAAGAAACAGAAGATAACTGCCGGAAACTATTCCGAAGAAATCAAGTATCCAGATATGCTTCATCGGGCCTTTATTAAGCTCTCGACCTATGACGGAAAATCCTCATGGCCAGTTTTTAAGACACAATTTGGGATCGTAGCGGACGCCAATGGATGGGGTTCCCAGACAAAGGCTTGCCAGTTAGCTGCTTCTCTACGAGCTGATGCTGCCGACGTCCTACAGACATTGCCTGCAAATGAACCGCTGGATTTTGAAACACTCGTCAGTGCCTTAGAATTTCGCTTTGGCGAGAAATGCATGAAGGAATATAGCAGACTCCAGCTCAAATCTCGACAGCAGAAATCCACTGAATCCCTGCAAGAGCTTGCTACGGATGTCGAGAGACTTTCCCATCTTGCTTATCCTGACTGCCCGACTGAAACTAGAGAAAGTTTAGCTCTGCAACATTTCATCGATGGTGTGCGTGACTTTGAGATCCAGAAACAACTCCGGATTGCAGATCTCAGTGACTTAAAAGGGGCTTTAGTTTATGCCCTGAAATTCGAGGCAGCCCAGCAAGCTACAAGGAAAGATCGGCACTTTGTGCGAGTAGCCAACATGCCTGAGACGTCGCATAGAGCTGTGGAGTGCTTACAGCGGCAGATGAATGACATAATGAGAAAGATGAACTCCTTAATGGCCAACAAACCTTACAGGAAGATCAAGTGCTGGAAATGCGGTTGAGAAGGCCATATCCAAATCGACTGCCCAAGACGACCCAGCACCGAAGGTAATATCTCACCCGCTAACGGAGGAGCAAGAAAACTGATTATTGACCATCTTGCGGGGCGGAGGTTTCCAGATCTTAAGAAGCCTAATTTTCAAGTATGTGAAATTTCTGCAAGAAGTTGCGGCGAGAACGGAGTTTTTCTAGTCGGAAGTGTGAATGATTTGCCCTGTAATATGATCATCGATACAGGAGCCAATGTGACCATCATTCGGAAAGATCTAGCTCAGCGGCTGAAAGAAAAACTCTCCTGGACCCCGCCACGTGTAATCCTTCAAACTGTGACAGGAGATAAGATCGACATATTTGGAAGAATGACACTGGAAATAAAGTTTGGGAACGCCGCTTATCGAGATACAGTCTACGTGGCCGATATTTCAGATCCTTTCATACTCGGACTGGACTTTTTAAAAGAGCATGGATTTACACTGGACTTTAAGAATAATGAGTTACGCCCTGCTCAAGAAGATGTCACTATTTTCAAACTTGGAAATGAGTCCGGGTCTATTCAACGGATCACAGCCAAGGCAGATGTTATCATCCCTCCTCGGACCGAAATGATGATACCTGGATTAACTGGAAACGAAAGAATTTTCCAGTATGGCTTGACTGGATATCCTGAGAAGAGCCCAAAGAGAGTGCTAATAGCATCAGCGCTGGTAGATCTGTCGAGAGATGTGATACCCGTGAGGAGGGCGAATGTAAGTGAAAAGTCTAGAATTATCCAGAAGGGTGAAGTGCTTGCTACCTGTGCTCCAGTCACCTGTGTTTGCAAAGACCCGAGCTTGACGTTGTCGGAGCCGCCTACAAGTTTAACACCTGAAATTGGACGAAATGAGAATTTATCTCCTGAGCAGAGACATGCCGCAGAAAGACTGTTCCAGGAATTTACGGATGTGTTTTCACAAAACGAGAATGATATAGGTCACACTTCTCTGACACGTCATAGAATTAATACTGCCGACCATCCACCGATTAAACAGCATCCAAGACGCTTGCCGTTTGCAAAACAAGAAGAGGTTTCTAAGCTCTTACGAGAGATGCAGGATAGTGACATCATCGAACCGTCATCAAGTCCGTGGGCCTCTCCCATCGTGTTGGTCTGAAAGAAAGATGGCTCCACAAGATTTTGTGTGGATTATCGTAAACTTAACGATATCACGAAGAAGGACAGCTATCCTCTACCAAGAATAGACGACACGCTAGATACTCTTTCAGGACATAAATGGTTTTCCACACTGGATTTGAAGAGTGGATATTGGCAAGTAGAGATCCACCCTGATGGCAAAGAGAAGACCGCATTTACTACTGGACAAGGACTTTGGCAATTCAAAGTAATGCCGTTCGGGCTCTGCAATGCTCCAGCAACGTTCGAGCGCCTCATGGAGACAGTGTTAAAAGGCCTGACTTTTGAAGCTTGTCTCATCTACCTAGACGACGTCATCATTGGTGGCCGCACGTTTGAAGAACATCTAGAAAATATTCGAAAAGTGTTAACGAAGCTAAGAGCGGCGAATTTAAAGCTGAACCCTTTGAAATGCAAGTTCTTCCAACGGGAAGTAAATTATCTAGGACACATCATTTCAGCTGAAGGTGTTCGAACAGATCCTGAAAAAGTGTCCGCAGTAAAAAACTGGAAGCGTCCGGAAAATGTCCATCAGTTGCGAAGCTTTCTGGGACTATGCACTTATTACAGAAAGTTTGTCCAGGGGTTCTCCAACATCGCAAGACCATTGCATAGGCTCACTGAAAGCAAGCAGAAGTTTCTATGGACACAAGAATGCGAGAATTCCTTCCAGCGGCTGAAAGAAGCTCTCACATCCTCTCCAGTCCTTACCTATCCACACCCCGACAAACAATTCATTGTGGACACGGATGCCAGTCACGAAAGTGTCGGAGCTGTACTTTCCCAAGAAATAGATGGCCAAGAACGAGTCGTAGCATACTGGAGCAAATGTTTATCGAAACTAGAGCGGAATTATTGCGTCACTCGTAAGGAGTTATTAGCTATAGTGAAAGCCATAGAACACTTCCATCACTATCTCTATGGCAGGAAATTTCTCCTTCGTACTGATCACGCATCCCTAACATGGCTGATTAATTTTAAGAACCGAGAGGGCCAAGTAGCCAGATGGATACAACGGCTCCAGGAATACGACTTTGACATCAGGCATCGCAAAGGCTCATCGCATGGAAACGCCGATGCCCTATCAAGAAGACCGTGTTCCGAGAGCTGTCGCTATTGTTCCAGAGCGGAGAGCAAGTATAATCCCGAATATGTCATACGCCAGACGAAGACTTCACTATTGACGCCACCAGATCCCTGGAGTGATGAGAAGATTCGAGAAGATCAAATGGCAGACTCTGAGATCAAACCAATCTTGGAGTTATTAGAATCTTCTAGCACGAAGCCCAGTTGGAAAGACATCTCGACTTACAGTCCTACGACGAAGCAATATTGGGCTCTTTAGAACTCTCTACACGTCAGGAATGGTGTCCTGTTCCGAAAATTCGAATCGGAAGATGGGAAGACATCTCGGTGGCAGATGGTACTTCCTCGATCCCGAATACCAGAGGTCCTCAAGGAATTACATGGCAGTCCCACTGGTGGCCATTTTGGAGTCATGAAAACATTACATAGAGTCCGAGAGCGCTTCTTCTGGGGAAAAGCGAGAGCTGACGTCGAACGATGGTGCAAATCTTGCGATGCATGTGCAGCTCGAAAAGGACCAAAGAAACGTAGCCGAGGAAGACTACATCTCTACAATGTAGGAGCACCTTTCGAACGCATCGCCCTTGACATCCTAGGCCCTCTGCCAAGAAGTGCTGATGGCAACAAATACCTCCTTGTTGTCATGGACTACTTCACGAAATGGCCTGAAGTTTATGCCATCCCTGATCAAGAATCTTCTACGGTTACGGATGCCTTGGTACACCAGTGGATATCAAGGTATGGAGTCCCCCTTCAAATGCATTCTGACCAGGGGAAAAATTTCATCTCTGGTGTGATTGAGGGTCTCTGTCAACTTCTCGGAATGGACAAAACTAGGACGACGCCTTTACATCCACAATCGGATGGCATGGTTGAGAGATTTAATCGTACCATCCTCAACAATCTCTCACTGCTAGTCTCAAGAAATCAACAAGACTGGGACCAAAAACTTCCCTTGTTTCTTCTCGCCTATCGCAGCGCCGTCCATGAAACAACCGGGCTATTCCCCGTCTCAGATGCTTTTCGGTCGTGATCTTCGTCTACCTTGTGATCTGATTTTTGGTCGCCCTCCAGATGCGCCTTCATCGCCAGAGGGATACGTGCAGAATCTCCAGGCACGATTTGAAGACGTCCACAACTTGGCTCGAGAGCGGATCAATATACAGACGGAGAAGATGAATACCAGGTACGACACGAAAGCCACGGGACATCAATTCAAAGAAGGTGACAAGGGTTGGTTTTATAATCCGACTCGACGTAAAGGACTTTCTCCCAAACTGCAATCGCACTGGGACGGTCCTTATACAGTCCTAAACAGACTGAACGATGTCGTAATTCGGATCCGAAAGTCACCAAATTCGAAGCCTAGAGTCGTTCATTACGACAGGCTGGCTCCATATTATGGCCATAGTACTTAGTTCATTAATTGTAAATAGTGTAATGTAAATAATGTAAATTAGTATGACCATGGACTTGTATATAAATTAATGTAATTATTTATTTTGCTTAGCATTATCATTATTATTGTTATTATTATTTAAATACTTGTATGTAATGGTGTCTATGCTTTATAATTCAGCATTATGAATGTTTAATTGTTATTTTCCATATTTGCTTTAAGTGTTTTGAATAGTATAGCATTTGTTGGTAACGGGTTTGCTTTCCGATCAAAGGTTGAACTGCCCGGGACGTGCAGTCCTTGAGAGGGGGGCAATGTTATGAATTTTGTATATATCTGTAAATATTCCATTTGTTTAAATTTATTTTATTTGATTATTGTGAAAATTGCAGTATTATTAATGTATTTCCTATTGAGCATCATGTAACTCAATGCTAAAGGCCTCAGATGGTTTGCAAGGAAAACAACCTTACACCCTCATCTTTATAATGGAAGTCTATTGAAATATCGCCAAGGAATGAGTTTATCGCCAAGTTGGCGATGGTTTTGGCGACTTATTTTTGTCGCCAAATTTGGCGATATATCGCCAAATGTCGCCAAGTTGGCGACGGATTTGGCGACTTTTTGTGCAACCACACCCCCCTTATACCTATACATTGGGATCCTTTCTTGCTTGGGTTCTCTATCGAAAGTTAAAGCACTTTCTGGTAATTTCTAGCATCTGAAGGCTCTGGAATAATCTGGAAAGATCTCTGAAACCTATATAAGGACCTCCATCAGTTCAGTTAGTTAGTTGTCTGTCAACTGCGATTGAATTCATACGAGAGGCTTTGCATTGAGAACTGTGTTTCTTGGATCGATTTTGTCGTTGATACGTCGTATTGAACGCATTGTTACTGTGTGAAATTTTGCTGTGCTTTTATTGGATTTGAAGATTACTGAATATCTTGTAATTTTCAGTAGATATTGGTGTTCGTATTGCACTGTTTATAGTGAATAAAGCCTTTTGATTGTTCTTATATATTGGCATCAGTCCTTTTGAACCCCGAGCTCACAACAATATTTTGAAATGCTTTTTTTGCATAGGATAGCTGAGGTCAATCTCCAACGTTGTTAGTTTTTACTTTTTCAATTTTTGTTGCAGTTTTTTTTATAAGTGGGAATTTTCAATTTTGGAGCCGGTTCTGAAAGTGAAAGTACCCTTATATAAAGTAACTGGAACCAAAATCGAAAAACTAACAACGTTGGAGATTGACCTCAGCTATCCTACACTGTAAAAAATCTTCAGCTTTTGCTACATAGTCACTCCACGACTTTTATAGAATATCTCTATTTTGACCAATGAAAGTGCTCCATAATATAGTAAAGTAACCGTTTTCTCTAAAAGTGGTGGAGTGTGTCTGCAGCAAAAGCTCAAGATTTTTAACAGTGTATGCAAAAAAAGCATTTAAAAATATTAAAATGTGAGCGAGAAATCGCGCTACAACCTTCCCATAGACTTAACATTAACTTCAGCGTTTTTTCGCATAACTGAAGTAGGCTCTTAAGAAATTGCCTGTTGATTATGCTGAAAATAAAATAGCGTGGATGACTAGTGCTTTATTTTACGAATGGCTTCTAAAATGGGATAAAGAATTAGATCACAATATCGTCGTACTCATCGATAACTGCCAAGCCCACGATGTAAATCTCACATTAAAGTATATAAAAATCACTTTCTTACCTGCCAATACATCAGCACTTATACAACCATGTGACAAAGGAATAATTCGTGCGATGAAAGCATATTACCGTAGAGAAATGCGCATGAGGGTTTTGGAAAATATGGAAGGTACGGAACAACTGAGTGCAAACGCATTAGCAAAGAAGACTAATCTCCTTCAAGCCCTGCATCTTTTGACAATGTCGTGGGATCGAGTATCCGAGAAAACAATTAAGAACTGTTTCTCGCACGGTGGGTTCGTTAAAGCAGACGAAGGTATGGACGTACCGGAATTCGAGGAAACAGTAAAAATAATTAATCATAATAATAATCACTCAGGCGTGCTGGTTGGGAGAGCATAATAATATATAGAAATCAACATTCTTGAATGAAATCTGGTAATTCATGATTTATGAAGGAATTGGAGAAATGCAGTAAATATCAATTCTTGTTACGAGATTCTGGTGTATTTCAGGTAAAATAATACTAACGATTTGTCTTTTTCTTGGTTTAATATACGAACACATAACACGCAGACAGACACATCAAACACTAAAAAGATATTAAGCAGTAAATAAACATATTCGAGAAAATTTTAAAATCTAATTCTGGAAGCCGCATTTTGCTTCCTTTAGATCCGAGCACCTCATGATACAGAAATTAATTCTCTTCTGTCACAGAGGGGACTCCCCGGTAGACAGACAGTCGGCGCCAATCTCCGCCGCTCACGTGATTTGCAACACACTGCCCCACCATGAACATAGGGGTGTTCATCACTAAACATATATATATAACAATACAAATTAAATGAAATACAATCATTAAATAATAATACAAGTTATACAAATTAAATCAAATACAAACATAGAATAATAATAAAATTATACATACTTCAAGGCTAATTTAAAAAAAGAGAGAGTTCAACACTGATTCAACTAAATAAAGAAATAAGAAAATTTATATTAGAGTTCAATAATTAAAGTTCAAATTTTGTCTCAGTCCATTATAGTTCAAGATTGAAAAGCAGTTGTACAGGTCTGTTCAATATGGACTTTTCAGTCTTAATTTTACAGGCTCTCACCTTGCCATCTCTTCCAGGAAATATTTCTATAATTTTACCTAAACTCCAGAAATTTCTGGGTAATTTATCATCTTTAATTAAAACATCATTTATTTTAAATTGGGGAAGATTGGTTTTATTTAAACTTTGGTGGGCTGACCTCAAATTTAATAAGTATTCATTCTTCCATCTAGACCAAAACAGCCGCATCAATTTTTCCCGATAGTTAAAGGCTTTAAGCAATTCTTCCCTAGAAGAGAAATTAGAGTCAAGGTGAAGCCGTACGGGGGGAAGAGAAGATATTCTTCTCCCTATTAAAAAATGGGCAGGAGTTAATGGTAGGGGGTCCTGCCTTTCATCACTTATGTATGTCATGGGTCTGGAGTTCACCATTCCTTCAACCTCAATAAGTGCTGTATGCAACTCATTAAGGGTCAGAGAAGATCTGCCCAATGTCTTTCGCAGCGCAGTTTTTACAGACCTTACCATTCTTTCATAAAATCCGCCCCACCAGGCGGCCCTTTCCACTATATACTTCCATTTTATGTTATTGGAAGCAAAAAAATCTTTCACCTCTGGATGAGTCACTATAGTCCATAGTCTCTTAAGTTCTATTTCAGCGCGTTTAAATGTTTGTGCGTTATCGGAATAAATAACGGAGCATAATCCACGACGAGCGATGAACCGTCTAAAGGCAAGTAAGAATGTTTGTGTTGACAAATTGTCAACAAGTTCCAGGTGGATATTTCTTGTTACAGCACACGTTATTAGCAATATATACTGTTTGCTGTCAGAATCTTTGACAAATAAAGGTCCTGCAAAATCGACTCCTATTACGCTATATGGAGCTGACTGTTCGACACGATCAGGTGGCAATGGAGCTATCGTCTGGTCTCCTGGAATTGATGAAAACCTTTTGCAAATAATGCATTTTTTCAGTTGATTTTTTATTGTTTGTCTAGCCTTTAGTAACCAGAATTTTTCTCTCACTTGTACGAGGGTGTGAGAAACCGCTGAATGAAATACTCTAACATGAGCATCCCAAATTATCAATTCGGAAAACTTCGTTTTGGACGGAAGAATTATCGGGTGTTTTTCATCCGTTGAAAAATCAGCTTTCCCAAGTCGACCAGAGACACGCAGGACGCCTTCGGAATCAAGGAATGGGTTCAAACAAAGCAAGTGCGAGTCTTTTGGAAGAGGTTTGGCATTTTTTAAACACTGTATTTCATTAGAAAAAAATTCACTTTGAACTAGCCTTATCCAATACAGCTCTGCTTCTCGAAGATTTTCTGGTGTAATTGCACAGACTTTCTCGTGATTGCCCTTTAGCAATTTTATAAAATATATCACGTAAGCAGTGACTCTTAACAATTTTTTTAGGCTACTAAATTTTTCTATATCAATAATTTTTTCATTAACAATGATTGAATTAACTATTATTTCGCCTTTGCATTCATTTTTAATTTCTGGAATGAATGATTTGATTTTTAGCTTATTTTCTTTCGGCCAATCAATTTCGGGATTAATAAGCCACTCAGGACCATACCACCAGCGTCTTGAATTTATTAGCTCTTTGGAAGAGAGCCCCCTAGTAAGCATGTCTGCCGGGTTATCCTTGCTATTAACATGCCGCCAAGAACTAGGATCGGTCATTTCCTGAATTTCCGCTACGCGGTTTGCGACATACGGTTTCCACTTGGCGGCCGATCCCTTAATCCAGTGCAAAACTATAGTAGAATCGGACCACAAAATTATATTTTCAATATAACTGAAAAGATGTTTAATATGGTTGGCAATTCTGGCAGCTGTTAAAGCTCCTAAGAGCTCCAATCGCGGTAAACTAACCTTTTTTAAAGGAGCAACTCGCGATTTTGAAATTATATAGCAAGTATTAAAATAGCCTTCTGATGTCCTGTATCTAAAGTAGGCTACAGCTCCGTAGGATTTTAACGAGGCATCAGAAAACACATGAACTTGAACTTTGTTTACTGTTACATCTGAATCAAAATAATATCTAGGTATTTTCATATTTTCTAGTAGTTTTGTTTCTTTATACCAAGTTCGATATTTATTTACAATTTCTTCGGAAAATGTGTCATCCCAGTCAAGACCAGATTCCCACAATTCCTGCAAGAGGAGCTTAATTCTAATCATAAAGGGATTGAGGAATCCGATAGGATCAAATATTTTAGCAGCAGTGTGGAGAACGTGTCTTTTGGTGAATTTTAAATCACCGTTTGACGCTAAAGATGTCAAATCTATGGACAGAAAGTCATCCTTATTGTTCCAATTTATTCCTAGTATTTTAAGGTTTGATTGTTTTTCTTCTATTTCAATTACAGGGTCGGCATTCTTCCACTGTTCCTTTAATTCTACAGAATTGGAGTTAAATTTCCGTAACTTCATATTCGCGTCTTTAAAAATTGAAACTGCACAAGATGACAGCTTAAAAGCTTCTGGTACCGTAGATGCTCCGTGAATCAAGTCATCTACGTATAAATAATTATCTAACATGTGGTATGCGATGGGATTGGCCTCCTTATAATTTTTAATGTGTTTTTTTAGAGTTGAAGCTAACACGTAGGGGGAACTGGTGAGGCCAAAACAATGTCGATTAAAATGATATAAGGTTGGTGGTTTATTTATGTCGCAGTCATCAAAATATAAAAAACATAAATAATCTCTGTCACTCCTCGATACCTCTATTTGCAGGAAGGCTCGGGCCAAATCCCCACAAAAAGCAATTTTATGCCGCCTGAAATTTAGTATAACATCTACGAGATTAGGATTTAAATTTTCCCCTGAGAAAAGACATTCATTTAAACTTTTGTTACTACCCTGTCGACTGCTCGCATCATAAACAATTCTAGTTTTAGAGCTAGAAGATTTTTCCCTAAAAACCGCTCTATGAGGCATTACATAATTTACAGAACAATTATCATTACACTTTTGAATAATTCCCTCATTCAATTGTTCCTTCATAATTTCATTATATCTTAAAAATAAAGATTGATCATCTTTTAACCGTCTTTCCAAAACTGCAAATCTTTTTTCCGCGACTTGGTAATTGTTACATAAATTTTGTCTATCCGTATCGCATCGCCACAAAAGTGGTGCTACATACCTACCATTTTCGAAACATATTTCCTTCTCGAATTTATTTATGACCTCAAAATGTTGATCATCTTGTTTATCTTTTTGATTAAATAGAAACGATTCCATTTCCCATAAGTTTCTTAAGTCATTATCTATTGACGAGCATATTATTTTTAAACAGGAAGTACTCTGTAATTTAGCGCCATAAATTCTACCTACTAAAGTTTTTCCAAATATCGTTGGTTGAATAAACAACGATTGATTTATTTTTTTAACTTCTCCAATTATCGCTGAAAACATATAATCAGCACCTAAAAGAATTTGGATGGGTTTTGCATGAATAAATGTGTCAGCAAATTCATTTTCATTAAGACCGAGTTTATTTATTAACTGAGAATCAACTGAGGCGATAATTTTCGCTCCGCTAATGACCTCTGACACAAGCGCTTCAATTTGTATGTCAGCGTAGGGGGGAACGCGACTGCGTACTGTAATATTCACAACATCGAACTCTTGTTCTATGGCTTTGCGGTTTCCGAACGTATAAACTAGAAGCCTTTCCTTTTTCCTAGGTTTTAATTTCAAAGCTGTCGCTAGACTTTTTGTAAGGAACGTTCTAGAAGAGGCCGAGTCATATAAAAGCCTCGTATATAAGGTTTTAGAGATACCTAGCACCTGTACACAAGCAGTTTGTAATAATGTTGAATATTTTTCGGAGGAATTTTGAGTCTTAATAACTGACGATAATACAGTTTGGTTTTCGAGAATTCGGGAAGATTCGGGTGTTTCCGCATTTTCAACGGGACGATTTTTATCTTTCTTAGTGGGGCAAAATAAATAATTATGCTGATAACTTTGGCATAATTCGCAAGGTTGAATTTTTACTTTACAAGAAGATAATAGGTGGTTTTTATTCAAACATCGATAACACCTCCCACTTCTTTTTAACTTATAACGTTTTTGTTCGTCCGAGATTTCCTTACATTTTAGACTATAATGATTTGAATTGCAAAATATGCAAACATTTTTTACAACCGTGTTAAGCGCGACTGAAGTGGGAACATTAGTTTTTAATCTAGTCGGATTTTTTCTTTCCCATCGAGATGTTTCATTATTTTTCAAGGAAATTCCTGACACCGCGTTAGCCGCTTCTCGTGATTCTATTTCAAACTTTATAAAATTCATTAATTCATTGACGTCACCAGATTTATCAACATTTTTTTTCCTTTGAAATTCTACAACCAAATTATGGGGTAATTGCCTTAAAATTATTGGAATAAGTAAATATCCGAAATTATCTGAAGCCACCCCCATCGCTTGTAAATTTCTAATGCTAACTTCACATTCATCGTACAATTCTCGTAACGATCTGGTATTTGAAGCAGACTTTACAGGCTCAATTTCTAATAGTTTATTTATAAACCCACTAATCAAATATTCTGTTTTTCCATATCTGTTTTCTAGTAAATCTAGAGACGATTTATAATTTTGTTCATTTAGAGCAAATCCTGAAATCGTTTTATAAGCTTCTCCTGACAGAAACGATTTCAAATATATGAATTTTTCAATGCTACTCAAGTTTTCATTAGAATCTATAGTACTTTTAAAACTATTTATAAATTCAAGAAATGTGTTAGGATCACCTTTAAATATTGGTATAGTTATCTTGGGTAAATTTATTGTAGGTGATCGTGTATTAGGATGCGGAATTGTACTGGCATTTGTACTGGCATTTGATGCAGTACTTGTATTGCTCAGTTCAGCGTTAGCTTTAAACTTTTTTAATTTTCCTTTAATTTTAAATTTTGCTTCATTAATGGTATCGTCATACTCCATACTGCTTTGAATTTCTGCTTCAAAAAGAGTAGTATCAGATATTAACTCTTCAATTTTAGGATTTATTAACTTTAATTCATCTTGTTTTTCAATTAAATTGTTCAAATATTCCGAGAGTGTCTCAAAATCATTTTCACTTTCTAAATCTACACTTTCCATAAATGTTTCAATTTTTGTAATAAATTTCGTACAGGCAGTTTTAATTACCTTGCGCTTTGATTTTAATTTTTCCAGATTCATTTTTAAAAACAAATAAAAGGTACAGTACCTGATTTTGCCGGGATATAATCTTAATCCAGTAAGTCGTCTTCGAAAATGTTGAACTTAATCTTGATGATAATCACTAGGAGCAACATTATCATGAACTTTAATATTAAAGCTCCCGGGTTTGTTGTTACCATAAAAATAATTAATCATAATAATAATCACTCAGGCGTGCTGGTTGGGAGAGCATAATAATATATAGAAATCAACATTCTTGAATGAAATCTGGTAATTCATGATTTATGAAGGAATTGGAGAAATGCAGTAAATATCAATTCTTGTTACGAGATTCTGGTGTATTTCAGGTAAAATAATACTAACGATTTGTCTTTTTCTTGGTTTAATATACGAACACATAACACGCAGACAGACACATCAAACACTAAAAAGATATTAAACAGTAAATAAACATATTCGAGAAAATTTTAAAATCTAATTCTGGAAGCCGCATTTTGCTTCCTTTAGATCCGAGCACCTCATGATACAGAAATTAATTCTCTTCTGTCACAGAGGGGACTCCCCGGTAGACAGACAGTCGGCGCCAATCTCCGCCGCTCACGTGATTTGCAACAAACAGTACTCGTACCATCAGACATGAAGATGAAGCCGAAGCTGAAAACCTTGTTGAGAATCTTCCAACTGCTACTGAAATGCGAGAAGCTTTCCGTGTCTTGCCACTTGGGGTGCAACACAGAGGCACTGCTGAGGATTTTCGCGAACAGTCAGGTGTGAAAGTTTTATCAATAATTTGCTGAGACAAAAAACAAGGCAGGCAACTTTTGATGAATTTTAATCGATTTTAATCGAATTTTAATCTATTTTAAACGATTTGTTGTGTTTAGATAAATCGTCGTTGTATTTTAAATTTGTAGCTGAAAAAAAAGTTAATTAGTAGTAAAATTAAAATTTTGTGTTTCCTGTAACTTTTAGTTTATTGTTATCAAATAGCATCGGTCCCAAAGTGATCAAATTAAGCTGAACCTACTGTAATTCAATCGCAGATGTAGACTAGTTCAGTAGTTTCTTTTCAATAATTCACGACATTGGTTTTAATTTATTTACCCGAGATTCATTCATTCATTCACAAACAGTGGAAATCGTGTGCTTTATTCCGAGGCTAATGATTAAATAAAAGTAAATAAATAAAAATTTACTCATTCATGTTTGTCATGAAACACTGCTCTGTACCTTCTGTTGAAAGCTCTGGTTAACCAGACCCGACACACACGAGTCAAAATACAATCCGAAACAATTTGAGTCAAACATACCGACAACGAAAAAATTTCCGTGAAATCTGTAAATTTTTCTACTGTAGTCACAGAACACAGAAAGGAAGACTATTCAATCCACGATTTTCTATTCATTTGCCCAACATTCATTTACATTCATATTCAACTTAAACGTGTATATAGCCGAAATTTCCAGACCCGGCCCATATAAAAATTTTATTGGCCCAGCCCGGCATAAAAACAAAATGTTCGGCCCAAGCCTGGCCTGACTGAATTTCTACAAAACACGCCGGATATTGAATACATGCCTTTCATATTTTTGCCTAGAAATGTATGTACTATTTTTTAAAAAGAATTTTAATTCTAGAATAACGGCCATTTAAAAATCTATGCTTTTTTTGCAAAAAATGTTGTGCCGGGCCTCATTTTACTGATTTTTGCACGGCATAAAAATTTCTGTACGTGCAGACCTCTAGGAAGAGTGAATTCCAGGCCCGGCTTGGCCCGGAAAAAAGTCTGACCCAGCACGGCCCAGCCCGGAAAGAGTGATGACTAGCCCCCGCCCGACCCGAGCCTGCAGAAAAATGTTCGATCCGGGCACCCGTGCAGACTTCTAATTCAACTATCTATTCATTGAATTCCACTCAGCACATGAGCTAGTTTCACTTAATACATCCAAATCGTGAGTGGATTTGTGAATGAACGAGTCCAATGAATATTGACAATCGCAAAAATATCTTTTTCCACTCAAGAATGTTCGATTATACTCGCGAGATAATTCAGATATTCATAGATATCATGCCAGTGCCAGCCCTGAAGTCGAAGTGACCGGCGTGATATCAATATCCATGGATGTTTGAATATACTCGCGAGTACAATCACAGTATAAGGCGAGTGCAGTGAATGAGACCTAGGGAGTGAATGTTTCGGCTTATCGATTTCTTCTCTTCTTGATGCTTTTCTGATCGTATTTACGATTGCGATATGAATATAACGTTTGCCTTTCAGTGCGCGTACCTGACTGTTAAGATTATAAAACAAACTAACTAGGAATGCGATGTTAATTCTTTATGAAATTTTAAAAATGCCAGAAATCTTAAGCTGTTCAAGTGAAGGTGGATTCCCCCCACCCCCAGAAAATATAGAAATATATTATATTTTAGAAATTCCATTTTTTTTCGGGGGGGGGGGGCAAAAAAATTTGAAATAATTTATATTTTAGAAATTGACGATATATATATATATATATATATATATATATATATATATATATATGAAACAAATTTTAAAAAAAACTCTCCGTTGGCCTCATTAAAACTATAATTCTGTGTAAATCCCATTATTCTAAATTATTTTCTCGCTCCAGTATTTCGATTGTCAAAATTCCACCATGCTAAAATAGTTTATTCCAAATTCATTCTCTTAAAAAATGGCGCTGATCGATGTTCTATTAAAATTACGCACTTTTATTTCTTTAAATAAAATGCATCCTAGAATTTAATTCTTCTAAAAAACACCAATCTCCCAGCTAAAAATATTTTACTCTTTTGAAATAACAACCTATGTATTTTTATTTATTTTATTTTTATTTCCATATGTTTCCTGACAAAATAATATTACTTCTCAAATTATGAAAGATTTTAGTCTCAATGTAAAAATTATCTTGGCATCTTGCCATACTTAATAAAACCTATGTATTTCTTTTCTTTTCTTCTCTTCTTATTTATTCGAAGGAAGTAGATTTTCGAGAATGTTCTAAGAATATTATATCCCGCGCTTTTTCAGATTACGGTCAGTTAACTTCGAAATTGGGCCGCAAAGAAAAGTAATCCGAACGCGCTGGTTGGTCGCGAGACTTTTTAGTTAACATGTATTCTGGAGCGTTCAAGAAATGATATACAGCGTTTTTCCTGCGAAACAGGCAGATGGTTCCAGGATCCGGTGGTGAACGCAACCCCGACGCGGACTCCACGATCGTAGAACACTCTCCTTGGCCGCCGATAGATTTCGAAAGAACAACTGCCTTTTTAAGAGCAAAGATGTCTTCTTATTAGTTCAATTAAATCATCAAGATTCTTCACGGCATTAAAATCAGCACGTATGGATTGAGTATTATAAAGAGTAAAGCCTAGCCAGTTTGTTTTGATTTACGAATAAAAGTGAAAATGGAAATGGACTGTCTCTTCTTTGCATTCTAAAAGTACACTACAAAGTGAGTCTCGGTGCTCGACTGTAAAATTCCTCGGAGAAACCCTTGCCTTGAGTATGATTCTACGAAAAGTATGGTGATGCAAATAAAATCGTGACATTATCTAAATAAAGTCGACAGGATGGAGAGAGATTTTAGGTAGCTTTCAATACAAAAAAGTATAAAGCTACCTATTGCAGCCGTTCGGAGGAAAGCAGTTCCGGAAAATTTCGATATATTTTCACCGATCATGACCCCCAGACCCCAAAACCAACCCTCCGTTCAAATGTTGATTTATATATATATATATATATATATATATATATATATATATATATCTCCATATATATATATATATATATATCTGACCTATGTCATACGATAACGCTCGTATTTATAAATCAATTTTGATGAAACTAATTGTGTGTATTAAGCTCACCAATGTCTCGACCGAGTTCGTTGGACAGCTTGGTCCGCCATTTTGTTTCAAGATGGCGGCCAATTAAAAATTTAAAACTAAAATAAATATACAAAAAAGTTAAAAATTCAAATTTATTTTTTAATTCAGTGTTAGGCCTTGAAACGAGGATTCCAGAGCATTTTTTGTTTTACCTTTATCTTAAAAAACGGCTGAGCTAGAGCAGTTTGAAATTCTAGGGTGGCTGACATTTTGAAACAAGACAGCACATTACAAAAATTTCGATTGTTGTAATAATTTTCCCAATCAAACGCATAAAACTATATATTCATACACGTTAGCGCCAAATTCTCGCCAAACTTGGCGACATTTGGCGACCAAAATAAGTCTTCATAAATGAAGCCAATTTGGCTATTGCTCAATAATTTGGCGAATTTCTTATTCAAATTCAGTATTAACGAATCTTTTGTAAACGTTTTATTTGCATTTTAAGTTGCTCTTTTCGTGTAACATTAGCTAAAATTTTAAAACGAAGATATAGGAAAGCTACCTTTTCCTCCCGGTACAGGCCGGAAGGACTTTTTAAAATCGACCAGGATGACCAGATATTTTTAAAGTCTAGCGGATATGCTAGATAACGGTACTTTTGTTCTGTGCTTTATTTCCACTGTGCTGGAGTATGGACTTCAGCTATTATGACAGTGTGGAAATTCAGATCGGAATATGTTAATGTCACTAAGTGAGATTTGTAAATCCTTCGAATGGAATTAAATGGAACTTTGATGATTTACTGTTTTGGCGCTAATTGAAAAACTTATTCTATGATATGCGGCCAAGTAAAAAGAAGACACGGTGGTTCTAGTTGTAAGTTATGTTTTTATGATTGAAATTTTTATTTTGTGATTTTATGCCTTTTGAATATTTTTTTTATATGTTTTTATTTTATTGTTAATGATTATTTAAATTCTATTGTTATTTAAATGCTACTAAGATCGGGGCTTTGTAAAGATAATAGAGTACCTTCTTATATTTATATTGATAAAAATAATAGGAATATGGATGGAATTAAGATGATAAGATGATTGCATTTGACCCTGATTCGGGCGGGAATGGGGATTCAGCAGTGGCTAGAATATTTCAACGAAATTTGTAAAAGAGAAAATAAGAATGAGGGATGGAAATTTAATCATATATCTCAATATCTTAAAGGGGAAGCTCTTAAAGTGTATGTTAATGATTGCTTAAATTGTGATGATTATGAACAAATTGTAAATATTTTAATAGAGAGGTTTATTGACTTAAAATGTCCAAAATTTTCTGATTTCACTACACTTAAACTGGATAAATTGAGTGATTTAGAAGATTATTTTAGGAAAAAGGTAGAAATAGGTAGGCAGTTAAAATTATGTGAAACTATTCTGTTACAAGGATTGACTGATGGATTACGACCAGAATATCAAAATTCCATCAATGTAAATCATCCTGAAAATACCACTGACTGATATAAGATTGTGAAACAATTTGTTGAAATTTCTCCAACGCTCAATACTCGACAACCAATCAATCAACCATATCGTCAGCCAAATTTTTCTGCTCCCCGTTTCCCAATGCAATCTTTTCGACAAAATTATCAGCCTTTCCGACCACTTCGGCAAGAATATGCTCCTCGGAATTGGCTACCAGCACGGCAATTTAATCAGAGATCTCCTAATTATAGGAATCCTGTACAAAACAATCATTTTCAAAACCTTTATCCAAGCAGACCATGCAGAATTTGCACCAATAAGGGGGTCAGAAATGCTTACCATTGGGAAAGAGAGTGTGTTTTTATAAGTAATACTACTCCCTCTGATACTCATAATGCTTCTTCTTTTGCTTGTAATCCTGGTAATGAATGACAATTAATAGTGTATGGGTACACCCCTAGTTATAATTTACCTTGTATTGTGGATAGTGGTTCCACAATTGCCATTTTACCATTGAAATTTGTAAGAAAACTTAATACTAAAATTGAGAAAATACCTACTACTATTATTGGTCAGGCAAAAGGGTTTATGGAAATTAATCAGAAGTGTAGAGTGCTCATCAGGGTTGGGAAAATAAGTAAATGGGTTGATTTTCTAGTATGTAATATAGATCTAAATTATGCTATATTAGGGTTAAAAGAGTGTTCAAAATTTGAATTAACAATTAATTGTAAACATTGTATTGTCAAACAGGGGAAAAGAATTGTAAATAGAGGTGCAGCCATACAAAATGAGAAAGCTCTCCATTTTCATATTGTTGATGTTAATAAAGTACAAGTGAATAATGAAAGTATAAAATTTGAAAATGACAGTAGTAATTTTGAAAATAAGTATGATCATTATAACAAGTTTAATTTTTATCAAGTAAATAACAATTTTGAAAGTAATGAAGAGCATAATGATTTGGATTTTTATCATGATGAACAACTAAATTTTGAGAACTGTGGTAATAGTATAATTATGCAGTCAAATGAGGAAAATAATGACTATGAAGTGCAACCAGATTATAGAAGGCTCATGACTCCTCAAATTTCTCGCGAAGTTAATAATTCTAATTGTGAACTAATGGGGGAGATAAATTTGATTCAAAATGGGGATTTAAGGGAATTAATTCAAAATTACATGGATATTTTTGCTAAACATAAATATGATGTGGGTAGAATTAATATTGAACCGCAACGCGTTTATCTTAAATCTGACCTACCAATAATCTTTGAGGCCTTATAGAACTTCACCAGCTGAGGAAAAAGAAATTCAAAATCAAATTCAAGGATTGTTAGAAGCAGGATTAATTAAAGAGAGCAATAGTCCTTATTCGGCTCCTGTCACTTTGGCAATGAAAAGAGAGGAAGGCAAAAAGACTAGATTATGTATTGATTATCGAAAATTAAATTCAATAGTGAAAAATGATGCCGAGCCATTACCTCGTATCGATGGGATCTTGGATAAATTGACTGGTGCTCAGTATTTTTCAACTTTGGACTTAGCCTCTGGCTACTGGCACATACCCATACATCCCGCAGATACTGAGAAATTAGCTTTTGCTACTAGCTCTGGGTTATTCGAATGGTTAGTCCTCCCATTCGGGATAAAAACGGACCCCCCATTTTCAATAGAACTATTAGAAGAATCCTAAATAAATACAAAATAGATTTTGCTTGCCACTATTTCGATGATATTATAATTTTCTCCTCCTCTCTAAAAGAACATCTTGATCATTTAAATCAAATATTCAAAATTTGTCAATTAGAAAACATTAAACTCAAATTATCCAAATGTAAATTGGCTCAGACTAAGATTAACTTTTTAGGATATGAAATTTATGATGGAATTCTAACTCCTGCAAATGCAAATATTGAAACTATAAAGAAATTAAAACCCCCAACAAATATTAAACAATTGCAAAGTTTCCTAGGATCAATAAATGTTTATCATAAATTTATAGATAAATATGCTCAAATTCGACAACCTCTTAATAAATTACTTAGAAAAGATACAATATGGAATTGGACTCCAGAATGTCAAGATTCTTTTAATAAATTGAAAGATGCTTTAATCCAAAAACCTATTCTTAAAATTTATGATGCAAAATTACCACTTCATATGTTTGGTGACGCCTCACAGATGGCAGTAGGTGCAGTGCTTAAACAACCAGATAAAGAGGGGTTTCTGCATCCAATTGCTTACCATTCAAGGAATTTGAAGAGTTATGAACAGAATTACTTCATTACAGAGTTAGAGTGCTTAGCGATTATTGACACTCTTGATAAATTTTATCATTACTTTCATGGAGTCAGATTTACCATCCATACTGACCATGCATCTCTAGTTTGGTTAAAAAATGTTAAGAATCCTAGAGGAAGATTATTCAGGTGGTCTTTAAAATTAAGCATGTTTGAGTATGAAATTAAGTATAAAAAGGGTCAACAAATGTCGAAGCTGACATGTTGTCCAGAAATCCTGTAACTTTTTTCAACCAACATATTAATTTATTGTTAGATAAAGATGAAATAATAGAAATGCAAAATAAGGTTTACGATAAGGTAAATGATAGGAAATATCGATCAGAGAATGGAATAATCATACTTAAAAAACATGGATTTCGAAAAGTGGTAGTACCAATGGCTTTAAGAAAAAAATTATTACACAATGCACATGAGAATTATGGACATTTAGGTATACAAAAAATGCAAAATTTAATTTCTCCAAACTATTATTGGCCTAATATGACTATAGATATAACCCAGTATGTAAAACATTGTGACATTCGTCAAAGAAATAAAAAAACCCAAAACAAAAAGATTTGGCTTATTACAAGCTCTACCAGCCACAGATCAACCTTTTGAGTGCCTCTCTATTGATACTGTGGATGGATTTAATTATTATAACTCAACAAAGAAATTTTTACACATAATAATAGATCATGCCACAAGATATGTCTGGGCTTTTCCATCTAAAAATGTTACATCAGCCACATATATTAATTGCTTAAAACAAATTTTCAATAGTCAGGTTCCCCAAACAATACTCAGTGATCGGCACAAGGCATTCCGGTCACCTCAATTCAAAAAATTTCTCAAGACACATAACATTAAACAAAGATTTACCTCTTCACATCATCCACAAACGAATGGGAAGGTTGAAAGGGTTAACCAGACAATAGTCACTAGATTAAAATGTAAAGTAAACTCAATCTCATCTAAAATTCCATGGACTCGGTTATTAGAGCAAGTCATTCAAGAATACAATAATACTCCTCATTCCATAACTAATTTCCCACCAGCATATCTGTTTTATGGCAAATTACCTTATAACTCACCTTTAAATCAAAATTATTATCCACCTGTTCAAGAAGCACTAAAAATTGCTAAAAAGCGTACTAAAGAATTTCATTTCAAAAATAAAAGGTTATATGATAGAAAATTTGTTGAGTGTCCTTTAAAAGTAAATGATTTTGTAATTTATGAAGAATTTAAATGTCCCAATACTAGGAAGTTGGAACCCACTTTTTCAGGTCCATACAAAATCATAAACAAACCTTCAGAAGTGACTTATGAAATAGACAGATTTAATTATGAAACTAAAGCCAATTCAGTAACTGTACATGTGTCTAAATTAAGACCCTATTATTTTCCAGATGACTTCAAATTATTTCATGAAAATACACAAAAACCAACACAAACAACTTCACATACAGGTTCACAAAATCAAACTGAAGTAAAAACAATAGATTAAACTCAAATTCTTTTAAATATCTCTTATTACCATAGTTTCAACATTATCAGGTATGTTCTTGGGTCGACACAGGAATATTACTTGTTTTTGAGGTTAGGTAGACACCTTATGCAGGCATAAGATGTGTATTTTGATTTTAGGAATTTTCAAATTGATGTTGAAAAATGTAATTAAATATTCTACATAATTACAGTTTTTAGTAAATGTTATTTATATTATTTAATGTATTCACAGTAGCTATATTTATTTTGTTAAATACAATAAAGGTCTTGAATTATTCTTGAATGCTGATATTCTGTATTAGTCTAAAAGTTGATATTGTGATACTGTATTGAAATATTTTGAAGAGAGTAGTTGAAAAATAAGGATTGCAATAGTGTAAATAATAGTTTTATATTCCAAATCTCTGTCATCTATCTATCTAACAACTATTATTATTATTATTGTTATTACAGTAATTATTTTGCTTATTACTTAAAAAGTGTAAAAAGAAGCATATGATTCTACACTTAACTTTTGGTAATTAGCTATACCCGATATGTCATAGATTTTAGTAGTTAAAAGAAGAGTATCAGAAAGGGATATTATTGTTCACAATTGTTGGTTGAGTGAATCCTATCTAAATATTTGGGCATCTAAATTATTTAGTATTGGAAAAATAATATATTGTTAATTTTTTTATGCACAATTCGGCTAACAAAAATTTATTTCCTTATCTTTTCAAGTAAGGAAACAAACAGATTTTGCTATGTACTTTTTTTCCCTCAACCAAGAATTTTATATGGAATGTAATATTTACTGTGATATATTACTAGAGTAATTATTGAAGTTTGTTGATATTATTTATTATTTGAAGAGATTTATTAATGTTATTATTTATTAAGAGAATATATTAGAAAAATTTTGAGAAATTGATGAAACTGCTTACAATGAATTGTAGTTATAAAATATATGATGAATTTGAATTTAGGTACCAAGGTTGTGATATACCTAAGTAGTGTTTATACCAGTAAGTGCAATATAACATAAATAAGGTAAATACAAAAAATTACTGATTGTGACAAAAGATAGCTATCGCATGGAATAATTTAGCTCTAATCTCTAGTGTGACACCATGGATTAGAGTGGGGTCAATTCCAAACCACAATGGAGACAAGACTGAAATTTATTGAGAACTGTTTGAGACTGTTGTTGACTGCTGTTGTTGCGCAAACAGTGACTGTTTAAGATTACGGAAGCTTCCGAATTAAGATTTTCAATTAGTATGTATAGTATTAGTATTCTTCAGTTTTTTTCAATTAGTATGTATAGTATTAGTATTCTTCACTATCAATGTAATTCAGTTTTCAATGTAATTAATTTCCAACTTTTTATTTATTACATTGAATTCTTTATATATTATGTTATTAATATTATTTATTATGTTAGTTATTTCTTACTTTATCTTGATGTATTCTCATTTATTTACACTTGCAAAAAGTAAGTGTTGTTGTAAAATTTATGTATTTTAGGTTATGCTTTACTCTAGAAAATTTTTCTAATTTCTATTCTTCCAAAATTTTAAGGCAAGTGCTTTGTTCGTGATTCTTGGTGATTTAAAAATTAAAAATTTTAGAATTTTTATAATTTAGGAAAAATTCTCAATATTTTTTTTTTTTTTTTTGGTCACTTATCTGAACTACTGTTAGGGAACTGCTGTTCAGATAAGCTTGTTTTTTTTTTTTTTTTTTTTTTTTTTTTGGGGGGGGGGGGGGGGAATATGAAAAAAAAATTCTCCGTTGGCCTCATTAAAACTATAATTGTGTGTAAATCCCATTATTCTAAATTATTTTCTCGCTCCAGTATTTCGATTGTAAAAATTCCACCGTGCTAAAATAGTTTATTCCAAATTCATTCTCTTAAAAAATGGCGCTGATCGATGTTCTATTAAAATTACGCACTTTTATTTCTTTAAATAAAATGCATCCTAGAATTTAATTCTTCTAAAAAACACCAATCTCCCAGCTAAAAATATTTTACTCTTTTGAAATAACAACCTATGTATTTTTATTTATTTTATTTTTATTTCCATATGTTTCCTGACAAAATAATATTACTTCTCAAATTATGAAAGATTTTAGTCTCAATGTAAAAATTATCTTGGCATCTTGCCATACTTAATAAAACCTATGTATTTCTTTTCTTTTCTTCTCTTCTTATTTATTCGAAGGAAGTAGATTTTCGAGAATGTTCTAAGAATATTATATCCCGCGCTTTTTCAGATTACGGTCAGTTAACTTCGAAATTGGGCCGCAAAGAAAAGTAATCCGAACGCGCTGGTTGGTCGCGAGACTTTTTAGTTAACATGTATTCTGGAGCGTTCAAGAAATGATATACGGCGTTTTCCCCGCGAAACAGGCAGATGGTTCCAGGATCCGGTGGTGAACGCAACCCCAACGCGACTCTACGATCATAGAACACTCTCCTTGGCCGCAGATAGATTTCGAAAGAACAACTGCCTTTTTAAGAGTAAAGATGTCTTCTTATTAGTTCAATTAAATCATCAAGATTCTTCACGGCATTAAAATCAGCACGTATGGATTGAGTATTATAAAGAGTAAAGCCTAGCCAGTTTGTTTTGATTTACGAATTAAAGTGAAAATGGAAAGTCTCTTCTTTGCATTCTAAAAGTACACTACAAAGTGAGTCTCGGTGCTCGACTGTAAAATTCCTCGGAGAAACCCTTGCCTTGAGTAGGATTCTACGAAAAGTATGGTGATGCAAGTAAAATCGTGACATATATATAAATGAATATTGTTAAGACAGTTCCCAAATACAATCTCGGAGTTTTCTGACACATTCGCGAAGTCAATCTTAAGCTTAGATGCACGAAATTGCAAGGTATACATTGAAAAAACTAAGAAATCGAATAGCGTTTTCCTTTTTTCGATAAAGCGAAGGATTTATTAGAAAAAAGCTGTCATGTTGGCCCGTTTTTAATCATTTTTCGGAACGCGACAGCTCGGAAATGGTCTAAATCACTTCAATAGAGTTGTTAGGGATGATAATTTCTTATTTTTGTGTTTTAAAATGTCCATGAATGTGTCAAAAATTTTCGCGTGAAAAAATACTATTTGAAAAGATCCTTAAACTTAGGGCAAAAAAATTTGAAATAAATTATATTTTAGAAATTGATGAAATATATATATATATTATATATACTATATGAATATTGTTAAGGCAGTTCCCAAATACAATCTCGGAGTTTTCTGACACATTCGCGAAGTCAATCTTAAGCTTAGATGCACGAAATTGCAAGGTACACATATTGAAAAAACTAAGAAATCGAATAGAGTTTTCCTTTTTTCGATAAAGCGAAGGATTTATTAGAAAAAAGCTGTCATGTTGGCCCGTTTTTAATCATTTTTCGGAACGCGACAGCTCGGAAATGGTCTAAGACTAGATGGTAAAATTATATTTTGTTCACATAACATTTCGATAATGTTTGAAAGTGATTCATGAATTATGTCGCTACGCATGATTTTTCATTCTTGTTTATTTTATATATACGTTAAAATTCTTCTTTTTATAGTACTCTATACTTTTGGAAGTGCGTATTGTTAGTCTATCGAAGGTCGTCTATGAACTCTGGGTAACAAAAAAAAGGGGGGGGGGAGGGGGAGGGGGGAGCTATTCAGTTGAGTACTGTATAATTCATACGGGACCCTGTATTTTTTACTATAACCCCCGTGGTGATTCCTGGGTCCAGGAAGTTTTGACTCTAGGTCACTTCTAGCTAAAAGCTCACACCTTAAGGCAAAATTCATTTCAGTTGAGAGTTTATATCTTAGATTACTTTCAGTTGAAAATCCTACTTTTGGCAACTTTTAAAACTAAAAATTCTATTTTTAACTCTAAATTCTATTTTTGATTTAAAAGAAAAAAAATCTTAATACCCTCTTTAATTAAACCATTATTGACTTTTGGATTTTTGTGAAGGTACCTTTTTATTCCAAAAGGGAACCCCTACAGTTTTTGTGAAGGGTGTTTTTATTCGAATAGGGCATGTATCTCATTTATTTTATGAAGGGGTCCTATAGTCTAATGCGTGTTTACACTTTGAAGGGGAAAAAAAAGGGGGGGGGGTCAATGAACTGAATGTATGAAGGGATCTAATGCATAATTGGTTTTTTGTGAAGGATGCTTTTTTATTCTAAAGGGGATCTGTTCACTATTTTAATTAACTATGTACTAGCTGATAAAATTAAATTTTGTTCACATAACATTTCGATAATGTTCGAAAGTGATTCATAAACTATACCGATACGCATGATTTTTCATACTTGTTTATTTATTATTTTATATATACGTTAAAATTCTTTTGGTATCACTCTGTATTTTTTTGTGGAAAGTGATTCAGGAATTATGATGCTATGCATGATTTTTCATTCTTGTTTATTTATTATTTTATATGTACGTTAAAAATCTTCTTTTTATATCACTCTGTATTTTTTGAAGTGTGTATTGTTAGTCCATCGAAGAACCCCTCTGGGTAAAAAAAAGGGAGGGGGGGAGGGGGCGAGCTATTAAATTTAGTGCAGTATAATTCATACGGGACCCTGTATTTTTTACTATAACCACCGTGGTGATTCCTGGGACCAGGAAGTTTTGACTCTAGGTCACTTCTAGCCAAAAGCTCACACCTTAAGGCAAAATTCATTTCAGTTGAGAGTTTATATCTTAGATTACTTTCAGTTGAAAATCCTACTTTTGGCGACTTTTAAAACTAAAAATTCTATTTTTAACTCTAAATTCTATTTTTGGTTTAAAAGAAAAAAAAATCTTAATACCTTTTTTGATGCATGATTCATTATTTCTAACATATATATTGATTAGCCTATTCTAGTTTAAAAAAAAAAAAAAAAAAAAAAATCTCGCGAGAATTCTTAAGTTCTGCAATTAAAATTAATGAATGACCATTTTTAATTAAACCACTATTGACTTTTAAAATTCACCTGTAATATACTCTAACATGTATATCGAATGGCCTACTCTCGTTGAAAAAAAAAAAAAATTGCTTCGAAAAACTTCTAAGTTCCCCAATTAAAATTAATGAATGTCCATTTTTAATTAAACCATTATTGACTTTTAAAATTCTCCTCAAATATACTCTAACATGTATATTGAATGGCCTACTCTAGTTTAAAAAAAAAAAAAAAAATGTTTTCGAAAAATTTCTAAGTTCTCCAATTAAAATTAATTAAATTTCTAATTCGCTGAAATAAATTCATTGAAACACACCTCGTACTCTAGTAGGAAATTCTCCGCGAAAAAAAAAATTTTTTTTGCTTCAAAAAATTTCTAAGTTCCCTAATTAAAATTAATTAACACTAATCCTTAATTAATCCCCTTATCTTAGGTGGTGGAGGAGGGCACTTCGTGAGGAGCTGAGCTGCACTTTGGGAGCAGGAGGACACTTCGTGAGGAGGAGCTGAGCTGCACTTTGGGAGGAGGAGGAGGAGGAGGGCAGGTGCTGCACTTCGGGAGGAGGGCTGAGGGCAGGTGCTGCACCGTGCACCGTGCCCTCAGCCCTCCTCCTGAGGTCGGACTGTCAATTTCTCTCTACTACAGAGTATTGGCCCTCCCTTACACCCCTTTTTCGGTGCCCATGGAGGCATAGACTGCATTCATAGAGCAACCACGCGTTATATTTCGCCTCTTTACATTGCTCATTTGGATATATTGCTCTTTTTTCGCATGCCCCGAAAAATAATAAGTTTTACTTTAACGTCAATTTTATAATTAAGTATTGCGCGGCAGCGCAATACTTAATTATTTCCAGTGTGACATCTTAATGTTAATTTAACATAGCAATTCCCTTTGAACGAGTTAATTTACTAGAGTTTTTCCCACTTTTTGTACACGTTACCACAAAATTTTAACTGTGTGAAATTCTAATAAAATTTGAAATAGTGAAATTCTTTGGCTGACGTCAGGATCAAAATGGATTAAATGCCGTTGCATATAGATGAATTATAATCCAGGAAGTAACATAAGCTATGTTTTATTTACGTTCTTCAAATATTTTTCTTAATAATTCAAAATTTCATAATTTTCACTTGGAATCAATGGACGTTTTTCCTTATGTTTCTTTATTGTTGCCAACAATTCAAAAACCATAATAATAATTTGACCACAGCAATAATTTTTTAATTGAAAGATTTTCACGATCAAAATAAAACTGAATTAGATTTTTTTACGTTTTAAAAAATTGAACAACACGACATCATAATCATACTCTAAATAAACGGACATTTTCAAATATTTGGTTATAATTCAAGCAGAAAGCAGGTGAATATGCCACCCTATTTGTAACAAAAAGAGCATTTTCTTAGTTCAGTATACATTTGTTAATAATACCCGCATAGCATGCATGGTCACAGTGACGTTACTGCGAGTCACAATTGTCACGGCACATCTGTGACCAAAATGCCACCATACAGAGAGGTCACTTTGTGACTTAAGTGTGAACTTCTTTAAACACTCTAAAAAACATAACAGGACTATTTCAAAACATGTTATTTATAGTGAAAAATACTTTTCTGGTCAATTTTTAAATTTTTGTGACGTCATTGCAAGTCACGCATGTTACGTTATCCCTGTTACTCAAATATACTACCATATCGTGAACTCACACTGTGACAAAAATGTGAACTTTAAAAATATTTGAAAATGAGAAGAAACATTTTACTCTTTCTTCATTTCATACATTTGAGAGCCATTGACCTTAGTCATTTTTGTCGCCCCTTGTAAATTAATTTATAGTCGCTTATTCCTTTATCTAGCTAAAAAAAAAATGATCTGCATATATATACAGTGAAACTTCCATTTAACGAAGTCTCATCGTTACACCTAAAAACTTCGTTATGAAGAAAATTCGTTAAATAGAAATCAACTTAAATTCATGAAAATTTTCCTTCATATATGACAAACAAGTACTGGATTCAGAAACATTTGATTCATTTTCTATTATGAAACCGTCTTTTACAAAACAGTTATGTACGGTCGATGAAATCACGTCACATTCCTAAGCTTTCACCAGTTCTGATACACAGGTTCTCAAACTAATGTTTTCACTACATTGTCTTGTTCGATAATGTACTTCAAGATTTTTTATCTCTTAGACTAATGTCTGAAGTTTAGAAGTCGTATTAGCAGGAACAAAAATAACTTTGATGTTGTACGATTTGCATTTTGAAACACATTCTTGTGGATGTACAAAGTAATTGTCTATCAGCAATGGAAGGTCAGAATGGTAATTGTCTGACTCTAATTGATATTTTTTGCTTCAATGCATCTGACGCCATTATGTCAAAGCATCTTCTGTATTATTGAATGTAAAAAGGGGATTTTGACTTCCCCCAACTGTCAGCGCTGAAGTGTCGGTGTGAGAAAGTAATTATAACAAGTGCTTTTCTTAGTGTGAAAAAAAAATGTTTTATTTAGCACAAAGCAGAATGTAAATTATTTAAATGTGTTCATTTTCATACAATCCGCTGAAATAAATTCGCATATCCATTGCAACAGCAACCTCTTAGTTTGAATTCTATTCACGTACAAAAGTGGCATAAACTTCGTTATATAGAATATATTTTTCGTGATATGGAGATTAATTTACATGCTAATGGTGTTCAAAGTCAAAGTTCTGCAGAAAATTTCGTTAAGTAGAAAACTTTGTTAAATAGGGACTTCGTTAAAGGGAAATTCTACTGTATATATATATATATATATATAATTATAATATCTATGAATTTCAAAAAAAAAATATATATATATATATATATATATAATTTTTTGTAACTATGCAATTGTAGATTATCATCATTCTATATAATAAAAGCCTAAGTCATATGACTGTCATCAACAGTTCCGGGATGTCCGCTTCACTTTTTCATATGCCAGGCGGCCATTTTTATTCAAAATTATTTTTTAGAATAAAACAGCATGAAAGTTACATTTTTAGAAAGATCGTTTAAAATAAATTAATATTTGAGAGATGACTTACGTTCAATTATGTATATATTCTCCAATAACTTCAGTTGAAATTAAGTTCGCAAGTTCAAATTCTCTATCCATGAAAGTAAACAGAAAAGAAAAAAAAAAAAAAAAAAAAAAAAAAAAAAAAACATTCATTCGTCGTGAACGTTTAAAATATTAAACCATGGAGTTAATCGTTCGTAAAGCAAGCTCTCCGCAAATGAATTTTTGGACCGCTGCCTGGTGTCAAAAAATAATTCGCACCAGTGAGACAATCAAAGTTTACCATAATTATGCGCTATACAACTCAACTTCCTTCCAGATCTTTTCTTGACGTAAGTTGAACTCATGTAATAATATTTAATGAATAAAATTTCGAAACGAATTATCAGTTAATTTGGTATTTATGTATTATTCTCGACAGGAAGAGTGATAACGGAAAATGATTGGTAATCGCCAATCATATTTACCATTGTTATGACCAATCGCGTTCAAAATAGTAATTTAATATACATTTATAAAATACATAACATCATTAAATACTTTTATGTTAATTTGCGCAAATCTCGCAGATACCATTTTTTAAATCCCTGATACCATGTTTTATTTTTCGCGTGTTCGAATTAGAAAATATATTTTGATTTTTAAATCAAATATTTTGATTTATGATATTATATCTTATTTATTTATCTATTTTCTATTTTAAATGAAAAGTGTGAATGGCATGTATTTTAAACTAGCTTACCCGGCCGGCGTTGCCCGTGCCAACAACCTTAAATGTACCTGAAATCAGTGTTGAACATTTTTTTTATTTTTAAACAAATCTAATGTTGGGGCCCCACTACCTTAGACAGCAAACACTGGGCGTGCCATACACACTCCCATATATTACCGTAAGTCGAGTCGAAAGAGCCCCTTCATGATCCAGCCCATAGAACCAGAGATAGAAAAGCGCCCCTGCTGTTGAAAATCGATAAGCTCTATCTATGTAGAGTCGAATGAGCCATACCCCGTCGTGATCCAGCCCATAGAACCAGATATAGGAAAGCACCCCTGGTGGTGAAAATCCTAACTAAAATCAGTCATCTCTATCGATGTCAAGTGGAAAGAGCCATACCCCATTGTGATCCAGCCCATAGAAACAGAGATAGGAAAGCACCCCTTGGTGGTGAAATTCAGAACTAAAATATGTAAGCTCTATTGATGTTGTGTCGAATGAGCCAAACTGTGTCGTGATGTGACTCATAGAACCCGAGTTAGCTGCAAAATCCTTTAGTTACACCTTCCACCACCAGGGGGCACAATATGCTCTATACGAACATAACTGAAATCATTAAAGTTATCGATGTCGAGTCGAATGAGGCATACCCCGTCATAATCCAGCCCATAGAACCAGAGATACGAAAGCGCCCCCTGTGGTGAAAATCCGAACTAAAATCAGTAAGCTCTATTGATGTCGAGTGGAAAGAGCCATACCCCGTCGTGATCCAGCCCATAGAAACAGAGATAGCAAAGCAACCCCTGGTGGTGAGAGGAAGTTGATGTAGAACAAATGCGATATTTAATAAAAAGTCGTTCCCCCCCCCACCCCCTTTATCTCGCCATTTTCGCTAATTATTACAAATATACAAATGTTTCTTAATTACATCTAATGTCCCGATCCGATAATGGGGTTTCCCTATCTGCCTATCCTAATCCGCTTTTCCCTATCATAATAGAAAAAAGCATATTTTATCAAAGAATCGCTGGCAAACGTGAATTTTGTCAAAGGTTCGCGAGAAAAACAGGAATTTCGTCAAATAATTGCTGAAAAAAGACGAATTTTGTCAAAGGATAATTAAAAAAGCAAATTTCATCAAAGGATCACAGAAAAATGCGAATTTCATCAAAGGATTGCGGGGAAAACGCAAATTTCGCCAAAGGATCACAGGAAAAATTTGAATTTCATCAAAGGATCGCTGAAAAAAAACAAGAATTACGTCGTAGGATCACTGAAAAAACATGAATCTCGACAAAAATATGTGGAAAAAACATGAATTTCGTTAAAGGATCACAAAAAAAAGCAAATTTCGTCAAATGATTGCAGGAAAAACTTGAATTTAGTCAAAGGATCGCAGAAAAAGTACGAAATTCGTCAAAGGATTGTGGAAAAAATACTGATTTTGTGAAAGGTTCGAAGAAAAAACTTTCGTGAAAGGGTTGCAGAAAAAATGCAACTGTCTTTATTAAAAACAGCACACACACAAACATCCCATTCCCGCTAATTATTACAAATATACAAATGTTTCTTAATTACATCTAATGTCCCGATCCGATAACGGGGTTTCCCTATCTACCTATCCTAATCCGCTTTTCCCTATCAAGGTGTGAATATGGGATGATCCAGGATCCAGCAACGGCAGTTCATGTTCACAGCTGAAAGCGGCTAGCCACAGATTTCATTGTTTTGTTTATGTTTGAGTTTTATTTTAAAGAAAAGGTATATATTTTTGGCTAATTGAGGTTCACATAAGTTAGTTTCAATTGTATTCATTCTTTGTATGCGTAGTTGCCCCCATATATTATGTGTTTGGTAAGAATATATTTTGCACTTTACTGAATGTTTTCATAGCGCTAGACATATCAGCTCATGTTCTTAAATGAAACAAACTGTTTTCAATAACAAATCTTAATGAATCAAATTAATCTTACACTTTACTATAAAATGTACAGTTCTACAATTTATCGCATATTACAACGTTCTTGGGAACTAAAAATGTAGTCCAATAACAGTAACAGAAAGAAAAATTGTAAATAACAATAAATAAGTAATCATAAATTTCACATCATTGACTTAACAAACTCATATATAAGATACAACTTTAAACTGATATGCCTCATCAACTGTTGTCGAAATCAATATCTCTTATATCTCTATAAAAAAGTAAGTGTCTGTCTGCCTGCCCGAGGATTTCACCGTAATTATAACACCTAGGATTCTAAAATTTTTGTCATGTGTAGATACTATCACCGGAAAGTATACCTCGCGGCCGGATTTTTAAATTTTAATTTAGATTTTTAAAAAAGAATTAAAACGTGCATATGAAATTCTGGGTTTGAGGCTTTTTACAGCTCTCCGCCAAGTTCACGGCAACGAAGCAGCCAGCCAATGAGAGCAGCGGTTATTACGGGATATAGCGACAGCATTTCCTGTTTGGCTAGCACGGAGCTTTTGTAGAAACAAATTGTACAGTTTATTGTATATGTTTATTTATTGCTCATTACTATCTGTTACGAATATAGATTCACGTAAGTTATTTTCAAATGTATTTCTTCGTATACGTAGTCGCCCCCATATATTATGAGATATATATATCTTGCAATTTATTGAAAGTTTTTATAGCGCTAGGCATATCATTTCAAAGCTGAGGCCTACTTCAGTGATGCGAAAATTTTGAGTATTTATTGCTAAAAGATGTATGCTTTATAGATTGCTGTAAGATGCATGTTTTATGAAGAGTTTCATGTGATATTAAAACATTCAGTAAATAATAATTAAAGTCTTATTAAAATTCTTGGGTGAATTTTTTATTTACTGAATGTTTTCACTAAATGTCACTAACTTTTTAAGTTATTTTTTATTGTTATTTACAATCTCGCTTCCTACTGCTGTTTTTGACTACATATGTAGTCATATTTTGTTTGTTTGTCATACATATTTTGTTTGTTTCATAATCGAATGATTTTCTTGAACTTTACTTCCTATAAAATGAAAACATTCAATAAATTCCTGTGAGATGCATGTTTTATTAAGAGTTTCATATGAAATTAAAACATTCAGTAAACAATAATTAAAGTCTTTATTTAAATTCTTGGGTGATTTTTTTATTTACTGAATGTTTTCACTAAATTTTTGAGTAATTATTTATTGTTATTTAAAATCTTACTTCCTATCATTGTTTTTGACTACATTTTTAGTCAGTTTGTTTCTTTTAAGAACATTTTTATAAATTTTGTGGAAGATGTATGTTTTCATCAAAACAATTTAATTATTATTTACTGAATGTTTTCATCAAAACAATTTATTAATTATTTACTGAATGTTTTCATTTTATAGAAAGTAAAGCTCAAGAAAATCATTCGATTCTTGGCCAACTAAAAATGTTCTTAACCCATTATCCGCTGGTGTTGCTTTAACGCAACAGTCAAAATAAAAGTGTATATATATATAAAAAAAAACCTGCCATGCCGCCACTATTTTAATATGTAAAAAAATACTTTATTTAATGGCAAAAACTTTGCTATTAAAGATACCGAATATTATCTTTCAGAATTTTTGGTGGGAAACGAATTTCAGTAAAAATAATGAAGGCTCCGCCCACATAGTTTTGGCGGTTAATGGGTTAAATGAAACAAACGGACTAAAAATTTAGTCAAAAACAGTAATAGGAAGAAAGATTGTAAATAACAATGAATAAATACTCAAAAATTTTGTGGAAGATGTATGTTTTCATCAAAACAATTTAATAATTATTTACTGATTTTTTTCATTTTATAGAAAGTAAAGTTTAAGAAAATCAATCGATTCTTGGGCGGCTAAAAATGTTTTTAAATGAAACAAACTGACTAAAAATGTAGTCAAAAACAGTAATAGGAAGTAAGATTGTAAATAACAATAAATAAATACTCAAAAATTTAGTGACATTTAGTGAAAATATTCAGTAAATAAAAAATTCACTCAAGAATTTTAATAAATACTTTAATTATTATTTACTGAATGTTTTCATTTCATATGAAACTCTTCATAAAACATACATCTTATAGCAATAAATACTCAAAATTTTCGCATCACTGAAGTATGCCTCAACTTTGAACTAATATGCCTAGCACTATGAAAACTTTCAGTAAATTGCAAGATATATAATATATAACTGATATTATATGGGGGCGACTACGCATATGAAGAAATACATTTGAAAATAACTTATGTAAACCTTAATTAGTAACAGAGAGTAATGATAATTAAATAAATATATAAAATAATCTGTCTAGCCAAGCTCGGTAAAGGAAATGCTGTTGCTATATCCCATATTTACTGCTGCTCTCATTGGCTGGCTGCTTCGTTGTCGCGGATTCGCGGAGAGCTGTAAAAAGCCTCAAACTCAGAATGTCATATGCACGTTTTAATTTTAAAAAATCTAAATTGAAATTTAAAAATCCGGCTGGGAGGTGCACTTTCTAGTGACAACATCTATACATGTCAAAAATTTCAGAGGCCTAGGTGATCCTTAAACAAAATTTGTCGCGATTCGTGTTTTTTCAGTGATCCTACAACGTAATTTATGTTTTTTCAGCGATCATTTGACGAAATTTGCTTTTTTTGTCATCCTTTAATGAAATTTGCGTTTTTCCGCATCCTTTTGTCGTGATTCATGTTTTTTCAGCGATCCTTTGATGAAATTCATGTTTTTCCTGTGATCCTTTGATGAAATTCGTGTTTTTCAGTGATCCTTTGACAAAATTTGCTTTTTTCGCGATCCTTTGACGATATTCGCATTTTCTCTGCTGTCTTTTGACGAGATTCGTGTTTTTTCAGTGATCATTTGACGAAATTTGCTTTTTTTATGATCCTTTAATGAAATTTGCGTTTTTCCGCCTCCTTTTGTCATGATTCATGTTTTTTCAGCGATCCTTTGATGAAATTCACGTTTTTCCTGTGATTTTGATGAAATTCGCGCTTTTCAGTGATCCTTTGACAAAATTTGTGTATTTTCAGCGATCCTTTGAAGATTTTTTTTTCTGCGATCCTTTGACGAAATTTGAGTTTTTCCATGATCTTTTGACAAAATTTGCTTTTTTCATGATCCTTTGGTGATAATCGCATTCTCTTTGCTGCCTTTTGATGAGATTCATGTTTTTCAGCGATCCTTTGACGAAATTCACGTTTTCCAGCGATTCTTTGATAATATATTCTTTTTTCGCAATTTTTTGACGAAACACAGTATTTTCCATTCAGTTCTACAATTTATTGCATGTTATGAGGGTCATCGTTCTTGGGGACTAAAAATGTAGTCGAAAACATTAACAGGAAGAAAGATAGTAAATAACAATAAATACTCAAAATTTTCGCTTCATTGAATTCGGCGTAAGCTTTGAACTGATATGCCTGGCACTATCGAAACATTCAGCAAAGTGCAATATATATGTTTTCATTAAGATTCTTATCAAATATGGGAAAGTGGAGAGATAAGATTATTAAAAAAAAGAACTGAATGGAAAATTCCAAATTTTTTTATTAATCCCATCGCTTTTGTACATTCTTTTAAACATGTAATTTCAATGCCAGACGTAAAGGCGCCTCTATCCCCAGATTAAAATAATAAATTAAAAGCCTATTGATAACCGAAGAATCTGAGCTAAGATGTTTAAACTGCATTATGGGTAATTAAAAGTTTTTCTATTAGAGTGCCGGTTAGGTATTATGATGGGAAAAAGCGGGCTTCACCCGCTATCGTATCGGGGCATTAAATATAATTAAGAAACATTTGTAATATTTTTGTGTGAATGGCGAGATGAGCGGGGGGTGGCGATGACTTTTTATTAAATATCACATTCCTATTCTACATCAACTTTGACTCACCACCAGGAGGCGCTTTGCTATCTCTGTTTCTATGGGCTGGATCACGACGGGGTATGGCTCTTTCCACTCAACATTGATAGAGCTTACCGATTTAAGTTCAGATTTTCAACATCAGGGGGCGCTTTCCTATCTCTGGTTCTATGGGCTGGATCACGACAGGGTACGGCTCATTCGACTCGACATAGATAGCCTTAAAAATTTCAGTTATGTTCGTATAGAACAGATTGTGCCCCCTGGCGATGGAAGGTGTAACTAAAGGATTTTGCAGCTAACTCTGGTTTTATGGGTCACATCACGACGCGGTTTGGCTCATTCGACGCGACATCAATAGAGCTTACCGATTTTAGTTCTGAGTTTCACCACCAGTTGGTGCTGTCCTATCTCTGGTTCTATGGGCTGGATCACGACAGGGTACGGCTCATTCGACTCGACATAGATAGCCTTAAAAATTTCAGTTATGTTCGTATAGAACAGATTGTGCCCCCTGGCGATGGAAGGTGTAACTAAAGGATTTTGCAGCTAACTCTGGTTTTATGGGTCACATCACGACGCGACATCAATAGAGCTTACCGATTTTAGTTCTGAGTTTCACCACCAGTTGGTGCTGTCCTATCTCTGGTTCTATGGGCTGGATCAAGACGGGGTATGGCTCATTCGACTCAACATCGATACAGCTTATCGATTTTAGTTCGTAATTTTCACCACCAGGGGCGCTTTCCTACCTATGGTTCTATGAGCTGGATCTCGACGGGATATGGCTCTTTCGACTCGACTTACAGTAACATATGGAAGTGTGCATGGCACGCAAAGTGTATGCTGTCTAAGGTTGTAGGGCCCACAACATTAGATTTGTTTAAAAATAAAAAAAAAACTTCAACACTTATTTCAGATACATTTAAGGTTGTTGGCACGGGCAACGCCGGGCGGGTAAGCTAGTAATGTAAATAATTCTTAAACATTATGAGTTTGCTAAGAAATTAAAACATTCAGTGCAGTCAGTGTAGGATGTATTTTTTCCTCAAAACAATTTAATTTGTAAATATGGAGTAAAAAAAAATCACCGTTTTCTCACATATTATGAGTTTTATCAGCAAGTTAAAACATTAAGTAAATATGAATGATTTGCGGAGCTGTTTCTATCAAAAATTCAATAACATCGCCCAAAAACCCTCAACAAAAATAATTATAAAGAGTGTGATGACAACATAAATTTTATACCACATTCCATGTCCGTTCTCGGGCGATTCTTATAAAACTCAAAATTTGTCACAAAATGGTGATTTTTTTTACAACATGCTTACAAATTAAAATGGTTTATAATTATTTTAAAAAAAAACTCGGCCAGAAATAACATTGATTTTACATTTTTAAAGACTTATTATTTTTAATTATTTTGAAACAGCTCTGCAAATCATTCATATTTATTTATTGTTTTACTTTCTGATGAAACTCATTATGTGAGAAAATGGTTATTTTTTTTTTACCTCATACTTACAATCCGCAAAACAATTAAATTTGTAAATATGAATTTAAAAAAAAAAAAAATCACCGTTTTCTCACATATTATGAGTTTTATCAGCAAGTTAAACATTAAGTAAATATGAATGATTTGCGGAGCTGTTTCTATCACTAATTCAATAACATCACCCAAAAACCCTCAACAAAAGTAATTAGTGCGATGACAACATAAATTTTATATCACATTGCATGTCCGTTCTTGGGCGATTCTTATAAAACACAAAATTTGTCACTAAATGGTGATTTTTTTACAACATGCTTACAAATTAAAATAGTTTATAATTATTTTTAAAAAAACTCGGCCAGAAATAACATTGATTTTACATTTTTAAAGACTTATTCTTTATAATTATTTTGAAACAAATCATTCATATTTATTTATTGTTTTACTTTCTGATGAAACTCATCATGTGAGAAAACGGTGATTTTTTTTTTACCTCATACTTACAAATCAAATTGTTTTGATGAAAAAATACAATCTACACTTCACTGAATGTTTCCAATTCTTAAACAAAATCATAATATTTAAGAAATATTTACATTACATTGATTTCGACAACAGTTGAAGAGGCATATCAGTTTAAAGTTATGTCTTATATATATGAGTTTGTTAATTTACAATCTTTCTGTTAAGAGTTTTTTACTACATTTTTAGTTCCCGAGAACGTTGTAACATGCGATAAATTGTAGAACTGTACATTTTATAGTAAAGTGTAAGATTAATTTAATTCATTAAGATTTGTTATTGAAAACAGTTTGTTTCATTTCAGAACATGAAAAATGCAATCAGTAAAATGCAAGTTATATTCTTACCTAAAACATAATATATGGGGGCAACTAAACATACAAAGAATGAATACAATCAAAACTAACCTACTTTAATCTCAATCAGTCAAAAATATATTCATTTTCTTTAAAATAAAACTCAAACATAAACAAAACAATGAAATCTGTGGCTAGCCGCTTCCGTAAAGGAAGGAAGTGCTATCGCTCGCTATATCCCGTAATAATCGCTGCTCTCATTGGCTGGCTGCTTCGTTATCGTGAACTTGGCGGAGAGCTGTAAAAAGCCTCGAACCCAAAATTCCATATACACGTTTTAATTTTTAAAAAAATCTAAATTAAAATTTAAAAATCCGGCGCTGAAGTGCACTTTCCGGTGACAACATCTACACATGACAAAAATTTTAGAGTCCTAGGTGTTATAAGTACGGAGAAATCTGCGGGCAGGCAGACAGACACCTACTGTTTTATAGAGATAGAGATTGTATGTAATATAAGTATTTGAAATTAAAGCTAAGTATTTTAACTAAAATGAGTGAAAGGTTTAAAATTTAAAATTAAATTAATGCAGTATGAATGGTGGTGATAGGAGCAATATTTGGCGATTTATCATTTGCTCCCGGCTAATAAAAATACCCATCATTAAAAATGGTAAATAATATGGAATCAAACTGAAACAATACAAAAAATATCAATGCGCGTTACAATGCTTAACATACATTTAAGGGAGACCAAACTGGTCGCCAGTGGCGGCTAGTACAAAGATAATTAGATATGAAAACTAGAAAACGTCTTTAATTTTATAATTTATTTTTTAATTAAAAAAAAAAAGTTTTATTTTCTATGAAAAATTAATAATTTGTGTTAAAACAACTTCAAACAATTTTATCAATTATAAATTACTTCTACTATCGATAAAGGCTGAAAAATAATATAGTGGAGGGAGGTGCTTGTTCATTGCGAAGTGCCATTAAAATGTGAAGCCACAATGTGGTCAAAATGTAAATACAGATAATGGTATATACTAAGAAAATTAAAGTTTGTTTTTTGTATGCTAGTGCTTTATTTAAATTGTTGTGTACCTTTATGGATGAAGTAGATTATGAATATCATAAACGTATAAAACAAGTAATTTCTCCTCTTAGAAGTATAAAACTATTTCATTTTGTCTCCAGAAATTTCCATATATTTTTACTTACCCATTATACGTAGTATAGGGTAAGTCTTGTAATCGTTTTGAAAATCAATTTTTTTTTTTTTTTTTTTTTTTTTTTTTTTTGACGAATTTGCACGTTTCAGACACTGGAGATTCCGAAAAACATTTTTTTAGAAAAAGAAAATTGCCGTCCGTCTGTGTGTCTGTGTGTGTGTTTGTAAATGCTCTATCTCCCGAAAAAATTGAGATAGAGACTTGCAATTTGGTATGTATTTAGTATGTAATAATGGGAAGAAGCCTATTTCATTTCAATAACCTCGATTAACCGGAACTATTTTTTTCGGACTCTCGAAATATTCGTTCTGATAAAAGGTATATAAAATTTTTCGAAATTGTTTATTTTAAGAAATGAATATAAAAGACAATAAAAAAACATAAATTTTACATAAAGCATGAAGTCGATCGGATAATGAGTTGCCGAGATATTTGGAATCCTATTTTCCACACTCTTCGATTTTTCATGACCCTGTATTTCATCCAAATTTCACTTTAAAGATATATTTTAATTGGAGATTTGACGCTTAATCAGATGCAATAAACCGCTAGTTAATAGGATTATTATTTTTGGAGTTATAAGGAAAAACCTCTTTCAAGCAATTCAGTAATCGAGCCTGTAAAGTTTGTGACGTCATCAAGCCACGATTTTATTTGAATTGCAATGCATTTTATAAGTAGTTTACACATTTTTATTTTAATATTTTACATTATGCATATCCATGATGGGTAAGTATTACGGTGGCCCCCAACGACTAGTTTTTTAGCTATTCAAGCCTTACTTAAAAAAATAAAATCAATTCTCTAGCCATTATTTAATTTAAAAAATACATTTAGTAAACCTGACATAAAATAAAATAAAAGAAATGGAATTATATCAGTGAATTGTATATCTGTTAAACAGGAAGTTGAAAACATTTTTTTTTTTTTATGATTGCTAAGAAAATTGACCAGCTGCTCAATATTTGTAAAATGAACTCATCCGACTTATCGTCTGCGGTGAAGCTATTTCGAAAAGTGGTTGGTTTCATTCGAAGGGTTTATTTATTAAGTCAAAGAGATGCAAGGATATAGATATTCCCGTTTCGTTTCATGTTTTTTTTTTTTTTTTACACGACATTTAATTGTTGGAACGGAACAGACAAGACATGTTCTCTAGAACAAACTGTAGTTTTATCGGATTTAAGAATTCAGATTAAAATATAAGTCCGAAAATACTTACAAATGCGTTGGCGGTTATGATATGTATTCGTCAATGCAATTGTAATGTTTTTTGTACTTAATTTACTTGAAAAACACTTGTATTACTCGGATTACTTCCATGATGACATAACGAATTACATTTGCTAAAAAAAAGTATGTAAAAATGTTATTTTTTCAATCTACATAATTATAGTGTAGAAAGAACACCAACAGCAAAGCTTGAAATTTTGTTGTTGTTATGTATACTAGTAAGAATTTAAATATTAATTAAATGTTAACTATATGATATTAATATTAGATTTATTATTTTTTAATTGTATCATATAAATTATCTGTATTGTTAAAACAATGCAAAATATCAGTAATGTTCACTAAACTGCATTCTAAAACTTATACAGTAGATCGCAAATTCGATTGTACGGTATACTATGTATTATGGTATCAGAATCGCAGAAATTGTTACTGTGATTCTTGCCCCGGAATCAAACATCAAGCCAAATAGATATCATGTTATCGGCGTCATCATATATTACTATCGATGAATCGTAAATTATTAGAAAATTGTACAATTTCTTCACATCAGATGATATCATCTTCACAATAGAGTGGCTGCGGTGTAGTGCGTTATCAACAAAAAATGATCGGTGTTTCTAAAAAATAATCTATTGCAAGTTTTTTTTTTAAATTAGCAAAAAATTGTTCTTATTTTTTATAGTTATCATTTATAGATAAAGTAATACCAGTCAAATACTGGAGTAAACGTAATTAAAACACATATAGTATTTAAAATAGAGGTCCCATGCATGATTTATAGCATATCTTATTTTGAAGGTTAAATTTTTGCTTTTCTCTTATTAAAAATATAAGATACTGTTTTAAACATATTGAAATATTTGATAAAAGGTATTTTTGTAAATTCCAATGCTTAAAGGAGAGAACCCCCCCCCCCAAAAAAAAAAAAAAAAAGTTGGGGGGGGGGGGGGCAAAGTATCAGTTTTTTTTAAATTATGAACTCAAATTACATAATATATAATTTTTGAACGTGGTTTAAATATAAAATCTACCGCTTTAATATTGCTATATGTTTTATTATGTACAGAATTGTAGATCAAGCAAGCCTCCTACTTTTGCGTTTATGATCTTAAGTTTTAAATTTCATTTGCTTCGAAAATTTTTTTACTGCTTGATACAATGTTTATTATTTAATAATATCGCACAATAGATAGATCTATTATTTAAATGGATTCCTAATATAAATTTTTCACAATGCTTATTTTAAAATCCATATTTATATTTTCATTAAAGTTGTTCTCAAATCCAAAATAACTAATTTCTGACATATTTCTGAATTAATTTTTATTCGGAAACACATGAAATTGGCAGGTGTTCTTAATCAGAATATATTTAATAGAATGGCGTTTTCCATTTTTTGGTAACGGCAGAAGATGTTTCAGAAAACACTATCAAAGTCGGTGTTTTGAACCGAATTTCCGACGCGCAGCGTGAGAAACGGAAAAACATGACCGAAATTGATCTTAAGTATTTCATTTATCTAAAAATGGAAAACGCTATTCATTACAAATCGCTTTAATAATCAGGCATGCAAGTGCCATGCGTTTAAAATTTTGTTCATAAATGTGTCAAAGTTTCGTGATACTGAGAGAGGGGAAATATGGCAAAGTATATACACATTACTTCAATATATAACAGTAAAATAGCATAGTTTTAATTATTGTCAATATTTTTCGTGGTTACATAACACAATTGGAAGTAGAAGTTAATTTAAAAAGTTGTTATTTGCACAATATAATTTCATATTATTGAAATAGTTACTTTTATTATAATTTTAAATAGATTCATCTATTATTTTAAATTTAGTATGCGTTTTTTACATTTATAATTTTCTTGCTTAACCGGCTTAGCCGGTTTCCCAATCAGTTACAAAGTTTTAATTTGAATACGAATTGCATCAATAAAAATTATTGCCGATCCAATCCTTATCGTCGATATTATCCGGATTTGGTAAAATCTTGTTATCCGAATCTATGCGAAATCATTTATCAGGTTTGGTCGGGTTGTGGGCCTACAGATTTTTTGTTGTTGTTGTTGTTGGGTTAGGGTAAGAATATGAGTTGAATCGAAATATAATTTCAGTCAACCATCATTCATGTTCAAGTAGACATTCAACCATGTTCAAGAAGTATATAACCGGATTCGTGCATGACTCTAAATCCGAGCCGACATTAGAAATTGTGTCGTAACACAATTTCTGATAAAATCTGGTTACTCGGTCGTATGCAAGATTCTATTCCGAACAAGACTTACAGTAAAAACATTATACCGGACTCGGGTCAGATCGAGTTCACGAAAATCCGGTCACCCGACCACTAATCCAAATCTATTCTGTAGCCAAACAAATCCAAAAAGATCGATCCGAACTTTCTGGATTGGATTCGGGTAAAATCTGGTCACCCGATCCGGTGCAGTGTCGTCACAAACTTGTAGCATAAAAAAATGTAGATCCGAACAATCCGGATAGGATTCGGGTAAAATCTGGTCACCCTATCCGATGCATATTCGTCACATTTTTCACATTGAAGTCGTACGGTGACTTCACAAAGTAGTCACATTGTGAGGTCACAGAAAGCTTTGAAAACGGCCATAACGACCTCACATTTATGTCACAGTCACTTCCCATCGAAGTCACGACGACGGTCACAAAGTCACAGTGTGACTTCACAGTGACGTCGCCGTGACGTCACCATGCTTACGGGTACAAGGAGCATGAATATGAATAAATACAGGAAGCAATTGTATATGACGCCATATTTATAACAAAAAATTGAAATAATTTTTACCGATAGTGATTAATAACTATGAATATCATAGCAAACGCGGTAGCGTTTGCTATAATATGTTTAATAAGTATCGCCTAACAGGCTCCTGCTATTAACGTTCAAACTCACTAATCATTTTATATGCTTGTGTAAAAGAATTGTATTTCACAATTTCATCTAATTCACGTAAAATATGCGGCAAACAATTTTCGGTACCCGTCGACCACTTTTCATAACAAAAAAGTATCGCCAAACTGTAACGCCAAATAAACGGGAGAACGTTGCCATTGGAATATCAAAATAAATAAATAAATAAATAAAAAGAATTTACGGACACAATTGTTATTTTAATTAATGAAATAACTAATAAGTCAGTAAAACATAATGAATAATACACGCAAATGTCGAATTAAAAACCACTCGATGACATAACAAACACGTATAATGCTTCTGACATCAAGTAAATGGGACTGCATTTTTCGCGTTTAATCTTTGAGTTGGCGATAGTTTTTTGGTGCTGTATCTTTTATTTTGGTACTTTTCCGTTATACCAACACCATAGGCGTAGCCTCGGGGGCACGTGCCCCCCCCCCCAACTTTCTGAACATCAATTTCTAAAATATGATACAGTCAATTAAGATTTGTCTTGTATTGACCCAAAATGGAAATGAAATAACTATTTTAATTTTCATTTTATATTTCTTCATTTTTTTTACTTAATCAGATGTCAGATCAGTATAGATAGCTCAGCTCTTTTTGTTTGAGGTGATGAATTTGGAAGCAAAAATTGTGTTGTGCAGTACAAACCCTGATGCGAACACAATTTCAATGTGTCAGCTGTTTTTCCCTCTGTCTGCGGTTAGTATCTACATGTGCTTTTCCCCCTTCTCATTCCGTCTGTAGACTTTAGAAAATGTAGTTGTGTTTATCAGAGCGGGAGTTCTGTTTCCCCGCAATATATATTTCATTTAATTTGTTGTAACTTTAATTATAATTTAATCAAGTCATAAATATCCTGCTTTTCCAAGCTGTGTCGTTGGAGTTATTTACCAAAGGAATGCAACCACACATCACTAAGATTATAAAAAATAATTAATATTTTCTTCATTTAGTTATTAAATATGTTCCTTTCTCTTATTTATTATTATTTTTTATTGAAAGCACTTAATCTTCTACTATACCTTCGCATTTTTGAGATGCAATGGTTATGATATTTTTTTTTCAAAATGTAAGCCTTCTTGAATGAGCTGTTTTAAAGTTAATATACAGCTGTACCATGGTAAACGATGGTAATCCGTTCCAGAAATACTGTTGTTAGGCAAAACCGTTGCTATCGAAGGTGAAATTTTCATACAATTTTGCAGGCGCACATACATTAAATGATTAGTTACATCTTAAAAGTGTCGTTTAAACGTATTTCAAATGTCTTAAAAGTTTGATAAATGTCTTTTATTTCTTATCAGGGTCGTACCAAGGGTGGTACGGGCGGTGCTAATATTTTGAGCATCGTAAGTTCACGTTACGACGATTTTGCATTCTTCCAACTTGCCCGAAACCCGTAGGATGTAAAATTTAGTCAAAGTAGTCTGAGCCGATTTTTAGATAACATTAGCTTGACCCACAGTGACCCAAAAATCACCCACTAATCAGATTTTCTCGAGCATGTGACCTAGCCCAATGATTTTCTCGTGCTATTAAGTTAATCGCAGGAAAGCAAAATTTTGAAAAGTCAATTTTGCGGTCAAAAACAAGGTCAAAAATTTGCCGAAAAAGCGAAAAAACACTAAAAAATTCGCGAGCAATTCAAAACTTGCAGAGGACAAAATATACTTATGTTGGTCTAAAAGCTTGAAAACGAATTCATTTAACAAGTGTTAAAAAATTGCTGCTATCAGCGAAAAACCGCAGAAAATCGGGTACAATTTTTTATGTACGCGATTTTAATAGAATATATTTAAACCGAATTCTTTTTACGATCCCTCCTGGATCCCTCCTTCCTTTCGTCGCAGAATTCAAAGAAACGCTAAAAATCTCTCTCTCTCTCTCTTTTTTTTTTTTTTATATCGCAGAGGACAAAATTTACTATATTGGGCTAAAAGATTGAAACTCGATTCCTGTAACAAATGTTAAAAAATTGCTGCGAAACGCGAAAAAAAACTTTAAATCGCATGATAAATTAATATCATTGTACGAATGATGAATAAACTTTATTGAAAAGAGAAAAAAAAATTAGTGTATTGGGCTAAAACATTGAAAGTGAATTCTTTATATGAATGTGAAAATATCTCCACAAAACGTGAAAAAGAAAAAAATCACATAAAAAAGAATTCCACGAAAAATTCAAAAACTACAGAAGACAAAATTTACTGTATTGTGTTCAAAGCTTGAAACCAGATTTCCTTTACGAATATAGAAAAATCGCCGTAAAACGCATAAAAACGTAAAATTTGCAAAAAATAATCACGAAAAACTTAAAAATCTCAGAGAACAAAAATTATTACATTAGGTTAAAAAATTGTAGCTGGATTCCTTTTACGAATGTCAAAAAAATCGCCGCGGAACGCGAAAAAGCGTTAAAATAGCATGAAAAATTAAAATCATAGTACGGATTCCGAATAAACTTTATTGAAAAGAGAAAAAAATTACTCTATTGGGCTAAAAGTTTAAAACCGGATTATTTTTACGAATGTGAAAATATCACCACGAAACATGAAAAAAAAAATCACATAAAAAAGAAAAATTAAAAAATAGCAGAGTACAAAATTTACAATAATGGGTTAAATTTACAATAAACGGTATTGTATTTAAAAACTAAAACCGAATTTATTTTACGAATGTTAGAAAAATTACTTAAAAATGTGTAAAAACTTAAAAATCGCAGAAAACCAAATTTATTATATTGGGTTACAAGATCGTAGCTGGATTCATTTTACGAATGTCAAAAAAAAAAAAATCGTCCCAAAGCGCGAAAGAACGCTAAACCCCGCATAACAAATTCGCGGACGAATTCAAATTCGCTACAACGAGTTCCGAATAAACATTATTGAAAGAAGCCAACATTTACTATACTGGGCTAAAATAATTTGAGCTAAAAGGTTGTAATTGGATTCTTGTAACAGATGTTAAGAACTTCCACGAAACGCAAAAAAAAAAAAAAAAAAAAAAAAAAAAAGTTGCATGAAAAATTCGCGATTAAAATCAGTGAGTACAAAATGTAATCGCAGAGTTCAAAATTTAGTACAATGGGCTGAAAGATTAAAACTGGACTCCTTTTACGAATGTTTATAAATTGCAGCAGAACGCGAAAAAACAGCAAAATATCTCATAAAAAATTCATGAAAATTTAAAAATCGCAGAGTGTGAGGATTGCGCATGCCTCTTCTTGCTCTAGTAGCGCCCCCTTCTGGAGAAACGAAATAGTGCGGCAGTAGAACTCAAAATGTCAGCGAAAAAGAACGTCGCTTGTCATAGTAGAAACCAGAATTGGTTATGAAAATGGCCGTAAATGTTACCGGTCATGTATATTGAATAATATGATTAATCCTCTATGTTGATTTATGTACCTGTGCTTGTCATCTGTCCTCGTCATGTCAACTTTATGTTACCATATTAAACTTGTGTTCGTCCATAGAAAGGCCTGTTTCCTTTAGAACGCCCACACATATAGAACAGTCCTTACACAGAGGACAAAATTTACAATAATAGGTTAAAAGGTTGAAACCAGATTCGCATCATAAATGTTAAAAAATTGCCACAAAACGCGGAAAAATACTAAAAATCACATAAAAAATTTAAGAAAATTTGGAAATCACCGAGGACAAAATTTACTATATCGGACTGAAAAATTGAAACCAGATGCATTTTACGAATGTTTAAAAAAATCGCCGCGGAACGCTTAAAATTGCATAAAAAATTCGTGAAAAATCTAAAAATCGCAGATCACAAAATTTGCTATATTGGACTAAAAGGTTAAAGTTGGATTCCGTTTACGGATGTAAAAAAAATCTCCGCAAAACGCGAAAAATCGCATGATAAATTTTCAAAAAATTAAAAAATCGCAGAGTGGAAAATGTATCGGCTGAAAAAATAAAACCAGATTTCTCATACGAATGTTTAAAAAATTGCTTCGGAAAGATAAAAAACGATAAAAATCACATAAAAATTTCGCGAAAAATTAAAAAAAGGCAGAGGACAAATTTTACTATATTGTGTTAAAAACTGAAACTTAATTCCTAACAATAATGTTAAGAAATTGTCGCAAAACGCTAAAAAACACTGAAAATCACATAAACATTTCGCAGAAAATTCAAAAACTGCTGTACGACGAATGTTTAAGAAAAATAAACTTTTAGGTCTATGGGGCTAGAAGATCGAAACTGAATTCCTTTTACCCAATGTGAAAAATTTCTGCGAGGACGTTTTTATCCAAGATACCACTGTATGTATATGGGGATGTGTGTGCGCGCGCGTGTGTTTAATAAACATTTGTGCCCCCCCAAAATTTTCGGTTACGCTACGCCTATGACCAACACCATGCCAAAATGTTTGCTAATGCGCCAATTATTCCAACCCTGACCGAGCAGATGTTGTCGACAAACCGTTTTGTCATGCAAACCGTGCCAAATATTGTGATTTGTTATTTATTGAATGTAAATCATTTTTTCGGTACTTTTCCGCTATACAAAAACCATTGTCGCCAAGCGTAATAGTCGGCGCAAAATGAAATTCCCGTGAATCAAAGCACTTTAAAAAAAAAAAAAAAAAACTATGTTGAAACGAAAGTGAGCATTTAAAAAATATAACATTTGAAAATTACAGACTTTTAAGCACTATTTTATTAATATTAAAACACAAATATATACCTACAATAAGAAAACAAGTAATTGTTACACAATAAAGGGAAAAATCCTGTGCGGGTAGATTTAGTGGGCTCTTATTGGCGATAAATGTTTGATGTGGTTGTTGCGATCTTGTGAAAAACCTTCAATCATATCCACATTTACACTGCATCCATATAGTTGCTATAATATTTTTTGGTACTTTTCGGTTTACCAGGTGCCAGTGAAGTATATATATACTAGTATTAAAAAATGCTCTGAAGAGCAACAAAAAAGGTTAATATGTTTAAGTATGAAAAAGGGTTGGACAAGTGCTTCTAATTGAGCATGATAAAGGAAAGAGGTTCCTTCTTGGCTGCAGCTCACTGTCAATGCCAACTTTTGAAAAAATCATATTCGCGCTTTTTCATATAAAAGAAATTTGCGGTACCGTAGTAAAACTTTCCATCGTGTTTTACAACTGCACTGTTCTACTGTTGTACTGTGCGTGCGTCTGCAATGCAACTTTGTACAGTGCACTGTGTACCATTATTGCTCTACAGACTATACTACACTGTACACTCCCATTGTACTTTTGAGCCTCAGTGCACGTCCGCACTGTTCTTTTGTACTTCCGTATTAAAGGTATGTGCGTCTAATGTTCGTTTATAACTAACATATGCATTGCTGTACTGCATATTGCATTGTGAGCCACAGCCACTTGCATATAATTTCAACAATCAATGAATATATTATACTGTCATGCATGCATATGTGGAATGGTTCCTGTTCAGAGTGCTCTAACACTCTGCACTGCAATACAAATCAATTTTCTGCGCAGTTCTACACTGCGGGCATGCTTGATGCATGAGTGTGATACGCTGCATGAACTACGGTTTTTGGTACTATGTCGCCTTACATTCATGTTTAATCAAGCTGCATCTTTACACTATACATTTTTATCGTAATTGTGAGTGATTTCATTTATACGGAAAAAGCGCGAATATGATTTTTTCAAAAGTTGGCATTGACAGTGAGCTGCAGCCAAGAAGGAACCCCTTTCCTTTCTCATGCTCAATTAGAAGCACTTGTCCAACCCTTTTTCATACTTAAACATATTAACCTTTTTTGTTGCTCTTCAGAGCATTTTTTAATACTAGTCATTTAAATTTTTTGATAAAAACTGAAGATTTTTTAATATCTTGAAACGTAAAAAATTTGCTGCTGTCAAAATTTTATTGTTACATAGTTTTTACAACACTCGCCAAACCGTTGATTGTTCATCGCCAAAGTAGCATTTTTTCATGTCTACCTACTCTCTCAAATGTCACGGGACCGTCCACATCAATAATTAAATTATGGTTTTCTATAGCTATCACCTCATAAAGAAACTGGATTCTATCATTGTCTCGGTCGTATCCATGGACTGTTTCTGCTGCGCTGAAGTCGCCTGCTATACGCTGAGTTGTTCTTTCAGTGGTATCTTTCCTTACTACTCTTCTTAGTCTTTCTTAAAATCGCTGAATGGGGCCGAATATTAGGTTCGATAATTATAGTAACGAACAGTTCAGTGACGATGCTATAAAAAATGAGTTTTGATTTTGGATCGTTTTTTGGTATATGAGACTGTTATTTAAGAGAGTTATGCCGCAATATATATATATATATATATTTATGTATATAACACAATGTTCATTGTTAGCTCTCTGTATTCCAATTCGTATCAAAAGTTGTATGTACAAACACCCCCAAACAATTGTTTTACTTTGTTCAAAGGCAGTTCCTGAAATCAAAATTGCACATTTATGGGTGATAGCTGCAATAAATCCCCTAACAAAAGAATGTTTTTGCCACTGAAACTGTAATCTCGCTTGTTTTTACAACATTCGCCATATCGTAAGCTGATCATCGCCAAAGTAGCATCCGAAACCATACTGCACTCATCGATAATTACTAAATCCAATGATTTCCATTGTTGCTTAAATAATTTCAAATCGTCAGAATTAAGCTTAAATTATTCTGCTTCATTCGTATGTTGGACAGGCAATTTGAAAAACGTGTGAATTGTACTTCTTCCAATATTGAAGGCAGCAATTCCCGCTGGTGCTAGTACTGCAGCAGCATCATTATTGTGATTACTCATTAAACGAACTTTCTGACTGAGTAATTAAATTAGAAAGCTTTTTCCTGTACCAGCAACTCTGCTTATAATCACATTTATTGGTGGAACAGACGGGTCTTTCTTTTGTTCTTCTATGTGCTTTATAATGATTCAAATATTTTCCATTGGTCGGCATTCATTTTTTTTGTTAAATTTATCTTCATTAATAACAATTTCTTGGTGAGTTTCAATGTTCTCAAAATGTGCAGCTATCATATCAATGTATTCATTTGGTTCTTCGATATTTTCAAGCTGGTCGTGCAAATCACTTTCTTGTTGCAACATTTAAGCCAAGTCGATTGCAGATTGTAGTCGTTGTTTTGTTTCGTGACATTTTTCCATCTCTGGAAAAATTTTCACATTGTGCTCAAAGGTTTCCCGGTAGAGTTTAAATTCTCCCAATCGGTCTTTTTCGTTTCGTCAAGGCTTAAACAACATCAGCAATGAATTGTAGTGAAACTCAATTCCAGCGTCCATTTTCGTGTTATGATAGAGCGTTTTCAAAACAACTGGTTTCAAATGTTTTCTGAACCAACTGAGGTTCTTTTTTAATTCGTAATATTCTACAGACTTTGGTTTATTTCGTTCGTATTAGTACGTAGTGGCCAATTCGTATAAACACATGTTTTCCAATTTGCCATGTTGATTCGGGTAATAATCATGAATCATATTCCGACAGTAAATTTCAGTAGATCGTTCATCCTCTTTTGCCAATAAAACCAAATCATGGTGACTTTCAGCTTTCTTCATGCTAGTATTTAAGTATTGCAGAGCATCCCATGAATAGAAATATTTATGGCCAAGAATTTTGTGTACGGCTTCGTAATTTCCAGTTTCTGGACTAAGCAAGTTTTATCTGGCAAAAGCGCGTAATCTGGCACCAAGACTTTTGTTTTCGTCAATGGCCTTCCAAATCTCTTCACTACGACTTTTTTTTCCGGTTTGGTTATATAATGCGTAATGTAACGATTAACACCAAACTAGGTTCTCCAACAAACTGGATGACAATATTGGCGGCCCACATGAACAAAATTGCGGGATTATAATCATTGATCCAATTTTTTTTCTGATCGTTTCAAATCATATAACTTTGTAACATGGTGTCCACCTTTTCGCGATAAAATGCAGTCTTTAACAGAATTTAAAGTTCAATGTTTCACCAAACCATACTTGAAAATTACGTGTAATAATATGCAGCCTGATTATGGCACATTATTCATGACCTGACAGGCATACTGGCGGCAATAGAAAACAATGTAGTTGATGTAAGTATTATCTACACAGATTGCTGGAGAACATATAAAACAGATGAACTGCGAGATGTTGGATATGATCATTTCACATTAAATCACAAATAGAATTTTAATGACCCTAACGAATGTTATACGAAAATTGTTGAGAGATTATTGGGCATTGCAAACTGGTGCAATAAAAGACATCGGAGAACTGTTCGTCATCATTTACAGTCTTATCTCATAGAGTTCATATGGCGACGTCTTCATTCAAAAAATGAAATGTTTACTGCGATGCTAAAACACATTTGTAATTTCATGCCAGCAGTTTAATAAGAATTTTATTTTATTACTTTATTGGGGAAGAGTTCCATATCCTGCGCCGGTTGGCGTGATTGGCGAAAAAACACAAAATGTTGCCAAAAGGCAAAAGGGGTGTGACGTCACGTAGATAAAGTACATTCCAGTAGTTAAAATGCAACCCCAAAGGCTGAAGGTCGCAAAAATCACATCAAACATTTATCGCCAATAAAAGCCCACTAAATCTACCGGCGCAGAACTTTCCCTTTTATTGTATAACAATTATATGTTTTCTTTTTTTAATTATATATATGTATTTTAATAAAATAGTGCTTAAAAGTTTATAATTTTCAAACGTTATATTTTTTAAATGCTCACTTTCGTTTCAACCATTTTTTTTTCAAATGTTTTGATTCACGGGAATTTTATTTTGCGCCAATCATTACGCTTGGCGACAATGGTTTTTGCATAACGGAAAAGTGCCGAAAAAATGATTTACATTCAATACATAACAAATCCCAATGTTTGGCACGGTTTGCATGACAACACGGTTTCGGTTTGTAGACAATAACTGTTCGGTCAGGGGTGAAATAATTGGTGCATTAGCAAACATTTTGGCATGGTGTTGGTATAACGAAAAAGTACCAAAATGAAATATACAGCACAAGCTGTACAGGAATAACGACTTAATATCGACGACATTGAAAATTGTTTGCCACATATTTTACGTGAATTAGATGAAATTATGAGACACAACTCTTTTACACAAGCATATAATATGCTTAGTGAGTTTGAACGTGAATATCAGGAGCATGTTAGGTGATACAATTTTCCAATATATATATTTCTCATTGTCTATTAATAGTATATGAGTATATTTATCAATTATTTCAAATTTAATGTGAAAACCACGATTTCTACCCACCGTCCTATAACGGGCATTTACGCTAGTTATAAAATAAAAACAAATAGGCATGTTTGTCACGTGATTTATTTAATTTGAATGAATTCTGTTACATACATAATAATAATATTTATTTAAACTTTCGTGCAAACGCGCACGTTTGCTATGATAAAAACAAAAACAAAAGAAAAACCAATGTTCAACTGGAGCTTTACAACATAAATTCGATTTTCTCAGCGACCGACAAACATACAAAGATAAAAAAAAATCTAAATTAAGTTTTACCAAGAGGAAAAAATAAAACAAAAACGAAGTTAATCCACACAGTGGAACGTTACTGGCAGTTTGTTGAACTTTGCGTCTTCATTTTTTCGTTTAAAGTTATATAGAAAACTACAGTAAGCTACAATAATTTTTTGAATGCTATCATTTTATTCGTCTCGTCGAGTTCTTTCTTTCAAAACAAAAAATCACTGTCGTATGTCAACTGGTTCGCCAGAAATTTCAGAAAAACGTTTGCATTTTCTATTTCTTAAACATATTATAGCAAACGCTACCACGTTTACTATGATAATATTTATCAATTATTTCAAATATAATGTGAAAACCACTATTTCTACCCACCGTCCTATAGGCCTATAGCGGGCATTTACGTTAGTGAGAAAATAAAAACAAATAAGCATGTTTGACACGTGATTTATTTAATTTGAATGAATTCTGTTGCATACATAATAATAATACTTATTTAAATTTTCGTGCGAACGCGCACGTTTGCTATGATAAAGAAAGAAAAAAAAAACCAATGTTCAACCGGAGCTTTACAACATAAATTCGATTTCCTCAGCGACCCCCAAACATACAAAGATAAAAAAAAAACCTATTCTAAGTTTTACCAAGAGGAAAAAAATAAAACAAAAACGAAGTTAATCCTTCCAGATAAACGTTAGCTAGACTTTGTTGAACTTTGCGTCTTCATTTTTTCGTTCGAAGTTAAATAAAAAACTACAGTAAGCTACAGTAATTTTTTCAATCCTATCATTTTATTCGTCTCGTTGAGTTCTATCTTTAAAAAAAAAATCACTGTCGTATGTCAACTGGTTCGCCAGATATTTCAGAAAAACGGCATTTTCTATTTCTTAAACATATTATAGCAAACGCTACCGCGTTTACTATGATATACGCACACACACACACACACACACACACATATATATATATATATATATATATATATATATATATATATATATCACTGGCTCCCGGCTAGCCAAAAAGTACATAATTTTTTTTTTTTTTTTTTTTTGGTTTCTTGCTAACATTGAAACATTGGCTGTAGACTCGATTGCAGAATATTAGAAAATCTATCATTATTATCATCTAAAAGGTCATCAATAATGTGCCATAATCAGACTGCATATTATTACACATAATTTTCAAGTATGGTTTGGTGAAACATTGAACTTTAAATTCTGTTAAAGACTGCATTTTATCTCGAAAAGGTGGACACCATGTTACAAAGTTATATGGCTTGAAACGATCAGAAAAACAAACTTGGATCAATGATTATAATCCCGCGATATTCTTTATGTGAGCCGCCAACATTGACATCCAGTTTGTTGGAGAACCCAGTTTGGTGTTAAATCATTACATTACGTAATATAACCAACCGGAAAAAAATCGTAAGGAAGAGATTTGGATATTTAGAATACCATTGACGAAAACAAAAGTCTCGGTGCCAGATTACGCGCTTTTGCGAGATAAAACTTGATTAGTCGAGAAACTGGAAGTTACGAAGCCGTAGACAAAATTCTTGGCCATAAATGCTTCTATTCATGGGATGCTGTGCAATGCTTAAATACCAGCGTGAAAAAAGACCGACGAATAAAACTGAAAGTCACCATGATTTGATTTTATTGGCAAAAAAGGATGAACGATCTACTGAAATTTACTATCGGAATTTGATTGATGATTATTACCCGAATCGACATGACAAATTAGAAAACATGTGTTTATACGAATTGGCCACTAGGTACTAATACAAACGACTGTAGACCCTGCCAGCCTGTACGAATGTAAAGCCTGTAGAATATTACGAATTAAAAGAAAACCTCAGTTGGTTCAGAAAACGTTTGAAACCAGTTGTTTTGAAAACGCCCAATCATAACCCGAAAACGGACGCTGGAATTGAGTTGTACTATAATTCATTTCTGATATTGTTCAAGCCTTGGCGAAACGAATAAGACCTATTGGGAGAATTTAAACTCTACCGTGAATCCTTTGAGCACAATGTGAAAATTTTTCCAGAGATGGAAGAATGTCGCGAAACAAAACAACGACTACAAGCTGCAATCAACTTGGCTGAAACGTTGCAACAAGAAAGTGATTTGCACGACCAGCTTGAAAATATTGAAGAACCAAATGAAGACGTTGATATGATAGCCGCAGATTTTGATAACTTTGAAACTCACCAAGAAATTGTTATTAATGAAGATAAATTGAACAAGAAAAATGAATGCTGACTAAAGGAAAATATTTGAATCAATTATAAAGCACGTAGAAGAACAAAAGAAAGACCCGTCTATTCCACCCATAAATCTGATTGTAAGCAGAGTTGCTGGTACAGGAAAAAGCTTTCTAATTTAATTACTCAGTCAGAAAGTTCGTTTAATGAGTAATCACAATAATGATACTGCTGCATTACTAGCACCGACGGGAATTCATGCCTTCAGCATTGGGAGAAGTACAATTCACACGTTTTTAAAATTGTCCGTCCAAACCAGCGGGGACTCGAGCCGGAGGTCCGTTCAGTTATAGAGGTTTATACTATTCGATGTGCAAATTAAGGGATCATCCGGTGCGTGTGTAGCACGACCGAAGGCAGCGGGACCCGGGTCGGAGGTTCGTTGTGTTACAAGTAGGTTTATAGTAGGTTATAGTATTAAATGGTAGTAAGGTTTATAGTATTAAATGTGCAAAATAAGGGATTATCCGGTGCCAAAGGCAACGGAGACCCGGGTCGGAAGTTTGTTCGGTTCAAGGTTTTACAAGATTCGAAACACCGATGTAAATTAGGGGTCCGCTAGTTGGCGAAGCCAGCTAGTTTTCTTATTATTTGCATTATATAACAAAAAATCTTGACACGTTCCCTGTTTACAATTATATTCAAGAACATTCTGCTCATATCGTCGGTACCATGTCGAGCTATCGAATGTGAAAAAATGCATTTTTCATATTCTGTGCCATTCTCTTATACTATGCATGACACGCAAAATCGTCACGTTTCTAGCTTACTTAGAACTTACTTGAAATTTAGAAAATGCAAATTTCAAACTATCGAATATGCACATTTTTTTCAAAAATTACCATGTCAAAGTGTCGAATACGGCAAATTCGATACTTCGCCGTAAATTTTTGTATTTTTTTTACTTTTTGAATCATTTGTACCAAAAAATAGTCACTTTTCAGGAAGGCAAAGAACTAAAACTTTTAATTATGGATTCAAAATTAGCGCAATTGACGCATATTTTTGACGTTTACTATAGCATGTTTTCTACTGAAAATGGAATGTGTAGCATTAACAGTTCATCTACAGGGGCACTCAAAAGAATCCTTTTACATTACCCTCAATTGGGAGAAAAACGTTCGCGGTGTATTTAAATGATGTTACTCTACTTCAACAATAATGGAATTGACATGCATATCTAAAGTGCATTAAAACATTTTTCATTTAGAATATAGTGCGCAAATCACTTATCATTTATTTACAGGGCCACTCAAAAGAATTCGGTTACATAATGGCGTACGGGAAAATGTTTGAAGCGTAATTTAATAATGTTACAACACTATTTCAAACAAAATGAAATTGATACGTAATTGAGGTGCACTACAAGATGCTTACTTGTAGAATATGACGTGCATGCTTGCCATCGTTAATTTACAGGGGCACACAAAGGAACTCGGTTACAATGTTTTGTATTAGCGATAATTGCTGGAAACCGTTTTTAATTATGGTATGCTTTATTAAGTTTAACTCTTAGCATACTACGTAGTGTGTAAAAATTCCACAGATCGTACTATACAGGGCTACTCAAAAGAATTTGTAAGCATTAATTCGTATGCGTCGTAAATTACATAAACGAGGTTTTTAATTCAGTTATGTAATTTCGAGTTGAATTATATTTAGTACTAAGATATGTTTGTAGAATATAAATAAATTAATAATATACAGGGCTACACAAAGAACTGGGTGCATTGCGGGCTAGGAATGGTAATTTCTAGAAGTGCGTTTTTAATAGTGTAATGAGTTTTTTGCTTGAATTAAATTTTACCATATTATGTGAAGTGTAAAAAAATCTGTAGATAATATACAGCATATATAACGCATTACAGGGACACTCAAAAGAATTTTGCTACACTACGATGAATGGGAAAAAGCGTTTGTGGTGTACATTAATGGTGTTACACTATTTAAAACATAATGATATTGATATGGATTTATCAAGTGCACTAAAACATGTTTTACGCAGAATATGGTGTGCAAGTCATTTTTCATTTATTTACAGGATCACTCAAAATAATTTGGTTTTAAAATAATCTATGGTAAAAAAAATGTTTGAACCGCATTTTAAAATAATGTTACACTATTTCAAACATAATGAAATTCATATACGTAATTGAGGTGTACTACAAGATGCTTACTGTACAGTATGACATGCGTGACAGTTACCGTTAATTTACAGGGACACACAGAGGAATTCAGTTACAGTGCTTATTATATTAGTAATAATTGCTGGAAGTGGGTTTTCAATTATTGTATGAGTTTTTAAGTTTAACTATTTGCATACTACGTGGTATGTATACATTTTATAGATCATATACAGGGCAACACAAAATAATTTGTAAGCATTACACTGTACGGGCATGAATTGCTTAAAGGTGGTTTTTAATTCAGTTATGTAATTTCGAGTTGAATTATATTTAGTACTAAGATATGTTTGTAGAATATAAATAAATTCATAATATGCAGGGCTACGCAAAGAACTGGATACATTACCGGCTATGGATGGTAATTTCTAGAAGTGTATTTTAATTGTGTAATGAGTTTTTTTGTTTGAATTAAATTTTACTATATTATGCAACATGTATTAAAATCTGTAGGTAATATACAGGGCTGTACAAAAGAATTCGAGTACGCGTCGTTTATTGTCGAAAATTGCTAAAGGTAGAAAGTGCCAACTGCGTTATGTGTTTTGTAACTAAACTAAATTTTCGCATACTTATATTATAGATTATAGATTACAGGTTACATACCAATCTGTAGATCATTTACAGAACTTCACAGATCCATTCAACTACTTTTTCGGCTACGGACGGTAATTGCTAGATAGTAATTGTTTTAGCTTTTTACGAAATTATTTACTTAAATATCTTCTCTCACCTTATTAAATGATAAAGTTTCGTTATAGTATTCAGGAAGTGTTGGTAATTATTGCGTAATCTATGCTTGACGTAAGATTTTTCTTCCTTTTAGGTAGATTTCGTAAGAAATACTACCTATTACATTCTCTCCTAAGTTGGAATTTTTGAAAAAATTTTGTAGATCTACGCCGATCATGACTCCCAGAATCCAAAACCATCCCCAGTTCAAAACTTTTTATATCTATCTATCTATCTATCTATGTCACTTTTTTATGGACACGATAACTGCAATAATTCTGCACAAATCTCTTCCAAACTGATACATAAAATCAAGGGGCATAAAATCTTGGCCAAGTTCGTTAATGGGCAAAATCGAACCAGGGGGGGGGGGGCTTTTTGTGAAAACAGAAAAAATGCCATAATTTCTTAATTATGATACGTATCGAATCCGTTTAAAGTTATTATTACTTCTAGGTAAAGGGCCGAAAATTGATGCATGAGAGATTTTTGATATCATTAAAAATGGCCCCAAGGGGTGAAAAAGAGGGTTTTAGAAGAAAAAAATTCATAACTTTGTCAATTCACAAGAAATCAAATCCGCTTGAATTTATTATAAATCCTCTTAATATTATCTAAAACTTTTATACTTGCAAGTTTTTTTAAAAGACCAATACTTATAGCAAAACAAACAAACAAACAAAAAAAACAATGGCACTCCGGGAGTGCCGACAGAAGTGAAAACTTGAACAATTACGTGTGTATTTTTTGAATCGTTTCATTGTGCAGGAATTACTTTTAAATGAAGTGGGTTTTTTTATTCATTATTATAAACTACTACTACAAAAATTATATTACAATTTTCATTTAATGCACTATTGTACATGAAAAATAATGCATATTATTTTACATACAAAAATTGCAATCTATTGCTTAAAACGTAAATTTACAAATACATAAAATATGAAATTTAATTAATTGGTATTCTTTGAAATGAATACCAATGAAACTTACGAATTTTCATCCACAATTTTAACAACTCTCAATACATTCATCATTTCTTCCATGAGATGTAGTTTCATATCTTTCGTAATAACATTTATCTGCAAAATAGGGTTCCCGCTTCCTATCACTCCAAAAATTATGACTTCTTTGCTGCCTGTCTTGTTTACGGTATTCGTGAACATTATGCTTTTTTTCTATCTTCATACTGCGCGTATTGTTTGCGGTATCTATAATTTCTATCAACAAACTTTTCTTTTCTATAAAATGATTTCACTTCATTTCCGTATCAGTAACTACGTTTCTTAAAACTTTCGTGCAATATTTCCTTATTTTAATTTTTACTTTTTATATTACTTCCGTCTATTTCTTTTCTCATGCTAGTTAAATTATAATATTTTCCGTGTTTTGTTATTTCATTTCCATCTTTTGATTTGGTCTCGTGAGTTGAGTCACTTTTATCTGTTTTCACCGCGCGCGCTAAATTTATCTTGAAATTATTTTCTGAATTATTTTTATTCATAATACCAATCATTTCGTTTTCTGCACGTGAACTATTTCCTTTTGATACTTTCGCTTCATTGTATGAATTGGCAACATAATTTAATTTGGTGTCGGTAACAGTAACGGTGACGGGTCGCGAATTCAATGTTTTTTTCCCATCTCAAAAATGCCCAACGCGCCTAAAGAAGTTTTCACTCAAAAAAAAAAAAAAAAAAAAAAAAAAAAAAAAAAAAAATCCTGCCGGCTCCGCTTGCAAACAAGTTAGGTTACGAAATGGGCGTTCCCAAATGACGCATCATGACAAAAAGGTAATTTCTTCAGCAATTACCAACAAACAGGTGCCCCACGGTCTGTGTTTTCGAAATCTACCCGTGCCTGTAAGCCGAGTCGTCAGGGATTTTTTTTTTAATTTTTAATTTATCTTCTATAACGGTGGAAACCCGGTTATTCTGATGTTGCGAAAAAAGATAGAAATCATCTAACGGGAAAGTGCAATTGACAAATAGCGTGACTTTTGAAATATATCGTTGTTAAAATGACGCATTTTTAGTGACTAAAATCTTCAGCATTTTTCTTTAATTGAATGAAACAACACTTACTTTTTGAATGTAAATTTTGTTATTTTCATTTAATCTATAGTGTAAAAATAATTTCTCATACATTGTAACAATTGTAATGAAATTTATGTATATTATTTTCTACTGTTTTTTATGTCGCAGTTGTTTTTTATTTAATAAACTTTAATAGTGGAACATACTTATATTCCATCAAATTAAAAGTCGTCTGCGATAGATACTGTTTTGGAACTCTAAAATCAGATTCTTTTTTCCTTTTTTGTTCTGTAAAGTTAATTTTTCACAACTTCTCTAACACACTGACAACTCTAACTTAACAAGAAAGAACTAAGCCTAAAATTTCCTCTACATAAATGAAATCGTCTGAAAACAAAATTAAATGACAAATTGTTCGTTCTTGAGATATATTTATCACGGATATCGTGAAAAACAGAACATAGCAGCGACACCTGTTGGCAGGTATACACCCAAAACCAATAATGATCTATTTATGTCAAGGTATAACAAAATACGAAATTTGGTGAAAGTTAATTAGTTTTTAAAATATATCTATGGCGGAAGTCGTGAGAGTGCAGTATACAAGCGCTACCTGTCGGGCGACTTACACTAAACCTTAATCAGTAGAAACTTATGTGAACGTCTACGTCTAACTGAATCTGAAGTTTAATGAAAATCCGTGCATTACTTCTTGAGAGAGAGCTATTGCGAAAATCATGAAAAATGCAGCATAGCAGGCACCACTTGTTGGGCGATTTAGACAAAAATTAATCAGCACCAATTTATATAGAGGTCAAATTGAATCTGCAGTTTTATGAAAATCCGTGCATTAGTTATTGAGATATATCTATAATGGTAATCATGAAAAATGCAACATAACAGCGCCACCTGGTGAGCAATTTACACCAAAAACTAATCAGCACCAATTTATATCAAGGTCTAACTGAATCTGAAGTTTGATGAGAATCCGTGCTTTAGTTCTTGAGATATTAGCTATCACGGGAATCGTTAAAAAGATAGTATAGCAACGTCACCTTTCGGGCGATTTATACCAAAATATAATAAGCAACAACTTATGTCAACACCTAACTGAATCTAAAGTTTGAGGAAAATACGTGTATTAGTTCTTGAGATAGAGAGTCTATTTCGGAAATCGTGAAAAATACAGCACAGCAGAGACACCTCTTGGACGATTTACACCAAAAACTAACCATCGCTAATTTATATTAAGGTCTAACAGAATCTCAAGTTTTTGTAAGTTCCGTCCTTTACTTCCTGATATAAAACGCTCAGAAAATTTTCGTCAAATACAGACACACAGACAGACATTTTTAATAAACAATAAAATCGTGTTCTGGACCTTCTCAAACGTATAAATCTGTCGAAAACGGAAATCGAGTTTTTTCACGAATCCAATGCTTTCTTCTTGTAAAGACAGAATAAAGTAAAAGAAAGAAAAATCATGCATCAAGCATAGAATATGAAACACTTTCCAACACTAACTTTAATAAGCCTTCTCTGTGCAATAAGGTAAATAAGATATCCAAGTAAACATTTTAGAAAACGCAAAAACACATTTAAAAACCAGTTTTCAGAAATTACAGGCCATAGCCAAAAAAGTACTACAGTTATTTTGTGCAGCCCTGTATATAACCTATAGATTTGTATAATATAGTATGCTACAATTTAGTTTACTAAGAAAACACATAACGTAGTTGAAAATTCACCCTCAGAAGTTTCAACCAGTAGATGAAAACATATTTGGATTCTTTTGTACATCCCTGTATACTATCTTAAGATTTTTATACACGACACATATTAAGCTAAAGTTAAATTCCGGCAAAAATTCGCTGAAAACTACTGAAATCACACTTCTCAGAAATTATCATACATAGGCGGCCATGTATCCAGTTCTTTACGTGGCCCTATATATAATTTTATTTATATTCTGTAAACATCTCTTAGTAGACTAAATATATTCCACGTTCAAAATGCCTAACTCGATTAGAAAAAACCTTTAAGAAATATACGATGATACACAGTAATGCTTACGAATTCTTTTATGTAGTCCTGTATATAATCTATAGCATTTATACATATCACATAGTATGCAAAAATTTAGTTAAACACATTTCCTAACAGAAAGCGCATTTCCAGAAATTATAGAGATAATACATCGGATACAGTACTGTATCCGAAATATTTTGTGTGTCCCTGTAAATGAACGATAAATGCTATGCACATCATATTATACAACAAGTAACTTGTAGTAAATGTATATCAATTTCATTATATTACAAATAGTGTAACATAATTAAAATGCACTGCAAACAGTTTTTCCCCGTAAAAAATTATGTAACCGAATACTTTTATGTGGCCCTGTAAATAAATGATAAATGCTTTACACTCCATATTCTAAGAAAGCATACCTTAGTGAACCTTAGAAATTCTTAACAATTTTAATATGTTTATAATAGTGTAACATGATTAAAATGCACCGCAAACGATTTTTCCCCATAGACCATAATAAAATGGAATACCTTTTAGTTTCCCTGTAAACTAATTAATTATAAGTGCTACACGTGCCATATTCGAAAGTAAGCATCTTGTAGTGCACTACAGCGATGTATATCAATTTCAATATAGTTGAAATAACGGAACATCTGTAAAATACACCGCAAAGAATTTTCCCTATAGACAATAATGTAACGGTATTCTTTTGAATGCCACTGACATGAAGTATAAGCGCTATACACTTCATTGTGAATATCGAACAAGCCCTAATAAACATCAATAACATATATCAATTCTATGGCAATCCGAGTACATTTCAGGACAGTCGGCAGACAGACAAATCGAATTCATAAACACTTTTCAACTATGTCGGAAAGTGTTAAAAAGCATGCGCGAATCATGCTACGAAACACTTTCCAGCACTAGAATATTTTAACAAAACGTCGCAGTTTATTAAGGTACATAAGTAAACATTTTAGAAAGCACATAATACGTGAAAAACCAGATTTCAGGAATTATCTAACCATAATCCTTAAAAATACTCCAATTCTGTTGTGTAGCCCATGTGTTTGATCTATAGGTTTGTATGTATCCTACATTGTATGCTAAACTTTAGTTTAGTAAGAAAACGTATAATAGGTTGAAAATTCACATTCAGAAATTTCTACCAATAGTTGAACACATACCTGAATATTGTGTACAGCCCTGTATGTTACCTACAAATTTCTATACAAACCACATAATAAGCTAAAATTTAATTCTGGCTAAAAGACGCTTAAAACTACTGAAATAACATTTCCAGAAATTATCCTCTATAGGCGTTCCTGAATCCAGTTCTTTGCGTGGCCCTGTATATGATTTTAATTGTATTCTACAAACATATAATAATAATTTGGAAATACATAACACAATTAAATAAAAGAAAACTGCCCAGTTAAACTGACGGCATTGAGCTCACAGGTTATTCACACTAACTGTAAATTATATTCTTATTTCAAAGAATTTGAAATAAGCCCTCGAAAAATGAAGAAATCGACAATATATTAAGGGGGGAACCATCCCCCGTTTCTCCCCCTTATAATTAACCAATGAACCACTAAAACTAATCAGAGAAGCGCCTTCCCCCAATGAACCTATATACAAAATTTGAAGAAAATCGGATAATTCTGCATGAAGAATCCATTTATCTAAATTAAGGGGGGTTAGCCCCCGTCCCCCCCTTTATACTTAACCAATGAACCCCCAAAACTAATCAGGGAAGTGCTTTACCACAATGAGCCTATATACAAAATTTGAAGTAAATCGGATAATTCTGCATGAAAAACCCATTTATCTATATTAAGGGGGGTTAGTCACCCCGTTCCCCCCCTTTATACTTAACCAATGAACCCCCAAAACTAATCAGGGAAGTGCCTTACCACAATGAGTCTATATACAAAATTTGAAGTAAATCGGATAATTCTGCATGAAAAACCCATTTATCTAAATTAAGGGGGGGGGGGGGCAGGTTAGCCCCCGTTCCCCTTCTTTACACTTCACCAATGAACCCTCAACATTAATCAGGGAAGCCCCTTACCACAATGAGCCCATATACAAAATTTGAAGAAAATCGGATAACTCTGCCATTTATCTAAATTAAGGACGGAGGATACCCCCCCCCCCCCGTTAGCCCCTTTATACTTAACCTATGAACCCCCAAAACTAATCAGGAAAGAACCTTATCACAATGAACCTATATACGAAATTTGAAGAAAATGGGATAATTCTGCATGAAAAAAACATTTATTTAAATTAAGGGGGTTATCCCCCGTTCCCCCCCTTTATAGTTAACCAATCAACCCCCAAAACTTATCATGGAAGCGCCTTATCACAAGGAAACTATAAATAAATTTTAAACAAAACGGTTATTTCTGTCAAGAGTTATCGCGTTACGTACATACCTACATACATACAGAACGGGCGGGCACATTAGCTCTCAGGCTTTGATAGTCTGTGAGCTAAAAACACCTTTAAAAAATTCAGAATCATACTTTCTAATGCTTACAAATTATTTTGCATAGTCCTGTATATAATCTGTATAATTTATACACATGTAGTGTGCAAATAGTTATACTCAAAAATGCATACCGCAATTGAAAACGCACTTCCTGCTATTATCGCTAATAGACCGCACTCCCGAAACGTTTTGAGTGCCCCTGTAAATGAACGATAATTGTTGAAAACATTCCGTGGTTCCCCACCCCTCTATTTGTGTGTTATTTATTTGTTTTCTAATATTTTTTAAAATTTACATAACGCTTGAAATAAGTTTTTTCATTTACCAATTTACAGTAAGCTCATTTTGTAAATTATTAAAGAAAATTGTTAATTATTTTATATTGAATATGTAAATACGAAAATTTTACAAATCAAACTATCAAATTTAGCATATTCGCTATTTTGACGTGTAACATTTTGCAAAAACTGAGAAAAGTACAAAATTTTACAAGTCAAACTATCGAATACGGCTTATTCGCTACTTTGACTTGTAACATTTTGCAAAAACTGAGAAAAGTATAAAAATTTTGCAAGTCAAACTATCGAATACGGCAAATTCGATAGTTTGAGTTGTAAAATTTTGCAAAAACTGAGAAAAGTACAAATAATCATAGCATTTCAAAGTATCAAATGTGATTTTTTGGCGAATAAAATAAGCCAAATGATTTATCTCGATAGCAAGCTTAAATAGGATATTAAACAGCACAAGAAATATATAACAATTAGTTACTTCCGCCAAGCGCTGATTTTAAATCCATAATTAAAACAGTTTTTTTGCCTTCCTGACAAGTAGCAATTTTCAAATTCGATAGTTTGACATGGTACCGACGAATACTCGTTATTATTTTTATACTTCTTATTATGTGATAAAACAACACAAGATTTTATCGATAGCTTTCACACACCACTTACTCTTCCACTGTTTCTTTCCAAAGTGGTTGCAAACGTATTTTGCACAATGGAATACAATTATTTGCAAAAATGAACATGATTTGTTTATTATTATCATTATGGAGATGAGAAACAATCCGTTGAAGTCCGTTATATATATATATATATATATATATATATATATATATACAGTGGAACTTCCCTTTAACGAAGTCCCTATTTAACGAAGTTTTCTACTTAACGAAATTTTCTGCAGAACTTTGACTTTGAACACCATTAGCATGTAAATTAATCTCTGTATTACGAAAAATATATTCTATATAACGAAGTTTATTCCACTTTTGTACGTGTACCGATTTGAAACTAAGCGGTTGCTGTTGCGATTTATATGCGAATTTATTTCAGCGGATTGTATGGAAATGAACACATATAAATAATTTCCATTCTGCTTGATGCTAAATAAAACATTTTTTTACACTAAGAAAAACACTTGTTATCATTACTCTCACACGCCGAGACTCCAGCGCTGACAGTTGGGGGAAGTCAAAATCCCCTTTTTACATTTTCAGTGATATAGAAGATACAGTGACGCAATGGCGTCAGATGCATTGAAGCAAAAAATATCAATTAGAGTCAGACTGTTACCATTCTGAACTTCCATTGCTGATAGACAATTGCTTTGTACATCCATATGACTGTGCTTCAAAATGCTAATCGATGAACATCAAAGTTATTTTTGTTAGTGCCAATACAACTTCTAAACTTCAGCCGTTAATCTAAGGAATAATAAAAAATCTTGAAGTACATTATCGAAAAAGACAGAAAAAAGACGAATTTGTACTGAAAATAGTAGTTTGAGAATTGTGTATCAGAGCTAGTGAAAGCTTGAGCCAAAGTTTGGGAATGTGACGCGTGATTTCATCGACCTTATACAACTGTTTTGTAAATGACGGCTTCATAACTGAAACTGACTCAAATGCTTCTGATTCCAATACCTGTTTGTAATATCTGGAGAAAAATTTTCATGAATTTAAGTTGATTTCTATTTAACGAATTTTCTTCATAACGAAGTTTTTAAGTGTAACGATGAGACTTCGTTAAATGGAAGTTCCACTGTATATATTTTGTAAAAAATTACTTTTATTTTTTTAATTGTTTCAAGAATAATCAATGTTTGAACTGTATATTTCATATTATCAATATTGATTTTGATCTGTGCAGTCTTTTACATACTTGCCTTGTGTGAATCTTATCTGCTTCATATTAATTTGTTATTAAAAAACTTGAGATATTAAAAAAGGAACTTGCAAAGCAAATAAAAATAAAAAAAAATTATTTCCAAAATTTTAAGCCCGAGAAGGGACAGATATTAAAATTATTTTATTTAGTCAATGCTACAATAATGTTGCATTTTTATATTAAATCTTGTTCTGTCTATTTAATCTTAAAAAAGTAAATTTAAATTTGAAACATGATATTAAAGCAACTTTAAAACATTTCATTTAGTTGAAATGAAATCTAAATAAATCTTCAACTTTTTTTTCAGTTTTACATGCATTATGCAAAATTTGTATTGTAGCATATTCTAACAGACAAGAAACATGAGAAGTTCAAATAATTAAAAAAGTTGAAGATTTATTTAGATTTCATTTCAACTTAATGAAATGTTTTAAAGTTGCTTTAATATCATCTTTCAAATTTAAATTTAATATTTTAAGATTAAATAGACTGAGCAAGATTTAATATAAAAATGCAACATTATTGTAGCATTGACTAAATAAAATAATTTTAATATCTGTCCCTTCTCGGGCTTAAAATTTTGGAAATAAATTTATTTTTTTTTTAATTTGCTTTGCAAGTTACTTTTTTTAAAAATTTATATATAATTCGATTAGAATAAGTGCATTTATATATCATAATTTTAATAAAATATTGTAAAATTAATATAAAGTATTATTTTGAAGACAAGTATAAACATTTTCTTTTTTGTTATTATATTTCTTAATGTTTTAATGCTCTTGGTTATATCGCACTGTTTTTCCGTGTCTTCCAGACTGCGCGATGTAACAGAGGGCTGCCATATTTAGAATTTAGACAGATTGCAATAAACAACTGGAAAAAAAGAGAGTTTGGAATTCGCATAGTTTCCTTTTATTACTAGTACAGGCTGACAGAACGTTTATGCGGTATCTTCGGTTCTTTTCGTTCTCTACTTCAAACAGCTATCACTGAGGTTACTTCGGCAGAATGGGCAGCACATTGCAAATATGTAGAAAACGTTGAAAATAATTACTGGGAAAAAGATGGACTGTTAGAGGATTTATTGGACGAACTGTCATTTAACATTAATACCGGCGATTCTGATTCAGAAGAAACCGAGACTTCTTTCACATGCTTGAATAAAATTCTAAAAGTTTAGAACGTATTTTTAGGTAGCTTTCGTAAGAAATACTACCTATTACATTCTGACCTAAGTTGGAATTTTTGAAAAATTTTTGCAGATCTACGTCGATTATGACTCCTTGAACCCCAAACCACCCCCAGTTCATAACTTTATCTATCTATCTACGTCATTCTATCACACATCTATCTACGTCTCTCTGAAGACATATCTCATGTCATCCGATACTTCTTTCAGATGTCTAGCGGGGTTGAAGGGTTCAGAAATGTTTTAAAATATACCATATATTTAATATTAATAATTTTATTACCTTGATCAGTTTCATACATAACTGGAAATTTCACTACTTTGTTCACATGTCACAATATCGATATATCGGAATATCATGATATAAAAATGCCGATTTATCATGATATTTAATTCCAGACATCGCCCAGCCCTAGTTACCATAACTTTTGATTTATCGCAGGTTTGGTGAGGGCACCTTTTCCTGGTTAAGTTTCTTAAAATTAATTATTAAATAAAGTAAAGCCATTGATTTATATACATATATATATAGTCTAAAACATAGCAAAGAAAGAGAGGAAAAAAGATTCCAGCATTGATTTTCTACATCTCCTTTTATTGTCAAAAAAATTACTATGATAATGCACGTGATCTCGCTATCGGAGTGTGAGTTGAGTTAAGATTTTATGCTAATTAATGGTCTAGAAGTGCAATTACCCCCCCCCCCCCCCAGCAGTCCACAGTTTTTCTTCCTGGAGCTGCAGAAATCTCTCCCAGAAAAAAAATATCTGAATTAAACCTGATTTTAGGTATATTTAAGGTTATTATCTTGGACCTGGGAAAGTCGCTAGTTACACAAGGGCTGTTCAAATGAAAAGGTACAAAATGTGTCCTAACAACGTAACCGTTAACATATTTGCATATGCCGTTACGGGAGAACATGGCTAGACATCTAGCGATGCGATTAGAGTCTCCAACGTGGATCAGAGCATGTGCGGGCGCCCGCAAGCACAGGAGGAAGCAGAGATTCTTATAAAGAGCGCCGTCCAATTGATGCGGCAGTGTATGTGAGGACAGGATGGACCTGACAAAATAATGTCCGTCGAAACCCACCCAACCCGAGCTTGGAAATTCCATTTAAAGTCAGCCGGAAGCCCGATCAGAACCCAACAAAAAAAAAACTCATTGAACCGCAATCTGATCTGAAAAGGACAAAATAATTCCCGTCGACGCGAACCTGAAAATTACATTTGAAATCAACCCGAACCCAAAAAATTTTCCATCGATCCGACCAGGGCAAAATATTTTCCGTCAAAAAGCAACCCGATCCGAACCTGAAAATTCCATTTGAAGTCAACCCGAATAGAGATGAGACGGGCTCGGGCTCGATTTTTATACCAGCCTTCGTGCCCAGGTGGGCTCGGGCTCATTCTTTCTAAAACTGACAATTTTATTTATTCTCATATAGAAAAAATAAAAATAACTTTTTCCCCTAAAAAATTACATATTCTATTTCACGTAATTTTAATGTTATTTTGATCAGAATGAATAGAAGGGGAAACAGGAATCTTATTTTTCTTTTCTAGTATTAGAATGTTACTTTAAAAGAAAATTTAGGATATTTGTGACGCGACTGACGACTGGGTGATATGGTGTCAATGCGAACAGGCTCCAATAATATTTGTTGCTAGATTTTCATTTGTGACATTAGGATATTTTTTTTTAATTGGACTGTTTATTTTATTTTTTTAGAGATCTAATGCGAGATGAATATTTTTTTTTCATTCTTAGTCAATCAGCATTAGCTTAGGTTTGCAAATTTTTAGTCTTCTATTGTGTGCAAGTCATACTCGCTCTTCATATGAAGACAACGTTAGTGACTATATTTTTAATTGTGAACTCTGCTGATGCTAAAGCTCTGCTCTGCACATTTACGAAGTCACTTTCATTCGTAAGTAGATATAATTGTCATATATTGTTATTCCAATAGAAAGCAATCGAAGAGTGTTCTTCTTTCTCTTCTTTATAGGAGAGGTCTTCGGATCTTTCAGATACCGGTGTCAAATTTTTAATTTAAGCTGATTTTCAGGAAAATGAAATATTGTTTTAATTAAGGAATCAATTATAAGTTACGATATACACCTTTTATAGGAAATGCAAAACGTTGTTCGATTCTTCTGCATAGAAATAATAATTTCTGCAAATTTCATTCATTTTTTCATAAAACGCACTTCGTTAATGTGTCCATCAGATTTGCTTGTTGGGACAGAAAAATATTTACATTCTTTTAAGGAAGTATTTTTTTTATTTGATACCAAACTTCTCTTTTGATAAGATAGAATGTAAATTTCCATAAAATTAATTATAAATTAATATATATTATAAATTAAAATAAATTGTTTTGTCCTGTTCAGCTCGATGGAACATTTTTTGGGGTTCCGGTTGACTTCAAATTGAATTTTCAGTGCGGGTTGGGTTGTGTGTTGAGTTGACGGCAATTTTTTTTCCCTGTTAGGTTCAGTTTTCAGTTCGATGGTACTTTTTTGGTTTGGGTTGACTTGAAATAAAATTTTCAGGTTTGGGTTGACTTGAAATGGAATTTTCAGGTTTGGGTTGGGTTGCTTGTCGACGGAAATTATTTTGTCCTGTTCGAATCGGTTTTCAGTTCGATGGAACTTTTTTGGGTTTGGGTTGACTTCAAATGGAAATTTCGGGTTGGGTTGTATGCAGACTGAAATTATTTTGTCCTTTTCGGATCGGTTTTCGATTCGATGGAACATTTTTTTGGGTTCAGGTTGACTTCAAATTGAATATCAGGTTCGGGTTGGTTTGCGTGTTGACGGGAATTATTTTGTCCTGTTTGTATTGGTTTTTGGTTCGATGAAGCATTTTAGTTCTGGTTGCATTGCTTGTCGACAGAAATTATTTTTCCTGTTCGGACCGGTTTTAGGTTCGATGGAACATTTTTTGTGTTCGGGTTGACTTCAAATAGAATTTTCAGGTTTGGATTGGGTTGCGTGTGGACGGAGATTATTTTGTCCTTTTCGGTTCGATGGAACTTTTTTGGTTCGGGTTGGGTTGCTTGTCGACGGTAAGTATTGTGTACTGTTCGGTTCGGTTTTTCTGTTCGATGGAACTTTTTTTGTGCTCGGGTTGACTTCAAATTGAATTTTCAGGTTCGGGTTGTGTTGACGGAAATTATATTGTCCTGTTCGGATTGGGTTACAGTTTGATGATTTTTTTTTCTTGTCAGTTTTGGGTCGGGTTGCGGGTTGATTTCAAAAGGAATTGTCAGGTTCGCGTTGGGTACAACACGATATTTGGACAAACAGCTGGTCAAAATCTAGTTGACTGTGAAACAAGTGGTCATTTTTCAATTAGCCTAACGCTCTCTAAGCTCTTTGAAATAAGCCTGAAAAACAGCAGGCTGATTGGAGAAAGGAAGATCTAGATTCAAAATTAACCTGGGCTAGGCAGATTCAAGACGTAATTGTCAAATCTACCAAAGCTCAAGGATCCCTTAAATCTTTACTGGCTTATCACAGCTGTCTGTCACTCTCGAATAAATTGTTACTGTATAAATCCTTCATCAGATCAACCATGACCTATGGGTCAGTTATCTGGGAGTCAGTCTGTGAAACTCGGATGCAGAAAATTAAAATTTTTTAAAACTGTTTGTTACGTAAGATTTGCAAGGCGACAATGTTTGTCCGGAATGACGTCATCCATGCTGATCTCAATATTAGGCCTATCTCGCAAGTTATTAAAAAACTTGCACAAAATTTCCACAGGGATCGACTTTTAATACCCAACGAAGCATTGCGGTCCATTCAACCTTACATTGTAAATAGCTGTAGAGGGAAGAAGAAACCGATTACCATCTTGAGTAGAAATGACGGATTTGCTCCGCTTTCCAAAAGAAGGGAGCCACCCTAAACTCTTCGTTGTGCTATTCCAAATTCAAAAAATTTTGGTATCTGCATTGTTATTCCTATTTGACATTCCTACACTAAAATTTTCCTTTTGACGTCTTCCCGCCTTGCTTTTGGCATTGGGTTCTGCTAACTTTCCTACTTAGTTCTATTGCTATTGTAAGGAAAAAAAATAAAAATATTTATATTATTTTTTGCATCTTAACTGTAATTATACTTAATTCTTTGTATCTTACATAATTTAATTATATGAATCTTATATAAACTAATTGTTTGCATCTTATTTAAAATAAATTGTTTGCATATGATATTAGATTAAAAAATAATAAAAATTAAAAAATGTTTGGCTCTGATGGGGCCTTCTCTCCCCCCCCCCTTATGCTCACCATTCCGACACCAATCAAAGCGCACATTCAGATTGCTCCTACATCAGCATCATTCCATCGCAGCCTGCTGCGAGAGAACTTTTATATTTCTGACTCTTCTGATCCCATCTCCATAGACTGTTCTCATCTAGATGTGAAGTAAACGTGGGCATGCATTCTTCAGTAATCGTCTTTGATCCAATTAGCCAGACTCTTTAGAAAGAGCCGGATTTCACAATTAGCCTACGACATATACAGCACATGCAGAAGGCCCATCTCACCTCTGTTTCAGGCCTCCAATTTCTGCTTGTATTCCTGGCGAGAAAACTTAATCTTAAACCATTATTATGAGATGAAAAACTCTCAAATCAGAAATACTTTAGTATTTCTGTCAAAAGTACATTTTTATTATCTTTTAAAATATCAAACTCACTTCATAGCTTCATTATACATGAGATTCTCTATACACAAAATTTAAAATGATATTCGAAATCTGCCGTCTTCCCTCAAAATTTCTGGTCTTTAGTCCTGCGTCTAATGAAAAATCAAATCTTGATGGTTATGTTTGCTACTTGCATAAAAATTGAAGCGTGATATTAAAGTTGCTTCCCAATTTTCTTTTACTCACTTGATGACTCATTTTTTCTGACCCAGATCAGATTTCCGATCTTGAAAAAAAAACGATCCGGGTTCATAATCATGATAACTCAGGTCCCCATATAGGAGAGTATTCTTTCCTTTCTATTAAAAAAATTATGCGGATGTCAGAATGCTGAGGTATACAAATTCATTGCACAAAAACTGAATTAATTTAGTGGATGGAAAGGCTATTTTAATGTGAGTGTGCAGAGAAATGCCCGGTATGTCCAAGCACACATAAGATGGGCTAGGGCCATGAGTCCCTCTCCCTCAAAATAGGTGGGAAAGGTCACCTCCGTTGTCTAATAAATCAATGTAAAGTTTGGAGAAAAACACTTTTTTTGTTGTTGGAGATTTTTCTATTGTTTAGTTCAGATTAACGCAATAGATTTAAAACTTCTATTCAGAATGAAAAATAAAGCAATATATTGATTTCCTACTGATGAAAAATAAAGACATCTATTGATGTGATAGTATATGATGATACATCGTTCAAAGTATTTCTCTCAGATTCGCACCTGCTTGTCTAATGATTGGCGAGCTGGCTACTGCACAAGAGGTGCTTAGGTCAAATCCCAATCTGGCGTGGATGTGTGTATTAGGTCGGATTCCACTTTAAAAGGTGGTCCCGGTCTGTTTCACCCACGTGTGCAAAAGATAACCGTATAGCACCCCTAATCAACAAACCACCTCTCAGATTCTGTGAAGATTACTTTCATAATTATACTTAAAGCTACATATTTCCAACCATAACAAAGAATATTTCAATAAAATCTTTAACTTTCGCAATTACTTGTAAATCTTTTTCCGTTTTGTTGCTTGGATTAAATAAATCTCTGATAAAATCTCGTGTATAACAAAAGACATATGCAAAGGAGATTTTGTTCAAGGAATGTTCAAGGAAGTCTAGATTTTTGACCATTAGATTCAGCAAGTAACAAAAAAGATAGATTGTGGTATTATTGAAATGCTATAACTAGCACCCAATTTTTGAATGCCTTCTTATTCGACTCCATATCTTGAGTTTCTATTTTTAATTCTGAATGATCTCCCCAATCGAGAATTTTTTTTTTTTACAATTTAACCAAAATTTTAAGGATAATTTTTATGTTATTAATTGTCGTAAATAATCTGCAGTCTTAAAAGAATAAAGTGTTAAAAGTAAAAATTATTTATATCCAATAATTTATTTATTTGTTGAGAATAATCAAACTTTAAGCATTTAAAATTATGAGAATATCCAAGTTGTTAGCTTAAGTAAACACACATTGTTTGCAGTTAAACAAAATTTCCTCTAGATAGCTAACATTGAGAGAATATTATTATGAAGACGAATATTAAGCTCGAAGCTGCTGCGGTCGTCCAATGATCTCAGAGCCCCGAGCCCAATCCGAGCAAAATTATTTATATCCAATAATTTATTTATTTATTGAGAATAATCAAACTTTAAGCATTTAAAATTATGAGAATATCCAAGCTGTTAGCTTAAGTAAGCACACATTGTTTGCAGTTAATCAAAATTTCCTCTAGACAGATAACATTGAGAGAATATTATTATGAAGACGAATATTAAGCTCGAAGCTTCTGCGGTCGTTCAATGATCTCAGAGCCCCGAGCTCAATCCTCCCCACTTTTCGGTGCATTAAATTAGCGGAATTTACAGTTTAATTTTTCCCGATATTAAATTCGGCTTTTAAAGAGTCCGGTAGAGTGTCGGGAAAGGGCGTAGGCACGTTGGGCGACCGTGCAACACCCCTACGTCCTTTACCACGACATACCTGACCATCATTCAGATGCGAAATAAAGATGCAACTGGTAAAATGTAAAAGCCTGATATGATAAGTTTAATGTCTCGAAAAGTAGGAAGGGTTGGTCCCGGGGCCCTGAAGACATCAATGAAATTATTGCCTGGAGCAAGAATCTTGGTTTAATGAGAAAATCGACTTGATCTTCTTTGGTTCTGAATGACTCTTACATCAACAAATTGTGCTATCTTTTTCTTTTTCTTTTAATTTTACGTCTGCTAAAAATTGTGCATCTGATATTGCACACTTTTACCAATATAATTTTAAGTCAGAATGATATAAACACGAAACAAGAATTAAGGCGGTTAGTCAGTCAACTTCCGAATTCCCCTTGCTAATCTAAAACTTTTAGGCATAAAATGCATTCATATATTTAAGATAATTAATATTTTTAACCTTTTTTTTTCTGTGTATATTACTGGTGTTCTTAAAGGATGTCTTTTTTTTCTTAATTGTCAAAATTTTTTTTTAAATAAGCACTTAATTTTATGTGAGGTGTTAAAATCTTACCCACGGTTCGTCAGCTTTTAACACATAAAATATTAAATTAAGCATAGATTTTAGAAATATTATAAGAACTAAGAAAAAAAAAAAGACATTTTTTAAGAAAAGTACAAAGAAAATTAAGTTAAAAATAAAAATTTCCCGAGGAGATATTTTAAATATACGTACGCATATGGTTAACATTAGTGTGGGAAATTGGAAAGTTGACTAACTAACAGCCTTAACAATAAAATTAATCTCTTGCACAGTAAATAATACAAAAGAAATTTATTAAAACAATATAATGGTACTAAAAAAATTAAAAAAGATATTGGCCAAAATAAATGTTAATATAATTTACAAAGAGTAATTTCAATTTTTCTGTTAAAAAATATATAACTTCAGCACTTTTATATATTATACATTTATAGAATAGCTTTTCAAGAGCTACGACGAGTATAACTGAAACGAGTATAAGACGATAGTAAGGAAATATAAGACAACTATAGCTGAAAATGCCCTTCATCTAATCTTTACAAAATATATGAAAACGCGAAAAATTTCAGCCTTTCCTAAATTGATATATCTTCTCTATTGTAGCAGAATTTTTTTCAGCAGCTCAATTGTCTCTTCTGCACTGTTGCTTAGTTTCTTTGGGGTCATTCCGCAGTATTCATTTCATGTGTTACGTACGGGACATTTCACAGCAAATTTTTGAGATATTTGTACTTTTTTCAGCATCAAAATATAAATGAGAAAGTTTGCAATTATTTTTAATGCATTATATATCACTTCAACTAGATTCTTATGAAATTTCTTTTTGTTTGAGCCAATACATATATATTTTTTTAATTAATAAAGTTGTGTTACGTACGGGACATCACAAAAAATTGTCTTAAAAGTACCTCTAGCAATTTGGATTTTGCTCTGAATTTATTTTTTTCACAAATAAATTTAATGAGTAGAAGCAGAAATATACATTTTATTAATTAACTTTACAATTATTTTTTTAATGAATTAATTAATGAAAGAAATCAATTATTAATTAATGAAAGCTAATTATTTCTGTTACGTACGGGACAAGGCTATTTGTTACGTATGGGACTGTAGTAACTCCTCTATACCGACCCGATAAAAGATGGTGAGTGGTAGCGAGATCGGATCGCTGGCACAGAGAATTTCTCGTATAAATTAGAAAATAGAATTTATTGCATACCAATATTAATTCTAATGAAAATATGTACAAGAAAGTTAATTACAGCATTTAATTATTTTTCGTGAGTCAATCGCTTATAAATTAATGACCTCTTGACTCCAAGTGTAACTGAAACAAACAAAAGTCTCTAAACATTACAGACAGTCGTGACTACAAAACAAAGTTCATTCGGACCAAGGCTCGTCCGTTCCTTCTCTTCGGAAGATCTACTAATACTCGTTAATTCTGAGTCTAAGAACTCTCACTCTCGCACTTGGTGTGCTTTTTCACTTCGCTGGGATTTTCACCGGATACCTGCTGTATCAATTCTAGAGGTCGGACCTCACTAGCGCTTACACCACGCTGAGTTAGAAACTGACGTTTCCTTTTCCCTTCTCCAGAGAGTCAACACTCTCCTTTTCGATCTCTCCAAAAACTGTCCTCTCTCACTTTTTCATTCTCGCAGGAGAACTTCTTCTGGGGGCGGGGGCTTTGTCGAGGCGGGCCCCTCGAAACTCTCCAGCCTCTTAGCAGCCTTGAGATCCCTCTGTTTCGTTTTCACTAAGTCCGTCATTGGACGTTCTAAGACAAAGGGCAAAGTTTCGGGCGCAAACCTAAAAATCGTGTGCAGAGATCGCTTCTCTCGCAGATGAACTCTTTCCCACGAACTCGGCAAGGATCAAAGCATAAGACCCCTTTTTGGGTAACGCCTTACCACTTCATCACTGTCCGAACTTTCCGCTCACAGTACAATAGAATTCGGCGTCTGCTAGTCTTCAAGGCAAAAATAGGGAGGGAAGGTATGCAGTTAAGTGCACTCACAGGAAATGCTAGAATGACACATAGTGCAGCTGGATGTCGAAGCTCAAATTCTTTACAGCACCTCCTCCTCAAACGATTCTTAAGGGTGAAACACTAAGAATCTCTAAGAGTCGGATAAAGAATTGCAAGCTCAAATTACATCAGAGTGGCAAGAAATAAAACATACATGAATAAGATAATACTACCTTCCTTTTTTTTTTTCGCGCTCTGATAAGAAATCATGAACATAGAATGAAATAAAACACAGTGAAATAAAAAATAAAAAATCTTAAAATAATTATATACAAAAGTTTATCAAGAAATCTCCTTAAACTCGACTCAGACAATCAACATGCGGAATGTCTTTGCCTGCGCGATGAGAAATGGCATAATTATAAGGTTGCAGAGCTAAGGACCACCTTAATAATCTGGGATTATTTCCAGAATTTCTTTTTAGAAACACCAAAGGATTGTGATCGGTTTCGATAGAAAAGTTTTGTCCATCAATATAATGCCTTAACTTTTTTATCGCAAAAATAATCCCTGCACACTCTCTTTCAGTGGCGCAGAAACTTTTCTCACTATCAGTAAATTTTCGACTTAAATATATTATGGGGTGCTCTTCCGATCCCTCTCTTTGAGCCAAAACCACGCCAATACCTAAGTCACTAGCATCAGTTTGTACAATGAATTCTTTCTGAAAATTAGGAGCGTAAAGCACCGGTTCTTCAGTAAGCTTCATTTTCAAAGTCTCAAAGGCTTTTCCCATTTCGTCGCTCCATGCAATCTTTTCTTTTTTATTTTTCCCTTTAAGCGCCCTCGTTAATGGTTCTACAATCACTGCATAATCTTTTATGTACCGGGAATAATATCCAGCCATTCCCAAACATCTACGAATTTCAGTTTTCGATTTCGGAACCGGTAATTCCTTAATTGCCCTTACTTTCGCCTCAGCTGGCCTCCGTCTGCCCTCACCTACAATATGCCCAAGATATTTTACGGTTTTCTGAGCGAACTTGCATTTCGCCAATTTGATTTTTAGTTTCGCGTCATTAACCCTTTTTAATACTATTTCTAGATGACGCATATTGTCCTCCCAACTATCTGAAAAAATCGCCATATCATCTAGATACGGTAAACAGAAATTCTTAAGTGCGTTTATTTCCCGCGTTAAGATATCTGCTAACTCCACCCGTTTTCTGTAAGGCTTTACTAAACTCAAGTGAGAAATCTGGGATTTCTGTCGCCTCCCAGGAACATTCACAATACAATTTGTTTCCGTAATTATTGACTTCTTTCTTCCCGGCCCTATCCGACTATCTGACATTTTAATTGGCTTTCTGGTAGTTAAAACTAAAACCTCATCTTTCACATTAAGCTTCCGTTTTACCGCCTTTCTGTCAAACCAAAATTTCCTCTTTTCTCGTTTTTCTGACACATTTTCAACGGCTAAAACTCGACCTCTTTTTAACCTGTTCGTGAGATTAAACACACTTCCCTTCACGAATTTATTTTCCTCCGTTTCTCTTATCCATTCTCCAAATACTAACGCTTTCAAAAGCTTTCTAACTTTTCGATGCCAACATGCAATACTATCGCTTATTGAATCTCTCATCTTAACACAGAACCGTTTTAGAAATGCGGTCGCTAAATCATTTATCAATCTTTTCCCAAGGTCCAAGTATACTGACACATTTACTTTAACTTTCCCTTTCCCTAAGTGTAATGACACTTTTTCTAGGCACGCGCCAAAAATATCTACCTGATAAGGCAATGGGACAAGCACCTGCTTCCCCCCACTCACGCGATTTTCTCTGGCTTTTGCCACTATCAAAGAATTTCCCGCATTACAATGCGTTTCTTTAATTTCCCCTTTCCCTCTAATCTCTTCGAGAGATGGATACCTGTCATTTTCCATTTTACTAACCCCTCTTTCAATGTTTGCTAAGATCGAAGATTCCTCACATATCCGCAAAGGCGATAATCCCTTATCCACACTGACCAGTTCAATAGGGTTTTCTAGGTTTTCACCCTCTAGTTTTGAATTCAACGCTTCCGCTTCACTGCCCTCGCGAAAAATTCCCCCTTCTCTTTCTTTTACTGAATTCAAAGTTTCCGTTTCAACATTCCCGCTAGAAATATCCTCTTCTTTTTCTTCCTCGGAAATCAAAGTTTCCGCTTCAACATTTCCGCTAGAAATTTCTTTTTCCCCCTCGGAAATCATAATTTGTTTATTTACCGGATTCGGAGCTGGGCCACCCTTTTCTCTCGTTTGAGCTCGTGTCAAAACTGCATTCATCAATTCGGGGTTTTTCTTCGCCTGCTCTAATAACTTTTGAGATTGATTACCCAACAAATAATAATGCATGTCTGAATCGCTATTATTTACTCCTGCCTTGGTTTCAATGATTCCTACACCTTCAATTTCTAAAGTGACTTCTGCTATAGGTAAGCAGTACAATTTCCTGTCCACCGGGGTTTTAATCCAAACATGATCTCCATTCAAATTATCTTGACTGACTAAATGGTGCGGGACCAAATCTATCTGGCTCCCACTGTCCGTTAAGGCAGTTGCCTGAATTCCATTCACTAATATTTTGCTCAAATAAGGGGAGAAGGTTTCTTCAAGTGTCGGCTTACTTATTAAGTGACTGACCCGCGCAACATCTCTCTTTTTAATTTCCGGACAATCTACTCTGTAGTGCCCGCTTTGAAAACACGCATGACACTTAACTTCTCGCCTTTTTTCATAAACCCTTTCCCTTTCTTTATGATCATCACGATCCCTCCAGTTAAAGTTAGTCTCCGGATTTCTGTTACTGTTTCGCCCATTTTCAAAAGTTTTGGGTTTTTCAAATTTCTTCTCTAAAGGGAGTTTCGGATTCCACGTCTTTTTAGAGGGGCGCTTGATTGCCTCGTACGCATCTAAAAGCCTTACTAATTCTTCCGGGTTTTTAATCTCTGCCCAGTTATCTATAAAATGTTCGCGCATTTCTGGAGACGCTCTCCGTTTGATTTGGTCCGTGACAAGCAAATTTTTCAAACCCTCAAAATCCGAAACTTGTAAGCATGACAGCCATCCTTCTAAAAAACTATTAAGTTCAAAGATCAGGTCCTTCCAAACTGAATTAGGATTTCGGGGATGCTGACTAAATTTTTGTCTGTACGTCTCTGCATTCAAACGATATCGTTCTAACAATTTTTCTTTCACATATTTAAAATCATCAATTTTGTCTTCGGGTTCTCTCAAAATTAGCTCGGCCATTCCCACAGGTAATAATGATAGTAAATTCGTCACCAACTCATCCGAATTTAGATTACATTTTTTTGCCTGTCTCTCGAATAAATTCAAAAACAACGAAATATCCGAATTCTTTTCATCAAAGCGATGCATAATTGTTTTTAGGGGTAAATGATTCGTTCTAACTGAGATGCTACTGGATGCGGTACTCCGGTCATCTGACTCTTGTGTCGCTTTTAATCTAGCTAACTCATGTTCGCGTTCTTTTTCTTTTTCTGCTTTCTCCCACAATCTTTCTTTCTCTAACTGAAGTCTATCATTCTCTTCCTTCTCCGCCAATAACTTATTTTCCCTGTCTTTTTCTAACAGTTTAATTTGCGCTAAGGCTAGCTCTTTATCAAATCCCTCTGACGACTCTATTTTTTTTATAATTTTCGGTACAGTATCATTTTCCTCTAAAATGACCTCAAATTCGTAAGCTAACGTTTGCAAATCAGCTTTCCTAAAATATTTAAGCTCCGACATTTTTAAAGTTTAAAATTAGAAATTAACTTTCCCACAATTATAAAACAATACAATAAGATTAAATGTAATTTCTACCAAGTGCACTAAAATAATACTGAAATATACACTCATAAAAAGTACGCATAACAATAATATATAAGAAATATGCAACATATAAAATTAAGCAACCCTATCCTATCGTCCACATTCACCTTGGTATTTGGTTATAAAATACATATGGGATAAATTCTACACAAAACAAAAATTTCAAATTCAAAAAGCACAGTAAAAATATTTTAAATTGCAAAAGTCTCATTCAATTCCCTTTTTTTTTTTTAAATCAATGGTGGTCTTAATCTCTGCATCCACTCTTAAAAAATTTAGAATAATTCACAAAAAACATATAAAATCAACTCTGTTATCGTAAAATATGAAATGCGTTCAATACTTTTTTTTTTTCAATGAACTCTCATTTATAGATTCAGCTAAAATTTTGTAACACTGCACAACTCTCAGTTTGCATTAAATTAATTCAACAATAATTTAATTTTTAACTACAAAATTTGTCTATTAAATAAGTTACAGTAATCTCGGAAGTATCTTATCATACTTTTTTTTTTTTTTTTACCGGAAAAATTTCTCAAAATATTTACTCTCACAAAAATTAACATACAACTTTTTTTTTTGAAGCCTACAACACCTATACAAACACTAATAACAATTAAAGCCACTCTGAGTATAAAAAGAGCTTACCTCCATTACTAAGAGTCTTTCAGGGCGTCAGAAGCACAGACTTCAGAGATTCTCAGGAGCACAGACGGGGTTCTCTGTCACACTTTTCGGATGGGGGAACACTCTCCAGAATTCTTGGTAGATTTCTCTTTCTGATGGGGGAACACTCTCCAGAATTCTTGGTAGATTACTCTTTCTGATGCTGTGTTGATCCACAGGGGTGTCTAAGGAGACTCAGGTCACAAGTCACAAGGAGACTCTCTCTTGGAGCACTTTGATGATTTAAATTTCAGAGTCCACTCTTTGTCTTTAGAGAATGTCATTAATTTTTGCTAATTAATCCATCACCGCAAGCCACCAGTTGTAGTAACTCCTCTATACCGACCCGATAAAAGATGGTGAGTGGTAGCGAGATCGGATCGCTGGCACAGAGAATTTCTCGTATAAATTAGAAAATAGAATTTATTGCATACCAATATTAATTCTAATGAAAATATGTACAAGAAAGTTAATTACAGCATTTAATTATTTTTCGTGAGTCAATCGCTTATAAATTAATGACCTCTTGACTCCAAGTGTAACTGAAACAAACAAAAGTCTCTAAACATTACAGACAGTCGTGACTACAAAACAAAGTTCATTCGGACCAAGGCTCGTCCGTTCCTTCTCTTCGGAAGATCTACTAATACTCGTTAATTCTGAGTCTAAGAACTCTCACTCTCGCACTTGGTGTGCTTTTTCACTTCGCTGGGATTTTCACCGGATACCTGCTGTATCAATTCTAGAGGTCGGACCTCACTAGCGCTTACACCACGCTGAGTTAGAAACTGACGTTTCCTTTTCCCTTCTCCAGAGAGTCAACACTCTCCTTTTCGATCTCTCCAAAAACTGTCCTCTCTCACTTTTTCATTCTCGCAGGAGAACTTCTTCTGGGGGCGGGGGCTTTGTCGAGGCGGGCCCCTCGAAACTCTCCAGCCTCTTAGCAGCCTTGAGATCCCTCTGTTTCGTTTTCACTAAGTCCGTCATTGGACGTTCTAAGACAAAGGGCAAAGTTTCGGGCGCAAACCTAAAAATCGTGTGCAGAGATCGCTTCTCTCGCAGATGAACTCTTTCCCACGAACTCGGCAAGGATCAAAGCATAAGACCCCTTTTTGGGTAACGCCTTACCACTTCATCACTGTCCGAACTTTCCGCTCACAGTACAATAGAATTCGGCGTCTGCTAGTCTTCAAGGCAAAAATAGGGAGGGAAGGTATGCAGTTAAGTGCACTCACAGGAAATGCTAGAATGACACATAGTGCAGCTGGATGTCGAAGCTCAAATTCTTTACAGGACCTATGACCGAATTTTTCTATATGGCTGCAAAAAAATGCTCTAATTTTTATTTGATTTAAAAAAAATAATAATATTTTGGATAAATTTTAATAGAAGAGATTTAAAGCTTTAAAATGATGTATTACACTTAACTTTTTATAAAACTTTTTTTTCAAACTTGTGAAGCCAAATACTGTGGAATGACCCTTTGATCTTTCTTAGTTGGTCCTCAGGATTATCTCTTCGTCAGTTTTATTTACGACTGAGCTTTCTTGGACCTAAAAGGAAAATGAATTATGAGTAATTGGATAAAAATATCAAAATTAAATCAAGTATATGATCTATCTTCATTGTTTATCTATATGTGATTTTTTCATTAAAGACAAATAAATTCATTTAAAATCTGGTTAAAGATATAAATTTATACAAATTTGAGGTTTATTTAAGGTTATTATCATGAGCTCGGATAATGCCGGATGGGTCAGTTAATAATAAACAAAACTTATATTATGAATACAGAATAATGCGAGTTTGAGTATTAAGTTTAAATAAGATTAATCAACCTTGGCATTAAACATGCGAATGTAAAAATGACATTCACAATGTAACTCAACTAGAAACCATATCACTGAAATTTTATAATACACTCTCTTTGTGGATGATATTGAGTACTTTTTTTGTTAGCCCAGATTACCAAATATTGCCACAATCCTCATTACTGACATTGTTAATGCAGTGATTAAACCTATTCATCATATGTTCCGATTTTAAGGAACATCAATGGTTTTTGTACTCATGTTTACATGCTTTGTCATGATTTTTGTATAACTATTTTAAATTTTTAACAGACTTTTTCCTTTACATTTTAGATAAAAAAAATACATTTGTTTATAAAACAATTGGTATGTTTTTATAAGAACTACTAAGGTTTCTATGGTCACCATAATTTATTTTTCAAATATAACTGTGCTATATAATAATGAACAATGTTCCAGGCAGAAAAAATTTTATGGTTACATTAGATATTATCGATCCTATGATCACAAATTTCAATTTTTGTCAAACGCTCTTAAATTTATTCCTTTTATAAATATTTAGAGATATATCTTTGTTATTAAAATATTTTTGCACCTAATTAAAGAAAAACAGTAGTTTGAATCTTTGCATATGAAAATTAGAAACAATGTAAATGTTGAAATAAAATATTTTTGATTTAAGATATTTCTCATTAGAACAGTTTTTCGTTATTTAAAATGAAGAAGTGAAAATATTTTTTGAATGTGTATGTTTTCCCTTCTAATGTAAGAATTTAAATCCCCCCCCCCCCAAGAACTGCATTGTGTGTTCCTCTCCCCACTCCCCCATCTCCCCAAAAATGAAAAAAAAAACTGCAGTTGGTGAGATTTGCACCATGGTTAATGGAAAAGTACCATATATTGTGATGTAGTTTAGTTATTTCCTATTGAATGCAAGCAAACTAAGCATTAAATTTGCTGTTGGCATACTCAAAACAAAATTAGTATTATCTGGAAAAATATTTCCATACAATGATAAAAATAATTAATGATATATGGATGTGACAATAGAAGTAAAATTTAGCAGTTACTTTTATGTTATCACATTTTCTGAGGGAATTTGATTGATTTTCTGCTATTGAAACTGAGCATGCTCTTTCCTACTACTCTTTTTCTAACAGTAATCTTTGTTATATTTTCGAGTAATTTTTTCTGAGATAAAGGTGTAGATTATTCTTCGGAAAAGTCTTGTGAAAGAGCATGCCCAGTTTGAGTAGTGCAAGACTCGCCTCTTATAAGACCTGCTAAATTTGATACTACTAACATTTAAAGGAGCAGTACTTTGTTGTGTTATTTAAATGGACCATATAGTCTTTCAATGTTTGGATATGATGTCATCCAACTCAAAGAAATAAAAATAAAAACAGATTTACCAATTATTTCGTTTCTTGAGATTTAGACCTCATATGCAATCAATAACAATCCAATTCCCTTTCAAACTGATTTTTTAAAGATTGGAAATCACTTTAAGGAAATTAGACTCCAGTCTTGTTTCTCAATTTTTTTTTTTGTAATTTATTCAATTTGTGAATAAATGTTTACTAGAAGTTCATCGAAGCTTTCGCACTGCAATCTTTGAGATTATTTCCTGGTGCGTTTTAGCATGAATTTTTAATTAACTATTTTTTTTAATCCAACAACGCGTTTTAACGAAATGTGAGTGTACTATGTCAGAAGTCTGTTCAAAAACTTTTCGAATGATACCTCATTCATCGTTGCATGTTTTGTATGTGCATAGAAAAAGGGATGTTGACAACAGACATAATATATGCGTTATAGATTGTTTTTTCATAAATGAAATGAAAGCTTTTTTCAGGTCCCGTATTTTTCCCGAAGAAGATGACGTGCATCCTCTAATCCTCTAATGCAGTTAAAATACAATTGTTATTTTTTCTCCCTCGCGCATGCCTTTTTCTATCTTCAATGGGATTTTATTGTTAGGAATAAATGAGATGATATTCTGGCTTGACTAATGTTGTTTGAAGATATGTTTATCCTTAATTTTTCTTTAGAAGTTTAAACCTGCATCTAAAAAAATATTAGATATTTCTAAAAATTATCAGACTGCAGTGCGAAATCCTCGCACGGGTCCACTTGTTAAATACATAACATTGTTAAAAGTGGTAAATAATATAAAATATATAAATAAATAAAATATATTAAAGTATTGAACAAATCGGTGTGATACTATAAAAGCATAAAAAACTATATATATATATATATATATATATATATATATATATATATTTCACTGGCACCCGGCTAACCGAAAAGTACCATAAATAAACTACATACTTATCGAAAAATAAGGGTTACTATAATTAGTTAATTGGTGCCATGCTTGGCGGAATTGTATTTGACCCTCCGGTATAACACGTAAGTACCCATTTTTTATTTTTATTATTATCATAAAAAACACACAATGATCAATTTATTATAAAACATACAATATTTAATTTAATATAAAACACACGCAATCTGCTGGACCGGGTTGCCGTACGAAGCAAAATCTCGCCAAAATTGTAGTGTTGCCTAGGCATAAAATCGCCCTTTTGGCGCCAAATATATATCCCGTTGCGTCTGCGACATCTATATTATTGAATGCCTAAGGGGGGCCACTCGGCCCAGCAAAGCCAGGCCGTAGAGCGTTAGCACCTCCCCCGGGATGTTCCCCGGCACGCGGGGATTCGTTTTGGGTGATTCCAGCCACCGGCGGAAGGGAAGGCACGACGCCGAGACCGCCAGCGCACGCGCAAACGGCCCAAACAACAACAAAAAAGAAAAGAAAGAAAATACAAACTAGGCCAAAGGCCGGCACTGCCAGGACAAGCCTAAGCGCGACAAGGGGCAGGCAAGAAAGCTAAAAACAAAAAAAAACAAAAAGAAACTGAAAAAAGCCTGAACCGCTGGAGCCTGCACTCCCTCGCGACAGACAGCGGCAGGTGCAGTGATGAAGAACTTGTAGGTGAACAGTCCTTAACGCTCCTGCGTCATGACACACAGTTCGCGGCCAAGGCGGTCCTTGGATAATAATGATGCGCCGGAATCTGAGAACTCAGTTCCCACGCGACAGATGGCGCCACAAGTTGTTGCGTTGGAGAGATGAGACCGCTGCTAAAGACTGCGAAGGGAGCACAGCAAGGTGCTCAAACACTGACAAGGTACAGCCAAAATAAAATACTATTTATGTACAATTTACTTCTGCTTGTATATTTCAATAAGCTGCAGATGTCACAGATGCACCGGGGTATCTTTTTTGGCGCCGATTTTATGCCTAGGCATCCCTACAATTTTGGCGAGATTTTTATAATATATTGGATCATTGTGCGTGTTTTATGATACTATAATTTGTGTGAATAGATTGCCAAAAAACATGTTGGCAAATTTTCTTCTCTCGCCAATGTCATTTTCTTTACTTTGCCAAGATAATCCTTAAATAAGTTAATGTACTATTACTCCGTTACAGTACGCATATACACAAACAGGATAAATATAACAATAGATGACGCACGTATAAAAATTAAATAAAACCCCGATTAAAGCCTCGATATTTTTTTTTCAAAAAGCACGCGCAAGAAAAAAATTAACAATCGTATTTTAACTGCATTAAAAGATGACGCCATCCGCTTCTTGAAAAAAATGAAACAGATAAAAATAAATTGAATGCATCTCTATAATAAAACCGTAAGTCATGTGACTGTCATCAACAGTTCCGGAATGTCCGTTTCACTTTTTCATATGCCAGGCGGCCATTTTTATTAAAAATTATTTTTTCGAATAAAACTTCATAAATGTGACATTTTTAGAAAGATCGTTCAAAATAAATTAATATCTGAGAGGTGACTTACGTTCAATTATGTATATATTCTCCAATAACTTCAGTTGAAATTAGCTTCGCAGTTCAAATTCTCTATCCATGAAAGTAAAAAAAAAAAAAAAAAAAAAAAAGATTCATTCGTCGTGAAGGTTTAAAACATTAAACCATTAAACCATGGAGATAATCGTTCGTAAAGTTAGTTTTCCATGAAAGATTTTTTGGAGCGCTGCCTGGTGTCAAAAAAATAATTCGTACCAGTGACACAATCAAAGTTTACCATAATTATGTGCTATACAACTCAACTTCATTCTTTATCTTTTCTTGATGTAAGCTGAATGTAAACAAATACAACTCATGTAATGATATTTAATGAATCAAATTTCGAAACAAATTGTCAGTTAATTTGGTATTTATGTATTATACGTGAAAGGAAGAGAGACCACCGAAAATGATTGTTAATCACCAATCATATTTACCATTATTAATGACCAATCGCTTTCAAAACCGTAATTTAATATACAAAATACATAACATCATTAAGTACTTTTGTGTTATTTGGGCACAAATCTCGCCAATAGAATTTTTAAAATCGCCAATACCAGCTTTTATTTTTCGCGTGTGCAAATTAGAAACGATACTTTTATTTTGAAATCAAATGTTCTGATGGAACAGCTGTCGTAGACGCACCGGGGCACTATATTAACTATAGAGTTGCAATATATAGAGAAAAAACGGGTTGCTGTAATTAGAATTATAGGCGGTAATGTTGGTGTGACATATTTACGTGATTATCAAAACTGGCTTCCAAAAGTTCAATGTTTCACCAAACCATACTCGAAAATTACGTGTTATAATATGCACTCCGATTATGTCACATTATTCAAGACGTTTTAAATGAGAATAATGATAGATTTTCTTCCGTGATTCTCCCGTAATCAAGTCTACAGCCAAAGTTAGCGAGAAACAAACAAACAAACAAAAAAATATTGGCAACAATATGGTTCAGTGTAAATGGTGGATATCATTAAAGACTTTCACAAAATAGACTTCATTGCACCAAATCGTATTAACTAAAATACGCCATTTGGCAATGGATCCAATTACGGAAAACTACTTAATATGTTTAAGAATCTCCTCATTAGCAAGCATATTGCAACTGATAAGCAAACGGATATGAAGCATAAATGCTTAAGTTGGTTAAGCGGTTTTTGTCAAGAAAGATGAAATACATAACAACAAAAAATATGCGAAATGCTACCATGATCGAAAAAGTTTTTGATTTGTCTATTAGAATCTTCCGGTTGGCGAAGGATTACGGAAAAAAATAAATTATGAATAAAAGTAACGTGTTACAGTGCTTATAACATACATTTAAGGGAGACCAAACTGGTCGCCAGTGGCGGCTAGTTTCTAATATATTAAAGCATATCTTTTATTTTAATTTCAATTTTGCTTTTTAACAATAAATATTAAATTAACCGGGCGGAGAAATCATACTTTATCTTTTTTGTACTATTTATTTATTTTTATAATTATTGCTGACCATGATATAATGAGGTATTTTATTTTTATTGACAACACAAATTTCAGGAAAACCTTTCATTTCATGTATGAAAACAGTGCCGATTTAATTTTTAATTAACAGCAATATTTAATCAAAAAACATGTTTTAACGAAATGTAAGTGTGCTATGTCAGAAGCGTGTTCAAAATCCTTTCATATGGTATCTCATTCGTCGTTCTGCGTTTCATATTTTCAGAGAAAAAGGGATGTTGACAGGAGAAATAATATATATGATTTTCACTTTAAAACCGAAGATTGTTCTAAAAAAAAAAACCTAATCTCGTCTCATCCCGAATATCTTGGGTTCTCACTGAGTGGGATGGAAGATAGGAGAGGAGGATTCTCAAATCCAAAGGTCATAATTTTGTTTATCAAAAACACAAGACTCAGTTAATAAACTTCTTAAACACTTTCCAGACAGGTATAACTGTATGGTATTCCTTCTGCTGCACCTTAAAATTTTACCAACAGATTTCCATTTACATTTCCACAGATTTACACTTTCTGGTTAAATAGACACAGCTGTCAAACACCGGTAATTGACATGTAATTTTAAGCCCCACCTTCTTCCTAATAATATGTCATAGTGATGGCTTCTTATATGATGATGTTTGATACGTGAGTGAGAGGGCAGATTTTTAAATAAATGCACATTTCTTAAAATGAAGAATATAAACACAAAATAAGCAAAACTAAGAATTTTTGTTATACAAGACAATTTTTAAACATAAAAAGTAATACAGAAATGTAACAAATAAGAAGTAGCAAATATCCAAAAGTAAGCTTATACTAGATTTTTTTTAAGGAATAATGAAACAGTTTTTCATTTGTATATTTTGTTAATTTTAGATAATATTTAAATACATTAACATAAAAAATGAAGTTTATATTATACAAAGGGTTAAGGGAGCTCTGCCATTCTCATAAAAAAATCCTTGCTTATTTTTTCTTTTAATACTTCATTAAAATAAGTCACTCGGGAAGAATAAATTATATTTTTTTTCCAAAATTCATTACAGAAAAGGGAAATTTTTTTTAATTAAATTTAAAATTCCAGGTATGAGCAATGGCACATCCTACCTCACCCTTATTGGCACCCATCTTCCAGTTCCAATTGAATAGTTTTTAAATAAGGAAGAAGTAGACATAATCTAAGTTCTTTTACTATATAGAGTCAAAAACTTCCAACCATAAATGAAAATAATACATTACTACTTTCTTTAAATTAAAATTGTTAGATTATTGCTGCGAATGTCAAAAAAGGTACATCTGTAATTAGCTCTTTAAATACATCTTACTTTTAAAATTTTATTTATGTTAGTGCATATTTATTTTATTTATAGTAAGTTTATACTTAGAAATTAATGTTTGTGCACATAAAATAATGGTAATATGTGCTACCAATTATCCAGTGATTTTGATTTCCTGATATACATTCGGTCTTACAAATATCGGGTAATTAGCTAATTGTCAAAATTTTAAGAATTTTCCAAAAATTAAATTTTTATTTTCAGTAAAAATTTTCAATTTCAAAAGAATTAAAATTTTTCCTGGCCTTAAAACAATTTACATATTTAATATTTATTGTATTACTGTTAATTTTGTTTTTACCCTTTAAATAAGAAAAATAGCCGGGTACCAGTGATATACACTATATGGCCATTAATGACCGACAACTTTCAATTTTAGATATTTTGTCGAATATTTAAAAATATGCTTGTCAGATTCTTCTGGAATTTTAGGATTAAAAAGAAAAGGTTTGACTTCATATTTATCAACGTCGATTTGATAAGGAGGACAATTAGGGGGCCAACAAAAAATTATAGAAAAAAATAATACTTGGGATCACCCTGTACAATAAAATGCACTAAATGATCTATCGCTACAGAATATGTGTATTCATTTGTGTAAGAATAGCATGTACACTGCTCAAAACAATTAAAGGATATTGCAGTTTTAGGTGGATTTTGTATCTGGGAAACTTTTTAGCTGATTGATACATGGTCGACAGACATAGTAGGTTATATGAGAATAAATTACACATGTTTGGCAGAAAAAAATGCATTTTATTGCGCATTTGTGTACAAAAGGAAAAAAACACAATTTGTGCATATGAGAAAAAAAGAATAAGAAAAGGTGTTTTCTTCAAAGAAAATCATTTTCAGTAGGGGGTATGGTTTCCACGGGCGGCCAGCAACGTTGAACACCTTTGAGGCATGGACTCAATGAGGCTATTAATGACGAGTTGGGGTATTCTGCCCCACTCTTCCAGAAGAACTCTTTCCAGTTCTTGGAGAGTTTGTGGGGGTTGTTGGCGGCCAGAAACTCGTCTTCCTAGAGCGTCCCAAACGTGCTCGATTGGATTCATGTCTGGAGAACACGCTGGCCATTCCATTCGAACGATTCCTTCCTCGAAAAGGAAATCCTCCACCACGTTTGCACGATGTGGCCTGCAGTTATCGTCCATTAAAATGAAGTTATCTCCGATTGCTGCAGCGTAAGGGACTACAATAGGTCTGAGGATCTCATCCCTATATCGGCGACCAGTCAGAGCTCCATCTCGAATGATGTAGAGGTCAGTGCGCCCGTCAATGGAGATGCCACCATACACCAACACTCCTCCACCGCCAAATCTGACACTTTCGTGCACGAACGCAGGATTATTCCTACTGCCACGGTCCCTCCAGATGAAAATACGCCTATTATCCGGATGCACAGAAAAACGGGACTCGTCAGAAAACAGAATATTGCTCCATTCATTTTTCCTCCAGTTGACATGCTCGGTTGCCCACTCCCTGCGGTTGCGACGATGCCTTGATGTTAATCTAACACATACCATCGGTCGGCGAGCATACAGACCTACAGCATGGAGCCGGTTTCGGACAGTCTGAGTTGAAATCGTGGTGCCTGTAGCCGAGTGAAGGTGTTGTTGGAGAAGAGTAGCGTTCATGTTTCGGTGTCTCCGAGCTGTTAACGCTAAATACCGATCTTCATTGGGCGTTGTTGCCCGTCTACGACCTTGCCCTGGTCTTCCGCCTGCACATCCACTCTCCAAAAAACGGTTCCAGATCCTGGAAATGACACTTTGTGACACTCCAATGGCTTGCGCTACTTCGGCTTGAGTTTGGCCCCCTTCTAACCTACCAACAATTCTCCAAGCTTCTGAATCTGTCAAATGACTTCGCTGAGACATCGTACTCATCGAAACAAAGCAATCACTGAATGCCGATCATCCTTGTCTTCATTCTCTTTTATCCAGTTGAAAGTCAAATTTCATTCGCTGCCGCTGAAGCGACGTTTTTGACGTCGAACTCAAAATTTGCATACTCCACAGTTTGAAAACCAGAAAAATTTGCATTTGTGATTCTCTTCTTCTATTTTCGGCAAAAAAAATTTCGTTTATATCTTTATTTTATATAAAACTTCAAATATCCTTTAATTGTTTTGAGCAGTGTATATTAATAGAAATATAGCGATTTTTCTAAAAAATTAAAAAAATTCTTGCATGTTTTTTGTTTATAACATACAGGGTTTTTAACCAAATTTAACGCCAGTTTCAGAAAAATTGACAAAATGTAGTAGAAATAATATAGCGCAATTGGAATATAAATATATTAATATTTAAGGAAATATGGGCAGTTGTATAAAATATTTTTTATCTGCGCATGCGCGAACGATAACAAGGAACTGTTTGCATAATTTAATAGTCAACTCTATGGAGCAACTTATTAAAAAAAATCAGTCAAATATCGTAAAAATTCAGAGAGATATTGGCGTTAGAGTTAGCTGTTTTTTAGTTTCTGTCTAAAACTCGCTGAATGATAAGGGATTGTCCACAAATTGTTATTTTTAAGTTATCTGGCAGCGTTCGGAGCAGATTTTTAGAAAAAACTATTTAATTATAAGTTACGCTTATGTTTAGGAAGATTTTGACTCTAAACTACGATGAAAAGGAAAATATAGTCCATACACTGATTACATTTAGGTAAATTGAGGAGTTTATGGTAAAATTTTGTGATATTTAGCCCAATACGCAAAACACTCTACAGTAAATTCTATCGCATATATATGTATGCCAAGTTAGCTTCATATATGGCGACGTATTTTGGTCGCCAAATTTGGCGATATTTCACAAATTATTGACATGCTTGGCGATAATTTGATGTTGAATAAGATAAATATATAGTGTTAAGCATGTAAGTGTTGAAACGATGGTTACAACAATGGAAGAAATTTGGTGAAACCATGATCACTAAAACTCATAAATTAAACCCGTTTATGAAGGAATCCTGCTGTCTTGTTTCAAAATGTCAGCCATCCTGTAATTTCAAACTGCTATATCTCAGCCATTTTTTAAGATAGAGGTAAAACAAAAAATGCTCTGGAATCCTTGGATCAAGGCCAAACATTTAACGCCAAAAGTTTTCAGAATTTCTAATTTTTTTGTACAACCTTTAGAATTAAAATGAATTAAATGACTATCACAGCGCCCCCTCCAGGCGCAATATCCCCAAATTTAACTGGGAACTGCAGGATATACTCAAAAACATATACAAAAAATTTGGTTCAATTATCTGCATAACTTCATACACTTATTGATGATACAATAGTGAAAATGGAACAAAAATCGCGATCGCAGCGCCCCTTTTCGTCGAAATATCCTCATATTCAACTGAGACCTGCAGGCTATAGTCAAAAACATATACAAAAAATTTGGTTCAATTATCTGCATAACTTCATACACTTTTTAATGATACAATAGTGAAAATGGAACAAAAATCGCGATCACAGCACCCCCTTTCGTTGAAATAGCCCCAAATTCAAGTGAGACCTGTTGGCCATAGCCAAAAACATAGACAAAAAAATTGGTTCAATTTCAAGCATCACTTCATACACTTTTCGATAATACATTGAGGACGGACAGACAGACATTTTGTAAAAACATGTTTTTCGGAATCTCTGACCCCTAAAACATGTAAATACCTCGAAAACCGGAAGTCGAAAAAAATTTCGATTACAATACTTTCTTCTATTATAGATAGAAGAAAGTAAAATGGAATTTATTGTGAATAGAGCTCTTTCTCGGCTTATATTAAAACAACTATTGCACGTTGAACTCAATGATTGAACTTAAAATATTAGTGAACTGTACGCTGGGTTTTATGAAGACAAAAAATTCGGCATTCTGCTCGGTAAATGTATTTAATCTTTACTAAAATTGAATGTATTACATTGTTCTGCCCGACACATTTCAGGGAAAATTTCACAACAAAACGTCGAGTTTTCTCAAGAACAACTCGAACAAAAAAGAAAAAAAGTTTTATTATCCCTATGCAGAGGGGAAATGTGAACAGGTTTTATCTTCCCTGCGCAGAGGGAAAGGTTAGATAGATTTCTTTTTATCACTTTGAAATTTTATGTACATAGTCTAAAACATTAGCCAGTAAATAATGCTAAACACAATTCTAAACGAGGTAAAGATTGAGTCTTTAAGGGAGCAACTCTCGTCTTGGAGGTAAGTAAGGAGACACAAATGTCAGAATTTGACAAAATACAACGCACATAAACTACAGCACAATATGCCTTTTCAGAAGTATCGCAGAATGCGTGCAACTCTATCTGAACGCATGAGGAATTTAGCACACATATTTGTATCTTCATTTGTTTGATAAGTTGAAGATCTTTTCCAAATGAGATCCACATTTTACTGAGATCTTTAGGAATTGGTTCATCCCACGTAAGCTATGCTTCCATAATTCTTGAAACCCCATCAGTGGCTGAGAGGTTCTGCTCTCAAAGCTGGTAGACGGGAGGTGCTGGGTTCAAACCCCTGCCGCGCTCGTCGACCTAACCGTTCGGAGTTTTCCGTGGTTTTCTTCGAACCTTCCTGTAAGTACGGGTTAGGACCCCTTAAAAAGATCCCCACGGAGGGCACTCTCCCCCTAGGGCCCATATCCCTCGTGTTGATAATTGGCCGTCATAAATCAACCCAACCCAACCCATAATTCTTGAAGTAATATTTTCTTAAATACTACCCATGGAGAAATCAATCCCAAGGGATCAAACATACGGGAAACTTCTGATAATATTTCTCTTTTGATATTCTCCTTCTTCTCTTCCATTGACAAAACTGAGAAACTAAAACTGTCTGTTTTTGGATTCCAGTTGATACCGAGGACCTTCACTTCACTTTCAGAACCAATGGGTATCACCTGATGCTTATCAGACGATTCTTCAACAATTGTAGGAACATTAGACTTCCACTTTCTCAGATTAAATCCTCAGTTGATTGATAAGCTCAACTGCTTCTTCTTCTTCCTCCGATGCAGCTCCAGATAAAAAGATCATCTACGTAAAAGTCATTCAAAGTAGCATGAGAGCCTAAAGGATAATTATGTTTTTCGTCAGGGCTTAATTTCTAACAAAAAAGTACCGGAGCCCTAATATTCTGCAGTACTAATAACCGTAGCGTGCCCCTCCACCATCACTCCAATCTGCATATTTATATTTCATACATTATATGTATTTGCAAAATTTAAAGCAATTTTTTTGTTTAGCAAAATAAAAATTTTAAATATATCTATCTGCATTTACTTAGCTGTCAATTATTCCACGTTTTAGTTATCACTCCGGCCAAACAGAAACCTTTGTCTAATTTTAATGTTAATTAATCGCAGAATTCTGCGATTAAATAAAGTAAGGATTGATATTTTTCGTCTAATGCAAGTTGTTGCATTTCTCTAGTAGAAAGAAATGAGGCGTAAGCTATCCCATAAGTGACTGTGAGCAGTTGAAATTCAAGTACTGTGTTTTCTGGAGTATTTCTCCAAAGAATTCGTTGCCAATTGATATCCTCACGATGGACCTTAACCTGACGAAACATTTTTCTACATCGGCATACACTGCAACTAGAAAAGTTCTAAAACGAAGTAGAATAGAATATAAATCTTGCTGTACGCGTAGACCTATCATCAATAAACTAGTATATAACCCCCGTCAAAAATGACGGAATGTTACGTTTAATTTTCATAAGACTTCATACAAACAAACAGCATTAAGATGTTATGAAATAATATTAAATCCTTTGATTATAAACAACGATATTTCCAAAGGAAATAAACTGTTTTGATTGAACTTCAATAGGTTAAAGATTTCACTATAAAAAGATTCTGTAAAGATTAAGACCTATAAAATCCTCAAAACATTGTTTAGATCAACAAAGTTGTTTAAACACCCATTGCTGGGTTAACACATCTCCGGGCCCCTAATTACATCGGGGCGGTGCCTTGCATACAAACCTCGTAAAAAACTGCGCTAATGCTTCAACAGGCAACGCTGCAAAGCATATTTTTAAGAGACATTAAAAATTTCCGCAATCTGCGTCATTTCGATCTTTTAAACTGCCCTGCTATATCAGAGTAAACATATCATTATTCAAATTCCGATTTCACAACTGTAATAAATTTCGATCATTAAAATAATTTATTTTATTTTATTTCTTAATTAAATCGCATCTATTAATTGTATCACATGACTGATCATTTTTTTCACTACAAAGTTACTATGTTAAAATTCAAATTTTATCTGCATTGATATAACTAATACTTGTTGTACCACGCAGTATTACATTATATTCCTTATATTTTAATTATATTTAATATAAAATATTCATTTTATTTACAATGCAAGCAAAATTGATAAAATACAGAACAAAGTGAAATTTCAACAGAAAGTTTATTTGCCAAAATAATAATTAAATAACTTAAATTTGAAAAGTTTATCTCAAATTAAATTCTGATTTTTTTATAAACATGCCTAAAGATCATTAAAAATCATTAAAAATAATTAATCATAATAATCACTCAAGCGTGCTGGTTGGGAGAGCATAATAATATATAGAAATCAACATTCTTGAATGAAATCTGGTAATTCATGATTTTTGAAGGAATTGGAGAAATGCAGTAAATATCATTTCTTGTTACGAGATTCTGGTGTATTTCAGGTAAAATAATACTAACGATTTGTCTTTTTCTTGGTTTAATATACGAACACATAACACGCAGACAGACACATCAAACACTAAAAAGATATTAAACAGTAAATAAACATATTCGAGAAAATTTTAAAATCTAATTCTGGAAGCCGCATTTTGCTTCCTTTAGATCCGAGCACCTCATGATACTGAAATTAATTCTCTTCTGTCACAGAGGGGACTCCCCGGTAGACAGACAGTCGGCGCCAATCTCCGCCGCTCACGTGATTTGCAACACACTGCCCCACCATGAACATAGGGGTGTTCATCACTAAACATATATATATAACAATACAAATTAAATCAAATACAATCATTAAATAATAATACAAGTTATACAAATTAAATCAAATACAAATATAGAATAATAATAAAATTATACATACTTCAAGGCTAATTTAAAAAAAGAGAGTTCAACACTAATTCAACTAAATAAAGAAATAAGAAAATTTATATTAGAGTTCAATAATTAAAGTTCAAATTTTGTCTCAGTCCATTATAGTTCAAGATTGAAAAGCAGTTGTACAGGTCTGTTCAATATGACTTTTCAGTCTTAATTTTACAGGCTCTCACCTTGCCATCTCTTCCAGGAAATATTTCTATAATTTTACCTAAACTCCAGAAATTTCTGGGTAATTTATCATCTTTAATTAAAACAACATCATTTATTTTAAATTGGGGAAGATTGGTTTTATTCAAACTTTGGTGGGCTGACCTCAAATTTAATAAGTATTCATTCTTCCATCTAGACCAAAACAGCCGCATCAATTTTTCCCGATAGTTAAAGGCTTTAAGCAATTCTTTCCTAGAAGAGAAATTAGAGTCAAGGTGAAGCCGTACGGGGGGGAGAGAAGATATTCTTCTCCCTATTAAAAAATGGGCAGGAGTTAATGGTAGGGGGTCCTGCCTTTCATCACTTATGTATGTCATGGGTCTGGAGTTCACCATTCCTTCAACCTCAATAAGTACTGTATGCAACTCATTAAGGGTCAGAGAAGATCTGCCCAATGTCTTCCGCAGCGCAGTTTTTACAGACCTTACCATTCTTTCATAAAATCCGCCCCACCAGGCGGCCCTTTCCACTATATACTTCCATTTTATGTTATTGGAAGCAAAAAATTCTTTCACCTCTGGATGAGTCACTATAGTCCATAGTCTCTTAAGTTCTATTTCAGCGCGTTTAAATGTTCGTGCGTTATCGGCATAAATAACAGAGCATAATCCACGACGAGCGATGAACCGTCTAAAGGCAAGTAAGAATGTTTGTGTTGACAAATTGTCAACAAGTTCCAGGTGGATATTTCTTGTTACAGCACACGTTATTAGCAATATATACTGTTTTCTGTCAGAATCTTTGACAAATAAAGGTCCTGCAAAATCGACTCCTATTACGCTATATGGAGCTGACTGTTCGACACGATCAGGTGGCAATGGAGCTATCGTCTGGTCTCCTGGAATTGATGAAAACCTTTTGCAAATAATGCATTTTTTCAGTTGATTTTTTATTGTTTGTCTAGCCTTTAGTAACCAGAATTTTTCTCTCACTTGTACGAGGGTGTGAGAAACCGCTGAATGAAATACTCTAACATGAGCATCCCAAATTATCAATTCGGAAAACTTCGTTTTGGACGGAAGAATTATCGGGTGTTTTTCATCCGTTGAAAAATCAGCCTTCCCAAGTCGACCAGAGACACGCAGGACGCCTTCGGAATCAAGGAATGGGTTCAAACAAAGCAAGTGCGAGTCTTTTGGAAGAGGTTTGGCATTTTTTAAACACTGTATTTCATTAGAAAAAAATTCACTTTGAACTAGCCTTATCCAATACAGCTCTGCTTCTCGAAGATTTTCTGGTGTAAGTGCACAGACTTTCTCGTGATTGCCCTTTAGCAATTTTATAAAATATATCACGTAAGCAGTGACTCTTAACAATTTTTTTAGGCTACTAAATTTTTCTATATCAATTATTTTTTCATTAACAATGATTGAATTAACTATTATTTCGCCTTTGCATTCATTTTTAATTTCTGGAATGAATGATTTGATTTTTAGCTTATTTTCTTTCGGCCAATCAATTTCGGGATTAATAAGCCACTCAGGACCATACCACCAGCGTCTTGAATTTATTAGCTCTTTGGAAGAGAGCCCCCTAGTAATCATGTCTGCCGGGTTATCCTTGCTATTAACATGCCGCCAAGAACTAGGATCGGTCATTTCCTGAATTTCCGCTACGCGGTTTGCGACATACGGTTTCCACTTGGCGGCCGATCCCTTAATCCAGTGCAAAACTATAGTAGAATCGGACCACAAAATTACATTTTCAATATAACTGAAAAGATGTTTAATATGGTTGGCAATTCTGGCAGCTGTTAAAGCTCCTAAGAGCTCCAATCGCGGTAAACTAACTTTTTTTAAAGGAGCAACTCGCGATTTTGAAATTATATAGCAAGTATTAAAATAGCCTTCTGATGTCCTGTATCTAAAGTAGGCTACAGCTCCGTAGGATTTTAACGAGGCATCAGAAAACACATGAACTTGAACTTTGTTTACTGTTACATCTGAATCAAAATAATATCTAGGTATTTTCATATTTTCTAGTAGTTTTGTTTCTTTATACCACGTTTGATATTTATTTACAATTTCTTCGGAAAATGTGTCATCCCAGTCAAGACCAGATTCCCACAATTCCTGCAAGAGGAGCTTAATTCTAATCATAAAGAGATTGAGGAATCCGATAGGATCAAATATTTTAGCAGCAGTGTGGAGAACGTGTCTTTTGGTGAATTTTAAATCACCGTTTGACGCTAAAGATGTCAAATCTATGGACAGAAAGTCCTCCTTATTGTTCCAATTTATTCCTAGTATTTTAAGGTTTGATTGTTTTTCTTCTATTTCAATTACAGGGTCGGCATTCTTCCACTGTTCCTTTAATTCTACAGAATTGGAGTTAAATTTCCGTAACTTCATATTCGCGTCTTTAAAAATTGAAACTGCACAAGATGACAGCTTAAAAGCTTCTGGTACCGTAGATGCTCCGTGAATCAAGTCATCTACGTATAAATAATTATCTAACATGTGGTATGCGATGGGATTGGCCTCCTTATAATTTTTAATGTGTTTTTTTAGAGTTGAAGCTAACACGTAGGGGGAACTGGTGAGGCCAAAACAATGTCGATTAAAATGATATAAGGTTGGTGGTTTATTTATGTCGCAGTCATCAAAATATAAAAAACATAAATAATCTCTGTCACTCCTCGATACCTCTATTTGCAGGAAGGCTCGGGCCAAATCCCCACAAAAAGCAATTTTATGCCGCCTGAAATTTAGTATAACATCTACGAGATTAGGATTTAAATTTTCCCCTGAGAAAAGACATTCATTTAAACTTTTGTTACTACCCTGTCGACTGCTCGCATCATAAACAATTCTAGTTTTAGAGCTAGAAGATTTTTCCCTAAAAACCGCTCTATGAGGCATTACATAATTTACAGAACAATTATCATTACACTTTTGAATAATTCCCTCATTCAATTGTTCCTTCATAATTTCATTATATCTTAAAAATAAAGATTGATCATCTTTTAACCGTCTTTCCAAAACTGCAAATCTTTTTTCCGCGACTTGGTAATTGTTACATAAATTTTGTCTATCCGTATCGCATCGCCACAAAAGTGGTGCTACATACCTACCATTTTCGAAACATATTTCCTTCTCGAATTTATTTATGACCTCAAAATGTTCATCATCTTGTTTATCTTTTTGATTAAATAGAAACGATTCCATTTCCCATAAGTTTCTTAAGTCATTATCTATTGACGAGCATATTATTTTTAAACAGGAAGTACTCTGTAATTTAGCGCCATAAATTCTACCTACTAAAGTTTTTCCAAATATCGTTGGTTGAATAAACAACGATTGATTTATTTTTTTAACTTCTCCAATTATCGTTGAAAACATATAATCAGCACCTAAAAGAATTTGGATGGGTTTTGCATGAATAAATGTGTCAGCAAATTCATTTTCATTAAGACCGAGTTTATTTATTAACTGAGAATCAACTGAGGCGATAATTTTCGCTCCGCTAATGACCTCTGACACAAGCGCTTCAATTTGTATGTCAGCGTAGGGGGGAACGCGACTGCGTACTGTAATATTCACAACATCGAACTCTTGTTCTATGGCTTTGCGGTTTCCGAACGTATAAACTAGAAGCCTTTCCTTTTTCCTAGGTTTTAATTTCAAAGCTGTCGCTAGACTTTTTGTAAGGAACGTTCTAGAAGAGGCCGAGTCATATAAAAGCCTCGTATATAAGGTTTTAGAGATACCTAGCACCTGTACACAAGCAGTTTGTAATAATGTTGAATATTTTTCGGAGGAATTTTGAGTCTTAATAACTGACGATAATACAGTTTGGTTTTCGAGAATTCGGGAAGATTCGGGTGTTTCCGCATTTTCAACGGGACGATTTTTATCTTTCTTAGTGGGGCAAAATAAATAATTATGCTGATAACTTTGGCATAATTCGCAAGGTTGAATTTTTACTTTACAAGAAGATAATAGGTGATTTTTATTCAAACATCGATAACACCTCCCACTTCTTTTTAACTTATAACGTTTTTGTTCGTCCGAGATTTCCTTACATTTTAGACTATAATGATTTGAATTGCAAAATATGCAAACATTTTTTACAACCGTGTTAAGCGCGACTGAAGTGGGAACATTAGTTTTTAATCTAGTCGGATTTTTTCTTTCCTATCGAGATGTTTCATTATTTTTCAAGGAAATTCCTGACACCGCGTTAGCCGCTTCTCGTGATTCTATTTCAAACTTTATAAAATTCATTAATTCATTGACGTCACCAGATTTATCAACATTTTTTTTTCTTTGAAATTCTACAACCAAATTATGGGGTAATTGCCTTAAAATTATTGGAATAAGTAAATATCCGAAATTATCTGAAGCCACCCCCATCGCTTGTAAATTTCTAATGCTAACTTCACATTCATCGTACAATTCTCGTAACGATCTGGTATTTGAAGCAGACTTTACAGGCTCAATTTCTAATAGTTTATTTATAAACCCACTAATCAAATATTCTGTTTTTCCATATCTGTTTTCTAGTAAATCTAGAGACGATTTATAATTTTGTTCATTTAGAGCAAATCCTGAAATCGTTTTATAAGCTTCTCCTGACAGAAACGATTTCAAATATATGAATTTTTCAATGCTACTCAAGTTTTCATTAGAATCTATAGTACTTTTAAAACTATTTATAAATTCAAGAAATGTGTTAGGATCACCTTTAAATATTGGTATAGTTATCTTGGGTAAATTTATTGTAGGTGATCGTGTATTAGGATACGGAATTGTACTGGCATTTGTACTGGCATTTGATGCAGTACTTGTATTGCTCAGTTCAGCGTTAGCTTTAAACTTTTTTAATTTTCCTTTAATTTTAAATTTTGCTTCATTAATGGTATCGTCATACTCAATACTGTTTTGAATTTCTGCTTCAAAAAGAGTAGTATCAGATATTAACTCTTCAATTTTAGGATTTATTAACTTTAATTCATCTTGTTTTTCAATTAAATTGTTCAAATATTCCGAGAGTGTCTCAAAATCATTTTCACTTTCTAAATCTACACTTTCCATAAATGTTTCAATTTTTGTAATAAATTTCGTACAGGCAGTTTTAATTACCTTGCGCTTTGATTTTAATTTTTCGAGATTCATTTTTAAAAACAAATAAAAGGTACAGTACCTGATTTTGCCGGGATATAATCTTAATCCAGTAAGTCGTCTTCGAAAATGTTGAACTTAATCTTGATGATAATCACTAATCACTTGGAGCAATACATTCATTATCCTGAACTTTAATATTAAAGCTCTCGGGTTTCTTGTCACCATAAAAATAATTAATCATAATAATCACTCAAGCGTGCTGGTTGGGAGAGCATAATAATATATAGAAATCAACATTCTTGAATGAAATCTGGTAATTCATGATTTTTGAAGGAATTGGAGAAATGCAGTAAATATCATTTCTTGTTACGAGATTCTGGTGTATTTCAGGTAAAATAATACTAACGATTTGTCTTTTTCTTGGTTTAATATACGAACACATAACACGCAGACAGACACATCAAACACTAAAAAGATATTAAACAGTAAATAAACATATTCGAGAAAATTTTAAAATCTAATTCTGGAAGCCGCATTTTGCTTCCTTTAGATCCGAGCACCTCATGATACTGAAATTAATTCTCTTCTGTCACAGAGGGGACTCCCCGGTAGACAGACAGTCGGCGCCAATCTCCGCCGCTCACGTGATTTGCAACAATCATCTTTTATTAAATAAGTTTTTTGTTAATTCTCTTATTAAATTACAAATTTATTTTCACTACAAAATTTCTACCATGCTAAAATACAAAATTTTATTTCATTGATATAATTAAATATATGTAGTACACGGTATTACAATTACATGTCCTTATATTGTAATTACATTTTATAAGAAATACAGTGACCTCTCACTTGTACGCGATGTTCAGTAATTACTTTTTGTACCACTATTTTAAAACAGTAAAATTCGTTTTATGAATTCTGCGATTAAAAAAGGAGAAAATTACTTTAAAAAGGAACTGGTGCTGAAAAATAATTACATTGTATAGCGTATAAGTGAGAGATCACTGTATTCAATTCAAAATTTTGTTTATATTAATCTCCGATAGATTGCGACGAATGAACAAAGTAGTTTAGCTAGTATCACGGAGAAAGTAACTTCTTCCGTTTGCGATCGCTTTCCGAACGGTTGCCTTCATGGTTTAATATTTTGACCTCTCACTTATATGCGATGTTCAGTAATTACTTTTTGTACCACTATTTTAAAACAGTAAAATTCGATTTATAAATTCTGCAATTAAATAAGGAGAAAATTACTTTAAAAAGGAACTGGTGCTGAAAAATAATTACAGTGTATCGCGTATAAATGAGAGGTCACTGTATTCAATTCAAAATTTTGTTTATATTAATCTCCGATAGATGACGATAAAGGCTCACAACGAATAAACAAAGTAGTTTAGCGAGTATCAAGGAGGAAAGTAACTTCTTCCGTTTGCGATCGCTTTCCGAACGGTTGCTTTCATGGTTTAATATTTTAAACGTTCACGACGAATGAATCATTTGTTTGTTTACTTTCATAGAGCAATTTCATGAGCTAATTTCAACTGAAATTATCTCAGAATATAAACATAATTTAATGTAAGCCATCTCATAAACATTAATTTATTTTAAAAGACATGATTTCAAGTAGGAGAAATTATCGTTTAGTTGTTATATGTTAGAGTAGGTTCGTCATTAAGCCTAACATGGCGTTTAACTACGATCAATTCGCAGACCAGAGTGGTTGCGCCTGGAATGGTTACAGACAATTTCTTGCCTTCGGATTTTATTATAAGTAGATCGTTAAGTGACAATCCAGTGGATGACTTAGACGAAGCATCGAACACTACACGTAGTTCTGTATTGCTACTAGATTCTCTTAAGACAGCATGATGCGGGAGGTGATATGCCTCTTTCATGGCATACTCTGATTGAGGAACGAGTTCCATATGTCCTAGCTCCTGATATTCTTTCATAAATTGTCTACACTGTTCATATTTCACAGGGTTAGAAGTTAGTGAACTTTCCAAAGATTTTAATCTACGTTAGGCTGTCTATCACCTAATTGTGATGGTGAAAAATAGAAAGGCAATTTCATAATATACCTTCCAGTTTCATCTCTGGAATGGTTTGTTACGAAATGTTCCTCACATGCCTTTTTGGCAGTCGTTTGCAAATCGGCGGTCGGAACGGAATACAGTTCCCAGAACTTATTTATTAGTTGCTCGTTGACTAATTGCATGAATATTGTTCACATGAATTATAGGCGATTCTTCAAGTTCAGGAACTACATTACCTGCAATGATCCAACCCAGGTCTGAACGAACAGTGAAAGGCTTTCCTTCACCCGATGATAACATTTGACCCTTTAACATAGGCAATGCAATATTAACGCCAAGCAGAATGTCAATTGTAGAACTTTTATAAAATGTTGGGTCTACTAACTTTAAATCACCAAAGGGTTCAGACCATGCAGAATCCAAACTAACATGCGGCAGTTGACCAATAATTTTATGTACTGCATAAGCATATGTAGAAAAATAAGAATTGGATGGGAAATGAGGAGAAAAACTAATTTGTGAAACACCATTGGTATAGGTATCCGAAGCACCTAAACAAAAAATTAGCACATTTGCTCCCTTTTTTGGTAGACCAAGCCTCCTAAGACAATAATTTGTGATTAAACAGGCCTGACTGCCAAGATCAAGAAGAGCCCGAACAAATTGAACTCCTCCTTTAGAATCATTCACCTTTACGATTGCTGTACAGAGCATAGAAGAAGGAAATATAAGATAGAAGGAAGATGTGGGGTGTTTTCGCCCATCAATTAATTGCTACGGGGGTTATGGGAACGTGTTCAAACAGAATGCTCGCAACCCTCCCGATATTGGCGAAAACTTGGCTTTTATCTTGGCATAGACGTTCCTACTAACCGTCGCGTCGTCTCACATGATGGGTTGCCGGTATTTCCGCTTTAGTCATTCTCATATCGTGTCTTGACTTGTGCCCGTGAAATTTGCTCTTCGTTTTTTAATCTACAAATTTCAGAAATTTGTTATGCCCTTGATCACAAGGTGTGCATATTTTTAAGAGAACCATATATTCTAATAAAACAAACATACTGATTAAAAAATTTGTTTAGAAACATTGCAATTATATAATTTGAGAATTGAATTATTGATATTAAAAATTTGCTTTTCTGAGAAAAATCTGAATAATCTTGGAAAAAAAAAATTATGTATCAACAGTGGTGAAATGGTTAATTTTACCTGCTACTGAGTTTCACATCTTTTTTTTTTCCCTTTAATGGTTGGATTTAAGAATTGTAAACTACTTTCTTTTTCTGTCAAATTCTATTTTTATCAAATGATATTAAATTTTCCTCTCCATCCATAGTTAGAAAAGGGAATAAAGTTGATTTGCTTATTAGTCTTTATTTGGAAATATTTTAAATAATCTAATCATTTGTTTTAAGTAATTGTAGCTGTGAAATAGCAAAACTGAATTTTTCTGCACAATGTTGAATTTTATTTTATATGAATTATATCTAAATATAGAAGAACTAAAGTTGATTAGCTTATTTTATTTATATAAAAATATATGAAATCTTCTCATTTTTTTGTATTGTTATTATTGCTGTGAAATTGTGAAACTGAATTTTTCAGCACACTGTTTGTTCCTTTTTTTTCATATGAATCTTTTGTAAATATGAAAAGGAACTAAAGTTGATTAGCTTAGTTCGAAGACTTATTTTCTGTATATTAAAATATTTGAAATCATCTCATCATTTGTTTTATTTAAATTGTTGCTGTGAAATTGTAAAAGTGAATTTTTCTGCACAGTGTTGCACATTTCTTTTATATGAATGTTTTATTAAATATTTATACAATAAAGTATTTCAACGTATTTAGTTTCCTTATTTGTAAATATATAAACACCAGTGGACCCATGCAAATATTTCACATTGCAATCTAATATTTTTTAGATGCAGGTTTAAACTTTAAAAAAAAAAAAAAAAAAAAAGGACTAAAAGTATCTCTTAAACAACATTAGTCAAGCCAGAATATCATCTAATTTATTCAACCAAAGTTACAGTAAAATCTGGCCAAGAATAGCAAACGGGGGAAAAAAAAAAGAAAAAAATGTAATTAATTGTATTTTAGCTGCATTAGAGGGTGACATCATCTGTTTTGGAAAAAACATGGGAGAAAAAAAAATTGAGCATTTGAATTTAAATTTTGCTTTTTAATCCTAAATATAATATAAATGTGTGCAACAACTTTGTCCCACTTTATCTTTATTGGAACATATATTTTTTATTTTAATAATTTTAATCGTTTTTTTTGTGGCAACGCTTATTTGAGAAAAACCTTTCATTTCATTTATGAAAACAATGCTGGATTTAATTTTTATTGCGTTTTTTTATTTGCTTAGAAAAAGGGATCTTGACAACAGAAATAATAAATATGATACATTTTATTAGTATTTCCTAATTTCATAAAATGAAACGATTACTTTAAATCCTCTTAACTAAATATATATATATATATATATATATATATTATCCTACTGTTTAATGATTCAGTCCTTTATAAAGAATAAATAAATTTTACTTTTTTTTTCTCATCAAAAGAAAAGGGATTTTAGTTAAATTTAAATAAGGGTTTGGTTTTAAATTTTAAAATCAGGTTAATACAATCAATTCTTAGTTGATATTACGAAGGTGAAGGGGGGCGGGGTAAATGTATGTATTTATTTTATAAGTAGCCAGCGACTGATTTACAAATTTGGGGCCCTGGGCACAGATGCTTTAATAATTTTGTGATATTTAAGGATGTTTCTTCTAAATTTTTTAGCAGTAAAAGTTTTTACAACATCCTCATAATCTTAAGTGTTCTATCTCGCTGACGATTTTTCAATCTTTCTTCAATTTTAAATATTGAAATGCAAATGAGATATTTTTAAAAATTTCTCCCATAGGATTAACATTAGCGAGCAGGCGTTTTCGCGTGAGTGATGTAGCCCTTAAAAGTTATTTTTACATGGAAAAAAAAACTTTCCATATTAATTTTGTTTTTTAATACTTTAAAACTTCATCAGATTTTGGCTAATAATTTAAAAATATTCAGTAGCATTTGCGGGCCCCGGAAAATCGATGGCCCTGGGACCGTAGCCCGAATGCCCTGCCATAAATCAGGCACTGAAAGTAGCTGCATTACGTAAGAAAGCGTAAGAAAGTTAAAAAATATATCGAATTTAAACTTATTCTTGAACAAAATTCTTTTTTTATGAGTTACTAGCTGTTACCCGTGACTTCGTTGACGCAACATTAAAAGAAGAATAAATACACTATATTGCCAAAGGTGACCGGTCACTTGTGATTTTACACGTTTTGTTAACTATCTAGAAAAATACATGAGGAATTAACCTGAAACTGCAGGTGTGTAAACAGTATAGTATAGGTTATATATTTCCGCGAAGATTTTTCACGAAACCCCATAGGGGACTGTCAACAAATTGAAAAAGAACGAATATCTTTTGGATAACCCTGTAAAAACTAATGTAGCAAAGGCGTTCAAACTCGAGATTATTAATAAGTGGCTTATTGTAATATACTGTGTTCATTTTTATGAGGATAGCATGTATACTCGTAGAGAAATTAAGGTTTTTATAAAAACAGTCCCAAATTTTGCCTAGTTTTTTTGCTTATAATTTGCAGAGTTCTTAATATAAAAAAAAGTTATTTTCAGAAAATATGACAAACAACATTGTACATAAAACTCTGCAATCAGAATTAAAAAATAATAAAAATTGGATGAAAAATGAGCAGGTTTACTAAAAAATGTTTCACTGCGCATGCGCGAATGCAATCAAAATATAATATGCCTAGTGTATTAGCTATAAGTATATAGAGCAACTTTTGTGAAAGTCTCAAAATCATAGCTTGAAAATTCTGAAAATTATCGTCGATAGAATAAGCTCGAAATCCGTTGTTCCCAAAAGGAAGCAAAAAGATGAGGGGTTCTATCCAAATATAGTAGTACGTGCAATATTGTGTACGCTATCCTGGCACTAATCAACAGATATTTGATACAACCCCTCATCTTTTTGCTTCTTTTTGGGAACAAAGGATTTCGAGCTTATTCTATCGACGATCATTTTCAGAATTTTCAAGCTATGATTTTGAGACTTTCACAAAAGTTGCTCTATATACTTAGCTAATACACTATGCATATTATATTTTGATTGCATTCGCGCATGCGCAGTGAAACATTTTTTAGTAAACCTGCTCATTTTTCATCCAATTTTTATTATTTTTTTTATTCTGATTGCAGAGTATTATGTACAATGTTGTTTGTCATATTTTCTGAAAAGAACTTATTTTTATATTAAGAACTCTGCAAATTATAAGCAAAAAACGGCGAAATTTGGGACTGTTCTTATAAAAATCTTAATTTCTCTACGAATATACATGCTATCCTCATAAAAAGGAACACAGTATATTACAATAAGCCACTTATTAATAATCTCTAGTTTGAACGCTTTTGCTATATTAGTTTTTACAGGGTTATCCAAAATATATTCGTTCTTTTTCAATTTGTTGACAGTCCCCTATGGGGTTTCGGGAAAAAAATCTTCACGGAAATATATAACCTATAGTATACAGTTTACACACCTGCAGTTTCAGGTTAATTCCTCATGTATTTTTCTAGATAGTTAACAAAACGTCTAAAATCGCAAGTGACCGGTCACCTTTGGCAATATAGTGTACAATAATTAAGCAAAATATTTCACTGCCGATAATTAAAAACATTAATAACAATTCAATTAACTAACTATTTATCACATTTCATAGGAATCAATACGTTATTTTTTGTTATAGGGACCTTGACATAACTCAGTCTTAAAAAAGTGAAATTTTGTGCCAAATAATTGCGAAAATGAAATTGCAACCAATACAAAAAGGAGGGCCAAATAAAATCGTGGAAATAGACGAATTGTGTAAAAACAAATGTCAATTTTACCTGATAAACAATTTTACTTTTAACGCCTTTGTGAAACGTTTTAACAGCCATCCTTCAAAAAAACATTAATTGGAAATAGTATATGCTTTTTCTTTAAATTCAATTATGCCTCCTTGGTTTAATGCATAGCTGAAACAAATCTTGTTTTCTAAACGACAGTATGTTGACAGGCAATTTTTGTTTTCCAGAATAAACTGATTCATGAAGTTTGAATATGTGAAAATGTGTTTTTATTTTTCGGATAATTTACAGAAATCAGGATTTTGTTTTCACCATCTATTCAAAGTGAAAATAAATTCTGTTTTTCAGTTTTAATGAGAAAATGGTGTAAAAAATATACTGATCTGTTTTAGTTCTCCTTTTTTATACACAAATATGGAGTAATTTTACTTTCCGTTTTTAGAGAAACTTCGTTAAAATTTACAAAAAAAAAAAAAAAAAAAAAAATCTTGGCATTTAATTTAATTTTTTTAATTCTGAGAGTTTGTGTGACATCCTCGGATCAATGATAACCGGTATTAAGTAAATCGCGTTGCGTTCGATAGTCTAGGAGTAGTTGGAAATACCAACACACGGTCAGATTTTAATACAATAGATTCGTCTTCATTTTCCTTTTCTTAAAATTATGATGTGATTTTTAGCAGAAAACTCTCATCTGTATACAACGGATACTCATGCTTAATAATCAGCATAGGTAAAAAAACGTTTAAAATTTTCGTTATAAATATGGCGTGAAACTCATCTGTTTTCTATACTTACTGATCCTTGTATTATTAATGTAAGGAATTGATTCACACTCATTTTAAAACATATTGGAAAATTCCCGTTTTAATTCAAATATGACGTCTCTTTTTCCCCAGAGAAATCCCTTTTTAATGACATAATTCTTGTTAATTTTCTTTTCCAGGCAATTAATTTCAATACTGGCATAGGGGAAATTATGTTACTTTAACGAAATAACATTAAATCTTTAGGTTTTATCAACAAAAATGGAACTATTAACATTTGTCATTTTTTTTAGATAATCGAGTTATTTATTTTAGTTTTAAGAATGAAAATAACTATTTCTCGCTATCCATGACATCATTTTCGACATGGAAATTTTGCGGAGCATATTATTGACATTTGCTAACCATTTTCTTTTCAAACTTTTTTTTACTTTTTTAAAATTAAAAAAAAATGGTATAGTTATATTAGCCGTGCGCAGACGGTAAAACGCCAAGTATTGGTACCATACAAAAGAAAAAAGTAAAGAAAAAACCCAAGATTATTTTATTTCTCCATCAAAGCATATCCGCTTTATTTTTGATGTATGACGTCATATTCGCCTGTTTCCTATGGTTACGCATATTGAAATCTTGTATTATTGTCAAAAACTAAAAAAAGTACGTTTTATTTCTAATAATATTATTTAATATTCTTTTTAATTCTTTAATATTTTTTATTTCATTTTCATTTTTCACGTGAAAATTTTTCAATTGAAACTAAATTTTTGAGTAAAAAACATTATTCCGGATTTTGATTTAGTTGTGGCAACGATAAAGAATTAGCACCGGTAAAGTAAATTTAACCATTTTAAAATATTATACGAAACAATGTCCATTTATTCTCTATGAAAATAATGAAATTTTGAATTATTAAGAAAAATATTTAAATAAAATAAACAAAAACCTGCCTATATTAATTTGAGGGTTATAATCAACCTATATGCAAATATACAGGATCATTAAATGCTCCATTTTGACGCTGGCTTCAGCCTAACATTTGCACACAATCGGATTTAAATAAATTAGACCGAAGTTCTTTATTGTCATAAAAATAAAGATGTCAAATATCGGAAAATTGAAAATATCGAATTAAATATTAGTTATAAAAGCAACCAATTATTTTTTTTTAAGTATTATTTTATTAGTAGTTAGGAAAAACATACCTCCTCCCTTCCACCCCATAACAAAAAGAAAATATGCGTAGCTTTAAAAACAAAGCTTTAAATAGATTGCATTATGTTTACACTCCTTAGATAACATATCCTTCGCATAACAGACGTAGCAAAAATCAAAACAATCGTGTCAAACGTTTAAATAAATAAGAAAATATCGAGGGAAAAAGAACGCCAAGACAGCGATAAGTACGCCATACTATTCCCCTGCTTATCCCCCACCCAGTTTCGAAAAATGGCGTAAATAAAAAAAATCTGTGGCAAACGGCGAAAGAGGAAGATGGGCGAAAACACCCCACATCTTCCTTGTTCTTATTCCTTCTCAGCACTTGGGCATCTGAGCCAAAATTAGAACAACATGAAGTAATACTAGAGTTTTTCACAACTTCACTAACTGAATTAGAATCACTATTGGAACCGATAGAACCAGCAGGTGAAAAACCTTAGCTGTTGCAGATAAACTACTCGCATTTGATGAATTTGTCACTAATTGATCACGATCAAATCTTGGCTCAAATTTATTCTCAAAATGTAATAACGTATGATGAGATCGTTTACATTTGTGACACCTAGCACGCACTTTTACAATTTGATTTACGATGAAATGGAGTTAAACAATTAAAGCAAACATTATTAGACCTCACAAAATTTACTCGTTTATTTACGGATAACTTTAAGAACGAATCACATTTATTTAATGTATGAGAACCCTTACAAAAAATACACTGAGTTTGAAATCCTGAAGCTAACAATGTTACATTTTCAGAAACATTCTTTTTTTACTGCCTGATTACCTGAAACAATTGATCTAGCATGATTAGAAAGAAATTCCAGCAGTTCATTTAATTTTGGAAGTTCATCGCCCTTTAACCCGCCCTCTCCCACCAACTTCTAAGTAATTGGATTCAACTTAAATTGCACGATAAACAAAAGCATTGTGTCTGCTGCGTCCTCGATTTTGTGTCTCGGTCCTACATTAAAAATTGATTTTGAAAATAGTAAAATAATTTATCTACAAAAACAACTTTTCAAAAGTAAAAAAAAGCCAAGCGTAAAAAAAAAAAAAAAAAAAAAAAAAAAAAAAAAAAAAAGTTGTGGCTAAAAAATGGTGTGATATCAAATTTCCAAGCTATTATATTGCTTATTTAACTTTTTTCCATTAAATAAGTTATCATATATATAAGTCGAGTGCCTACGTATATGTTAATAGAAATCGTTTTCTCCTGTACTAAATACATCCTAACGAGTTTCTGAAAATTCAATTTTTTTCAAATTATGCATGATGGGCTTGGCGGCCATCTTTGCATATTATTCACAAAATTCTAACCACCCAAATCCGTAGTTAAAATCCGAAGTTCAAAATTGTTATTTAAGCAAATATTTAAGAGTTTCATTTATAGACTTGTATGCTCTGAAAATTGTGTCTTAAGATAATGATGACTTATCTTAAAGATTCATCTTATGATTTATTTTTTAGAGTAATTATTAATTTCAAACTAGTAAAAATCAATTTATCAAAATATCAGTCTTATCTAATTTATCTGTCCGTAGTTAGAATCTGAAGTTCGAAATTTTTATAAACATATTACATTGCAAACATATTACGCTTTTACTTTAGAAATTTGGGTGCTTAGAAATATGGAAAGATGACCGCCAAGCCCATCATGCATAATTTGAAAAAAATTGAATTTTCAGAAACTCGTTAGGATGTATTTAGTACAGGAGAAAACGATTTCTATTAACATATACGTAGGCACTCGACTTATATATATGATAACTTATTTAATGGAAAAAAGTTAAATAAGCAATATAATAGCTTGGAAATTTGATATCACACAATTTTTAACCCACAACTTTTTTTTTTTTTTTTTTTTTTTTACGCTTGGCCTTTTTTTACTTTTGAAAAGTTGTTTTTGTAGATATCATTTCTTTTTTTTTAATATATCGAACATAATTTAAATAATCTAAACATGAGAAATAATTTAAAATTACATTTTACTTTCAGTCATTGTTTAAAGGGTTAACTAGAAATAGCAGTAGATTTTTCAATTAAATTAATTACACTCTTAAAAACAACATACTAAATGTGGCTTGTTATAATACTTGTTATCCTCCGTTAAAAAATATCACTGACTAATCCATTAAATGAATAAAAATGGAATACGTACATAGCGTGTCAGCGCTGCATTTGAAATCAAACGTGATATCACGCTCTTTTATTATTAGCACTAGCTGGCTTCGCCCGCTTGCGGGCCCCTAATTTACACCGGGGCCTCAATCCTTTTAAAACCTCGAATAAGATAAACCACGAACCTCCGACCTGGTTCCACGGTGCTTTCGGCACCGGATAATCCCTTAATTTGCACATCGAATTGTATAAACATCTAAACAAACCAACTTCCGACACGGGTCCCGGCTGCCTTCGGCACCGTATAGCAGTCGTGCTGCGCACGCTCAAGTTCTATCTTCCACCACCAGGTAGCGCAATCTGTTCTATACAAACCTCGGGCACTGAAATCGTTAAGGCTATAGATGTCGAGTCGAACGAGCTATACCCCGTCGTGATCTAGCCCATAGAACCAGAGATAGGAAAGTGCCCCTTGGTGGTGGAAAAACGAACTAAAATCGGAAAGCTCTATAGATGTCGAGTCGAATGAGCCATACCCCGTCGTGATCCGACCCATAGAAACAGAGATAGGAAAGCGCCCACTGGTGGTGAAAGCTAATCGCGTTTGGGGGGCAAAGTGGGGGATGAACACCGGAGATGCGTAATAAGATTAGGCGGTCACAGACATTTCCAACGATGTATCACATGAGGGATATGTGCAAAATTCAGAAAATACCCCCCCCCCCCTGCATAATTTGATTAAGCGTTCATAGACCTTTCCAACGATATATCACATGAGAGGTGCCGGCAAAATTTAGAAAAGTGCCCCCTTTGGGGGGGGGGGGTGAAAGTGGGAGGATGGACCCCGAAGATACATGATACGAATAAGCGGTCACAGGCCTTTCGAACAATATATCACATGAGTAGTGTCGGGGGGCGGCGCAAAATGTGGGGGTTTCACCTGTGGTGCATAACATGAATAAGTGATCACAGCCCTTTGTAACGATATGTGACATGACGGATATCGTTAAAATTTAGAAAAGTGTCACCCCCCCCCCTTGTGTAGGCAAAACGCGCTCCGCCCCTCCCTATAATTTTTGACGCAGCTTTATTTTTAAAATTTATGTTATGTGTTATAAAATAAAGTAACTGCTTCGTAAATTTTCAAACAGATAGCCTTATTATACTTCCTAATTTTGTTCACGCTCCTCCCCATCCTCTCCCCGAACTGTGACGCGCCATTCTTTTTTATAAATTTTATATCATGTGTTATAAACTATCTTAAAGTTTAAAACAGATCGCATTGGAATTTAATATATTTGTTGAAATTACTATTATATGTAGAATAATATAGAAATAAACCCTCCTTTAGATTGTAATTGAGATATATGAACAATTTTTAGAATTTATGAAAGCTGATTTTTATTTATTTATTTATCTATTTATTTATTTGTTTGTTTATTTATTTATTTATTTTGCATTGCCCTGTGCATGTTTGGAAGTTCTTAGATTTACATTATTTTATTCAATTAAACATTGTACTGTTACAATAAATTTAAATGGAAACTTCACTTCTAAAACAAAAATTAATTTATAGAAAAATGACGTGAAAGGTATTCCTGCGAACGAAATGCCTGTCCTTTACCGTGTTTTTTTTTTTTTTTTTTTTAGAAATAATGAATCACATTTAATTCATTTCAAAAATTTTGTTTACGTTTGGAAAGAAATTTTAAATGCCGATAACTCTTAATGTATACATTTTAGAAGGTACATCTTCCCTCAAAAACTAATTTATTTTTAAAGATCTTTCAAAAACGTATATTATATATTTAAAATATTTTTTAAAGCATAAACACTACGTCTGATTACTTTATTTTACAATATTTTAAGAACACGCATTTTATCAGACAATTAAATGCACTAAACAAACACGAGTGAAAAATTGACCTGGGCCAGGACACGAACCTGGGACCTTACGCATACCGTGCCGACGCTCTGCGACTAAGCCACCCAGATCGATACACTTGACGGGAATTTCTCATACTTATTCTTGTTGGAAACAGTCATCTGCCACAGTTTACAGTCATATTTAATTGTTTGATAAAATGTGTGTTCTTATAATTATGAAGTTTTATTTTTTTTTTTAAATATCTTCAGAAGAAAATGGCTGACTTGCAGATGAAATTTGATGTTGTTATAACTTGTAACTGATTTGTGCTATTATAATACAGACTAGCCGCCACTGGCGACCAGTTTGGTCTCCCTTAAATGTATGTTAAGCACTGTAACACGTTACTTTTATTCATAATTTATTTTTTTCCGTAATCCTTCGCCAAACCGGAAGATTCTAATAGACAAATCAGAAACTTTTGCGATCATGGTAGTATTTCGCATATTTTTTGTTGTTATGTATTTCGTCTTTCTTGACAAAAACCGCTTAACCGACTTAAGCGTTTATGCTTCATATCCGTTTGCTTATCAGTCGCAATATGTTTGCTAATGAGGAATTGTTAAACATATTAAGTAGTTTTCCGTAATTGGATCCATTGCCAAATGGCGTATTTTAGTTAATACGATTTGGTGCATTGAAGTCTATTTTGTGAAAGTCTTTAATGATATCCATATTTACACTGAACCATATTGTTGCCAATATTCTTTTGTTTGTTTGTTTGTTTCTTGCTAACTTTGGCTGTAGACTTGATTACGGAAGATTAGAAAATCTATCATTATTCTCATTTAAAACGTCTTGAATAATGTGACATAATCGGGGTGCATATTATAACACGTAATTTTCGAGTATGGTTTGGTGAAACATTGAACTTTTGGAAGCCAGTTTTGATAATCACATTCCTTTTAAACCATATTTGCTGTCAGCACTTTTGACCCGTGGCGTAGAATCTGATTAAAATTCACGAACTTCCTTCTAGATGCCGGTTTCTGTTCGACTCTGTTTTTCTCTGCTCTCCTATTTTGATATAGTTCAGGAGTTTTCATAACTGCATAATTCCCTTACTTTGGCATTTCTGCTTAATGTCTAGTGACTATTAAGATCCGTAACTTGTAAATACGCCACGCCAACATTACCGCCTATAATTCTAATTACAGCAACCCGTTTTTCTCTCTATATTGCAACTCTATAGTTAATATAGTGCCTCGGTGCGTCTACGACAGCTGTTCCATCAGAACATTTGATTTCAAAATCAAAGTATCGTTTCTAATTTGCACACGCGAAAAATAAAAGCTGGTATTGACAATTTTAAATATGCTATTGGCGAAATTTGCGCCCAAATAACACAAAAGTACTTAATGATGTTATGTATTTTGTAAATGTATATTAAATTACTGTTTTGAAAGCGATTGGTCATTAATAATGGTAAATATGATTGGTGATTAACAATCATTTTCAGTGGTCTCTCTTCCTTGCACGTATAATACATAAATACCAAATTAATTGACAATTTGTTTCGAAATTTGATTCATTAAATATCATTACAGGAGTTGTATTTGTTTACATTCAGCTTACATCAAGAAAAGATAAAGAATGAAGTTGAGTTGTATAGCGCATAATTATGGTAAACTTTGATTATGTCACTGGTACGAATTATTTTTTTGAAACCAGGCAGCGCTCCAAAAAATTTTTCACGGAAAACTTACTTTACGAACGATTATCTCCATGGTTTAATGGTTTAATGTTTTAAACCTTCACGACGAATGGATCTTTTTTTTTTTTTTTTTTTTGTTTGTTTACTTTCATGGATAGAGAATTTGAACTGCGAGGCTAATTTCAACTGAAGTTATTGAAGAATATATACATAATTGAACGTAAGTCATCTCTCAAATATTAATTTATTTTGAACGATCTTTCTAAAAATGTAACATTTATTAAGTTTTATTCGAAAAAATAATTTTGAATAAAAATGGCCGCCTGGCATATGAAAAAGTGAAGCGGGCATTCCGGAATTGTTGATGACAGTCACATGACTTACGGTTTTATTATAGAGACTAGCCGCCACTGGCGACCAGTTTGGTCGCCCTTAAATGTATGTTAAGCATTGTAACAAATTATTTTTATTCATAATTTATTTTTTTCCTTAATCCTTCGCCAAACCGGAAAAATCTAATAGACAAATCAAGAACTTTTGCAATCGTGGTAGCATTTCTCATATTTTTTATCGTAATTTGCCAGAGTACCTGAAAATGAGATTTTCTCGCCAAAATGGCGCAAAACAAAAATCGCGCCAACCCCGGTGCGTCTGTGACAGCTTTTCCAATTTAAAATACACGATTTAAAATACATGATTTAAAATACACGACGTTTACATTTTTCATTTAAAATAGAAAATAGATAAATAAGAAATAATATCATAAATCAAAACATTTGATTTCAACATTGAAGTATCGTTTCTAATTTGCACACGTGAAAAATAAAAGCTGACAATTCGTTTCGAAATTTGATCCATTAAATATTATTACATTAATTCAACTTACTTCAAGAAAAAATCCAGAAGGAAGATGAGTTGTATAGAACAGAATTATGGTAAACTTTGATTGTCTCACTGGTGCGGATTATTTTTTTTACACCAGGCAGCGGTCCAAAAATTCATGGTTTAATATTTTATACGTTCACAACGAATGAATCTTTTATTTATTTATTTATTTATTTATTTTTTTGTTTACTTTCATGAATAGAGAATTTGAACTGAGAACCTAATTTAAACTGAAGTTATTGCAGAATGTATACACGATTGAAAGTAAGTCATCTCTCAAATATTAATTTATTTTGAACGATCTTTCTAAAAATGTAACTTTTATGCAGTTTTTTTCGAAAAACTAATTTTGAATAAAAATGGCCGCCTTTCATATGAAAAAGTGAACCGGGCATCCCGGAACTGTTGATGACAGTCACATGACTTACGGTTTTATTATATAGACTAGCCGCCACTGGCGACCAGTTTGGTCTCCTTTAAATGTATGTTAAACATTGCAACACGTTACATTTATTCATAATTTAATTTTCCCTTAATCCTTCGCCAAATCGGAAGATTCTAATAGACAAATCATGAACTTTTGCGATCATGGTAGCATTTCGCATATTTTTTGGGCACAAATGTCACATACGCACGTTGGCGCGATTCCTCCCCCGCCAATTTGGCGAAAACTTTGTTATGGAAATTGTTGTTTATTTACTTTTATTTTTTATTTTAATTCTATAAATTATTTTTGATATGTATATCAATATTTATTTACAACAAACTATCATTTATTTATTTTTATTCTTTTTTTTAATTATGAGTATTTTTGTTAGCCGGGAGCAGATGATAATTCGCCAAATACCGTTCCCATCACCGTCATTCATACTACAATTAATTTAATTTTAAATTATAAACCTGTCACTCATTTCCTTTAAAATACTTAACTTTAATCTAAAATGCTTATATTACATAAATTTAAAATACTTCACACTTTTCATTTAAAAGAGAAAATAAATAAATAAATAAGAAATAATATCATAAATCAAAACATTTGATTTCAAAATCAAAGTATCATTTCTAATTTGTACACGCGATAAATAAAAGCTGTATTAGCGATTTTAAAAATGCTAAAAATCTGATTCATTAAATATTATTACATGAGTTCAATTTACGTCAAGAAAAGGTCCGAAAGTTGAGTTGTATAGCACATAATTATGGTAAACTTTGATTGTCTCACTGGTGCGAATTATTTTTTTGACGCGAGGCAGCGGTCCAAAAATTCATTCGCGGAGAACTTGCTTTGCGAATGATTACCTCCATGATTTAATATTTTAAATGTTCACGACGAATCAATCTTTTTTTTTTGTTTACTTTTATGAATAGAGAATTTGAACTGCGAATCTTTCGACTGAAGTTATTGCAGAATATATACATAATTGAACGCAAGTCATCTCTCAAATATTAATTTATTTTGAACGATCTTTCTTAAAATGTAACTTTTATGCAGTTTATTCGAAAAAATAATTTTGAATAAAAATGGCCGCTTGGCATATGAAAAAGCGATGCGGCATCCCGGAACTGTTGAGGACAGTTGACTTACAGTTTTATTATAGAGATGGTACATGGTCGTTGGCGGGTTTTATCTCTGTTTTGGCATAATTTTTTAATCGCCAAGTTAATTAACAGTTTTTTGCTAATTAAGGATAGAAAATAATATTTTTTTACACTGAATTTTATAAATGCACATAGATTACGTAATTACTTGTCCAAAAATGCAATCCTTTTTTTATTCTGCCGAATATTAAGGTCTGTAGGTTGTTTGAAAAAAAAAGTTTGACGAAGAAAAAAGTGATCATTTTAAGTAACTCGACGTTTTTTTAAAAAATCTATATCTCTGTTTATAAATCACTTATGAAGATGAGTTTGGTTTTAAATTGAAGAAATTCTTCATTAGATTCTTCTAGTTTTCGTTTTTTATTTCTGCGACGCTTGGTTTATTATATATCTGGTATTTTAATCTGGCATGTTTTGTCGATTTAACATTGCGAAGTTGATTCCTGTAAATAAGCAGTAGCGGTCTAGTTCAGCTCTTGGCGTTGTTTGTGTGGCGTTTTTTTTTTTTTAAGCTTGGCTTGGCAGAGCGACCGCCCTGCTTGATCCACAGTAGATAATAATTGACAGTTCTGCGCCAGCTGCACGCGCTGCACCAACCTCAAGGTCGAAGGAAGGTCAGTGCAGCCCGGAAGTACGTCGCGGCGGAAATACGTCACGGAGATAAGGGAATGTGGGAGATAAGGGAGTGGGGGAGATAAGGGAATGGGGGAGATAACGAGTTTTAAGAGGGGGATTAGTTTAATTAATGGAATTAGTTTAATTAATGAATCGTGGAATGCTCCTTGGGTAATTATTGAGGGGGGAATTTTTTTCGTAGAATTATCATGCTATAGTAGGACGAGGTATTTTTCTGTTAGAGAATAGATTTTTTTATGGATTTTCTAAAAAATAAATATTTTCCAAAATTATTTTTTAGCGAAAAAAAATTTTTTTTTTTTTTAATTGTGGACCTACCATAACCACCCGCTATGAAAACAATTCATAACGCCACAATTTTTTTAATGTTCGGTATAACCTGTTTTTAATAACCTGTATAACCTTTTTCACCAGTTTTATGCATCCTCTTCAACTGCAAGGAACCTGAAACGAAATAAAAAAGAAGAAAAATAAATATTATATATCACTCTATTTTCATGAAATGAGAAAAAAATATATAGTTACCATATCTTTAGGTTTTCTGTTTGGACCCGCTTGGCAGAAGCCTTCTGTTTAGACCTGTCTGGTAGACTGTTTGGACCCGGCTGGTGTTCTGTTCTGAGCCTTCGGTTCTAAGCCTTCTGTTTGGATCCGCATGGTGTTCTCAGCAGAAACCTTCTGTTTAGACTTGTCTAGTAGACTGTTTGGACCAGCATGGTGTTCTGAGCTTGATTTCAATAAGTCATTCGCAGCAAATTTTAAGAATAGCAAAAGTTTTTACGTTTAAGGCACCGTGAAGCATAAATTCAGTTCTTTCATATGATAGTTCTTGGATAGGCACCATAAATTTAGTTCTTTAACATTACAGTTCTTGGATATGCACCATAAAAATTGAAGAAAATGATAGTTCTTGATTATGCACCATAAATTTAGTTCTTTAGCTTTACAGTTTTTGGATAGCAACCATGAAAATAACAGTTCTTTGATTTACACCATGAAAATCACAGTTATTGGGTAAAACATAACTTTAGTTCTTTAAAAGACACCATGAGAGAAAAACATATTTCACATCCATGGAAGATCAGTTCTTGAAGAAAAACTTTGATTTTATCTTGAAGAAAGAAAAATATATTTTTATGAATTGTACCCATCCGTCCGCCCGCCATGTTTAATCATGACGCTACAATTCATTTGGGGAGAAATTTTTTAAACCACCCGATACCTTTTATACACGGCCACTTTTCGAAGATATTTGACGACCACAGTTTTTCAAAGACTTGATTTTTTTGAAGACTTGAGAAGACATGACTTTTGAAGACTTGATATTTAAAGATTATTGAGTGCCCCTTATATTCTCGCCCACAGCTGCTAGCACCTTTAAATTAACTTTGAAAAGTGATTTGAAAAATATATCTTGAATAATGCACCCCGTACATGAAAAATGTTCTTGAAACAAGAAGAAAACTTTTGAAGCTTGAACTTGATTTTTATCTTGAATTAAATCTTGCTTGGAAGAAAAAAAATCTTGATTTTTGAAAATCTTGAAGAAAAAATATGAAATGATTATTTAGGAATTTTATAGTGGCCGTGCGCGAGCGTGTGGACACCATCTTCTAAAATATAACGCTTATCATCAAAAGCTGACAAAGCGATTTTGTTAACTTGTGTTGTGTGAAGATGATGTCGCTCGCTTTGAATTCGATATTGGATCTCTCTCGTAGATTGTAGACTCTCTAAGCAGGTCTTATAATGATTATGTTTGATTTTATTTTTAACAACGTTTTTGGCCACCCCCTTTGCAGTTTTTTTCTCCCCATAGGCCGACATGATGGAACACATCTTGGCTCGTAGACCGATAAATTCATGAATCGGTCTACTGTTGAGCTCGTCTTTAAATTTTCCAATCACCTTCTTATTTTTCTTATCAAATAAGGGGTGATCTGTTGGATAATCAGATGTATCCAACATGTCGGAAAATGCCTGCATATCCGTGTATATATTTCGAGTACGGATTTCATACGTTAGAGAGTCCGTATCCGTGAACAGAAGCGTCGATTTATTTTGATAGATTTTTTTATAACATTATAATGAAAGTTATACATGAGAATCTTACTCAGCTCCAATATAACAAACCCTACATAAATGGGTTTATTTAATGTGAGGGTTTGCTTTAACCTTTCGATTGCTACTAAATTATGATCAAAAGGAAGAAACCTTTTGAAAGTAGGAGCTGAGACAAGTTTTTTCGCTTTCTGTTCACTGTTCACTAGCTGTACATCTTTATGCTTCCGGATGTTCTCCAGCGACTTGCCATACACCGCATTATTCATCAATTTATAAAAATCTTTGGCGAAGGGGGACTTTGCTTTTTTTCGCTGCTCGGTGTTGAAATCAATGTATGTCTTCAGCCACGGCTTTTGTTGGAATTTCAATACTTTATGTACAGCTAGTATTTGGAGGCCTTGCAGTAAATAAAATTTCAAATTTTTATAATATGTAATATAATTTTTCTTATCTTTTAAATTGGGGACTAATTTCGTAACTGGGCAGTATTTATTTCCGTGCAGAGTGTCGATAGAAAAAGGAGAGAGATCTTCATATTTAATTTCCATTTTTTCGGGCGCCAGTGGATAACAGTTGTGGTCGTCGTGAAGCTGCTGGGGGTATGCAAGATCGACTTCGAGAATATAACCCACTGAACTATTTTCAGGAAGTTCAAGTATCTCTTTCACAGAGATGCTCTCTTCAGAGACCCACTCAAACTCCCCGCATGGCAGAGATTGGCTCATGGCCCACCCATACAAATTATTGGCGTCTAAATACATAATATAATTATCATTTTCGCCCCCTTCGCCATTGCCAATGACTTCATTTTTTGCTTGGGCCCAACGCTTTGTTATGACTGAAATACCCCCTCGAATGCCTTGCTCAATAAACAGATGCATGTTTATATCTGTGAGCAATTCGAGGGGTTGATTCGTCATTTTTAAACAACTCTGCCATGCTAGTCCAGGGGCTGTTAACAGGTGCACACAGTCGATATTGTAAAATTCGAAGCATATTTTTCTAAAGTTTTCGAAAACATCTGATAACTGGAGAACATCCACTTGAACGTAGAGATTATGATACTCGCCCATGTTTTTAATCTTGAAGGATTTCCATACATTTTGTGCATGTTGATAATCTTGATTAGAAATTTTTTCACCAGTTAAAGTACTGGTGAAGGCATCGGGTGGTGGCAGCTCGCTTTCCTCAAATTTTTGAAAACTATCCATATACTCGTAAGGATAAATTCCCTTTCTGAGTAATAGATCAGTATTGTGAGGAAAGTGCAGTTTTAAAGCATGAAATTTGTCATGTTCTAAATTATTGACTAATTTTTCTAAGGAGGTGGCCATAAATGCAAAACTATCAATGAATGTGAGAGACACTCTGCACTTGTTAATTTTCTTTGACAAAGAAAAAGATATATACTTTTCCATCGTAGATGGAATGACGGCAAATTCGTGATCGTCAATACTGCCCAGTTGCTGCATTAACAAGTGCCCGTCGTAATGTTTCAAATTATGAAATACGACGGGTATTTTCTTTTGAAGACGAAACTTCAAATTGCAGCTATTATGCAAGGCCCCCCGATAGCAACCATTTAGATGATCATGGTCATGAATTTTGTCCCCATTGAAAGCTTTTTTGCAAAGATAACATTGCGTGGCTGACTGGAAATTTTCTTCATCGTGCGGCGTCATCTTGATAGGTACAATAGTCGTCAATGAATTGGCAAGTTCTTTTTCTTCTTCTAATAAGGCATTTAAAAAGTGGCTAACAGCGTTGGGCCCGCGATAGACAACAATCTTTTTAGTGGGTTGACCATTAGGACCGATAATGATATAAGCATATCCACATGCTTCATGTTGAGCCACTTTTTCAGTTTGATTTGTGTGCACCTGATCTATGCTGACAATCAAAGATTCAAAGTCAGCATAGATGATGTAGGGGACCGGATGACAGTAATGATAATTATTGAATTGAAGAATATGGTCCCCCTGTTCCGGCATTCGAATTTTTTGTGGAGCATGCTTCTTGCATAAAGGCGTATGCTGTTTTAATAAATCTGGATTAGAAAATCGATGCAAACAGTAGTAGCAATAATAACTAGCTCCATCATGTTTTGTAAGATCCCCCAGCAGCCGTGAAAAGCTTCGAATGAGACAGTAGTGATGTTTATCTTCGTTATTGATAAGTAATAAATTAATGCAGTCTTCATCTTCTCTGTCAGAAACATACAATGGAAAAACTTCATCTTCATATCCAAAAACATTAATACGAATATCATTAAGTTCTTCAATTTTGGCTATTTTGCATAACGGAATGGGGCACTCAATATTTCCTAATTTGATTTCGTGTTCATGGGATTCATAATTTGACACTCTATTAGCATGTTCTAATCGATCGATAGGATATTTGTGGGCGAGAATAGACCAAACAAAGCACTTGTTATCTTTTTCGTTCTTAATATTGAGTACGGCCCTTTTCTTATGTATTTTCGGAGGAAGTTCGATATAAGTGCTAGCAGCGAGGGGGTGGTACTTTGCCATACAAAGTTCCAATTTGATTATACGTTCCATGGTCCAACCAGAACCCATTTGTACAAATGCTTCAAAAGATTTTTGAATCTTAGCAAAAGCTTGCTGCATATTACTTGTAATAGAAAAATCGGCCAGCTCGATCATGACATTAGAGCGAAAGTGTGCTTTGATGGTCTCGAAATCCCCCTCTTGTGTTATTTTGGATAGAATAACATGAACCACAAGATACCATTTTAGGGCACGTTTTTCACCTAACTGGAATTGGATTTCCTCTTCCAACAAAGGTGCCGTTTGCGAGAAAAATGCATTGAAATCATGCTCATTGTCTTCGCTGGACTCAAACGTAACAATGGAGAATACATTTAAGGCGTCAAAACTTTTATGTAAGCGAGACCTTTTACTACGGGGTGCATTATTATCTAAACTTTTGCGTTTTGATGCCGTTTGGTGCATGGTGCGTTGGTGCAACGTGAGATCTTTTTTAAGATTAAACTCCTCACTGCATTCGGTGCATGTCATTTTTTCATGTACTTTAGTATGTCTGTTTAAATCACTCCTTTGATTGAACGATTTGTTACAGATCTCACATGGGAAAGGTTTCTCACCGCTATGGGTTTTCAAGTGCCGATTGAGTTCAGAATTGCGTACGAATGACTTATTACATTGGGGGCAGGTCTGAAAAGATTAAAAAAAGCCCCAGTTTAAAATTTAGTTTACTAAACAACAAAACTTTTGAAAAAAGGATCTCTTAACAAAACCCTTCAAACTATTTCTACGCTTTTTAAAAATTCCTTTTAAATTTTAAAAATAGATTTTACTTTTAAAAATAAATGTTAGTTAAAATCTTATTTTATAGAAAAATTATTAAACAATTTAAAAAATAACTCATCCAAAATAATATAGGAACTTAACTCAAACATTAAATCATATGCTACATTTTTTCCCATAACAAAACATAATGAAAAATAAAACACTAATACAGAAAATAACCCCTCCAAAATAATATAGAAACACTTTGAATATAAATATGAAAAAGGTTTAATATTAAAACATATGACTTTAGAAAAATGGAATAATCGTGTATCCTTTTATTACAATTTATAAAAGTGAAATTATCTTAAATGATAGAAAAAAGGGTACAAACATTATTTTATATTACCAAATACTAAACCTTTTTCAAAACAAATATAGTTTTTAAATCAATTAAAAATAAATTCTTACCGGGGATGACTTCAATAACTCTCCTGAGTTATTAAGTGTACTTTTTGAAGCTAAAAGTCCTATAGCTTCCCCTGACGGTGCATCACTTGGAGCAAAATCACTTGAGGGCTTTGTCGCTACGAGCAATTGCTCAAGTAGCGATCGAGCACTATTAGGCTATAAAAAAAAAAAAAAAATAGGTTAGAATCTAATCAGTTTTAAAACATTTTACACACACACACACACACACACACACACACACCTACACACAGATACACTAAAATGAATCTTTAAAATATCTCTTTCAAACTGAAAATTAATTTATTTTTAAATATTAAGTCCCCATTCAATGTACTAAAAGAAAAAATCTTTTAAAAGCACACAAAGTATTTACTTTAACGATAAGTGAAAAATTTAGAATAATACCATTCATCTCAAAACAGAACCCTTCACAAAATGTTTCATTTCAAAACAGAACCCTTCACAAAACAGAGGCCTTCACAAAATGTTTCATCTCAAAACAGAACCCTTCACAAAACTTTTTATCTCAAAACAGTCTCCCTTCACACTTATGAATATTAATAAAAGCAGAGCCCCTTCACAATAAGAAGAATTATTTAAAGTTACATGTTATGAAAAATTAATAGCATTCTATAAGGGGAGATATATTTTAAATGTGATTTTGAATAAGTTCATTTACTTTGAATAAATTGATTTTACTGAGATTTATGTTATATTCATATTATAGAAAAAAGACCCAACATAGAATATTATATTCATATTATAGAAAGAAAAAAAAAGAGTCCGATAAAGAATATTATCACAAAAGACATATGCATAGCATGCAAGAAAAATAATAAAAGTAATGTTATTTTAAATAAATGGTTTGTTTATATTAGCCAGTAATGGAAATATGTAAAACTTTTAAGTTATAATAGCATGAAAAATATAGAGTTACACATACTTAACCAGTTATATTTAAAAAAAAGTTATAATAAAACATCGATTTAAACATTGTTTATTTTTTATATATTTACCGCTTGAAAAATAGAGAGTCATTTCTTACTAAATACATCATAAGTTCAAAAAGTATTTAAAAATAATTTGAAAGCTTTCATTTAAATATAAATTGTTTAGATTATTAAAAGCGTTAAACAACATTGGTTAATTATATTTAAAAATAAGTTGTTTATTTAAACAGCTTTAAAATAAATCGTTTATTTAAAAAAAGCGTTAGCTTCGAATAAAAATTCTAAGAAAACGTTGATTTATTACATTTAAAATAATAAATATATAGTAATAAATATATAATAAATGAATTTATTTACTTGATTTTCTGATATATCCATTAAGTATGTAGATATGTTCTTTGCAGACATCCTAAATTTTCCGATAATGTACTAACTAAATCACTGGATGCAAGAGCGTAGACAGAGCACGTCTGGTTTGTTCAACGATATGAAAGTGAATGAGATCACCAAGCTATGCGTATTTCTTATCAGATAGCTGTTATCAGATAGGAAAAACCCAGCATGAGTCATTTGATAAGGAGATAGGTTAAGACGTGTATGCCTTCAGACCATAATTAAAAGTGACTTCGCTAATCTTTTTAATGAAGATATCCTAATGAGATTCCGTAATTAATTTGTATAATTTAAAACGATTCCTAAGATTAAATTTCTTTCTTTCTTTTTTTTTTTTTTCCCCCATGAATTTACTTTAGAAATATATTTATGCCTATTTAAAACTTCCAATCTTTTAAGGAATCATAATAAATATAGAATTAGGATTCCCTAATGAGATTTCTTAATTTATTTATTTTGAAACCCATTGCATGAGATTTTAATGAGTAAATTTTTTTTTTCGCTTTTAAAAAGACCTTTCTTAAATATATTTGATCTAAACTATTTAAATATAATAGGAACCGTTTAGTTTATTTTAAAAAGCGGTAAACAGCATTATTAAATAACGATAAATTAAAAAAACTTAAAAATAAATATTTAGACAAGTGTTCATTATTCGTAAATATAATTTTAAGTAAACGTTACAGTAATATGATAGTAAATATACAATAAATGAATTACTTACTTGACTTTGTAATGTGGAGGTTAAATCCATTTGAATTTGATTTCTTGCTGCCATTGTCACTTAAATACAAAATTTACTCTCCAATTTCACAATAGAAAAAACACTATAAATCTTGTAGCGTATATCTTGGAGCTTAAAATGATATAGGTCTTCACTCGATGAACTCTAGCGAAATACTAACCATTCTTATCTAGATAACGGGGTGATAAAGGGTGACGAGGCGATCATGATAAGACATGAACCAGGTGATTCAGCTATGAATCACTGATAAGAGACTCTATTATCACTTAGAGTGTAATTAAAGACTAGTTAAGCTTTTTAATGAAGTTAGTGTATTCCCCTCATTAAGATATGACGCTATTAATTAATAATTTATTAATTACATGATTATTCATTCTTTCTTTTTTTTTTTTTTTTTTTTCACTTTTAAATAAAACCTTTACTCAAATATTTTTTGTCTAAACTTAGAATCGTGTAACAGATATGAAATCGTAGATATAGATTAAATGAAATCTTCTCATTAAAATATGACGCTATTAATTAATTAATCACTAATGACTCATTAAAAGGTAAGATTTTTTTTTTTTTTTTTTTTTTTTTTAATAAGACTTTTAAGGTGATTCTCAAATGACTTGCTTAACAACGTGAAACTTTATGACACAATTTCAAACTCATTTTTAAACGCAAAGGTATAAAATTAGCTTGCCTAACTATTGAAGCGATTTAGAATCAAAATGAGTTTTCCATTTATATATAAATAAATTACTTATTTGGGTTATAAGCGAAATGTAGCATATAATAACACGTTTTTAACCTTGCTCGAGGTGTTGCGGCGTGAATTTGGTTCAAAGCATTGACTTTGACAGTATTTTCTGAAAAATCTTGTCTTTACCGAAAAAAAAAAAAAAAATAGAAAACGTGTTTCAATTATATAGTTTCTGTACAAAAAACACCTATCTATTACATACGCTTCTGAATTAAAAAAAAAATATATATATATATATATATGAATTAAAAAGTAAGCCATAAAATAGTCAGTTTAGATTTGAGAACAGTCTTAAGCAGATATATTTGTTTCTTAAACTATATCGTAAGAGGGAAGTCATCATGTGTGACTCATAAACTATTAACGAGCGGCTTATAAATCATGACATCATCATCATATATGACTCATACACCCTGATGTCATGTTTCCTCAATGACGGTGCGGAGTGATCATGTGATTCGATTGCATCACTGATCATGTGACTTGATGACGTCACTGATCGCGATAAGATTCACTGATAAGATTTACTGATAAGAATACATTTCAATTCATTTCTTCCAAAACAAGTGTACAAGCAGGTTGTGTGGACTAGGTAAGTAGCTTTCCTATATATTTTTTAAAGTTATACTATGTGAATAGACATAGTTTTAATGTATTTTAATGTTGTATAGGCAAAAAGGAATATACACAAAGTGTTACAATTCAAAGTCAATCTTTATTTATATAAAGTCGTCCATGGGAATACAGTGCGTTTAATAACAGGTGTTTTCTTCTTTTTAGCTTTTAAAAGCACATTTTGAGGAGTTACAATCTTCTTGGATTTCAAAGACAAATATTTATTTTTTATCATGGTTTCGGGAATTCCTTCTTCTCGTAAGGCTTGTAAAAAGGACGTCGGAGGATTAACGGGAGGTTTTTTGTTAGTACAAAAAATTAAATGAAAGAGTTCAGCCATATTGGCCCCTTCCAAGTTTTGTCCGTTATAGGTGACTGCTCCTTTTCGATCCCATTTCAGTTTGCTAGAATCCGACTTCAATAAATTCAATAAGGCATCTGCCTGTTTCCGCATAGGTTTGGGAACAGAGGATAGAATAAACTGGTCATAATCGTCTTCGTCTCGTTTCGTTCTAGTAGAAGGTTCTTCTTTCAAAGGTTCTTGTTTCAAAGGTTCTTGTTTCGAAGGTTCTATGCGCTCGTCCTCATCCGGTAGCTTCACTCTCCAAGGCAGGTTGTTTTCTTGCAAATTCATTTTCCTTTTTAAAAGCTCATAGTATTGCTGAACTTTTTGATGGTCGGGCAAAGGACTATTGAGTATCTTGGACATTGCCACATCGAACTCAGTCAATTGCTTTTTCGTAGGCACATGTCTCGTTAATTCCTCTTCAGGTACCAGAGCATATTTAGTAGCGTGCTCCATTGATAAGACCGGTTAAAACACTGAGGGCAGCAGGGATTAAAATATTCAGAAAACCCCCTTGTTGAATAATAAGCTTTTTTTTCTGAAATAAGGCACCTTTTTTCGTACCAATTTTTCGTAATGTTGTCTTATATTTCCTCAAAGACTTCTTTTGATACGTGGATAATGGTATATTTCCTTTTAACACGTTATGGCTACACTCGCAGATGGCTTTGACAGATCGGGATGGTAATTTTTTTAAAAGTTCTTTGCGCAAAAGTTTTGGGCAAGTTTGAATTAACTCTAAATCACGGAGCTGTTTCTTCGTTAACGTCATGATCGAAACTAAATTAAAAACCCATTGTCTTTCTTTTTAAACCTTTTTTCGGTACATACACGTATTGCGTTTGACCTGGTAAGATTTGTGTTCTCAAACGCATGCGCTCTGCCGTTTCATTTCTTAAATCTACGAGTAAATATGAGAACGGTTTTTGAGTCGCGTCTTCAAACACTTCTTGGAAAAATTTACTCTGCGTCGGGTATAATTGCCGACCTAAATGAATAATTTGACTCATGTCACGTCGATTTTTAAATAGGATCAAATATTGACTGTTGAGGGAAACACCTCTTATTTCTTTGCCTTTATGAAACAAATTTTGTGTAATAAAGATTACACTAATGTTTAAATGATGACTTTCCTTTGTAAAGAGATCAGTGAGTCGTTCATCCTTACCGCATTCGATCATCAAATCATCTAAGATAACGAGTGAATTGGGTTCTAAATAATCATGATAATTGCATGGAAAACCCTTCACAAAAGTAATATGAGCTATTTCATCATACATAGTTTGATAAATTCCGTAAAACCAAATTATTTTATCGGGAGGTGGGTTAAACATACTGTTTTTTACTTCTAGCAAATCCCGTAAGAACCAGGTTTTACCGACTCCCGTGGGACCGGAGAGAAACATAGTACAAGGATGTTTAAAGCGTGGAAGCTCCATTGTAAATAAACACACACACGTTAGGTAACACTATAAATAATCACAGACACATAGGTTTACTTCAAGAAAGATTTATTGATAAAAATTAGCATGGGTACCAAATCGCTTGGATACAAAATTATAGACTCGTCGGTCGTTTGATAAATTTTCAGTTATAAAATTGGACAAAAATTGTCTCAGAGTTCTTCCTCTACATCGAGAATAGAGGTAAAATATACAATACTGCCCGCAGACGGCAGTCACACGAGTTTGTAATACGAGCGGATTAAACATCACTCGTGAAAAACGTGATACATAGTTTGATATAGATCCTTTAAAAAAGGAGGGCTTGTTTCCATAGGAGTCGAAGAAATTCACTTCATCAGGCGAAGGAATGTAGAAGGCGACCCAATGGCTTCCGGGTTCTGTAGACTTGTCCACATTACAGATGAAACAGGCGGGATATCGCTTGATCTTTCTAGTGAGTTGATCACTTGAAAATACACCCAAAAAGGAGTTTCGGGTCACTCGATCCTGTGATAAAATCTTCTCGATTTGTAACGAGTTCATGGTCTTCAGTTAGGAAAGTCACAGATCACGTGACGTGATTTGTTAATTTCAATAATATTTTCAAATTCTGCATAGACTAACACAGTAGTCGTTTTCTGTAAGGACTCATCGAACTTGATTTCAATACGTAGATTTCCTTGATGCTGTAAATTGAGGTGGGGACCATCACATAAATCAGGGCTCAAATCGAATACATATAATGAGTGTCCATCAGCAAATTCTTCACGTGTTATATAATTGCCGATATCTCGATGAAAGCCAGAGAACAGTTGATAATAGGCTCTTATATAGTTTTTTCCATCAAAATCCAATTCCAAGGGTTTAACAGGTACAGGCTGTCCGTCCACGTAAACACTTAAAAAGTTTACTTTGAAATGATGAAAGTAAAAGGGGTTCAAATCATATTGGCCGGTATAAGCACTATTGTCTAACAGACCAATAATGACACGTTTCGGCATTGCCCCTAAAAACACATTATCTTGCATAAAGGATTTACTTCCGGTGGAGATTGAATAGGTCTTGCACAAAACACGATCAATAGGATATTTTGCTGAAGTTTTTTCCAGTGCTTTCGCATGACTCAGTAGTACCCCGGGACTGACTTTCACTTTTCGAACAAACATAGAGGCATGTTCTAAAATGACTTTATAGCTTGGGAGTGGTGGTTTGGTAGCATCGAAATGGGTCATCAAACAGAATTCAGGTTTACTCCGTATCATTTTAATTTTCAAGTCGACCATATTCAAGAGCAGGCGATTTTGTTGGAAAATGTCACAATGCAGGGGTCCGATCATATCGAGAGTTTGGCTTTTTTTAGTCAGTTCATAGCGTTTCTTGAGTCCAGGGTTTCCCTTGGCGGGATCTGTTTCAGTTAATTTCTCGTCTTTGTAAAAACATTCACATCCCAATAAACTTTTCTTAGCGTCTTCTCCATAGTTTAGCAAGGTTTCAAGATAGGCACGAAAGGCATATGTATTACTGGAGGAGGATATGGCTCTGTCATTCAAACTAACATCCACTTGTGAAAAGAGGGCATGTAAAAATAAATTAACAGGCACTGCAATATCGGTATCCGTTAAGAGTGATCCATCGAACTTGGTGATTTTCACTTTCACTTTCACGTAGATGTAGGAGGCGGATAAATCAATATAGTCTTCACCATTCCCAGAAATGATGAATTCCACAGGCCCTCCATCTCGAATATTAGAAAGGGGGTGATATTCGACGAAAAATCCTTTTTCAATAGCCGTTTGAGTAGGTGGGATTAAAAAGAGGTCCAGTTCGGATTTACCGCAGGCAGCAGAATCTTGATGAATGAGTCCAGACATGTCTAAGCGAAAATATCATGTACTTTCACTTTCTTGGCTTGACGTGGAATGACGACTTTGTTAGAACGTTTCCTCTTTTTATACCGATGACCTGATCCAATCATTGTCTTCACTTTAGTAGCCGCTTTGTCAGTTAAGTTTTGGCCCGCTTCTTTAAGCCGTCGTTTAGCAGCGACTTTAATATTGTCGCCTCGGGATAAATCATTAAGAACATTCACACCAGTATGAAACAATTGTTTGCCTACGGCTTTCGCCCCTGATTTGAAAAGGGGTACCGCAGCACGAAACAGAGATCGGAACAGGCCGCCGAATCCATAACCTCTCTGTAGAGTAGTACCTTGATAATAGTTTAAGCCACTACCCGACTGATGGGTATAATAATCTTCAAAAGATTTCGCGCAGCACTGGTAGGGAACAAACATCACGAGAGGTACTTTTGTCGAAAATGAAGCTTCACGTATGACCGCCCACGTTCAAATGGCGTTAAATCACCCAGGTGCGTCCTTATAACGATTTCTAAAGAATCAAAGGACTTTCGACTAATCGGTAAGTAATGCGGTCGATCGAATGTCATACAAATCACTTCGCCGTCTTCTCCAGTCACATTCACAATACGTAACAGGGGCGCTAAGACATCACCGACCACTTGCGGTTCTACAATATCCGAATAAATCATCAGCACTCTATAATGAGCGCACGGATCTGCTACATACGAACTATCGACTGTTTGCTCAATATTACTGTCTAGGGAAGCAATTTCACACGGTTCGAATCCCAACATTTCAGATAATCCCGTTTCTAAAATTACTTTGGCGTTATCACGCACATTGATGGTCACTCTTTTCGTGATAGAATTATAGGAGAAAGCTATTTTCTTGTCCAAGTCTGGAATGGCAATCGCTTTCAAAATATCAGGTACCGACTCATAAAATCCTGGTGGAGTGCGTCTTGCAATGAGTTCTCCCTCGTTCAAGTCGAATCCAATCAAGTTCGTATGATGATTTACATTATACCAGGTATGCGGGTAAATAAATTCCACAAGACCCACTTCCCATTCCCCTCTCAGTTCAATAGGGGTGGGCAATCGTGTAATAAAATGAGAAATTTTATTCCCAGGAAAATAATTCCTAGAACTGTCCGAGGGTAGTGTCAGGTAGAACGACATATTGATAAATGATCTAGTGTCCTTCTCGCAATCACTTATAAAGACGTTAAATCAGTGGAGGGAATCCATTGATTGAATTTGTTAGGATATCCCTTAAATTTCACAAAATATTCCAAACGTTTTCTTCGAGTGCGCTTCTCTAAAATTTTTTCAATCGTATAAGCCTCTTTAATTTGCACTTTTTGAAGTTCTTGCGGGTAGAAGGTTCCTTGAATGGGTTCGTCTAACAAGTCTTTAATTCGATAGACAGGGGGATCTCTCGCTACACACTCCGTCACCACAAACAGTTCCTCCGTCCAGTTTGTTTCATAGCCTTTTTCAAAAGTTAATTTTTGTTTCGAAACCCGAACCACATCCCCAGATTGAAATGCACAAGGTTTGCTTTTCACATTTTCTAGGTTCCCGTAAAGAGTAAACCACACATCACTTTCATTTTCCCGCGACACTTCAGCAGGGGCTCTCTTGATACTGGAATGGTAGGTATGGTTATAACTATGCACTAACTCGTTTAATACATCAATATATCGATACGTATGATTGTGGGTAAAATACTTCCACATTTTTGTTTTTAGGGTGCGGTTAAAGCGTTCCACCACCGAGGCTTTGGTATTATTATGCGTTGTGAAAAATCGAACCCCTTCTTCTTTTAACAATCGTTGCAAAGGCTGGTTCTTAAATTCTTTTCCAGCATCCGTTTGTAAAAACTTGGGCTTTCTCGTTGAGAAAATAGATCGAAAGCCTTTCACAGTTTCTTCCCCTCCTTTTGTTTTCAAGGGAATCACCCACGCATATTTAGAGAGAATGTCGATACATGTCAGAAGGTACCGCATCCCTTGATTGTGCTTTCGTAAACTGCTGAGATCCGCCAGATCGGCCTGCCATTGTTGATCCATAGTGTAAACGATCACTCGGTTTGTCGGGAAGTGTCTCCGTACCGGTTTGTGAAGCGTATACGAATCGACGCCGCTCAACCATTTCTGAATCGTCTTCTTCGTTACTTTGCCTTTGGCAGCACGATATAAAGCATTTACACCACCAAAACTTGCTGCGTGACTTGGAACCGGATAAATCGCCTTCATTGCAGCATAAAACTTGATTATTAGTTACATTAATTCTAAAACGCATCATTTTCAGACCACTCTTACGCATGACGTCGTCTCATAGAATGAACCTGTACGCTACTGTCCTCGTCTTTAAGTACTCTTTCGACCGCATGGTTAAAAGACTAAGAAAATGACTAAGCCATGATTACATTTTCCAAGTTCGAACCCTCGACCGAGATTAAGAAAAAAGTATTAACCGTTAAAAGAAATTTAATTTAAAATTTCTCCTATTCTCTAACAACTTAGAAAAATACCTCGTCCTACTATAGCATGATAATTCTACAAAAAAATCCCCCCTCAATAATTACCCAAGGAGCATTCCACGATTCATTAATTAAACTAATTCCATTAATTAAACTAATCCCCCTCTTAAAACTCGTTATCTCCCCCATTCCCTTATCTCCCCCACTCCCTTATCTCCCACATTCCCTTATCTCCGTGACGTATTTCCGCCGCGACGTACTTCCGGGCTGCACTGACCTTCCTTCGACCTTGAGGTTGGTGCAGCGCGTGCAGCTGGCGCAGAACTGTCAATTATTATCTACTATCCACCAAGACTCTATTTCCCATTATACGTTACCATTTGCAATGAATCCGCCTCATTTGAATTACCTAAAATTTGGCACGATGTACTTTTCAGTTTTAAAAAAGCAATAACGAAATATTAATTTTCACGTTTACAGTTGGCTATTCAAGCACCTGCTTTTTTTACATATATGATCTCGTGATTCATGTTTTCAAGTTTATTTTAAAAATTTGCGAGAATATGAGCGTTGAAACGTATGTCGATAATTAAAAGGGTTTTTTTTGTATAAGCCTTTTGTTGTTTCTATTTGTATCACTTAAGCCTTTTAACTATATTTTAATTATAATTAGTGATCTTATTCTGTGATTATGCACTCACTTATTGTTTGAAATATCCAAGAGAAGAACAATGTCTCGAAAAGAACTAAATCACAATAATTTTCACATGAAGCGACATTGCGCAATAATAGAATTAGTCTTTTGAACACATTCACAAAGCAGAAAAAACGAAACTGAAGTACGTTTTAAATTGACATCTCCGGCTCGACAGACCATAATGAATTGAATGATTGAACTTAAAATATTAGTGAACTGTAAGATGGGTTTTATGAAGACAAAAATTCGACATTCTGATCGTTAAAATGTATTTAATATTTACTAAAATTGAATGTATCACATTGTTCTGCCCGACACATTTCAGGCGAAAATTTCACAACAAAACATCGAGTTTTCACAAACTCAACTCAGAACAAAAAAGAAAAACAGTTTTATTATCCCTACGCAGAGGGAAAAATAGTGCACAGGTTTTTATCTTCCCTGCGCAGAGGGAAAAGATTAGAAATTATTTATTTTTATCGCTTTGAAATGTTATGTAATTTTAAGAACTAAACACACATAAAAATACGAAAACTAGTTGTTTTATATATAAATGTATGATAAAAACTCTGAGGGGCTGAGGCAGACGTTTTTAAATCGAATAATTACTTTAAGCGCTATTTAATGTTGAAATCGGTCAAAACAGTTCAGTTTAAAAAGTTTTATAGGATCAAAAACTCTGTCAAGCAATTTAACCATTTTTTGCAGGCACATACTGGATTAGATTACGATGTGCAGTGTCCAATATATATTTTGTCTAATTTTTTAGGGGCTTTTTTCCAATTTTTTATTAATATTTCATTATTTAAATAGAGATTTATTTCATATTTCCAAAAAGTTCTTTTTTTTTAATTTATTGTTGCTAGATTTAAAAAAAGTAAAAATAATGATATTTTCAAATATTTTACAATTGAGAAATATCTTGAATATTAAAAGAGAAAGGAAACTTAAGTTATTACTTGTGGAAAGCATTAAATGAGGGAAAATTATGTCCTATTTAAAACAATATATTTAAAAATTCGCATTTTAAACGATTTTCTTTGCACAGAGTCTAAATGAAAACTTTTTTTTTTTCTAGATGTTATTATAAAAGTCCGGAACTTTTATTTTATATTTTTCAAATGTGTGATATATCATACTTAATCAATCATGGAAACAGGTCAGCTGTCGCGACAGCGCTGAATGCAGCCTTGAAAACCGAAAAATCCCAGCAGTCACAAGGAAATGAATGGCAACCCGATTACAGAAGATCACTACTGATCGCGATCACCTTTAATCTTCTGTAACTGGGTAATCTCTTTTACAACAGAGTAAATTAGTGTGTTTTTAGAGCTTGCGGGGTCTGGGCGGGGGTTGGCGAGCGTAGTTCACAGGGGCCAGACCCCCCTAGTTTTCAAAAAATATGTTTTAATCAATCAAAAATTTAATATTAATTAAATTATGATTATGCATTAAGAAAACAGTTTAGAAATCAAGAATAGATAGTTTAAATAATGTTTTTTTTTTTTTTTTTTTTTTTTTTTTTTTTTTTTTTTTGCCCTATTTAAAAAAAAGAGCAAAAATTAACGTATTATAAAGGAAGCTTTCGCAAAAACATGAATTTAGTCATGAAATTAGGCGTGATTTTTAAGATAAATATTGACTGCTTATAAAAGAGTATTTTTTTTTAATTGTTTTTAATTTTATATTTATTGTCCTTCTCGTTTACATGAATTTTGCAATATTACCAGTAATTCTGTTTGCATACTGGATTGCATCAGTTGGGATAGATATCCTTTCTGAATATAAGGCAAAGAATGCAGCATATGAATTATTTTATTGGATTAGGGGACTGATTTCGCGGGTATACATCAACTGCACCCACAGCTTTAGAACCCCACCTGTACGAACTGCACTAAAGGGGTAAGCAAATATATAATGGAATCAGGTTTCTTCAAAAAGTCTTCTGGGTGCAATCAAGCCATGCTAAATCTTAGAGACAATAATCATAATACTTATAAGCACGTGGTCTGCATTAATCTATCATTACATATTGAAAAAAAAAAGGGGGGGGGAACTCCATTGTTTTTATGCTTATGGTATTTTTCTGAATATATAGAGGAAGTATAAATATATTTTTAATATTATTATAACGATGTAATAGATGATCTTCATTTTACTTTTCTTTAATGTTGGCAAAATTTAAACTTAGTAAAAAGTAAAAAGGTATCCCAGATTATCACTTTAAATCATGAATTGATATCATATCCATCATACGTTGCAGTAAGGTAAGAAATATTAATTTTATAAGTAACTCTGAAGAAGTGAAACTAGAAAAATGTTTATAAACTATAGCTATCTATTTTTCTTTAGAACAAAAAAAAGAAAAAGTATAAAACCCAAAGGATGATTTTTTGTTAAAAGATTCGTCTTATGGAAAATTGGAGAATATACTAAAGTTGTTAAGCAGTGTGGAATTTTAGACATTACATTACAGGTCCCATTTTTTTAAAAACAGATACATCATTTAAGGAGGTTTATATATATATGTGTGTTATATAAAAAAATTATTTTCTTCGCAAATACTTCACATTTATTTCGCATTAGTCCTTTAAATTAATCTAACTTCTGACATAGTCAGTATTTCCTTAATTCTTAATAATATTTATTCTTATTTAATGTCCTTTTAAAAGTAAATACCCGTATATTAATAATTATCTCATTCCAAATCTTAATCTAAACTTTTAATTTCATTCGTAGCTTTTATCAGCTCCCCAATCTATAAAATTCCGAGAGACGCTTTCTCATTTCGAATTTTTTTTAAAAGCCATTTTCTTTTTATTATTATTATTCCATGCTCGGTTTCGCGCGCTGGGTATTTCTTCACTTCAAAATTGATGCGCGGCCAGGAGAGGAACTCTTTCGTGTTCGAGCTTCTCCCTCTCGCCTCATTAGCTGGGCTGGAGCTCGCCTCTCACTCATTGGTTTGTGCGCACGTGACGTCGTATTTCTGTATGTCTACGCTCAGTGAACAAAACTCGCTCGCACGCTTCGGAGAGAGGATTTTTGACGTGTTTGGAAGTGTAAACAAATATGTATCTGGTGTTGTAGTCTCGTAGAATTTTCATACAGCTCTTAACATCTATTAAACGAGGTAGTGAGCCATCGTGAAGCCTGAGGGCTATAAGTTTATACCTGTGGGAACTGTTACTGCATCGCTCTTCTTCTAAATAAACGATATGTCGGGAAATTGGCTGGTATTTATTGAAGAAACTCTTGTGGAATCTCATTATTGCCTCACCACTTCGCCATGATTATTGATATCGACTGCAACATTCTATATCTTTAACGGACTGCCATTTTCTCGTGGAGTATTACATCTAGTGGTATCTCATCTTCGTCAAAACGCCACACACACACACACACATATATATTTTTATTTCATTCCTTATTTATTTTTTTCCTTCTTAATTTGAATTAATAATGTTACATTTTTTACGACTACAATTTTAATTTGTAATTTGACAGGGCTCTTTGGTATCGGGATTTCAATGTATGTGGTCAGTTTCTTATGTTTCAATGCTTATATATATATATATATATATATATATATATATATAAAACTTTAAGTAAAATTTAACCATTGAAACATAAGAAACTGACCACATACACTGAAATCCCGATACCAAAGAGCCCTGTCAATTTACAAATTAAAATTGTAGTCCTAATAAAAGTAACATTATTAATTCAAATTAAGAAGAAGAAAAAAAAAATAAAATAAATAGAAAATAAGGAATGAAATATAAACCACACGAGTATATACACAAATAAAAGCTTATAAAGTAATTTACTTTTTCAAGGGCAAGAAAATCACATTTATAAGCAAAGAACGATTGTTTTCTGTATATGACACCAGCTTTTGCTAAATATAGTGCCATATCTTGCCCGAACAATCGCTGAAACAATATTGAATAACAAGACCTTTACAATGGAATATTATAAATTATACATACAATTTGAAAAGGAGTGTGAAAAAGAATTAAAAAAATTAAAAAATATACATATTACTTATATTGATAATATCCCAAGATATTTAGTATATTGTGAGCACATGTACAAAGTTGTATCCAAAAGAAGAGGTTAAATTCACAGTTAAATAGAGAATCCTTCAGATCATAAATTGTAACCTACAGTTACAGTTATTTTTATTTAACTAAATAGATTACAACATTTAAAAAATGTAGAAAAAAAATTATGATATACATATAAATAAAAACCATTAATTATTTTATTTTAATTTTAATTTAATAAATTAAAATATATAATATTACTTGATAATTTGAAAGTATTTCATAGATATTATTACCTCCATACTAAATTTCCAAGTTTTAATATTTTAAATAAGCTATACTACTGCTATCTATTGTAAAAATATTAGACTATTTTAGCATACTATCAAATACATTGCTGCTGACATCTGGTGTACAGATATTCTACTAAAACTTTAATATTGTATGTATAATTACTTATATGCAGCTGTAATGTAGTGTAAATATATTAATTTTACTAGTTAATATTAATGATATATATAGAGAATAAGAGTTACTAGTATAATATAATTTATATTTTAACTAACCCATTTAAAATATATCTTAATTTAACCCAAACATTAATGTAGAATCCATATGATGCTTTCATTTTATAAATTAGTATTATACTTAGAAATAACATAGATTATTCAATATGGTAATGCACTTATTATAATTTAAATCCAGCTATTTAAATAATATCTACCATGAAAAAAAAATATATAAAAAACATAAATATTAATTAAATTAAATGATCTAATAATAAAATAAAATAAATAATATAAAACTAAGAGATATGTTTATTAGTGTACTATATTTAATAAATATTTAATATTTACTAAAATTAAATATGTTTAACATATTAATATTATATTGTATTGATTAACCCATTGTAACATCCTTGATAATTTTAACTTTTGTTACAACCCCAATAATATTAACTCCATATAATCATAACAACAATTATAGAATTTGCCCGCATGTAAATTTTAATTTATGAATGACTTTTAACTAAGATGATCCTATGCAGCACATGCTCTTAATATGAGTTATAATTTAGCGAAATATATCAACAGTCAAAAGTTGAAAATTAACGTTAAATTTTAAAATATGAATGACATTAAACTAGGATAATCCTATGCAGCAACGCACACAATAGGATTCATAGTTTAGCCAAATATATCAACAATCAAAAGTTGATTATCATTTTTATCAAGGAGATTTTAACAAAAAAAAAAAAAAAAAAATACAGACATTTAACCCAAATTAAATCTATATTTATATGTGTAAAATTGATTTAACTAAATAGTAAGGATATCCATAAACTTGTGCAATTTGAAGGATATGTTTTAAATTTTGATTTTTAAAGTTATTTGAACAAAGATTATTAATTCTATGAGCAAAATTTAGTTATATATATATATATATATATATATATATATATATATATATATATATATATATATATATATATATATATATATATATATATATATATATATATATATATATATATATATATACATATATATATACTATATATATATATATATATATACATAAACATTATGTGTTTTTTCTCTTAGGGATTTATTTACGTCTGGCAGCAGTTAAGATTACAGCTTTTTCTTTCTTTTGTGCAGTTGTACAATTTTGAACTGAAATGCATGTTTTCCTTCTTAAATCTATGTTAAAAATATTCGAGAATACACTTTGTGAAATGATTATTGAAAAGGAAAACATATTAAAGTAATACATCTGTAATTTTCGGAACATGAGAAATTTGAAAATACTTAAATGGCTGGAGAAGAATCTAGAGGATATCAGAAGACGTGAAATAGTTTCTGAAAATAAGTTCGCATACTCTATTAAATTTTGTTTAATTGTTAATGTCTCAAATATTTAGTTGATGTTGAGATATTAATAATTTTAAGAATCCGGTTATTTGAAAAATGTTATCTAATACTAACGACGAAAAAATTGTCTCGGAAAGGGCACAGTAAAAAATATAATTTTTTCTGAACTTACGACTTCCAAAAAAGGCTCTAAAAACCAAAGAATTTACATTATTGAGATTGAGGGAAACTACGTGGGAATTGGGAATTGAAAAATTGTTCGCTAAATATGCATTATGATGGAGGTTTAAAATTTTATTCTTGTACAGACAGACAGAAGTACACCTATAAACATAGACGTACAGTTTTGAAAATTATTGGTGGGGCTCAACTCTTTTTTACACAAATATGTGCATGTGAGTGTAAAAGAAGATAGATTACCAATTTAATGTTGCTTTTTTAATTACCTTTTAAAGAAATTAAACATAATCGTATAGTAATAAAAAAAATCATATGTTAAATAAAACATTAAAACAATATAAAAATTCCAATGTATAGACCCGTTTTTAAATTGATTCTCGCTGATATTCGCTAATCGTTTATAATAAAATCACAACGAAAGTTGACTTTGAATAACGTCTTGTTTTTTTTTTTCGGAATATGGATTTTTTTTTCTATTTTCATTTTTTATATAAAAAGTTCAAACGTTGAGCATTTTATTCTAATTAAAAAAATATATAACATAAAGCGAAACAGTTTTCCTAATGTCGTTTATCACTATAACAAAAGAAAAAAAAAGTTGGAAATTGTACGTCAAACGTGACAAACGAGGTGGGTTCGTACTATAGCTATATATAAATATTCAGATCTTGATTTTTAACTCTGTGAAATGAATTATATCGTCTGCAGATTAATTTCTGTAATAAAATAAGTTTCTCGGTCGCTGGACGATTAAACCTCGGAAGCTCCTATAACAAGAAATCACCGGTTTTTTAAAAATAATTCAAATTTCTTCATAAATGTTTTTATTAATATCTTATAAAGTTTTGATTCGATTTCCATAAAATTTGGCCACGACAAAATTCTGCAAAGATAATGTATATTAAATTTCAAGCCATTCGGTTGGGTAGTTTTTGCGCTGTTATATGCGGACAGAAGGACGGACCAGACGACGACAATAGGTGCTACGTATTTATATAATTACGAACGCACCTAAAAATGGAATATTTAAAAATTCTATAAAATACTAAAAAGCAAAAAAAAAACTTTTTTTGTAATAAAAGAAAAAAGAGCCCATTTTAGAAATTATTGGTGGGGCTCGAGCCCCGCGAGCCCATACAACTCTACACCTATGGACAGAAGTACACCTGTAAAGAATGAATGAACATAATAGATGCAGTGTACATATATGTATATTTTCCCCCTGTAAATAAGTCTGCGGTGGATTTTTGAATAAGAATTTTCGATGTCGGCTTTGCCCGTTGATGCTTTTTTCCGCACCGCAATAGAAAAATTATTTAGCTGTGGAGAAGATGGCCTTTGCTCTTGCTCTTGCTCCTTTTACCTCATCAGCGATAAACTTGAAAAAGCGGCGGCGCTCCCCGGCAACCCTGCTCCCAAAGAATCCGCAGACCAAAAGGCGCTATAATCAACTCTGCTAACAAACAGCAGGTTTTTTTACCACCTGAGTTGCATGACAAGGTTTTTTTGAGGCGTAGCGTCCATCTAAGAGAGGAATGACAGTTTACTTTCTTGCAGTTTTTTTGCAAAAATTACTGACTTGAGTACAGTTTTATTCCGCAAAAACCATTGCAACGAACAGTTGTCAAATGTTTACGCATTTGTGTTTTTAAGTGGAGAGAAAAGTCCAGTTACGAATGTAAACAAATCCCGTATAGAGAGAATTGTGCAGACTTTCTGACTGATCCAGGGAAAGTTCAAGTTTACAACCTGTTGCATGAGTCATAGGACATATGCTGGACAGTGAGGTTTTTCACTGAATCAGGTGAGTTTAGAGTTGAAACTTTAATATTCATATATTCATCTTTTAATAATTCATGCATTCAATAATTAATAATTCATGTGTTCATGGTCAATATCCACAAATTTGTATTTTTATCGCATTCATACTAGGCACCGGCAAGAGAGGAGGGGGGCAGGGAAGGGCCATTGCCCATCCATTGATTTTGAAATTTAAGTAAATTTTCTTTTTCCCTGGTAATTTTTGAAAAAAAAATTACATTTATTCTTTGCTAGTGACATTAAAGATAAACGTACTAAGAGAAAGAAGAACTAAGAAAAATTCGCCAGGTTGGAAAGAGGGGGGGGGGGGGGGATCTCTGCTCCTTGAACACCCACTATGGAAGACAATTATTAATTATGTTGTTCATTTTACTAGCGATATAATGAATAGTGCTTTGGCGGCCGAATACCAAATATTCGGACAAATTTTATTCCGAATATAGAATATTCGGCGGCCGAATAGTAACATTTAAAAAATATATGCATTTTGATAATATATTAATTGCATGTACATATTCATTAAAAAAAAAATTGAAATATAATTAAACATAGATGAAAATTCAATTTTTTGTTATTTATATGTTTAACACTTTTAACAGCTTCATGTATTTTTGTGGCATTTCAAAAACTTTCATGCTACTAATAAGACACGACTTTTACCAAGTCTAAATTATTAATTGCATAATTTTACCTTTAAATACATGCAATTCATATACATTTTATCTAATATAAGAACTCATTACGATTATTAAATGTACTTTTTAAGTTTTGAAAATTTTATTTAGAAAAAATGTCTTTCATTGCGAAAAAAAATTAAGAATTTGCATTTTATCCTTTTATACTTAGACATATAAAATTTACTTTATTTAAGTCAGGAATTCTGCCAACAGTGCAAATCAATTCTTCGTTTTCAATCTTTTTAAATTTATTGTAAACGCAGTCTGAATCTGCTTATTTTTACTTAATTCAGACAATCGAGCATTAGAAAGGGATTAATAAACATTTTATATAGGTAGGGATTATATATATATATACAGTAGACTCCCTCAAATTCATACAGCTTGGGACCAGAGGTTGTGCGGATTTTAGAATTTTGCAGATTTCTGGTCACTGTTTTGTTTACATTTTTTAAACAGTAATTTGAATTTAATAATACACTGCAAATTATAATGAATGCTTACAATAAAGTAAAATATTAAAATAATTAAGGAAAACAATAAAGTAAAATAATAAAAATTAAGAAAATTAAAAAAAAAATATTAAAATATTAAAAGTAAAGGTTACATAAATAATTAATAATGCATGACTAAATATGCATAATGATGATGAGATAATTTTTTTCTTGAATTATTCAATGAAACTCGCCTCATATAAAGGTACACTAGTAATTTACATCAAAACCATAAAATTACAAAATTTTATTTGATGTTTGGCCAGATTTAATAACCAAGAAAGCTTGATGAATATATAGATGTATTTGATAAAAAGATCACAATCACCACTTGCTATCTTGAAAATTTTCGGAAATAAATTTATACTTCCTTTATGAGAAAGCAAGAGTTCCATGATATTAACCAGAATTACATAATAAAATGTGTACGGAATCTTATAAAAATAGAAAAATCTTAAATTTTCCCCCTATCTTAACTGTAAGTTTCATTGTTTACTTCTGAAACAATGTGCGGATTTTAGGATATTGCAAATTTTAGGGTTGCGGATATGAGGGAGTCTACTGTATATATTTGTTATATTAGGAGGCTCTACCCCATACATATTTTTCAGCGTTGTATTATTTGAAAGCACATAGTTTAAAGCACATTTGTCAAGTTAGTCTGTTTTTTATTTTTATTTTTTTTAAATAAAGTTTTTAAAATTTAGTATATTTTGTAATTATATATTTCAAGAATAAAACTGAAAAGGAAAGAGCTGGCTTAAAAGCCCCCTTCCTCCTAGGTTTGATCCTATTATTATTTTTTTTTATTATTGCATGTGTAATTCATGCAATTTTCAGTATTACTTATTTTGGTTTTCTTATATTATAGCTTGGAAAAAAACTTTTATTTTTACAATTAATAGAATATTTTTGTCTTTATTAAAACAACCATTGTTCTATTATTTATAAATCTTATTATGTTTTATTTATGAGCAGTTATTTTTGACACAATTTCGTATTTTGATAACTGATTAGGTTTCTGTGATTTCAAACGAAACACATATCCCGTGTTTGTAAACAAACAAGCGCAAGGATACAAAACTCCCCCCCCCCCCCAATAATCAAAATCTTTTTAAGAACCTGAAAGTTGTTTTATTTATTAAAATTATTTATTATATCATCATAAAACGTAACAAAAACAAGTTTGCTCAAGCAGATTGCATGTACACGGTGTTTCACAAAGGACCCCTAACTTTAAAAATCAACAACCTGGAAACGGTGATAGATAGAAACATGATACCAGTGGTATGTTTATTAAAAAAATCGTAATAATCTTATACATAAATCTCAAAATTTAGTTAAAAATAACGCCGATAGATGGCGCTGAGAGCGTTAAGAATCCTTCTAAAGAGAGTTCAGAAGCATAGAAAGACTAGCCGTCGAAGATTTCGCCATTGAAATCTGACCGCTATTTTCGTATAGTGAAAATAATTCGCATCGGCCACGTTGCCTGACTGTTCAATTTTTTTGAAAAGCTCACTAATTGTTTTTCCATCTGGGCCTTTTGCGACTGGAAATCGCGCTTGAAAACTTCTCCTTGTGGCAGTAGGACTATGATTTATTTGGTGGTATTCCAACACAATAAACACGCGTTCCTCCACGGTATACACCACTTTCGGAGTTATTTTCACTATATGCTAATAGCGGCCAGATTTCAATGATGAAATCTTCGACGGCTAGTCTTTCTATGCTTCTGAACTCTCTTTAGAAGGATTCTTAACGCTCTCAGCGCCATCTATCGGTGCTATTTTTAACTAAATTTTAAGATTTACGTATAAGATTCTTACGATTTTTTTAATAAACATACCACTGGTTTCATGTTTCTATCTATCACCGTTTCCGGGTTATTGATTTTTAAAGTTAGGGGTCCTTTGTGAAACACCCTGTATATATTTTTTAAGGAAAAAAAAGTTCCTGTGTAAAGCGCCATCTAGCGACAACTTTCATGTAAAATGATGTAAACCGGTGTTGAGATATAGTTCCACTTTATACGACTAATACTGTTTTAATGTGCACGTTTCCTTTGGGCAACTTTATGTTTTTCTAATAAGTAATGTGTAATGATTAAAGATACAAAAATTCGTATACTCCCGAAGTTTGGTAAACGAAACTGCACAATTTTTGTGTAAGGCCCATGGTCTATGAACTACACTCGCCAACCCCCGTCCAGACCCCGTAGTTTCTAAAAACACGCTAATTTGCTCTGTTGTAAACAAAATTACCCGATTACAGAAGATTGAATGATATTATCACGACAAGTGGCGATCTCCTGTAATCCGGTTGCCATTCATTTCCCTTTAACAAGAGGCTTTTTTCGTTGCCCGAGGCCACATTCACCGCTGTTGCAACAGCTGATGGCTATTTTCGTGATTGATTAAGTGCATGATCTATCACACATTTGAAAATAAGCTTGTACAAAATGGTTCAGTAAAAAATGTCGCTGCCTCCCGTTCATTTATAATAACATCTAGAAGAAAACTTTTCTTTTAGATGCTATAAAAAATCTTTTGAAATATGACATTTTAAATATATTGTTTTAAATTATGACTTAGTTTTCTCCATTTAGTGCTTTTTTTGCACGAAATAATTTAATTACTTTAAATTTTTCGTTCTCTTTTAATATTCGCGTGTAAATATTACTATTTTGGCTTTTTAAATAAGGCGTAATTTTCACCATTAAATGCTTTTCGCATGTAATAATTTTAGTATTTAAAAAAAAATAGTTTTTTGAAACATGAAATAAGTTTGTATTTAAATAATGAAATTTTAAATAAAATATTGGAAAAAAAACCCATAAAATATTAGACAAAAAAAAAAAAAAAAAAGAAAAAAAGATTGGACACTGCACACCGCAGTCTAGTCCAATACGTGTCTGCAAAAGATGGTTAATTCCTATGCATAGTTATAAAACTTTTTTTAACTGAGCTATTTTGACCGATTTCAACATTAAATAGCGCTTAATATAATTCTTCGTTTTAAAAGCTGCCTGCTTCGACTGTTTATCAAACATTTTTCTATCAAATTACCAGTTTTCATATTTTTATATGCCATAGTTTTAGAATAGAGAGATTATATATTATACTAGGGGGCTCAGCCCCCTACTCGCTAACGCTCGCCAACCCCCGTGAATTGCAAATCAATTCATATTAAGACCGCTACGCGATCCCAAACAGTTCTAGCCGGAATGAGTACTACCATAAATCATTTTAACATATGAAATTGACAAATTTTTTTAATTAAAAAAAAGTAATTGAAAACTTCGTTGAAAATACAATTAAAAATGCATTTATATTGGTGCTACCAATGGACATAAATCATTTAAATACTATGAAAAAAGATCTCGGAAAAACAATTAGTTTAAAACTCATTGCTTCTATAATATGAAAAAGAAATTATTTTTTACTTCTTCAAGACAGTAACAGATGGCAGCACGTGCAATCTAAACAGTTGATATTTTCATTCTCTCCGGTTTTTGTGCAAGAGAAATTCGTAAATAAATTCTAAATAAGAGTTGAGAATTTATTTGGAATTAACGATATTACTCATAATTAAAATGAGGAATCATCTCAAACGCTTTGGATTACGTACATGTTATTTTATTTTTAATAATTGCTAGTTTAAGTTTCACTGCCTGTCACAATGGCCGCCATATTGGAGCTGGAAACTACGATTGTTGCCATCGGTAAGCTAGAAATTCAGCCTTATTTCCGCGCCACGTAAGAGAAATATATATATAGATTGGTAAGGGTAAAAGATATTTTCTGCGACCCAATACCTCGGCCTCCAGATTTACCACAGGCTGTAATGTTTGAATTTGATGATTACCATGAGCCATTTATAACTGAAAGACTATTTCTAAATCTTGGAAAGAAAAGAGTTTCATGTTCACAAAGTCAGTTGCATATGCTATCACGATAAATAAATCCCAGGATTTTTTAACTGTAGACCATTAACTGTAGTCCAAAGGAGTTGTCCTTGTAGCAACTTATGTCGCCTTTAGAGAAGTTCGTCGTTTAGAGGATTTTCTCATTGTAGTGCCTTTCGCAAAGAATAAGGTTGACCAAATTAGAAGAATAGAGGCACTTGTTGAAAATTAGTATTTCAGCATTACTTGAGGCAGTTGACGAATAAATAAATAATTGAGAATGAAGATTCGACAGCTGTTATTGCAAATTTAGTTTTATACTGCCAAACAGTATGAACATAAAACTAATTTTTTTTTTGTTCACATTGAACACTTGTAAGCTTGTAGGTAAAACTGTTTGTGTTGCTCTTTCATTTTATGTATTAAGTATAATTTTAAGTTTTATATAATAGATACTACAAAGCGTTAAAACCCCGATATTCATTTAGAAACACACTGTATTTTGAAATATTTAAGGACTTTTCTCTGTCCTGTCCCATCTATTTCTAAATCTTGGAAAGAAAAAAGCCTCATGTTCACGAAGTCAGTTGCATAGACTGTTACCATAAACAAATCCCAGGGTTTAACATTGTCAAAAAATTGCTGTAGACATTGATCCAAAGGAGTTGTTCCTTGGAGCAACTTACGTCGCCTTTAGAGAAGTTCGTCGTTTATAGGATATTGTTATCAAAGTGTCTTTCGCAATGGATAAGATTGACAAAATTAGAAGAATAGAGGCATTTGTTGGTAGATTAGCATTTCAGCATTACTTGAGGCAATTAACGACTGAATAAACATCTAAATAGTAATAATAATAAAAAAATTTAATATTGCTTTTTAATGTTATGCGACTCAATGCTTATAAAATGTCTCTTAATTTTATGCGACTCAATGCTGCGACATTTCGGCCTGACGACCCTGACGTAAGCTTGTTATGATTATTATTCATTTTTTAAACCTTCGCGTATTTTCCTCTTTTTTGAATGCTTTCTATTTTTATCCCTGAATGTGAATATAATATTTATATATGTTTAGCTTACAGGCGTAAGTTCATGTGCTACTAGACTTTTCGCCTGACATTCTGACATTAAGAATTTGTGAAACTTTGTTTGAAACGAAAAACTGTCAGTACAATTAACATTCTTCTTAAAAACATTTAATGCTTCTACTTCATCCTCTACTGTAACTTGAACCGATGTAAAGTGATATCCAATTGTTTCTGAGGCCGAAGCTTTTATTTTAGTAGATGGTGAAAGAGCTTCCTTAGCGTCAACTTTCGCCGCTTGCCATTTTTCGAGTTTCCTATTTCTAAATAACTTTACAGTGAAAGTTTGTGCAGTGCTGTAAATGCATGACAATGCTGTTTTTTGATAAGTGAATGTTTGTGCAGTAACACCTTTCTGATTATTTAATTTAGTTGCTATCATTTAATGCTACGAGGGTGGATCAAATATAAACGATGCATTTTAAATATATATATATATACACTGCAAAAATCAACACTTTTTTTTTTTTTTTTGCAATGTATATATATACACTGTCCAATATATATATCCAATAACACAATCCAATGTATGTATACACTGCAAAAATCAACTCTTTTTTTTTGCAGTGTATATATATATATATATATATATATATATATATATATATATATATATATATATATATATATATATATATATATATATATATACTGACTTTTTTTTATAATATGCAAGTATTTTTACCAGAACCAGATTTCCACACAATATTTAAATATTAATTAACAAGTGAAAAACAACAAAATATCAAAATTAAACGAGTCAAACCAGAGCAGAATAATGAAACTAAAAAGGCTGTGGCCTCATCGGCAGTGGGTACAATATATTACTAATATCGTTCCATAGCATGGCTGTTGTTAGGCTCCTCTTCAGTAAACTTCCCGATTCCCCTCGCTAATGTTATTCCTATGGGCGTAGGATGCATTCGTATTTTTAAAATATCTCCTCGGAAAATTAATATTTTTAACTTCTGTTTTCTTTGTACTGTTCTTAAAGAATGTCTCTTTTTTTGTTAGTTGTCAATTTTTTTCTAAAATATATACTTAATTTTATATGAAACGTTAAAATCTTATTAAGATTTTAAAACAAAAAATGTAAATTAAACACATAATTTAGAAATATTTTGATAACTAAGAAAAAAAGAGACATTCTTTAAGAACAATACAAAGAAAACAGAAGTTAAAAATATTAATTTTCCGAGGAGATATTTTAAAAATACGAATGCATCCTACGCCCATAGGAATAACATTAGCGAGGGGAATCGGGAAGTTTACTGAAGAGGAGCCTTAATATATTATATTTACTGCCGATGAGGCCACAGCCTTTTTAGTTTCATTATTCTGTTCTGGTTTGATTTGTTTAATTTTAGTAGTTTGTTGTTTTTCAATTGTTAATTAATATTTAAATATTGTGTGGAAATCTGGCTCTGGTAAAAGTACTTGCATATTATAAAAAAGTCTATATATAATTTGTGTGGTTATTGGCGGCTGTAGCGGTTATCGCATAAAAGCTATTGTTTTGTAATTTTAATTTGGCTTATATATATATATATATATATATAGATAGATATAGATATATATTTAAAAGATTGCTAAAATCAATTAGCACCATTATTTATATATTTAAAAATATATATACGATACCATAATGTATAAGAAAAAATATCAAGATGAATTGTTGAAGTTCAAAATGAAAAGATATCATAATATACTTAATAATTATTTCATAGTTTAAGTTGGTGTTTATGGTAATGTTTCATTTATGGTTATATATATATATATATATACGAGGGTATTTCGAAAAGTAAAGATACAATGGCTCGCATTCCTTAAAAAAAACATTTATTTAGAAAACGTAAGTTACATCTTATTAACTGGATTATTTATTATTTTTCGACATAATCACTCCCGTTATCCAAACATTTGTTAAGTCGAGGCACAATCTTTTGTATCCCACAGTCATAGAAGGTTTCCGCCTGTTGTCGGAACCACATTTCAACTTCATCTTTGATCTCATCATCGTCATTGACACTTCCGGTATGATCTGATGCAATTCTTACAATTTAAGACGTCTATTCGCACGAATTGCTTCCTCCGTTCTCTGAAGAAGGGCATCAGAGATCACAGATGGCCGACTTGTTCTTTGTTCGTCATGAACATCGGTCCTACCTTCAGAGAAATGACGACACCATTTCGTTACATTTTGTCGATTCATAATGTTCCCATAAACAGAAACAATTTCTTTATGAATATCCGCTGGTCGCTGACCTCTTGCATGAAGAAAAAAACGTATGACGGAGCGCACTTCGCATTTGGCGGGATTCTGAATCGGCGGAACCATTTTAAACACGACCTACTCCAACCAGAATCAACGTTGAAATGCCGAACGACCGCGAGGAGAAAGCTAACTGTTCAAGGTTAACACCTGTGTTGCCAACTTGCTTGCCAAAACTTTTCTTTTCCTCTGGCGTACGGTGTATCTTTACTTTTCGAAATGCCCTCGTATATATATCAACTTTCTTTAACATCCACACACTTTTTTCAATAAATTAGGAGTCTTTTTTTTTTAATTATTATCATTCTTGTATAGTGAAAAGAATGGGGATATGTATAAAGCTTATTACACAAGAAGGTTTTGACTTCATGTGATGAAAATCTTTTCATTTTTTAAGTCTTTTTTCACCGTTGAAAAAAAAGATTGCAATGCGAGTAGTTTTTTTAAGCATAACTCAAAGCTATTTGGCGGAAGGAGTTGTAATTTTGTTTTTGCATATTTGAAGCTTGTAGAACTCGATTTCTGTTAAAATTTTCTAGGTTAGAAAACATATTTCTTTCGAATATTAATAGTTTCATAATTTGTATGTATTGTCATTCATATTCGGAAATATATATATATAGTAACCTATAAAAATTCCAACAGAAATCAATTTATAGAAGCTTTAAATATGCGAATCTAAAATTACAGCTCATTCCGCCAAGTAGTTTTTGAGTTATGTCTAAAAAGGTACTCCCATTGCAGTCTGTTTTGAAACTACATATTAAAAGTAACTTTAATATGAGAAGATCCAAACTTTACATCTGCATAGTTCACAAACTACTTGATCACATGACTTTCCGTTTCATATCCGAATGTATAAAATTTACCGAATAATGCAAAAGTGATTTCAACATTATGTGTTATTATTGAAAATTTTCAAGTTTGATAAAATATCAGTTGCTATTTTTGATAAGTTAGTTTTTGTGCAGTAACGCCCTTTTGAATACATATAATCTTATGCTATCAATTAATGTTAGTTTGCAAGTTACCAAACATTTTTTTCCTTTGTATTATTCAAGGCTTTGTGCAGAAAATAAAATGTTTATTTTTTTTTTTTCGATTATAAAACTTTGTTGGGACTGAAGGGGGAAAAAAACCATATAATTCCTTTCACACAAGACTAAATAATCAAGGCCAGATTAAAGCATACACAGATGGGGCAGATGCATAAGACATCCAAATTTAGAAAACTCCAAATCTGTTAACATTTAAAAAAAAGATCGTAGTAGAGTTTTATTTTTTATATATTTTTGCTGTACTATAGAAAGATGTAAATAAAAATAGGAGCATATGAAAAATTACAAAAAAATATTCAAATCAAAAGTAAAATATATTTTGCAAATTAATAAGCCGATTCACACTTAAAGGTACTGTTAAATTTTATCAATTTAAAAGTATCATTAAAGGTGGTATCTAAAATGCGTTTACTCCGGTTTCAATGTTTCTATTAATGTATCCTGTCGCTGCGTATTGTAATATTATGCACAAATCTTACACTCTGTTACTGATGAAAATTTATATTATTTATGATATTAAAAATGTCCGATTTTAATTACATTCGAAAATTGTGCTTACACAATTTTTTGCACACACAGATACATGCATGAACATTGTTTCACCTTACTACATAGTACATACACTGCAAAAAAAAAAAGTGTTGATTTTACAGTATAATATTGGCATCCCAGCTGCCAGTATTATACCATAAAATTAGCAGTAATAAACAGTAAAATAAGCAGCTGCCGCGCATGTGCGGTTGCGTATTACTGCTTATTTTACTGTTTATTACTGTTAATTTTACGGTATAATACTGGCAGCTGGAATGCCAGTATTATACTGTAAAATCAACATTTTTTTTTTTTTTTTTTTTTTTTTTTTTTTTGCAGTGTAGTATGCGCATGGGGGCCTAATATCGAGCCTGTGTCCCGGAAACCCTTAAAATCATAATGGGGCCCTGTAAAATAATGGCTTTATACACATTTTAAGTATGTGTATACAATTATTCAATCTTACTATGCATATTATTCAAGTAAATGGTTAATTAATTCCTAAACTGCATCAAAGAAGAAAGGGAAGAAAAACACTGTTATAGTATTCATTTTCTCCTAAGTATACGTTTACGGGTAGGAAAACAGATTTACAGTTAAATCAGCGTACAAACAACGAGCAGTTGCACAAACAACACTTGTGCTTTGATAAGTTATACACCCAGAAAAAGGAATTGATTAAAACTACAAAACATGTTTTGTTGAGTACATTTTGGTTGTTTCAAGCAAAATTCAAGTAAAATTGAACCATTTTACTTGAATTAAAAAAACATTTTTTGCTGACGATACAAAAAATTTTTTTGGAATTGCAAAAAAAAATTTTTTTTGTTGATTCAAACAAAATTTCCATTGACCTATATTTAAACAAAAAGTTTTGTTGGGTCAACCAAATTTTTGTTGATTCAACAAAACTTTTTTCTGGTTGTAATATTGATGAAACAACAGAAAGATATTTTGCTAAAACAAATATTATCTTCTTCAGTAATATATCCCTTTATAGAAAATTTATTTAACCATTATTAATATCAAGTGGTGGTGAGGCATCTACAATAGATAAAGTTTGTGCAGTGTTGTGAATGTACAACAATGCTGTTTTTAACACTTTCCAACCTAGTTGAAAAGTGTTTATGACTTCGGTTTGTCTACCGTATGGTCGTCAGCCGTCTGTCCGTGCTCTAACTCCCGTAAATATGCTCGGATTGCTCTGCAATTTTTATATGTTATTGTCGTTATCTATAGCATGTTCCTATTTCAACGGAAGTGTGTAGCACTTATAGTTTTTTTACAGGGACACTCAAAAGAATTCCGTTACATTGTGGTCTATGGGGGAAAATCATTTGCGGTTTATTTAAATAATGTTTCACTATTTGAAACGCATTGAAATTTATATATATCACTAAAGTGAATTAGAAGAAGCTTAATATGGAATAGGGTGTGCATAGCACTTATAGTTACTTTACAGGGACAGTCAAAAGAATTCCGTTACATTACGTCTATGGAGAAAAATCGTCTGCAGTTTATTTAAATAATGTTTCACTATTTTAAACGCATTAAAAAATATATATATCACTAAGGTGCATCACAAGAGGCTTACTACAGAATATTGTGTGTACAGCAGTCATCGTTTTTTTACAGGGACACACAAAATAATTCTCTACTGTCTGTTAACAATAATTCCTGGAAGTGCGTTTTAAGTTGCTGAACGCGATTTTAAATTGAACTCACTTTTTGTCTATTACTGGGTGTGTATAAATTCTGTATTTCATATACAGGGTTACAGGTACATACAAAAGTTTGCGAATACATTTCCGTTTATTGACAGAAACACCAGAAGGAGAATTTGCTACGCGTTTCCTAACTAAACTAAAATGTATCATCCTATGTAGTATATATACAAATCTATAGATCCTATACAGGGCTGAATATCGGATATATATCGGATATTTTTCCGAATATTGTATATGTTGGGAATTCCTGAAATTACGTTTTCAAATATGTTATGCGTTTTCCAAATAGTTTACTTAGATATTATCTTTCAGCTTATTAAACAGTAATGATTTGTAAAGTTATTTTGGAAGCGTTGGAAAGTGTTACATAATCTATGCTTGACGCATGATTTTTTGTTCTTGTTTTTCTTTATATTATATATAAGTGAATGTTTGTACAGTAACGCTCTTCTGAATGCGTATAATTTTGTTGTTATCACTTAATATTAGTTTTCAAGTTTTCAAATGTTTTTCAATTGTATTGAAGCTTTTGGGCAGAAAACGAAATGTTTATTTTCATTTTAGTCATAAAACTCTGTTAGAACTGAAAGTGAAAAAAAACAACAAAAAAAAAAAAACATAATACACTGAAAAAAAAAAAAGTTGATTTTACAGTATATAATTTAAGTAATAATATCAGTAATAATATTTTACTGCGCATGCTGCTTATTTTACTGTTTATTAGTGTTAATTGTACGGTATAATACTGGCAGCTGGGGTGCCAGTATTATACTGTAAAATCAGCATTTTTTTGCAGTGTACATACATAAATTTCTTTCCCACAAGACTAAATAATCAAGACAAGATGAAGGGATGGGCATGCGGGTAACAGGACCAGGACATCCAAATTAGAAGCTCCTCAAATCTGTTGATATATATATATATATGTATATATATATATATTTTAATGCAATGCAGTTTTATTATTTGTGTAATTTTTGTTGTATTATCAGGGCTCTTAAATGGTCCGCCAACTAAATACCAATATTTTTTAAACAGAAAATTTCATGGTAGGTGTCTACAAAGTTGCCGCAAAAATTTACCTCCGAAGTTGGTATCTGCAAAATTTGCAAGCCAAAGCTAAAAATAAATTTTTTCTTAGAAAATACTGGTTTTTAAAAAGCGGACCATTTGGGAGCCCTGTACTATAGAAAGTTGTGTACACTAGATCATGAAAATCGTTGTTTTTCTTTAAAAGTATAACATTTTTTGCAAGCTAATAGTCCAGACATTAGGGGATAAAAAAGAGCAAATAAAGGAAAGTTTTGGTGTAGTTTTTTTTTGGGGTCCCTTTATGTTTTTTGGGTCGCAAAACACGAATCCGAGGTTTTCCAACAAAATTTTTTTCGGGAAATATGTTTTTTTTTTTTTACAAAAAACGTGTAAAAAAGCGGACTTTTTTCCGTTTTTTCAAAATAATTCCAAAATTGTGCATTTTACGTGAAAGTCGGCAATATATGAATTAAAGAAAATAAAATTTCCTATATTTTATGTAATGAAAGTTTTTTTCTCTGATCAATGGTTTAACCGTGAGAGTGCCGCAAAAAAGGGTGTTAAAAACAAAAAACTGTAAAAAAACGGGAATTACGGTAGTGTATGTCGATGTAACATAAAAACTAACCATTTTACGCAAACGGTAACCATTAATGATACTAAAGATTATATGTTTGACTGTATTTTATGCATTTGAGGTAGAGGAAAAGTGCGGATCCTGCGCCAGGGGAAGGTGGGAGCAGTGGAGCAGTTCCAATAGTCCAGTAGAAATAGCGCACAAAAGGGCCTTGCCTTACAAAAATTCGGGTAGTTCTGATTTTTGGGTATGCTGTAAAGGTTGACCCTTTAATAAAAAAAACCAAGTTTTCGACCTTCTAGACCTTGTGCGTTTTTCACAATATTGAAAAAAACAATATTTTTCGGCACTTTTTTCGATTTTTCTTAAATAACTCAATTTTAGTGCATTTTACAGAAAAAGCACTTTTACCATTTTGTAGAACATAAAATTCTCTACAACACGCAGTATTCAGGTTTGTAAATTGTCCAAATAGGGGTAAGATACGGAGCCGGGAAAATAGGGTAAAATTTGCAAAAATCCACTAAAAACGTTAGTTTTTGCTTAATAACCTACTTTTAGTGCGTTTTAGAGACAAAAGCACTTTCACCATTTTGTAGAGCATAAAATTCTCTACAACATGCAGTATTCATGTTTGTAAATTGTCCAAATAGGGGATAAGATACGGAGCCGGGAAAATAGGGTTAAATTTGGAAAAAATGTAAAAATCCACAAATGACGTTAGTTTTTGCCGTATCTTCCCCCCTATTTGGACAATTTACAAACATGAATACTGCATGTTGTAGAGAATTTTATGATCTACAAAATGGTCAAAGTGCTTTTGTCTCTATAACGCACTAAAAGTAGGTTATTAAGCAAAAACTAACGTCATTTGTGGATTTTTACATTTTTTCCAAATTTAATCCTATTTTCCCGGCTCATGTATCTTACCCTCTATTTGGACAATTTACAAACATGAATACTGCATGTTGTATAAAATTTTCTTCTCTACAAAATGGTGAAAGTGCTTTTGTCTCTAAAACGCACTAAAAGTAGGTTATTAAGCAAAAACTAACGTTTTTAGTGGATTTTTGCAAATTTTACCCTATTTTCCCGGCTCCGTATCTTACCCCCTATTTGGACAATTTACAAACCTGAATACTGCATGTTGCAGAGAATTTTATGCTCTACAAAATGGTAAAAGTGCTTTTTTCTGTAAAATGCACTAAAATTGAGTTATTTAAGAAAAATCGAAAAAAATGCCAAAAAATATTGTTTTTTTTTTTTCAGTATTGTGAAAAACGCACAAGGTCTATAGAAGGTCGAAAACTTGGTTTTTTTATTAGAGGGTCAACCTTTACAACATACCCAAAAATCAGAACTACCCGAATTTTTGTAAGGTAAAATGCTATTTGTACTGGACTACAATGTTACCGCCTTTTAGAATACGAGCTCTCCGGAGGAGCAGCACCTTCGACTCATGAGAGTATCTGCCCCACTGCTCCCACCTTCCCCTGGTGTCGGATCCGCGCTTTTCCTCTACCTCAAATGCATAAAATATAGTCAAACATATAATCTTTAGTAACATTAATAGTTAACATTTGCGTAAAAGGATTAGTTTCTATGTTACATTGACATACAGTACCGTAATTCCCGTTTTTTTACAGTTTTTAGTTTTTTCCACCCATTTTTGAGGCAATCTCACGGCTAAACTATTGATCAGAGAAAAAAACTTTCAATACATAAAATGTAAGAAATTTTATTTTCTTTAATTCATATACTGCCGACTTTCACGTAAAATGCATAATTTTGGAATTCTTTTGAAAAAACGGAAAAAAGTCCGTTTTTTTACACGTTTTTTGTAAAAAAAAACATATTTCCCGAAAAAAATTTTGTTGGAAAACCTCGGATTCGTGTTCAGCGACCCAAAAAACATACAGGGACCCCCCCCCCCCAAAAAAAAAAAAAAAAAAAAAAAACTACACCAAAACTTGCCTTTATTTTCTACCAAATGCCTGGACTATAAGCCGATTAAGACATAGTGGTACTGTTCATTTTTATCATTCTAAAAAGCTCACTAAATGTGGGATCTGAAATGCATTTACTCTAATTTCCATGTTTATATTAATGTATCATGTCACTACATACTTGTACAATTAAACATAAATCTGACACTCTGGTTTTGAAAAGAAAAGTATCCTATTGTTAGCAATAAATTGTCAAATTTTCATTACATTAAAAAGTTGTATAACAGATACATTCATGAACATTATTTTATCTTACTAAATATTATAAATATGCGGATTTCACAGTGTAATACTGGCATCCCAGCTGCCAGTATTATACCGTAAAATTAACAGTAACAAACAGTAAAATAAGCAGTAATACGCTGCCACGCAGTATTATACTGTGAAATCACACACACTTTTTTTTTTTTTTTGCTTTGTACAAATCTATGTCCCGTAAATTCAAAAGTCATAGTCTGTACAATAATGACTTTATATACATATTTTAAAGTATGTGTATAAATCTCTTATTTAATCTTGCTATACTTATTTTATTCAAGTAAACGATTTCATAATAATTCATAAACTTCATGAAAAGAAAGGATGGGGGAGAACATTGTCATAGTATTTTTTCTCCTAAGTATATGTCTATGTGCAGGAAAACAGTTTTACAGTTAAATCAGTAGAACTGAGAACAGTTGCACAAAGTTTGTGATTTGTTATGCTATAGCCTGTATATAAAGCAACAGAAAATTGTTTACGCAAACGATTCTTAACTTTTCAGTAACATCACTTTACTGAAAATTTATTTAATCCTTTTATTAATATTTTCACTTAATATGATTTATGAAAAAGCATCTATACTAACAAATGTAATGTTGAAGCATTTTACCAAAATGTAAGTTTGTGCAGTGCTGTAAATATACAACAATGCTGTTTCAGGTAGCTTCCATTACTAATAGCTACCTATTGCAGCCGTTCGGAGGAAAGCAATTCCAAAAATTTTGGTATATTTTCACCGATACCCCTAGGCCCCCAAACCACCCTCCGTTCAAATGTTGATTTTTTTATACATATATCTGACATTTGTCATGCTGTAACTCTTATTTATGAACCGATTTGGATGTGACCGGGTATGTGTATAGGACATACCAAGGTCTCGACCGAGTTCGTTGGCCAGCTTCATCCGCCATCTTGTTTCAAAATGGCGGCAAGTTAAATAAATTTTTTTAATTGAAAAAGATGTATAAAAATTATAAATTGAAAAAGTTGTTTCCGTTAAGTGGTAGATCGTGATACAAGGATTTCAGAACATTTTTCGTTTTGGCTTTATCTTAAAAAATGGCTGAGATATGGCAGCTTGAAATTCTAGGGTGGCTGAAATTTTGAAACAATCTGATATTTGTTATGCTGAAATTCGCATTCAAATTCAGTATTAACGAAAACCGGGATTGAATCTTCTGTAATCGGGTTCCAAACATTGTAGTTTCGGGTGTTTGAGTAAAATGAGTTGAATGTTTAAAAACATGGACTATGAAAGCTACCTTTTCATCCCGGTACAGGCCGGAAGGACTTTTACGACGAACACCCTTTTACGAACACCCTTATACGACGAATACAAGAATACATAAGTTTTTTGTAATAACTTAAACTTCATTTAAGCTTACAAGTCACCCAGCGTTTTTATTTGAACACAAAATTTTGTGCTGAGAAGGAAATGTTTATTTTCTCTCCAATCCTAAAATTTGGCTGGGGAACAATGTATATTTACAAGTAATAATTTCTTTCACACAAGCTTAAACAAGAGTTTTATACACATATTTTGATAGCATTCTATAGAACTACACCGCAAAAAAAAAAAAAAAAAAAAAAAAAAAAAAAAATGCTGATTTTACAGTATAATACTGGCATCCTAGCTGCCAGTATTATACGGTAAAATTAACAGTAATACACAGTAAAATAAGCAGTAATACGCTACTGCGCAAGCGCGGCAGCGTATCACTATTATTATAAAGACTATTTTTATTAAAAAGTATGTTTTTTTTTTTAATGTTTATTTTACAGTGCATGCATACAATTCATTCCTATGGTAAAATATATTTCAAGGATGTTATAAAAATAAAATAACTAAATTTCAGTTCACTAAACACGCCTTTCTAAACATCTGCCACACGAGCATTCCAACAAACCACCAAAACACTTACGATTTCACTTTCAATTGAGTTTTGAACAACCCCTCATATACAAACAAGACTATTCCTGGGTAAAGAGGAGAGAGAAAAAAGAAAAAAAAAAAAGATTACCGGGGTGGGTATGAACATCTATCTCCCCACACCCTCCCTCTCCGTTACTCCATGAAGATTTTTCAAGAATATCACTCCTGGCGCTCAAAACTGGTTCAAATGAAAGCAGAGCCACCCCCCGCAAGGAGCACCTGTCTCGAACAGAAGGACGAATTTTCAATTAAAGTGTGCACAAAGAACCCAAGATGTATTTACCTTGTAGCGTTTAACTTCATTTATGATTGCGTATAAGCGATGAGGAATTCCGATGAAAAAACATATCCAGTGCGTGGCTCTGTCTCGCCAGAAAAACATCCTGAGTGACAGATGCGGTTAATGTTTTCTCCGTATAGTTACATAAACGCAATTATTATTAATTGCCACTATTATGGATTTAAACATCCATAAAGTAATGGTAATCTTATTACATATTTTTTGCAGTCTAGACGGAGGGAAAAAAATAACAGCCCCCCCCCCCAACACATACACACACAAATCAAATTTAGGAAAGATATATTGTTAATTTTATTTATTTGTTTATTATTATTATTATTATTATTACTAGCTGATTCCGCACAGAGCATCTATCTGCTCTCTAGTTTAGTATACTTCTTATTAGTATATTAAGTTCACTTTTCAATCGCACACCTCAGTCATATTTTCACAGCTATGCTCCGGAATGTTCACTTCAAATTGTGAATTTTTGAAAATAAATAAGTAAAATAGCAAAATATTAGAAAAATTAATTTATGTCTTCGCCGTTGTCTTCTGCGTAAATTACAAACTTCACGCTGCAAAGTCATTAAAAAAAAAACAAGTTGGAAATTGTACGTTAAACGTTACAAACGAGGTACGTTCGTACTATAGCTAGTTATATAAATATTCAGATCTTGATGATTTTTAATTCTGTGAAATGAATTATATTGTCTGTAGATTAATTTCTGTAACAAAATAAGTATCTCGGTCGTTTGACGTTTAAACTTCGAAAGCTCCTATAAAAAGAAAGCACCGATTTAAAAAAAAAAAATCACATTTCTTAATAAATGTTTTTATTAATATTTTCTAAGGTTTTAATTCGATTTTTTAAAAAATTGAAATGTTTCGACAAAATTCTGCAAAGATAATATATCTTAAATTTCAAACTATTCGGTTGGGTAGTTTTTGCGTTGTTATATGCGGACGGACGGACAGACAGACGGACGGACGGACAGACAGACGGACGGACGGACCAGACGACGACAATAGGTGCTACGTATTTATATAATTACGAACGCACCTAAAAAGGGGCATAAGATTAGAGAAAAGTTTGCGATTTTTACACCTCAACGTGTCCCCTCCTCCGATCAGTGAATGAATGTCTCATCACGATATGCCGTTATATCAACAAAATCATTGTAACATCATAAAAAAAAAAATCATCGTATCAAAATATTGTAATCATAAGTAACTCATTTTTTCGAAAAAATACCACAAGAAATAACGAAGCCGGCTAAAGTTATGTTTAGCAGGTTTGAAGATGTATTTACCTTGTAGCGTTTAACTTAATTTATGATTGTGCAATAACGGAGGGGAATTCGGATGAATAAACACCTCCAGCCCGTGCGCTGTTTTACCATAAAAACATCATGAGGGACGTTAAATGTTGAATATGATTCGTATAGAATTTTTTAATGTATACTAATATTATAAAGGAGTAATTCTTGTTTGTTTGTTTGTAGGGGGTAATCTCTGGAACTACCGAACCGATTTCAAAAGTGATGGTGGCAAATTGATGGTGACAACCCCTGCTCCAACATAGGCTATATTTTATGTCGGTGCCACTAACCCCAGGGGGTGCAGGAGCAAAAAACGTTCTAAAATTGCGATTTTTCAGTTATCACACTGGCTGTCAAGCCCTGAGAGCTTGGCAGCCGGTTCTGTATGTATGTATGTACGTACGTACGTAATGCGATAACTCTTCATAGAAATATCCGTTTTCCTTTAAATTTTGTTTATAGGTTCACTGTGTTAAGGCGCTTCCCTGATTAGTTTTCGGGATTGATTGGTTAAGTATAAAAGGGGGGGAACAAGGGGCTAATCCCCCCCCCCTTAATTTATATAAATGGGTTTTTCATGCTGAATTATTCCGTTTTCCTTCAAATTTTGTTTATAGGTTCACTGAGTTAAGTTGCTTCCCTGATTAGTTTTCGGGATTGATTGGTCAAGTATAAAGGGGGGGAACAAGGGTCTAATTCCCCCCCCCCTTAATTTATATAAATGGGTTTTTCATGCAGAATTATTCCGTTTCCCTTCAAATTTTGTTTATAGGTTCACTGAGTTAAGGCGCTTCCCTGATTAGTTTACGGGTTTGATTAGTTAAGTATAAAGGGGGGGGGATCGGGGGGGGGGCTAATCCCCCCCTTAATTTATATAAATGGGTTTTTCATGCAGAATTATTCCGTTTTCCTTCAAATTTTGTTTATAGGTTCATTGGGTTAAGACGCTTTCCTGATTACTTTTCGGGATTGATTGGTTAAGTATAAAGGGGGGGAACAAGGGGCTAATTCCCCCCCTTAATTTATATAAATGGGTTTTTCATGCAGAATTATTCCGTTTTCCTTCAAATTTTGTTTATAGGTTCACTGTGTTAAGGCGCTTCCCTGAGTAGTTTTCGGGATTGATTAGTTAATATAAAGGGGGGGGGATCGGGGGGCTAATTCCCCCCCCTTAATTTATATAAATGGGTTTTTCATGCAGAATTATTCCGTTTTCCTTCAAATTTTGTTTATAGGTTCATTGGGTTAAGACGCTTCCCTGATTACTTTTCGGGATTGATTGGTTAAGTATAAAGGGGGGAACGGGGGGGCTAATCCCCCCTTAATTTATATAAATGGGTTTTTCATGCAGAATTATTCCGTTTTCCTTCAAATTTTGTTTATAGGTTCACTGAGTTAAGGCGCTTCCCTGATTAGTTTTCGGGATTGATTAGTTAAGTATAAAGGGGGGATCGGGGGCTAATTTCCCCCCCCCTTAATTTATATAAATGGGTTTTTCATGCAGAATTATTCCGTTTTCCTTCAAATCTTGTTTATAGGTTCACTGAGTTAAGGCGCTTCCCTGATTAGTTTTCGGGATTGATTAGTTAGGTATAAAGGGGGGGGGAATCGGAGGGCTAACCCCCCCCCCCCTTAATTTATATAAATGGGTTTTTCATGCAGAATTATTCCGTTTTCCTTCAAATTTTGTTTATAGGTTCATTGGGTTAAGACGCTTCCCTGATTACTTTTCGGGATTGATTGGTTAAGTATAAAGGGGGAAACGGGGGGATAATCCCCCACTTAATTTATTTAAATGGCTTTTTCATGCAGAATTATTCCGTTTTCCTTCAAATTTTGTTTATAGGTTCACTGTGTTAAGGCGCTTCCCTGATTAGTTTTCGGGATTGATTGGTTAAGTATGGGGGGGGGGGACGGGGGGATAATCCCTTCTTAATTTATATAAATGGGTTTTTCATGCAGAATTATTCTATTTGCTTCAAAATTTGTTTATAGGTTCATTGGGTTAAGACGCTTCCCTGATTAGTTTTCGGGATTGATTGATTAAGTATAAAGGGGGGAACGGGGGCTAATACCCCCCTTAATTTATGTAAATGGGTTTTTCATGCAGAATTATCCCATTTCCTTCAAATTTCATTTATAGGTTCACTGTGTTAAGGCGCATCCCTGATTAGTTTTCGGGATTGATTGGTTAAGTATGAAGGAGGGAACAAGGGGCTAATTCCCCCTTATCTATACTAATATATAAAGTAGTAAAGATTGTTTGTTTGTAGAGGGTAATCTCTGGAACCACTGAAGCGATTTTAAAAGTGATGGTGGCAAATTAATGGTGACAATCCCTGCTCCAACATAGGCTATATTTTATGTCGGTGCCACCACCCCCAGGAGGATGCAGGAGTGAAAAAGTTCTAAAATTTCGATTTTTTGTATACTGAAGGAGATAGAAGCATCAAATTTGGTATGGTAGTTACTTATAACATGTAAATGCTCTCTAAGAACAAATTATAATAACATTCGAAATTTAAAAGGGTGAGATGAGGAAGAAGCGTTCTAAAAACATTCTAAATTACAATTTCTATGGAATCTCTGAAACTACATAACCGATTTCAAAAGTGATGGTGGCAAATGGATGGTGACACGTAGAGATCTGCACGGGCCGGGCCAAGGCCCGAAGCCCGTACTCGGCCCGGCCCGCGGGCCGGGCTCGGGCCTATTTTTCTTCACGGCACTCGGGCCGGGCCGGGCCCGGGTCATATTTTTTTTCTGAAGGCTCGGGCCGGGCCGGGCCTAGTGATTACTCTTTACGGGCCGGGCCGGGACCTACTTTTTTCATGAAGGATAAGGCCGTGCCTTAAATTATTTTTTCCGTACAGAGCCGGGACTGGTTTCATTCTTCCTAGTCTTCATGCCTTAAAATTTTTAGTCCTGGTTTTGACTCGTATGAAAATCATTGTCTCGGCGTACCTGGTCCGTTCGAAGGTCAGTAAAATAAGATCTGGCATAAAAATCTTTTCAAAACATGCATACATTTTTAAATCGCCATTATTTTATAATTAAACATTAAAATTTATTCTTTTTAAAGAATAGTAGATTTATACACTTATTAAAATATAGCTAAATTAAAATATAGTAAAACGTGTGAAAAAGAACCTGCTTGATGGAATCCTGTCTTAAATTGAAAAATGTGTTGATCCATTAAAAATGAATATACTAATATGTAAGAAAAGAATATATAATACATTTACACTTGCTAAGAAGGCAAATTGTCTATAACTCATTTTTTTTCTTCCCTATGGAATTCCATCTTAGATTTTACTGTATAGCATTTTTCTGATTTTTAACACTTCAATAAATGGAATATGGATTAACAATATCGATGATAACTTAAACACATACATACAACAAATAGAGATTTATTAAAAAAATAAATATTCCAGCTTGCGGCCCCTCTATAAAAATGAAGATGATAAACATGAAAAAAAAAAAAGGCTGAGATAGGAATTTTTGGTTAGATCTCCTCCTATGGGGCAAATTTTTAACCAAATCGACGTAAAAATTATGTTTTGTAGAAATTTACTCGGGCCGGGCCGGGCTCGGGCCGAGATTTTAACTTTTTTCCGGGCCGGGCCGGGCTCGGGCCGAACTTTTAACTTTTAAATCGAGCCGGGCCGGGCCAATATTTTTTTTGTTCGGGCCGGGCCGGGCTCGGGCCGAACTTTTAATTTTTGTATCGGGCCGGGCTCGGGCCGAACTTTTAATTTTTGTATCGGGCCGGGCCGGGCCAAATTATTTTTTGTATGGGTTGGGCCGGGCCCGGGCCTGGAAATTTCGGCCCGTGCAGACCTCTAGGTGACAGTCCCTGCTCCAACATATGCTAAATATTATCTCAGTGCTACTACCCGCAGAGGGTGCAGGAGCGAAAAACGTTCCAAAATTATGATATTTTCAATACTGAAGGAGTTAGGAACTTGACATTTTGTATGGTCGTTACTTACAAGATTTAAATGCTCTATAAGAACAAAGTCTAAAAAAAATCGAAATTTAAAAAGCTGAAATAAGCAAAAAATTTTCTAAAAACATTCTAAATTACAATTTCTATGGAATCTCTGGAACTACTAAAGCGATTTCAAAAGTGATGGTGGCAAATGGATGGTGACAATCCCTGCTCCAACATAGGCTATATTTTATGTCGGTGCCACTACCCCGAGGGGGGTGCAGAAGCGAAAAACATTCTAAAATTGCGATTTTTGCGATGCTGAAGGAGCTAGAAACTTGAAGTTCGGCATGATTGTTATTTATAAGATCTAAATGCGCTCTAAGAACAAATTCTAAAGAAAAATGATCTAATGATTCTGCGATTTTTCAACTATTGAATTTCTAAAATTACCAAATTTCACCATAGAGTACCATAGCGAAACCTTCACGCGTAAAAATATAATGATAAGGGCGACGTGTCCTGACGTGTATATTGGGTATAGCACGAGTCACAAATTATAGTATCCTTATTATTCTGTTAAAATATAAAAGTGAATTATGAAATGTCAATATTTTGTTTGATTAAAGGTTCGTTAAGAGAAATTGACCAGCGTAGCGGGCGTAGCTTGCTAGTAAGAAGATAAAGAATCAGGGTCCATAAGCCGTGTTTTTGGCCCATGAAATAAGACTAAAATTCGATTTTTGTTATACTGACTTAATTATTTCACTTTTTAATATTAGAAGGTTTATCCTGTACGATTTCAACAATATTTAGTGCATTTTGTTCGGATTTATATAACTTACACAAGCTCAAAGTTCGTATTATTCGTAGTTTTTGATGAGAAATACTCAATTTCTCCTAATTTTACCTCAATTTTTAATATATTTTGTAATATTTTACTATGAGCGCAGTTTTGCAACATTTTTATTTTTACATATATTGTACATTTTGATGTATTTTATAATACATGTAAAGAAGAAAGTGTTGCACGATTGCGCTCGTATAAATAATTGAGGTAAAACTAGGAAAAATAGCGTAGTTTTCATCAAAAACTACTATACGAACTTTGAGCTGGTGTAAGTCATATAAATCCCAACAAAATGCAAAAACTATTGTTGAAATCGTGCAGGATAAACCTTCTAATATTAAAAAGTGAAATAATTAAGTCAGTATAAGAAGATCGAGTTTAGGCTTATTTCATGGGCCAAAAACATGGCTTATGGACCCTGATCCTTTACTTTTATAAAAATAATTTTCGGTTGACATATGACGTTGCTCCGGAACAACTGTACATTTATTAAACTTCATCTTCAATGTTACTTCACCATGTTATGATAATTATTTTTAAGACGTGTATTCAAGGCCTGATTACCGCATAGGCCAAGTACGCCACGACCTTAGGCCCAGTCGAGATAGAGGGGGGGGGGGGGGTGAATAAAACTTAGAAAAAATTCTCCTAGAATTTTTTAATTTTTAATTTTTATTTCAATTTTCAATATCTAAGAAACAGATACTTCTATAAACGCATTGTCTGTATACTTTTCTATTCTCTGAAAACAGATTAAATTAGGAGCACTGTAGACAAAATATTTTTTACGGGAAATTTTTTTAAAAAAATATTGAAGATAAAGAGATATTTAAAGTATTATATTATCAAACAGAAAAAAAATTAAAATGATGAAATGCATGAAAATTTCCGAATACTCCCACAAATCACTTCTAGCTGCTATTTTGGTTTGAGGGTCCTGGACAATCTTATTCGGGCTCTGCTTGTATTTCCTAAAAAGTACCTTATGACATATTATTATTTTTTAAAAGGTGTATAAAGCCAATTATTCAATATTATAATGCGCATTTTATTCAAATAAACAAATGAACAACAAATCCCAAATCGCTAGAAAAAAGAAAGACGAAAAACAAAACTCCAATTCCCACTGCCGTAGTATACATTTTTTCCTAAGTGTGATAATATGTGCAGGAAAACAGTTTTACAGTTAAGTTAGCGCACGAACAGTTTCACAGAGGAAACTTGTGACTTACTAGGCGTATACAGCGCAAGATTAAGAGCCTACATCAGTCATGCGAAAAAACGATCTAGCTAATGTTAAGTCTATGGGAAGGTTCTAGCGCGGTTTCTCGCTCGCATTTTAATATTTTTAAATGCTTTTTTTTTTTTTTTTTTTTTTTTTTTTTTTGCATAGGATAGCTGAGGTCAATCTCCAACGTTATTAGTTTGTACTTTTTCGATTTTGGTTCCAGTTATTTTATATAAGGGTACTTTCACTTTCAGAACCGGTTCCAAAACTAAAAATGCCCGCTTATAAAAAAAAAAAAACTGCAACAAAAATCGAAAAAGTAAAAAACTAACAACGTTGGAGATTACCCTCAGCTATCCTATGCAAAAAAAAAAAAAAAAAAAAAAAAAAAAAAAAAAAAACTTAAAAATATTAAAATGCGTGCGAGAAATCGCGCTAGAACCTTCCCATAGACTTAACATTAGCTTGAGCATTTCTTCCCGTGACTAGTGTAGGCTCTTAACCCTTTCCGGCACAGACAAATTCTGTTCGTAAAATGAGAAATTACTGACTGACACCGGAATTTACAAACAACTGTTTTAGAAAATAAGAACTCCTTATTTTAAGCTTTCATTGTAGAAACAAATTTTTATTAAAATATTCTTGGTGCCGTTTGTAAGTTTGGAATTAAAATTAGGGGTGCCCGGAGTGGGACCACTGCGCCAGAAAGGGTTTAGGTATTAGGCCGAGCATTTTTTCGGGGATGAAAGGATTGGACAAACAATTTTCTTTGAAATATTCTTAAAACAATTTTGTTTATTATATCTTTAATATATAGATTTTAGATTAAAACAAAACACTCTATATTCTTTGGGGAACCCATAACTTACTGCACCTAAGCCATTACCATACTCTGTTAACATCGATGAAGTAACAGAAAAATGTTTTGCTGAAAGGTAGGGTAGGGGCAAAAAATTTTCAGTTCATTTTACTTACCCATCATACGTAGTATAGGGTAAGTCTTGTAATCATTTTGAAAATCGAAATATTTTTTTTGACGGATTTACACGTTTCAGACACTGGAGATTCCGAAAAACATATTTTTAGAAAAAAAAAAAATTGCCGTCCGTCTGTGTGTCTGTAAACGCTCTATCTCCCGAAAAAATTGAGATAGAGACTTGCAATTTGGTATGTACGTAGTATGTAATAATGGGAAGAAGCCTATTTCATTTCAATAACCTCGATTAACCGGAAAAAAAAATTTCGGACTCTCGAACTATTCGTTCTGATGAAAGGTATATAAAAATTTTCGAAATTGATTATTTTAAGAAATGAATATAAAAGACAATAAAAAACATAAATTTTGCACAAAGCATGAAGTCGATCGGATAATGAGTTGCCGAGATATTTGGAATCCTATATTCCACACTCTTCGATTTTTCATGACCCTGTATTTCATCCAAATTTCACTTCAAAGACATATTTTAATTGGAAATTTGACGCTTAATCAGATGCAATAAACCGCTAGTTAATAGGATTATTATTTTTGGAGTTATAAGGATGTTTCTTTCAAGCAATTCAGTAATCGAGCCTTTAAAGTTTGTGACGTCATCAAGCCACGATTTTATTTGAATTGCAATGCATTTTATAAGTAGTTTACACATTTTTATTTTAATATTTTACATTATGCATATTCATGATGGGTAAGTATTACGGTGGCCCCCAACGACTAGTTTCCCTTAGCGGTGAAGTATTTTAAGTCACTTATGCGGAATAAAATTGACTATTTTTTTTTCATAATCAGAGATAATTCAGTTAATTAAACTTCAAAAAGGTAAGGACAATGCCCCCTCTCTCCTGAAGCGCCCATGACCATAATCATAATTGCACTGTGCTACAAAAATCGATGAAGTTAATTTTTAAGTCTTCCGATATAAATATATTTAATTCCTAATGAATTCAGTGTGTTTAACGGGAATATGACCATAAAAAACTGAATTAGCCCCCCCTCTTTTTATTTTTATAATATACAGCTATAGGGGCCGTGTCCGTATTGAAATGGTAAACAAACATTTCAATATTGTATTTTTAAAATTTTCAGTATTAAGATCCAGTTTTGACATCATATTTGGACTCTTCGGTAAATTTTACATTTTTATTTTATTTAATCTTACTGAAAATGTTCTTAAATTTCACATTTTACACACAGTCATGGAAATGTCGTCTTGATGTTGCAATTGGATACAATTCAAGATGTACGATATTTATAGCAAAATATAAACAGTTGCTCGATTCTTTGATGCTTAAACAATGGCTGCAATTTTCATGCATTTTTGTATAAAAATAACTCTGTGAATGAATCAAAATTATTAGCATTTTTTAACGTAGAAAAAAATACATATCAAAATATATTTTATATATATTTATATTAAAAATGTATTATCTATAGATATGTTCTTTGTTTAGGGGAGGGTCATGACCCCTCATGATCCCCCCTCCCACCCCCTGGATCACCGCTTGAAAACAGTTATATTCGAGTTTAATCCACCCGCTAATTTTAAAAACTCTACGCCTATGGTAGTCAAGTGCGGATCCAAGGGAGAGGTCATGGTGGTCATCACCCCCACCCCCCTCTAAATATGTATTAAAGGTGTTTTCATTTCTTTCCCGCTTAAAAGTACAAATATTTCTGATACATTCACAGAGTGATTTTTATACAGAAATGCATGAAAATTGCAGACATTGTTTAAGCACCAAATGATCGAACAACGTTTCTCATTTTCCTATAAATGTGGTACATCCTGAGTTGTATAGAATTGCTCTGTCAAGACGAGATTTTCAAGACGGTCGAGCTCGGAAAATCGGCTTAAGTTTCTTCGCTTTTATAAGAAAAAAAAGGAAAATTTATTTCTTGGTATCTGAATAGAACCTGCAAAGTTTATGAATTTACGAATATACATGCAAATTTTATGTATTTGGGAATGAAAATGAGTTCGGGTATGTGTCAAAAAATAGCCAATTTTTGATTTATTATATAAACATTGCTAATGAAGATATTTGACCCCTCTCCCCCCAACCTCCCTTTCCCAAAAAGAGGCATGACCCCCTTCTAAATGGAGATCTACACTGCAAAAAATAATTGTTGATTTTACAGTATAAAACTGGCACCCCAGCTGCCAGTATTATACCGTAAAATTAACAGTATTAAACAGTAAAATAAGCAGTAATACGCTGCCGTGCAAGCAGTAATACGCTGCCGCGCATGCGCGGTAGCGTATTACTGCTTGCACGGCAGCGTATTACTGCTTATTTTACTGTTTAATACTGTTAATTTTGCGGTATAATACTGGCAGCTGGGGTGCCAGTTTTATACTGTAAAATCGACAATTATTTTTTGCAGTGTATATAACTGAAAAATAACAGCAATTTTTGAAGTTTTTTAAAAATTTTTTTTTTAAGTATATATACTTTTGCGGCAAGCAGCACAAATTCTTTCAGAAGTAGTGTAAAGATCAAGAAACAGATGGCGCTGTCTGATACCACTTTAAATCTTACTCCATCATCTTGCTCCTTTCTTCAATCATTTTATTCCATATGTCTGTTTTTCTCTAAGATTTTTATTTTCTTCATTTGCTTTTTTTTATTATTATTAACTCTTTCAGGTCTGTTTTTTTTGTTTTTTTTAAATTTTGGGAATTTTTTTTTAAAAGTTCCTATCCAACTGACAAAAATTTTAATTTACTGAAATTTAACGAATATGACGTTTATGACGTTTGTATGACGTTTTCTGGAATCTAAGTAATATGCCATTTACTGAAATCTAAGGAATATAGTTATTTTGCGTGCTTTTAATATGATAATAGACCATGGAAGAATTTTTGAAAACATTTGGAAAATGCCGCATTACAACAGGATCAAATAGAACAGATTTTCAGTACTTTTTCTTTTATATTATAAACAGTGGACCTCTTCGAGGATTTCTCACTGCAATCTAATAATTTTTAGATGCATGTTTAAACTTCTAAAGATAAATTAAGAATAAAAATATCTGCAAACAACGTTAGCTAAGCCAGAATATCATCTTCATCAAAGTTACAGTAAAAACTGATCGAAGATAGCAAAAAGCGAGCGCGAGAAAAAAACAATTAACAATCGTATTTTAATTCATTACAAGACGTCATCATCAGAAAAAAAAAACATGGCACAAAGAAAAATAAATTGAATATACAATATACAATTTAATGTCATATAACAAATCATACATTTTAGACTACACGTGAAATACCACTGCTTCGATCGATCAATGGTGTCTTTTTCTTCTAAACGTTTCAATATCAATTTTGATTTTTTTAATATAAATATAAAATAAATCCGTGCGGCGAGATCGCACTTTATCTTTTTTGCAATATTTATTTTTTTATAATTATTGCCGAGCATGACATAATGCGGTATTTTATTTTCGTGGCAACATTGATTTAAGAAAAGCCTTTCATTTCATTTATTAAAACAATGCTGATTTAATTTTTAATTATCTGCAATTTTAATCAAAGAACATGTTTTAACTAAATGTGAGTGTACTATGTCAGAAACCGGTTCAAAAACCCTTTGAATAATATCTCATTCATTCGAATAATATCTCATTCATTGTTGTGCGTTTTGTAAATACATAGAAAAAGGGATGTTACAACATAAATAATATATATGTATATATGATTATTATTTGTTCAGACATATAGTCCTCATTGTTAAATTTAAAGAATGAAACACATGTGTAAAATGAAAGTATCAGCAATGGTGTGTAAAACTTTAAGGGAATTTACTATTATTATTGTTATTATTATTATTATTATTATTATTATTACCGATTCAGAAACATAAATGAAATGATAGTAGTAAATGTAAAGTGGTATGCTATTATTATTACATGTATAGATAACAACAAAAGTAATTGTAAAGACAAAAATGATAGTAAATGTAAAGACTGAAAGGCTTAGAAAGGTCAGACTCGTTTAAAAGATGTATATTGTATATTTATATTGCATCCCTCACCGCTTTATGTTCTAATAGTTTTTGACATTTAAATGATAGAAATATTCTCAATAATCGAAATGAAATATAATCTTTAGATTTCGCTCTCCACCCCCCAACCCTTCCCCCTTAATCACATATCATTGTTTCGCTCTTTTTTTATTTACCCGCTCAACAACTCGAAATTACTGACGCATTCAGAATTCATTTTTTCATAAATGGAAATATATTTCGACCTATAATACTATGTTCCCTTGACGACCAGTACCTTGCAGTCTTCTACAGAAATTCCTTTATTTTTAAAGGAAAATGGGTAACGTTATTCGATTTTTTAAGTAAATAAATAATAATATTAGCACAGGAGGGTTCACAGTATGGCGCAGGAATAGTGTAAGTTGAATTAAGTGTAAGTTGAAAAAAAAATATATATCAGTATATTTTTTTCTTCTAAATCTTTAAACGCGATTATCAGGAAACTACATTTTTCAAAATGGGCAGCATGATAACTTGAACTTTTTTAACATTTTTGGATAAAATTTGCGTTTATCTAAGTATAATTAAATTGTCTAAGGGCCATCGAGCCATTTTTTCAAAATTTTAATTTTGTATAGTTTTCCAATAAGTTTAAAAATCAAAATTTTAGAAGAAAAAAATATTTTTTTTTTTCAAAAATTCTAAAATTTGAGTCGATGGCCCTTAGCTACAACCTTATTTTACAAGCAGAAGCTGATATTTTAATAAATTTTTGTTTCTACAGGAAGTTAGGATGCTGCCCATCGAGCCCGGATATTTTGGTACAGGTCAACGCGGTTGCAGGTTTCCGAAGTAATATATGACCAAATTTAACAACAACAACAACAAACAAAAAATTAAAATAATTGAAGTAATAAAAAAAACGTCTAAATTATTAGTTTTTCAATTAATTTTACTCCCTTCCTAAAAAAAAATCCCAAAATATGTCAATTTTTAGCCGCCGAGAACATATGTATGTAACCCCTTAAATCGGGGAAAACACTAGATAAATCAAAACTGCATAGAACAAGGTGAGTGCAGTGCACTCCTTTCCAAGGAGTGTGGCACTACTATTTCCGATTACCAATCTTTGCCTAATATTTTTTTTCTTCTTAAAAAAAAAAAAAAAAAAAAAAAAAAATTGCGATTAAAAAAGACAAAAAATTACAACGTACACTGGCGATAAAAAATTAAGTACCTAGTAAACATAAAATGATAATTTTCATTAACTGTCAGTACTCAGTATTCAAAGAAAGTGATATAAACTTCAGGTGTAGCAACTAGGAACTATCCCTACAGTGCAGCCAGTCGATGCGACGCCACTTTAACGTCACAAATTGTCTCAAGTGTCACAGTCTACAGTGAACCAAAGTGTGGTACATTTTATTAGTCTCATTTTTACTGTTAAGTGATCGTCATTGGTGACACTACTGAGAAGTCATTGTTATCTTTGCTTTGTAATGAGTCACCAGGTGACGTTACAATGAAATCACTTTGTGATTCAAAGAACGTTGCATTGTGGCGATGAGTCAATAAATAATGTCAAGATGAAGTCATTTTATGACTCTCAGGTGACCGACATTTGGAGAGTACTGTGAAGTCACCATGAGCGCTACTTTGTGACAGATCACCAGGTGACTTAATTTTGTTGCCACTTAGAAACGCGTAACAAGATTGTACAATGGAGTCTCCAAATGACGGTCACTTGAGAGTAATAATGAGACCAATAAAAGATATCGCATTTCAGTTCACTGTAGTGACTGTGACACTTGTGATCATTTGTGACATCAAGGATACGTCACATCGACTGGCTATGATGTTAGGGTAGTATCTATTTGCTACACATGCCCGTTATATAATTTTCTTTTGAGTATTCACAATTAAATTTTGTATTTAAAAATTAGCATTTTGTGCTTGTTGCTTAACGTTTGGACACCAGTGTATCTTTTAAACAATTTAAAATAAAAATCTGCCTTTTTGTTGACAGATTTCAGCTTAGCACCATTGTACGGTATTTTATGGTTCATCTATTTTTTTCTTTTTAATTTGCTGTTGGCAATGAATTACTAGTTGTATCAACTCTGTCACTGGTTACTTTATATTATTAGATAATTTAAAAAATAACCTTGAAAAGTATTTTAAAAAGTCATAAAAAGCCACTAAATTGAACTACAGTTCAAGTAAACTTTATTTGAATGTACATTTTCTCCTATTCATTGATGTACAAAAAAATAAATTTTTGCCATATTTAGTAATTATGTATGAACGATAAAAATAGCAACCAGGTTTTGGCAGCTATCCAAAAATGTAGGACACCATTCTGATGACAATAGAAAAGTCCACAATGAAAGAAATAAGTCTTTGTTGCTAATATTGCAGGATTTTCATTGCTGTTAGGGAGCTGTATCGCAGAATGCGGATTTGCTAATTTATGTTTTAAAAGACATAGCGAAAACAGTGCTTGCACTTATCTTTTTTCTAAAAAACAATCGCCGTATATAAATGACCCCGTTAATTATACACAGGTGAAGTAAAACCCGTCTTCCATTAGCACGAAGATAATAGTACATAACTGTAAATGTCAAGTTTTTTCTCTTACCAGGAAGAAGCATTATTACTTAGTATCATCAAAATACAACAAAGCCCTCTGCGTTAAAACTGACTATATTATTAATGAAAATGGCTGTAATTAACTTATGTAAAAAGGCTTCAGAAATATATTTAGGAATTAATGATCCTTTATTCGTTCTAGGCTAAACAGAAATCGTCGGAAAATCTGTTAACGAAAACAAACCATATGTAAATAACAGAAATGGAGGTAAGTATTTATTTTTTTAAGCGGTTCTCTTGTTAAAAAGTCATGGGACTAAACTTAAAAAAAAAAAAAAAATCAATTTTTGAAAAAAAAAAAAAAAAAATATTAAACAGTAATCCTTTCTGAACACTTTAAAACAAAATGAACGACTGATACACTGTCAAAAAAAAAAAAAAAAAAAAAAAAAAAAAAAATGATCTTACGGTATAATACTGGCACCTCAGCTGCCAATACTATACCGTAAAATTAACAGTAATAAACAGTAAAATAAACAGTATTACGCTGCCGTGCAAATCAACATTTTTTTTTCTTTTTGCAGTGTAATAGTTGTTAAATATGGAATATTTCCAAACAGAGAACTTTAAAATCGTTTTTCTCAATATGTGATTTTGGGGGTATTTCCCGCAAGGTAGTTAAAATACTTTTCGATATTTTTTCATGAAAATTTCAGGATATAGAGTGTATGGTAGGCTCTATAAAGTGAACTTAATTTTTTTAGGGTTTAATTCATCTCACGAAACCCTATTACTCCCGCTTCGTTGTCTGTCCGTCACAGAGCCGGTTCTAAGAAACTATTTAACTTACAGGCATGAAATTTTGTGTACTTATAGCTGAATACCTGCTATGAAGCTCAAAAAATTAAAATTTGAAAAAATCGTGTTATTTTAATATATAGAGATAAAAAACCAAAATTCTAACAGCCTTTTCCTATTAAATTTAAATATTTTTCATTATAGCAGTTGCACTGTTAAAAATTTGCAGCAAACTGTCCAGTCATTTGACCGTTTTTAGAGAAAACAGTTACATAGCCGTAATTTAATTCTAGTCTGACCATATTGTTGCCCATATTATGATCAGAATAGAGTAAAATTGCTGCTATGTAACCGTTTTCTCTAAAAACGGTCAAATGACTGGACAGTTTGCTGCAAATTTTTAACAGTGTGCCAACAATTAAAAATCTACAATAAAATTATTTCTACAATAATTAAATATCTATTGAAAGATTTCCACGTAAAAAATGAAAATGAAATAAAAAGTTTCACGAACTGAAAAAAAAGAAAAGAATAATATGACGTCATATTGGTAATAAACCGGTAATTTTCAAACATTTCTCAATAATACAAGGAGTATGAGTATGAGTAAATACAGAAAGAAGTTTAATATGACTTCATTAGAGAAATTAAAAGAAAATTAATCTGACGTCATAACGGATTTTTCAAATGTTTGAGAATAATACAAAGAGAGTATCAATATGAGTAATAGAGAATAGTAAATATGGGTCAATTCCATGTCAAGTGGCCTAAATTTTGGCATGGTTCCTGCTCGACCCCCTTCAATTTTTATATAATTGATACAGGACATACATATAGGTATAAGATGGACATCTGCAAACAGTCAGTGTCAGAAATAGTATAGTTGGGGCGCTAGGGGTCTTTTTGTAAAACTCACTATTTCATGGTCGCAGAAAAAACGAGGAAATCACCAAGTTCGCCATCTTATTGCTCATGATACAAGAAACCTTGCTTATTGAAAATAGGTGATCGCGAGTACAACTTTTTGTGCTAAAAAATGTAATTATAAATACCATATATAATAGAGTATTATAATATAGAGTATTAAAAATCACAAATCATTACCTTCGTCATTACTTTGCCTCAAAGTAGGTCATACGGCCTGCCATGATGAATTTTATCCGTAATCTAACATGCTGTAACTACTGAAAAAAATTATTTTAAAAGTTTGTCACTTTAACAATTAATTACCTATGAAGATGTCATAGAGCTGCTGGAGTTGTTTCTTTCCTGCTTAAATATTCATTAATTTATTCAGCTTTGAAATCTTCTAAAAAATTAAAATCATCAATTCCACCCAAATTTTCAGAAGCGTATATATCTCAAAAGGGACACTCCTGATATGATTATAGTTAGTACCACTAGAAAGAGCACATCTTAATCTATAAGAAAAACTTTATTTCATTTAGGGCCTCTCACATATAGGGGAAAAATAATTAAATTCAAAAGACCTATTTTACGCGATATTTCTTTTTCGAAGGTCTTCTCTTTCAACACATTTAACACAAATCTTTTTATTTACAATGATAAATGTACACATAATTATCTCTTGTTGTGGTCCATGGCTGCTTCTGCTCTACCCCACTGAATGACTGGCAACCACGTCACCAAGGGGTCACGCCTAGAGCTCCTATAATAGGAGCCTCCCTTATAGGAGCCTTAGTCACGCCCGATAGCCATGAAAGACTAGCTCCTGGGGATGCTTCAGTAAAATTGGCCATTTCATGGTCGCAGAAAAAATGATGAAATCAATACTTTTGCCCTCTTATTTCTCAAGATACAATAAATCTTACTTATTAAAAATAGGTGATCTAGTGCAACTTTTTGTGCTAAAAACATAATTGGAGTATTAAAAATAGCAAATCATTATCTTCGTCATTACTTGGGCTCAAAGTAGGCCATATGGCCTGTCGCGATGAATTTTACCCTTTCTTTAACAAGCTGTATCTACTGAATAAATTAATTTAAACATTAGTCACTTTAGAAATATATTACCTATAAAGATGCCATAGAGCTGCTGAAGTTGTTTCTTTCCTGCTTAAATATTCAATAATTTATTCAGCTGCGAAATTTCTTTAAAATAAAAATCACCAATTCTACCCTATTTTCAGAAGCGTATATCTCAAAAGGGACAGTTTTGATTTGATTACGATTAGTACCATACTGAAAAGAGCACATTTTAATCTATAAGGAAAACTCTATCTAATTTTGTGCCTCTTAGATATAGTGTAAAAATAATGAAATTAAAAAAAACCTATTTTACACTGTTTTTCCGAGATTTCTCTTTTTCAAAAAATTTGACCTGTTGAGCTAAATCTATCCCAAAAAATCCTTACATAAGGCTTTCGAACTGTGCAAATATATTTATCTGTATGAAAATTAATTTATTTTTATGAATGGAGTTTTTTCTTTGCATATACATTATTTTAGGGACAGATCTGCTGCAAGAATTTAAAAAATATTTTGAATCTTTGTTATCAACAGAGTGACTTTGGAATCTCTGCAGAGTGGAATTTGTTTGGTACAAGCCATTTAAAACCACCCTGTGACGGAATAGGAGGAACTGTAAAGCAGCTGGCTGCAAGAGCAAGCATTCAAAGACCAATTAAAGACCAAATTTTAACTCCGTCGGATCTATATAAATTCTGTGAAAAGAACATGAAGGAAATTAAATTCATTTTTGTTTCAAAAAAATAAATTGAAGCAGTACAAGCTGAGCAAGAAGAGCGTTTCAAAAGCGGATGCACAGTTTCTGGCACAAGAGAACATCATCATTATTTCGTACCCGCAAATAAAAAACAAGTTCGTGTCAGTAGAATAACAAATGATGCACCATTCTTTATAACACCTGTTGATAAGAATGTTAAGACATTTCACTATGCATTCGTTTCCAATTCGTTTAAAATAGGTTTATTTAATTTCATTATTTTACACTATATCTAAGAGGCCCAAAATGAGATAGAGTTTTCATTATAGATTAAAATGTGCTCTTTTCAGTGGTACTAATTCTAATCAAATCAAAACTGTCCATTTTGACCTGATTTGATATACGCTTGAGATATGAGCAGAAGCAACCATGTACTACAACAGGAGATAATTATGTATACATTTATCATTGTAAATAAAAAGATCTTCGAAGAAGAAATATCGCGTAAAATAGGTCTTTTGAATTTTATTATTTTTTGCCTATATGTAAGAGGCCCAAAATGAAGTTTTTCTTATAGATTAAGATGTGCTCTTTTCAGTGGTACTAACTGTAATCATATCAGGAGTGTCCCTTTTGAGATACACGTTTCTGAATATTGGGTGGAATTGATTATTTTAATTTTTTAGAAGATTTCAAAGCTGAATAAGTTAATGAATATTTAAGCAGGAAAGAAACAACTCCAGCAGCTCTATGACATCTTCATAGGTAATTAATTGTTAAAGTGACAAACTTTTAAAATAATTTTTTTCAGTAGTTACAGCATGTTAAAGTATGGGTAAAATTCATCGTCACAGGCCGTATGGCCTACTTTGAAGCCAAGTAATAACAGAGGTATTGATTTGTGATTTTTAATACTCTAATTACGTTTTTTAGCACAAAAAGTTGTACTAGATCACCTATTTTCAATAAGTAAGGTTTCTTGTATCACGAGAAATAAGATGGCAAACTTGGTGATTTTGTCGTTTTTTCTGGGACCATGAAACACTGCAAAAAATAATTGTTGATTTTACAGTATAAAACTGGCACCCCAGCTGCCAGTATTATACCGTAAAATTAACAGTATTAAACAGTAAAATAAGCAGTAATAGGCTGCCGTGCAAGCAGTAATACGCTACCGCGCATGCGAATGGCTACACCATTAATCTATTATGCTTTAGCCGTGAAAAATTTCGAAATACAGTAGAATCCCATTACAACGAACTCCACGGGACCGCTAAAATATTTCGTTGTAAGGATTTTTCGTTGTAACGGAATCAATCCTAATTAATCTAATGCATTACATAACATACGTAAATTTAACGTGTAAGATAGATTTCCTTCTCACAATAGAGGATTGTAATGGAACATGAAAGACTAGTTAAATTAATGTAGGAAAAGTTAGTAAAATAAAATTCAATATTAAAAATGCAAAATTAAGGACTGATCTTCATTTGGTAGTATATTATTTCAGAAAATCTGTTTTTTTTTTTTTTTTTTTTTTTTTTTTTTGTTTGTTTGTACAGGGAAATCTACAAGTTGACGATGACAAAAACGTTTGTAACAAATGAATGTGTGAGAAAATACTTCCTCTGGAACATTCTGTTAATGAGAAACAGTGCTACACTTCATCTTCTGCATTCTATTCGAAGAATATTTCATTTCTGTTAAGCAATTTAAAAAAAATTGAGCTCGATGAAGATTTTTCTTTGTAACGGAATTCCTAATAAAATGTGCTTCGTTAAGTCGGAATTTTTAATACATTGGAGTTAATGTAATTTGAAAAGGGGCTTTGTCAAGTTTCGTTGTAACAGGATTTTTCGTTGTAATGGAATTCGTTGTAACGGGAATCTACTGTAATTGTTATTATCTTTGTTTCTATGGTAACGTAGAAGACAAAACAAATTTCTGAAGATGGTAACATAGGAGAAAAATATAGACTTTAATGAAGCGAAATAGGCTCGGTCTTATATGTTAAAAATAAAAAAGAACGGAAAATCATGCATCAAGCATAGATTATGAAACACTTTCCAACACATCCAGAAAACTGTAACGAAATTTCACCGTTAAATGTGAAAGAAGACATGTAGTAAAAAGTTTAGGAAACATATAACACATTTAAAAATCCAGTTTCAGCAATTACCTTAACATAGTCAAAAAATTAGTCGAATTATATTGTGCAGCCCTGTATATAATCTATAGATTTGGATATATATTTACATAGCATGATAAAATATAGTTTAGTTAGAAAATACACATTTTGTCAATCGATGGAAATGCATTCGAAATATTTTGTACAGCCCTGTATACTATTTAAAGACTTTTATACACATAACATATTAGCGCTAAAATTTAATTCATGTAAAAAAAACGCATCAGGCAACTTAAAAACTCACTTCCACAATTACCATCTATAAACGACAATGTATCTTGTTCATTGCGTAGCCCTGTATGTGAATTTATTTATATTTCACAAACTTCTATTAGTCTACTAATATAGTTCAGCAGCAATTTCTCCCATTGACTATAATGTAACAGAATACTTTTGACTGTCTCTGTAAATATACTATAAATGCTACACACTTCATTTTGTATAGGGATCATGCTATAGTAAATGTGAATAACATACAAAAAATTCAGGGGAATCCGAGTATATTTACGGGAGTTAGAGCACTGACGGACGGACAGACAAACCGAAGTCATAAACACGTTTCAACTATGTTGGAAAGTATAATAAATTATAACACCTTATAATAATATATTTCAATTAAATACTAAAAGGTGTAAATTAACAGCATAATGTAAATTAAAATAACTTTTATTAGGTTGTTTTACACGTTTTGACTCACTCCGAGTTATTTTCAAAAACAAATGAGAATATTCCAGAATTGCACGGGCTTTGAAGTTATTATTTTCATGTACTTTTTTTTAAATTACGCACGTTATCTTTTATTTTTACTTGGTTGTTTATTTTCATATCTGTGACCACGGAGTAACTCGAGCCACAGTTTCGGTAAATTAAAAGATGCCGCATCGTTACATATTGTTGTTATTAAAATTAAATTATTTACGCTACCGCGCATGCGCGGTAGCGTATTGCTGCTTGCACGGCAGCGTATTACTGCTTATTTTACTGTTTAATACTGTTAATTTTACGGTATAATACTGGCAGCTGGGGTGCCAGTTTTATACTGTAAAATCAACAATTATTTTTTGCAGTGTATAAGGAAAGGACGCAAATTCTTTTCCACCTAAGTTTTCTGTTTTTAATTTGAGTGCATTTATTTATTTATTTATTTATTTTGAAGGGTGTGTGTTTGCGGCAGAGGTGGGAGGGGGGGGGGTGTAATTTGTTGATTATTAAATGCTCGACAGATTGAGTCATCGGTTATTTTAATCTCTTCTATAGGCGTAGGCTACTGCTAATAAAATTACTGCTAATAAAATTTTTTTGTAAGCTTTTTTAAACAAATATATATTTTTTTAATTTAAAAATTAAAAATGTTAGGAGAGTGGGATGGGGAATCACTTGATGATTATTAAATGCTCGGCAGACTCATTGGTTGAATTCTTCTCTCGGTTAAGAGCCTACACTAGTCACGCGAAGAAACGCTCACGCTAATGTTAAGTCTATGGGAAGGTTATCCCGCGATTTCTCGCTGGCATTTTAATATTTTTAAATGATTTTTTTGCGTAGGATAGCTGACGTCGATATCTATCGTTGTTAGTTTTTACTTTTTTGATTTTGGCTCAAGTTTTTTTTTTATATAAGGGTACTTTTATTTTCAGAACCGGTTCCAACCGGTTCCAAAATTTAAAATGTCCGCTTATAAAAAAAGTTTAACCAAAATCAAAAGAAGTAAAAACTAACAACGTTGAAGATCGACCTCAGCTATCCTACGCAAAAAAATCATTTAAAAATATTAAAATGCGAGCGAGAAATCGCGGGATAACCTTCCCATAGACTTAACATTAGCGTGAGCGTTTCTTCGCGTGACTAGTGTAGGCTCTTAAACGTTGTCTAGAGTCGGTGCTCCACTGTAAAAGAATTGTTCTTTAACCCTCTCGCTCACCCGAGCCTTACATGAGACTCCTGATAAAACGCAATGCTTTAGAAAAAGTTTTCGTCTTTTAAACATCCAGGCCTCATTTATGGCATAAATCAATTTTATTTAATAGTATTTTAATTCTGCTAATTCAAAGAAAGATATGTGGGGAAAATAATCGTGAGCGAGAGAGTTAAGCTTTTCTTTAAATAAAAAAATACTGCCCCATCTCCCAATGCAAATTTTAATGGATGAACAGTAATACCTTTAGTTTGGAATGATTTTTATGTTGGGTGCATTTTTTGTTCTTTATTTTATGTTTGAAGGGTGGGAGGGGGGGGGGGAGATTATTTGATGATTATTAAATGCTCGACAGATTCGTCGGTTTTGACCTTTTGACCGCAGATGGAATTTTCCTCGCAGATATTTTCACTCGACGGCCGACCATCCCACCATTTTCTCTTCGTTCTTGGGTTGCTGGAATGTATTGGGGTGATCTGTTATTGTTGGTAGTGGTCGCCAGTTTTCGCCAAGCTATTAATTCAACGATGAGATATCGGAAAAAATATGAAGAGTTAGAAATCTCTTCCGATGCGCAGCGTACGCTCTTAATAGTTGTTGCCAGGTGTCTCGATTTCTAAGAGTTTCACGATCGTTCCCGAGGAACGTTCGAAATCTCGATTTTTCATGATACATAAATTATTTACAGTTTCTTTTAATATCATGCTATTTATTAGTTCGCAACTGTGAAAATAGAATCTGTGCTTCTTGCGGCAGATATTCTTTCGGCGAAATCCTAAAAACTTTCCGTTATACCGCCGAGAAAAATACACATCGTAAAAAACTACATGCTTAGTTGAAATATTTTTCCAGTCCCTAGCTATTCCATTTTTACCATTTTTACTGTACTTTATTTACTGATCTGTGAAAAAGGAGCCTGTTTATAAGGAATCATGTCTTAAATGTAAAAACTTCACTATGTTCACGAAAGGAATAACCTACAGTTATATAGCTAGCAGCTCAGTTGGAAACCTCTTCAAAACGGAATTTGGTTTTGAACTCAAGCGATTCCTCATTTATGGATTATACCGTATGAGATTATTGATTTTAGTTAGCACAGTAAACCCTACTAAGGCGGAATCTCAAGTGACCGGAGAAAGATTTCATTAGATAAGTTTCAGGTATAATTGTATGACATTTCTACCGCACTATGACCATGCTTATTTTTACGGTTAAGGCAATTTTTCGTTATAAACAGGCTCCGTTTTCATAGGATTTACTACATTTTTATGTTCCTATATAGAAGCCGCTTCTTTTTATTTATTTATTTCTTTTTGTCTCCCTGTCCCACTTTTTGTGATAGTGCTTCTGGCAACGGTAACACTAGCTCTAATCCAGTCCTTCTGACGCTTTCTAATTGGTTCAGACACAGTCATGAACATAAAAATAGATAATGGCTTCAACAGAAAAAAATCATTCAAATAAAATTCATAAAAATAAAACAGTAAAAATTCATTCTTCTATCACCAAAATTTACCGAGTTATGATACTTATAACTTTATGAATTTTCGGCGTTTTACGTCGGTAAACGTATGGAAACGTGTTTACAATACGTGTTTACAATCGTGTAAATGGAAAACGTGTTTTTAGTGCCAAAAAACGCTGAAAATTCATGAAATTCAAAGTATCATAACTTGGTAAGTTTTTGTAGCGCAAAAATAGAAAATGTCCATGTAAATTTTAATATGGCGTGGCTTCATCAGAAAACAACGTCTATATTTCCCAAAATTATTTCCAACATTATGTTTAAGGGCCTTTTAATTAAAACTTTCGTTGGCAACATACCTTAGCGAATGGTTATAACGTTACAAAAATAACAGGCTATTGGTACCTATTACCAATGCTACTGTGGAACGGTGTAACTTGTTAACCAAAAGTAACTCTATTTCCCATCTTTAATAGAACGCCTTTTCTTTTTTATAAAGTGAATTGTTTTAACAATTGAGCTGAAAGAGCGTTCAGGGGTAAACATAGTCTTCTTGTCAATTTTCAAAGACCCTTACACTCAGGAGCGTCATTTCAAATTTTTGCTTGGAGGGGGCAAAATTCTTTTATTGGACATAGCAAATTCAAATTATTAATTTTCCATATATATTTTCAATGAAATATATTTAATTTATTTACATGCAATTATACTGAAAAAAAAAATGTTGATTTTATGGTATAATACTAGCTCAGGGGGGTGCCATTTCCCTTTAGTTCTTGTATCAAGTTTTCGGTTTTTCTGACGTCACTGCGCGTGCTAAGTAGGATTCTTTCAATGGGAAAGTACGCATTTTCTCATTTAAAATAGTATTTCTGCTTTTAAAAAAAATCGTTTCTTTGGTCATATGGGAGCATATTTCTTCAAAATAAAACATTTTTCATTAGCGAAAGTATTTTTTTCTAGGAATAAAGCGATTTAGAGGGATTTTTTTTTCCTTCAAATGAAATAGTCCTGTATCTTTTTTGCTAAGATAGGGAGTTATTATTGCTTGTTATCTTTGGTCGATCTTTGAAAGAGATGGGAGTGTGAAGTAAACATTTATTGTCATTTTCTGTGACAGCCAGGGAAGTTTTGCCTCACACGAAGCTTTAATTGCTTCTCAGAAAGAGGGACTTCCGGTCAGTTTTGCTAGATAGTAGCAGATATTTCCCAGCTTTTGTTAGTGCAACATCTCTTTCCAAATATGCACAAAAATATAATAAAAACATTTGTGAAAACAAGAACTTTCATTCGATTGAGACATAGTAATCAAATATATTCATCAGAAATAAAAAAGAGATACGCTGCCAGAAAATCAAAAATGTGGAGCCAATCAACTTTGATTGCACAGTAAAATGAAAAATAGCAAATAATGGAGCGCACATATAAGATACGTCTTCAAAATGCACCCTGTGATGAAATAAAATGCTTGAAATGAAAGCCTATTCTGAGGGTAAAAACCTAAAATATTTTTATATAATTTTATCATCATACAGCATTAAAATATTATGGAAGTAACACTTTTGGAAGTTGTTTATAAAAGTATATTATTCTGAATTTCAAATATAATTTTTCTATATCGCATAAATCTGTGAGTTTTAAGCAAATATGCGATTTAAAAATTAAAGTTTCTATTTTTATTTGTATTTTAAATCTTCCTTATAAATACTGCTCCTTTTTATTCTAATATATATATATATCAATTTGATATTCAATCACATCAACTATCTGAATGGAATCTGAAGAAACAACATTAAATTTTAAAATTAAATTTTAAACGCTCAAAAAAGATGTAATTTTAAATATTATTTGAAAAAAAAAAAAAAAAAAACGTAAAACTCTCTTTCACGCAATAATTTACCTTATTATTTTTGTTAAATTATGCATGTGCATTTATGTTTATTATATGGTATTAAAATAGTATTTTAAATATAAACTTTTCGGAATGTGTTTATAAAATATATTACTCCGAGTTTCAAATTTTATTTCCACTAAATCTTATAATTATATCGTATGAATATTTTAGTTTAAAAATATTAAATATTCAGCTGTTTACCTATTAAAGTTTCTATTTTATTTGCCTTTTTAATCTAATCATTCAAAACTCAATATTGTGTATCTGTGTGTGAGGTTGAAATCTGAGTGTTTATTATTATTTTATTTTTTTTACTTTTTTTTATGAAAGACATGTCAAAATTACAATAATATTAGAATTATTATAGATTTCAAATTAAATACCAATCAAATATTATAAATATACTATACTAAAAATTATTAACTGCAGTCATATAAACATCAAATTTGATGCTCTTGTAGGTCTTTAAGATTTTATTTACAAAAATTACTATTTTGCATTTGTATGTTTGTGAAAATGAACTTTGCATATTGAGGCGCAAACGAAATGTAATGATAAAGATAGCCAATTTAACAATCAAATTTCGGCAAATTTAAAAGAGATAATAGTTTAAATTTTAGATGTGATGTAAGTCCTATGTATAAAGAATATATTTTAATTTTTAAATTTCTTTTCACATGAAAATTTCGACTGATATTTTTCAATTAAAAACAGCGCGTTTCTAATTCAAATCAATTGGAAAACGGATCAGAGCACGCTGAGTGACGTCAAACAGCGAGTGGGTCCCTATTGGCTGCAGAGGGAAATGGCTCAACCTTATGATATAGTAACCTTGATACTAGCGCACCAGCTGTCAATATTATACCGTAAAATTAACAGTAATAAACAGTAAAATAAGCAGTAATACGCTGCCGCGCTACCGTAAAATCAATAATTTTTTTTTTCAGTGTATTAATGTGCTGGTAAAAAAAAAAAAAAAAAAAAAAAAAAAAAAAAGGTCAACTAATAATAAGAAATTAAAGAAACAGATAATGATGAAAAAAGTCTGAAATTCAGAAGAGGGTAATTGCACAACCTTGACCTCCTTATGCTTCGCTCTGTTTACGCCTCCCTCCGCTCTTGTTTATTTTTATTTTATTTTATTTTTGATGCCTTTCTACTAATTTTCCGCTTCATTAAAATCTATATTTGTCTCTTATGTTACAGCCCACAGAAATTTTTATCTCCTCCCCTACGTTGTAGCATTGTGATAGTAATTAATTACTCTTTAATAAGAGTACTCTATAAATAAGAGTACTCTTATAGTGGTCGAGTGAGATTTGCTTGCGATTGTATTCTTTTGCGTTTCTATAAACTGTGCGTGAATAAGAAACCTATTCTATCTTTCTTTAACTTTCTCAAAGTGTGAAAGGATCTCCGGAATTTGGTTGTCATTAGTATTTTGAGAGTATATATTAATTAGGTAATTGTGGTTGTGCAGTGGCTACAGGACCTGATTACCGCACAGGCCAACTAGGCCGCGGCATTGGGGCCCATTGGAGACAAGGCCGCCAAAATGAGTCAAATTATGTAGAAAACAAAATTTCCTAGATTTTTTTTTATTTCAATCTTTGATATCTAAGAAACGGATACCTCTATAAACGCATTGTCTTTACTTTTCTGTTCTCAAAATACAGCTAAAATTAGGAATGCTGTAGACAAAATATTTTTTAAATAAATATTTAAGATGAAGAGGTATTTAAAGTATTATAGCATCAAACAGCAAAAGGAAAATTAGGTTAACCTGAGTTTTATGAGCATTTCTATAAAATGCAGGAAAATTTCCGAATACTCCCCAAAAATATTTCGAGCTACTGTTTTAGTGTGAAGGGGCCCTGAAAAACTGCTGGACCTTGGGCCCCGGTCAATCTTAATCGGGCTCTGAGTGGCTGTACATAGCGAAGTTTTACCAAGAAATTTCGGATTTACAGAAGATATCACCTTTCGATTATTTCTAGTTGCATCAAACCTGTGCCATCGCTTGTATTAGCTTTCTCCTCAGAGTGAAATATTTGAGTTTTGTGTTGAACGTAGGAATGATAAACTGATGCAAGACTGTGATCATTTGATAAGACGTGGATCTACTCTTATAAAATACTTATGGCCTCACGGAGTCTGCTGATAATTAAAATTATCATTGAGTGTAATTTGTGATTCTAGTGAAGGAATTGCGTAGTGAGTTTGTGAACTGAGTTAGTTAACTTTGAAATTGAGAAAGTCAAGAAAGATTTCCTCCTCTTTATCTTATCTTATTGGGTTTAATTAAGCCATCTAATTAAATTTAATAGTTGCATTGCTTGCCCAGCATTACTTCTTGTTGAATAAATTATTTTTAATGTTAACCTTCCAGCCTCGGGTAACGCTTCTTTCGCGTTTCACTTATTCTATACAATTCCGCGGGGAACGCTATTTTGACGTTCTCTATAATTTTTATAGTACTTAAGCATCGGGAGATTCTATTTCTTCGTTGAATCTATCTTCTTTTATTTAGAAATAGAGAGATTCGTTTACAAATTATAATATATATATCATTTCATTTATTAGGTCATTCTGAAAGTTCTGCGGTGTTTGAAATATTTTGAATCCATAAATGCCATTTCCACCGGGATTTTGAAATAAAACTTTGTTTTTATAATGTACATGAAGAAAGTGCTTTTATTTATTTGGAAATAAATCTGTTTGTAAATTCCGGTGACATTAAATCCTTATAACTATTATAAGTGACGAATAAAAATAGACCGCGGTTTTGTATAAGAAAATGGAAACATCGCCCGCGGCTAGAGGGTTAAAGTTGCGGTATGGATTATTTTCAAGTTGACGACCCGAAGCAATCGCCACAGCGTTACCATCACAGAACAAAGATATTAACAAATATTTTGACATTTTGCATAGATAAAGCATATTAGATTAATGGTATAACTATTCTTCGGATAAAAGAAAACTATAATTAATAGATTTAATTTTTTTTTTTTTTAATTTCTTGATGAGGGACAGGAATGTGTGTACAAAGAATAATTGACTAACTCACATAGATAGTGGATTTTTTTTTTCTCTTTCTCGAGAAAACTATTCCTTTTAACTATGTTTTGAAATTTGGTCACATAATTTAATTAACTTTTTCTTCCATTTTTTGAAAGTATAGCATTAAAAAAAGAACCCGAGAAAAGAAGTTAATTGAAAACACAGCATGTGACCAAATCTCAGCAGTCGAATTTATACAGGTCGGACAGGCTTGAAAGAAAGAACTTTGCCGGTTTAAAAAGATTTTAATTCCGCATGCGCAACGCGAACAGTGCAAACCGATCTCCAATTATCGTTGATAGTCTTCTTTTTCTACAGAAAATATACTAAATATTATCATAAGTACTATTAGTATGTGTAGGGGTCATTCTTTCCGAAACGTACATTTTAAGTATTAAATTTTCAGCAAAAAAAAAAATGCAAATTACGCTTAAAAGAAGTTTTTTTTATATTGCTTTAAACTTATCTAACTTCAGGCTTAGTATTATCCCACATCGTGAGAAAGATTTTATTAAAGTTTCATTTATTATCTAGATGTCATGTTTCTAACAATGATGTCGATAAAAAAATAATACCCACAAACACGTCCATATATATATATTTAAGTCTTTACCTTTCTTCATCTTGTCTACGGAACTGATGGTGTGATTTTTATGTTCATGCATTTTTCACAATTATTTATTGCCAAATCCGTGTGAGCGTTTCTCACACTTTTACACATAAATTAGTTTTGTACTTAAAGGGTATACTAGCTGACTCCCGCCCGGCGTTGCCCGGGCCCGTGATAATAAATAAATTAAAAAAAAAATCAAGTTTTTATTATTTTATATCTTTAACTCGATTTGTATGAAATTATATTTTTAAATGAAAAATTTGCGAAAAAATATTGATATTTAGTGATAAAAGCGCTCATTTTCTTGTTTTTTTTAATCAAGGTCGTTTCATAGTTTTAAAATAAAAAGTTGTTTCTGTCCGAACTCTTTGAAATCTTTATTGGTAATAAATAAAACGGTTTTACAGCCCGTGTAAAAATTTCGTGAAAAAATATTGTTATCGAGCTGCAAACGAAATGTTTTCTTCTCGCTTTTTAGTTAGTTTGTTTGTTTTCACGTCGGCTTCTTTAACATAGCAATAAAAAAAATTATTCTCATCTTCCGAACTCTCTGTATCCAAACTTCCTTTAAAAATTTGCGAAAAAATATGCATATTTAGTAGTAAAAACATGAGTTCTTAAAAAACTTTAGCTTTCAATCTCAGAGCAAAAATAAATTACAAGGTCTATGCTTTCAATGCAATAGTACGGCTTCGTCCGTTTTCAATCAATCCTTTTCAATCACCCTAGGCTATATATATAGGCCTATAGGCACCCCCTAGGTGAGGTTTGAGTTAATCAATCAGATTTCCCGTTTCTGAGGGTAGAAGCCTTCAAAAAAGTTGACGAATGCACAAAGAGACGATTTTCATGTGTATTTGACAGAATGCGCTTTTCATTTTAAATATATAGATAGCCTAAACTTTTAAATTAAGTATTTTTATGTTTATTATTTATCGTAATGTAGCAGCATCGATTTTTTGAATCACTAGCTTCATGTCTATCAAGAAAGAAAAATCGTGCATCTGGTATAGATTATGAAACACTTTCCAACACTAACAGAATATTATTAAGAAATTTAAAAAATACACAATTCAGTAAAAATCCATTTTCAGTAATTGCCGCCCATATTCAAAGTCTTTCTTGCAGCCCTGTATATAATCTAAAGAATTTTTAAACAACGCGTAATACACTGAAAATCACATAAAATTGGTTACCACAGTGGAAAGAGCACTTCCAGCAATTACCGATCCTAGTCAGTCCTTTAACCGAATTCTCTTGTGCGTCTCTGTACATGAACAATCAATCCTACGCACTCCAAAATCAATAGAAAATAAGTTGTGTTGAAACTTCTTGATCCTTTTAAATTTCATTATGTTTCAAGTATCACAACATTTTCAAAATGCGCCGCAAACGATTTTGTACGACCCTGTAATTGAACTATAAATGTTTACTAATTGTATACTCTTTTCTTTTTTTAATTATTTTGTGTGAATGAACTATTAATGTTACACACTTCATTTTCAATACCGAACATTCTATAGTAAAATTCAATAATGTATAAAAAAATTCATGACAATCCGAGTACATCATCATGTTTCAAATGGCGTAACATCATCAAAATGCATTTGAAATTTTTTCCCTATTGACTGTAATGTAACAGAATACTTCTGACTGTCCCTGTAAATAAACTAGAAATGCTACGCACTTCATTTTGAATAGGGATCATGCTAAACGTGAATAACATACAAAAATTTCAGGGCAATCTGAGTATATTTACGAGAGTTAGGGCACGGACAGACAGACAGACAAACCGAATTCATAAATTTTCAACTATGTTGGAAGGTGTTAAAAAAGAGAATTTTCATGTCACACCCGCAACAGAAAAGTAGTATATTTTTTTAAGTATGAAAATGATGATTCAGAAAATCGATGCTGCTACATTACGATAGATAAATGTGGATGTGGGGTAAACATAAAAGTATTTAATTTAGAAGTTCGGGATTTAAACAATTTAAGTACAAAGCCAATTTATGTGTAAAAGTATCAGACACGCCCACACCTGTACGTATGGGTTGAGCATTATGGCTTGATAGCATGAGAAAGTACACTGCATAAAAAAGTGTTGATTTTACAGTATAATACTGGCACCCCAGCTGCCAGTATTATATCGTAAAATTAACAGTATAACAAACAGTAAAATAAACTGTAATTCGCTACAGCTGGGATGCCAGTATTATACTGTAAAATCAACAATTTTTTTTTTTTTGCAGTGTAGACAATATTCTGATACGTCATTAGTTATACAGTTTTCAAGTAAATTTAAAATCCGATAATATTTCATTTAGGCATTTTTTTCTTTTAATGGAATGATTGGAATATAAAATTACATCGATGTGTTAAACAATATTGTGTTTGACCATTTTGTTCTCTTAAATTTTACGCGCGCGCTAAAATAAATAAATGAATAAATAAATAAATAATAAATAAAAAATCCTTTGCAGACAGATAATTTATTCTGCATAGATATGTATAAAACGATCATATATCTATTAGCACTTTCTAATCGCAACAAGTAAAATTTACATCGTTTAAATGACAAAAAGAGATTGTATGTATAGGTATGATTATTTTATACAAATCTATGCAGAATAAATTATCTGTTTGCAAACGATTTTTCTTTTCTTTTAGTGCGTGCAAGTAGCAAAAACACAGTTTTAATAAAAGAGCATGCAAAGTTAAAAATCATTCAGGGTTTGTGTTGAACTCTTCAGTCCTGCGGTAAACAAATAGGAACCCTGTCGGATTCCACTTTTCCGTCCACACAACTTCGAAGTATAATCCGGTCTTTTGATATGCTGCCACCACCGATATGAATACGTGATATCGGACACGTTACGTGATGTATATAAAAAAAACCTAACTCTTTCAATTAAACTTAAATTAACACTTTATTAACAATATTTACACTTAACTCGGATGTAACTTATCCGGTTCAATATTAAATAAAAAAATACAGAAGACTATCCTCTGTGTACCATTAGGCTACGTTAATTCACTCAGAACCGAGATCTCTATTAATCTCACATGCTTTATCACTTCCCTTCGGGAAAAATCGTTTCACACACGTGTCCAGCGCTCCTGTCTGAACAACCAACACGTCTCACTCCTACGCTCAAACTAAACACCGGTCTCATAGCTCATCTCTCTTCGACCTTTTCGCTTCGCTCCTACGTTAGAACTAACTTTCCCTCTGGTCATTATCCAGAGCATCCCTCTCTCTACGGGGTTCGTCCTCTGTTCCAAAGGGTTCTTTGGCGCACTTAATCCCCTCTTACTGGGTCTGTCTTCCAGGGGAACCTGACACCCCCCCACCTTAGCGGAAAATATGCCTTTTAGGGGCTAATTTTCCTCAAACTATGTAATGTCTGAGAAGAGTTCAACAGTTCCTTGATAGGTTTCTTCATTACTACAATTACATAAATATTTCAAGGTGTCTAAAAATTACCTACTGACATCTCTAATGAACCATATACTAATGTGATAACTACAGAAAAAAATTACACAATATGCTAATACACTGTTATAAACACCAGATGCAAATACAATTATAAATACACAAAGAAAAATAAAGTTACACTAGAATTATGTCATTTCCATGTCAGTCCTTAGGCTGATATTACTGGAGGCGGTACTACTTTTTCCTTCCAGTCCTTCCTAGTTAACTTAATTGGTACATCCCTTTTCGCAATGCACCCGCTTGAATGGCTAACTTCTGCTTCTAATGTCCTAATTAAATCTTCCTCTAACCAATCAGGCACTTGCCTGTCCAAGTCCTCTTTGTACATAATAAAGACATTGTACCATTTCTGCTTTATCTTACCCCTCTCCGGTTTACGACCAATCCGATTTTTCTCCGTTTCTACCAGTTGGATAGGACCCATAAATAATTCCTTACTTTTCCTTAAGATTGATTTTATGTCCCCAACTTGAATATTGGTTAACCCTTTTATTTCGAATCCCTTTATGTCTTTAACTCCCGGTTGTTCTCTATCTAACAAAAGAGTTTTCCCACGGTTTTGAAACTCTCTGTCACTATCAAAGACAATATCCACTACTTTATTTTTAGCCATAAATTCTCTCATTTCATTTTGATACACCCGTTTCTTACTCCCGTCCAATAATTCAATTATATATGCATGTTGACCTGTTTTCTCTTTCTCCTTATCAGTCCAATTCATATCCCTCGTTAATCGACATTCCACACATGATTCACAACATGTTTTAGCTTCCTCCGCCATATTTTCCCAATAAAATGAATGCTCGATTCTTTCTAACATTTCCTTAACCGCGTGATGTTCTCCATATAAGGAAGTATGCGCTAATTTTAGAATTTCCTCCCTTCTAATTTTAGGTAATACTAATTGAGCTACAGTTTCATCTACTAATTTCTCTTTATGATATAATAACCCATTAACAATATAGTAAGACCCTCTTTCATTTTCAGCTAATTCCCAAGCTCTCTCTAAATCCTTACAATTCATTTGGGATTTCTGAAATACATTTGAACTACTTTCCGTAACTTGATCAATCTTACTTTTCTCCACCTCGGCCTTTTCCTTCTCATGACTTTGTAAATTTATCGATCTCGTTTCTACGACATAACGGTCACTCTTATCATTTCCAATCCTTTCCCCTTCCTTCACTTTATCCCTACTACCTTCCTTACATTCCCTTTCTACCGATTCCCTTAATGATTTCTCGTTGTTTAACTCTGACAATTCATTAGCCACGTCAGGATGTAAAATTACCTGTTCCTTACTATTATCAATGATTGCGCAAAGTACATCCTGATGAATTACATTAGTTTGACCGTGTTTTGGAATAGCTAAAGGTAATTGAATTAACGGCGATTTAACTGCCTTACCAAATATCCCTTGTAAATAGATGCTACCACCCCTCTTAGTTTCTCTGCTGGTACTAAATCTTTATGAACGACACTAATTTCGCAACCAGAATCCACTAATCCTTTTGCTATTTTCCCATTTACACTAACTTCTACTTTCTCGAGTTTATTTAACTTCTCTCCAATAACTTTAGTTCTCCAATTCCCTTTTGCTCCGATTCTTGCCATACTCGCTCCCCTTGGTAATTCTTTAATTCCTCGCACTGAGACATTATTGATACTAGCCCTTGGTTCTTGTCGGTTATTAATTTGATTACTTGCCTCATTATTTCCTTTTGTACAAAATCGCTGGACATGGCCTCGTAAACCACACTTGAAGCAGGTAGGCATCGCATCGTTAGGCTTCTTATATTCCAGTTTTCTACCCGAAAATGGACTAACTTCATTCTTCCCATTTTATCTCCAATTAGTACTAAATCCCTCATCTTTTCCTCTTCTAGAATCTTCATTATTTACCAAGCTTTCTTTACCTTTATAACCCTTATAAGTTACCGCATAAGATTTTTGTTTAGCATCAAAGAAATTATCACATTCCTGAGCAATTTTAGAAACTTCTAACCAATTACTGTGCTGAGTTAATCCAATATACGTCGCTGTTTCCTCATCTAAAGTATTTAACAACTTATCCGTGACAGTTAACTGATTAACCTTCTCATACGTATCTGCACCTCTAATCTTATAATAATTTTCCCACGTTGCTATTAAACGCGATACAAACAATACATGAGTTTCATTTTGATTCCTTCTAGCCTTCTTAAAGTTTTCCAAACACGCCTTCGGTGTCGGCTCGTGTTCCCTTAGAACTAATTCCTTTAATTTCTCATAACTCTCAATTTGTTTCCTAGTAGTGTATATTAGCAAGTTATCGGCCTTATCTCCTAACATATTTAGCAGAATTTCGGCCTGCTGGGTTTCCGGAACATTTTTTGTTTGGAATGCCCGTTCTAAACTGCTAAAAAACAGATTCCATCCCCCACTCCCTTCTGGAACTTTGATAGACAAAGTTTTAACACTTTTAATCAATTTCTCTAGGCTACTCTCATGATTAGATTCTCTAGTCCCATTAGAGTTATTTGCCGAACTCTGAATTTTTATCCTTTCCAACTCTAACTCATGTTCCAATCTCAATTTTTCAGACCTTTCTTCTCTATCTAACTTTTCTCGTTGTAACTTTACCTCCCTTTCTACCTTTTCCCGTTCTAACCTCTCATCCCTTTCTAACTTTTCCCGTTGTAACTTTAAATTTTCCTCCCTTTCTAACGTTTCTCGTTGTAACTTTTCCTCCCTTTCTAACGTTTCTCGTTGTAACTTTTCTTGTTCTAACCGTTCCGTAACAATAGTACTAGATAATTCCATAACGGCCCCCTCTTCATACTCGTCGCTCTCCACTATCTTTTTCTTAAGCTTAAACCTGGTATCATCTTCCGATACTTCAATTCCTAACTCTTCACATACCGCCTGAAGATCCACCCTTTTTATTTTTAGTAAGAAAGCCATACCTTCTACCGATAATTGTTACCACCCTCCAATAATACTAAGCACAATATCAAATTACTACTTCCTCAAATCCTACCTTCATAAGTTACCTCCACATGTTATACTATTTAACATATTTCAAATAAGTAATAATAAACTAATAAATTTCCTTTAACAATGGTACCCCACAATTTGCTTTCAATAACAATGTAAAATAGTTTCAATTTAATTACTATATGTAATACAGATTTTAAATTTATACATAAATAATAAAATACAATTTACACAATAATACTGATACGTTGCAATTTGAATAAAACACTGATGCCAATCACTACATAAAGATATCCCTCTAACAAAAATTTGCATGAAATACACATAAATTCCTAAATTTAATCTCAATAAAATATTTCAATTTCAAAATTAGTTCTCACATTAAAAAGTAAATCACAGCACTTTTTTTTTCTTTGGACCTTAAATTCTTCCTTGAAGGTTATTTCAATTTAATTTAAATTCTACACAAATTTGCTTTCCTCCTTTACTATCAATATTTCAAACTTAAAACAATAATATAAATTAATTTAAATATTACTTTAATAATAATTTAAATTAAAAAAAATTCAATTATTCCTTCCAACTATTAACACATAGCATTTATTTTAATCATTAATCCTATCCGTTTAAAAAAATTGAAAATTAATTCTAGTAATTAATATAAGATCCTTTTCTTAAAACAATAGTGTCAAATGGCTGTTAATATCTAATTTGATTTAGTCCAATTATTATATTGCACATAAATTATCATAAATTAACCACAACATTAACTTAAATTACCATCAATTATACACAATAAAAAACAGTAGGTTCGAGAATGTCCGTAGAGTAAAATTATCAAAACACCTTACCTCGTACTTTATTCGCTGGGGCAATTCTCTGCTCACTTTTACGCCGGGTAAATATTGCACTCTCGGGCAACAATCACTGTACCTTGCTTCACTATGCACAAAAACACTACACACAACACTACACTAACTCAGCACAACCACTAGTACACCACACTGTAATGACGATAGGCTAGCTGGCACTTGTCTACGATGATAGGGCACACACACTTCCGCTAGGCGATCCGGCATAAACTGACTGTAACACGGCTAACTGGCACTGGTCTACGACGATAGGGCACAAACACTTCCAATGGGCGATCCGGTACAAACTCTCTGTAACACGGCTAACTGGCACTGGTCTTCGGTGATTCATATCCCGTCGCTGCCAACATTGTCGGATTCCACTTTTCCGTCCACCCAACTTCGAAGTATAATCCGGTCTTTTGATATGCTGCCACCACCGATATGAATACGTGATATCGGACACGTTACGTGATGTATATAAAAAAAACCCTAACTCTTTCAATTAAACTTAAATTAACACTTTATTAACAATATTTACACTTAACTAGGATGTAACTTATCCGGTTCAATATTAAATCAAAAAAATACAGAAGACTATCCTCTGTGTACCGTTAGGCTACGTTAATTCACTCAGAACCGAGATCTATAAAAAATCTCACACGCTTTATCTCTTCCCTTCGGGAAAAATCGTTTCACACACGTGTCCAGCGCTCCTGTCTGAACAACCAACACGTCTCACTCCTACGCTCAAACTAAACACCGGTCTCAGAGCTCATCTCTCTTCGGCCTTTTCGCTTCGCTCCTACGTTAGAACTAACTTTCCCTCTGGTCATTATCCAGAGCACCCCCCTCTCTACGGGGTTCGTCCTCTCTTCCAAAGGGTTCTTTGGTAACACTTAATCCCCTCTTACTGGGTCTGTCTTCCGAAATAATGGGTGAAATATCTGTCTTATCTATATCTCCACAATCACAAAAGAAATACTTCTTCCGGGATAGTATACATTCCTTCCATTCATATCTGAGTCACTCCCCACCGGATTAAGATTTTTCTTAAGAAAGCCTTCAACGGTACACAACAGATACATGTACAATAAGATAATCCCTTAAGAATAGCTTTTAAAGTCTTGCAGTTGCCAGGGGAACCTGACAAACCCCTATTATTTTCCTCCTAAAAACTAAATTCTTTGATTTTTGTACATTTTGACTTCATCTCTATATACAGCTGAATGTTTTTGTTTTAAAAATGAAACCAATAAATGTCAGTATCGATGCTGATTTCCTCATAAAATAAATGAATTGTGTGTCTGGAAGAAGGGCCTACGTTACAAATTTATGATTTTACAGAAATGGGGGAAAAACTATTAAATGTCATTGATTAGCGATGTCCTGAGCACCTAGTGCAACATAAGGTCGTTATTCTTTTCTTAATTACCCTCCACTTATGTCTTCATGCTGAGCATCGATGAGTAATAAAAAACTAGTCTGATGCGCCAATCCCAAAACTTTCTTCTATCTCATACATGTTAATACTTCAAAAAACGTATTTTTTTTTTAATTATGCATTTTAGAATACAAGTTAGAAATTGTACGTCAAACGTGACAAATGAGGTGCGTTCGTACTGTAACTAGTTTCAGTGAAATAAATTATATCGTCTGTTACTATGACATGATTAATTTCCGTAATAAAATAAGCACATTTTAAGTTGGCAACATTTTATCTTTTGTTGACATTTACTGAAAATTCCAATGGGAAACTGAAGCCTTAGTCCAGGCAATAGAGATCCTATAGGGGCTCTACCTGGAAAAATTAATGTTAGTTCTGGAAATCGACTTTCTTTATGTTTTTTGGGTTGCTGAATCCGAATTTGTAACTTCCCACCAAAATTTCCTCCGGCAACCCCCCCCAAATTTTGGTAAAATCCCCCCCAAAATAGGTTTTTTTCAAAAGATTCAATTTTTTTATTGTTTTAGGGGGAAAATATCTAGAAATTCAGAAAGTAGACAAAATTTGCAACAAATAAGATATATGACATTATGACGTAGGATGAACGTGGAGGGGGGGGGGGCTGCCTCGGAACATGGCTCGAGGGGGGCGCGATCATACAGCATCTCGGTAGCTCACCTCTTATCTCCGATTTCACGTAATAAATCGGAGATAAGAGGTGAACTGTATTGTATTCTGGACCCATTACAAGTAGAGACTTGGAAAACACCTTCTTTTAGACGTCTGTTGAGCGAAGGGGGGGGGGGGGATTTTTTTTTTTTTTTTTTTTTTTTTTTTTATAGTTCATATTTTTAAAAGTAATTAAACTGTACGCAATTCCGCTTAACCACTCACATCGTTTACGTTCGCTACCCCGTCTCCCCTCCAAACTTTCTTTACTAATGAAAAGTTTTGAAACGAAATAAAAAAAGTATTGAAAAAATAATGACAAATCTGAGTCTTTTTTTTCTATTTTTATTTATTATTCTAATTATTATTCAAATTATTCGAGATAATTTTAAATTCTGCTTCTGCGCTTGACTACAGCCGAGGACCCAGATTCCTTTTTTCAATATGATCACTGTCAGATCCATCAAATGTTGTTCCGTGGGTTTCACAAGTGTCTGAAATATATGGAATTTTTTGTTATTCAAGTTGAAAATTAATTTCATGCGTTGCAAAGATATAATTTGTTTCAAATTGCGTTTTTAAAACGAATTGATTGATCGATAAACCAATCGATTTTAATTGCATATAGTTAGCCAAATCTTGTTACAAAAATAGTTGAATTATGTTCTGAAAATGTTAAGAAAGAGAAGAAAAAAAGAAGGTATAAAAATCGACTAACCTAACAAATAATCCGTGTTTTCAAGCTCTGCAGAGGTTGGATCTTCAGGTTCACATGATTCCTCAACGTTCTCGTCACCCTGATCGATCTTCTCGGTCAACAGTTCGAGTTCCACTTCTTGTGGATCATCTTCATCCAGGTCCTCGAGGATAACTTCAGGGATATTCTCACATGAATTATTGCACTCGAGGCACATGATGGAACATTTCAACCCGCTTTTCTTGCAACTACATGCACCGCGGCAGCCTTTCCTACACTTGCAGGAGATAAGCTTTAGAAGCTTTGGTGGAGCGGGAGGTTTTAAACTAGTGATAGGATATAGTCACTAGCTGATTTTTTTCCAGCCCCATTTTTCTGGTTCCATAACATTTCCTCGCCAAAGTTGGACTTGGTGGTACACCCTCAGCAGCAGCTTCAGTTGGGGGTAAAGAAGCAATGTTATGTTTATTATTATACGCGGACTTGATGAAACACTGATGTCTAAAAGCGTTCAAAGTCATGTTTTTATCTTTGCAACCATACAAGCGAAGTAAAAATTGATTCCCAGCTTTTGCGATATCTTGTGGGTCTGCATTTGGAATCTGGAACAGCTGCACGAGAGGAATCAAATCTGGGTTTTGGGCGAGGACTTTGATGAATTTTCTTTTACCATGGCCGAATATAGCCGATGTAGAGTCGCATCCGCTGAAAGCATGTAAAAATAATACATTTTCAGCTGCTGCTTTTTCTTTAAGACCAGGAGATGAATAGATTTGTTGTGAAACTTTGCCTTTGCCCGGCTTCATGAAGTAAACATTGTCGGATTGGGAAAGGGCAGTTAATATAACTAATAAATCTATATCGTCGCCGACAATAATCACTGATTGATGAATTGGTGCCATTTCAATTGCTGTACTAACGATGAGAGAGTCTGCGTCTTCCTCAGCTTGCCGCAGTGATAAATTTTCCATCTCAAACCTTTTTTTAATCATTAAAATGAGGCGATGTTTATTTCTGCTGTTGGCTAAAAATTTTTCCTGAGCAACCGTAGGAGTCATAGATTCATCAAAAATTATGTCAACTGATGACTGCTTTCTCTCTCTTCGCACTCTTTCTGCGCTCTTCGTATTGGAATTTTTGTCTAGACAGCCATCAAAAACGACAATACTATTTGTGGAATATTTTGAAAGAACAAATTGAACATAAGCTTCGCAAATAGATGAAAAAGTTGTATTTTGCTGCCACACGACTCGATGAAGGAGGAATCCGCCGTCGATAATGTAAACCAAATCTTTCAGTTGTATTTTGTCCTATGTTTGTTTAAAAGCCTTGTAAAGAGAAGATTTCACACATTTTCTCATTCCTTCCTCATTAAAAAGCGCCAAGGGAAAGGGAGAAAGCTCAAATTCCAAAAATTCTGCGAGTTCCTCTTCTGACTGTTTGGCAATACAGATACTGCGGAAGATCAGATGTGGATCTATAGGAACTACTTCGTCGTCGACTTTCACCCCATTTTTCATATTACCAAGAGGATTACACCGTTCATTTCGCTTGAACGTAACAGATTGAAAATTATAACCTTCAAGTTTTGAAAGTCCCGCGGAGCCAAGTTCTTGAGCCATGTGACAGCAAATTTTCTCATCACCCACAATTCCTGTGCTGAGTGACTTGAGCTTTTCAAGTACAGGGAAGGGTGGATGTTGATTAAGCCAGGTCAACATTTTCTGCACATCTTGACTGTCATGGTTGATTCTTGAACTTCTAAGTTCAACATGCTGTTCTGACGATTCGTAGGCGACGTTGACAAATTGTTCCACCGAATCACATTTTGTAAATAAACAGTCCCCAGGGTCCAAGTTGTTAGAATGCTCTGTGACACTCCTCTCCCACGAGTGAGGCCACCCACACTTTTCATGCTTTTCATGAGAGATTGTTCAATCACCATGTCAGACCACGTTCCGCAGAAGAATTTGTCAGAACGTCGAATTGTAAATTGGCCTTGAGATGTGAAAATTTCATACTCATCTTCATGCATTCTGTCTTTCAAGCTGCGCATTTGCTGTAGATATAATTGGCAAGATTTAGTGTATAGGAAGTGCCCGCTGGCAAAAAAGTACGGCAACATTCTTTGGATAGTGTCCAAATGAAGCTCCCAATTACCTGTTCGTTCTGCTCAATGAACTGTCTCACTAGTGCAATCATTCTGAAATACTGAATCCATAATTTTGCAGTAGGTCCGCGCTGCTCCAATTTCAACAAACATTCTTCAAATTTGTGAGCAAGTTCTTGAAACATGTTTTCATTGTTCACTTTTAAAATCGCTGTTCTATCTAGATTCCACAAGAATTTTTCTAGTTCAGCCTTTACTTCTGGTGAAAATTCGACTGAAGGCATAATGATGTCAGCTAGTGAAAGGTACGCCAAAAAATGCGCTCTGAGTGCTCGGGAGTATGCGTGGCCTGCCATCATTTTTTCGATAGAGTTAAGAGCATATACGGTGTTGAACAATTCTTTTAAACCACTCCCTGTCATAATGTAACCAACTGCTCCTAAGAAGGACATAAGGAGATGGAAACCACCGAGCCTTACTATGACGTTCTTTAACAAGGCATTACCAGCATTACTTGCAACAATATCTTGTGCTTTCATATAAAGAGGCTGATCATAAGTCACAAAACAGGTTTTTTGCTTTAATTTGCGACATTCTTCATCTGCAGAAAGGAGGGATGTATACACTGTGTCATAATTGTTGGCCGGAGAATTAATAAATGGCAAACATTTGACAAAAGTTTTGTGATAAGGCAGGTGATTTGTCATTTCTTCCATGAATCCACTTCAACCAGGTATTCCAGGAATATCAGCATGTTTTCCAAGTAACCACATTAAATCAGAACTTGACGGTAATGCTTGTTTTGATACACTTTTGACTTTATCAACATTCACAATTTTCATATTTGACAAACCTGAATTTTGTCTTTTTTCGAAGGATCTCAAGGGAACTGCACCAAACTTTCCAACTTCAGTTGCAGAGGGTTTTTTGGTCAATCTGGAAACACGCTGGTCAGGATAAATCGCCGTTGCAGGGGTGATACACTGGATACCACCCATAGCGTGGAACGTCTGAGTGCCATCAAGTGTTTGCGTATTAAAATCAGCATTATCAAATACAAATTGGGAAAAATAATTTCTGCTAATTTCAAATGTGTCGCGCATTATAAACGACAGTTCAAATGTATTCGCTTCGGCGTAAGAAGCACAGTAACCGAGAGATGCGAGAGAATCGATTAATCGCCTCGACCCGAATTTTTTATAGATGAAAGTGGGTACACCAATTTGTACGGGAGAAAGAAAAGACCTGGGTCTGGCGGCTGAAATTATGCAGTGAGCCAGAGATGTACATTTTTTCTTCCACTTATCTACATTTCCTTTCTTATGAGTTAAGATCACACTCTCTAAAAATTTATTGAGAGTTTCAGGAACATCAGACTCTACATCGCGGAAAAAATCGTCAGGAGGAGGATATTCTTGTACATTGTAAACTTTACTCCTGATATCTTCCAAAATTATGTTAGCTGCTGCTTGCATGATGCGCTTTCGTTCTTCCTGCTCAGCTTCACATTTTTCCCTGTAAAATACATCAGTCAGAATTTTTTGTCCTGAGCTACGGAAAGAAACGACTGCAGGTTTATTAAGTGCTTCTGAAATGATAATGCCATCACCGTACTTAGCAATAAGTTGAGCCTTTATTGTTTTAATATGTGGTTTATAATCACATTTTATTTCATCTACAGGTTCTTTCAATGAAAATTGACACTCGTGCTTATTTTCTTCAAGAAAAGAAAATACGTACTTCATGGCATCTTGTACTTTAAATCCAAAAGCACCACGCTTCGCATGTTCTTCGGATTTGGATTGTTGAATTAGAGAAAGCTTTTTCATGCAGGATAAATGATATCGAGCTTCTTCCGCCACTAAATCGCCGTCCATAGCAGTCAAGCGAAGCACAATTGTATCACCCCAATCATCTTTCCGATTTTTCGCAAAATCTATTACTTTATTCCGTATATTAAGCTGACGTACATTATACACAGGGTCTCGTAGCTCTGGAGACAAACTACGTTGCTGCACAAAATAATTATCCAGTATTAATTCACCGCACAAAAAACAATGCTTTTTGAAAGAAAAACTCGGGGTCTCGGAGCGATTTCGTGAAATCACAGGGAATTCCGGCACTAGTCTCTTTTTTAAAGACGATGCAATTAGTTTCTCGTTAACATATGACTTCTGACACTTCCTATGCACTATAATCGTGCTACACCCGTTTAAAAGATCATATTTATTGTCTTTCCGCTTCAAACTCGCCACTCGCAAAGATTTTAAACCTTTTTCCGTCACGTTGACTGTTGCGGCATCTGACAACGGTAACTCACAAATGAAACAATTTAAAGTCATATCAGCCATGTTTAATACATGAGAAAACAAATTCAAGAAATGGTCACACGCAAAAATACACGTTTTTAAAGCAATCAAAATAAGAAATCACTGTAAACTGAGGATAAAACACGTAAAAACTGCGAATGAGATCAAGTAGTTGCTATCAGTTCGACAATACTTAGAATAAACCCTGAAGCAATAGCTGTGAGTCATGGGTTCGGAGAAAAAAGGGTGTAATGGGTCCCGAATACAATGACTTTTATGACGTGAAATCGGAGATGAGCGGTGAGCTGCCGAGTTGCTGTATGATCGCGCCCCCCTCGAGGCATGTTCCGAGGCAGCCCCCCCCCCTCCCCATTCATCCTACGTCATAATGTCATATATCTTATTTGTTGCAAATTTTGTCTACTTTCTGAATTTCTAGATATTTTTTCCCTAAAACAATAAAAAAAATCGAATTTTTTGAAAAAAACCTATTTTTGGGGGGAATTTACCAAAATTTGGGGGGGGGTTGCCGGAGGAAATTTTGGTGGGAAGTTACAAATTCGGATTCAGCAACCCAAAAAACATAAAGGAAGTCGATTTCCAGAACTACCATTAATTTTTCCAGGTAAAATTCCCTGTTGCCTGGACTACCTAGCATTGAAAATTTCAGAACTTGAAATCCATATTTAGACTCTTTTTTTCCATTTAATATCTATTTCTCCGGAAACATCTAATATCCAAAAACTGTCGGCAGATTATAGGATTGCTATGATTGAACAATTTTAATATACAAATTCGGTTTTTAAATTCAGTAATACCGAAATAATATGACTCCATTTTAAATAGGACGTAATCACCATGGCAACCTAGTATCATTACCTATCATGTGATATTATTGAATTAATTACTTATGATAGGATTTAATAGAATTATACATTGCAAAAAATAACTGTTGATTTTACAGTATAAAACTGGCAGCTGGGGCGCCAGTTTTATACTGTAAAATCAACAGTTATTTTTTGCAGTGTACATGTCGGTCGCTTGACGATTAATCCTCGGAAGCTGCTATAACAAAGAAGTACCAATTTAAAAAAAATTTCAAATTACTTATCAAATATTTTTATTAATATCTTTTTCAAGTTTTGATTCGATTTTCATAAAATTTGAAATGACTCGATAAAATTCTGCAAATATTATATATATTAAATTTCAAATCATTTGGTGGGGTAGATTTTGTGTTGTTATATGCGGACAGACAAACAGACGGACGGACGGATCAGACGACGACTATAAGTGCTACGTATTTATATAATTACGAACGCACCTAAAAATGCAGCATAGCAGCGCCACCTGTTATATGATTTACACGACAACCTAATCAGCACCAACTTATGTCAAGGTCTAACAGAATATGAAGTTTGATGACATTTCGTGCATTAATTCTTGTGTTATGACTTTCGCTAAAAGCGTGTAAATCCTGAAAAATGCAGCGCCACCTGATGGGCTATTTACACTAAAACCTAATCAACAACAACTTATGTCAAGGTCTAACAGAATCAGAAATTCTGTGCTTTAGTTCTCGAGATATAGCTATTGCGGAAATCTTGAAAAATGCAGTATTTTGGGGCGATTTACACCAAAAACGAATCAGCACCAATTTATATCAAGGTCTAACTGAATCTAAAGTTGTATTAAATACCATTCATTAGTTATTGAGGTAGAGCGCCCACAAAATTATTGTCACATACAGACACACAGACAGACAGACTCACAGGCAGACATTTTCTAAAAAGTGTCAAATCGTGTTCAGAACCTTCTAAAATGTATAAATCCGTCGAAAACCAGAAGTCGAACATTTTCATGAATCTAATACTTTCTACTTGTAAAGATAGAAGAAAGTAACTAGTTTTCTAGTTCAGTGGGTAAGGTAAAGTAATAATATTATTTTTAGTTTATTGTTTTTAATTTTTTTTTTAAATAAACAAACTTGTACATTATGAAATTGCATTTTTTAACACTGGGTAATCATCAATCATTCCACATAGGCCCTTTTCCAACAAAAGACCCAACTTTCTAAAATTTGTAACACAAGCCCTTCTTTCACACACCCATTCAAATGTTGTTTTATCTGAGTTTCCAAATACTTTCAAGACTGTGGCCAAGAAAGTATATAATTTTCCTAATTATTTAACTTAAACACTTAATATATATATATATATATATATATATATATATATATATATATATATATACTAATTCATTTCAATATTTAATCAATATTTATTTTAAATTATTTGTATCTTAATTCAAATATTTAGTATTTTAATTTAATTTAATTTAATTGTTGTTGCATTTTTGGTACAGTTATTTAATCGTTTTTGTCATTTAAAGGTACATATATTTTTATTTTGCTTTAATTATTAATTTTTCCATCTTACTACTTATTTATAACATAGAATTATTCATTTATTACTTCTATGTAATTCAATATTCTATTTATTAATTAATTTCATTTATTTATTATTTAACTAATGGCTATCATTAAGAGAGTAATTTGGTTTAATTATTAAAAAATAATTTCCATCCATTACTTTCTATTCAGATTATATTCACTTTTACCAATAGATGGCAGCACTATTTTAAGTTGCTTTAATAATTAATTTTTCCATCTTAATACTTATTTATAACATAGAATTATTCATTAATACATCTATTACTTTAATATAATTCGATATTCTATTTATTAATTAATTTCTTTTATTTATTATTTAACTAATTGTGTTGGGTTTCTTTGTTTTTGTTGCTAGGTGAGATGCTATCACCTTTTTTAAAAACAATGAATGAGTGCAAATTACCTGTGACTAACAATTGAAATGAATCCTGTCAATATGCATACCTACAAAATTATTCTTAAACTAAAATAAATTTGGAAAAAAGAAAATGGATTAAATTAAACAGAAACAATTAAAATTTAAAGAATTTAAATTTACTTGAATTCTAAGTTTTGAATTCAAAATAGTATAAGAATTAATTATTTAAAAGCACTGACAAGATCCTCAATTTGCACTACATCCAATTCCCCAACAATCAGCATTGTGAATTCAAGAATTAATATGAAGGGTAACAGCAAGGAATTTTCATAAACATAATAATTTAGACTAAGTGAAAATTTTGGAATAAAAGGGAAAAATCTTTCTTTTAAAGAAAGTATAGAAAGGGGGTTATAAAATTGATGAGATAGGTTAAACAAAATAATATTTGGCCAATGTTAAAAAAATGCAGAATTAATTTCAAGAATTCACAACACTGAAGCTGTGATCGTATAGTTTCATCATTATTTAAGAGACCATGAGTTAATAATTAAATTTTGAATAAGTAATTCATTATAATAAAATGCTTCTCAAAAGACTTTAGATCAAAATGTTAAAATTACTTTATATAAAAATTTCAGATAAGTATGTCCTGTAATTAATTAAAGAATAGTAAAAGGTCTCAGCTAATTAAATAAAATAATTTTGAATATTAAAGATTACAACATCCAGTAAATTAGCAGTTTATTTTTTTATTAGATTTAATGCTTAAAATAATATTTAGAAATTCCATGACTAGAGAATACAATAATTTATTTTAATTAATTAATTTATTTATTTATCTTTTTTACCAGAATTAATATTTAGATCAATAGAATAAATTAAGTAAAAGGATTAATATAAATCCTAGAGAGATTGACTCTCGTAAGTAAATAAAAGGTAAAATTTTGAAAGCAGACTTTTTGAAGTAATTAAGCAAATAATCAAAAAAAAAGGAAACAGAGAAGGAATTAAATTAGAAAGAACAAACATTTATTTACTAACAACACTTTAAATGATGTAAATATCATCCTATATATATATGTATCAAAATACTAAGACACAGACAAGTTCAGTCATATCAGACAGAAAACATAATTTAAAAATCATAATAATGATAAGAAATTTTTTTTTTTTACTTACATCTCGATATAATAGAGTGAAGGTGACAACAAACCTTCTCGCATAGAGAATATTTAATGTGTTGGCGATTCGTTTTGCGGTTATATCACTTGTATTTCTTTTTCACACTGCAATTAAGTTAGTGAACATAGCGTTATTCTATGGGAATCATAATAGGACTACCAAGTTGGTGACATACTTTGTAGTAGTGATGAGATGATCAACCATTAATTGCACGAATAAAGTTACTTATTATCGGCACAGAGTCCACAGATTCTCAGAATACACTACAAAGAGCATGTGTAGTGTCGGCAAGAGCACTCGATAAAATTCTCGCTGTCATCATCATTTCAGCAGGTATCTTCTCACAATTTATCGTTCCCGATAAATACTATGCACTTAATACAGTGTCACTATAACGAACTGTTTAGAACATCCACATCGTGACAGAATGGTAGAATACCTCCTTCGTAGGTATGCACTTTTTAAAAAAAAAAAAAGTATTTTTTTAGGTCGTAGCAGGTTGCTTTACGAACGAACATAGTACATCAACCCACTGTGTCTACTGCCAGGAGAGAAGTCTCTCTCAAAAAAAAAAAAATCACCACTGCCTAACCGGCGGGGTGAGGGAGGGAACCCTCCACCCTCACACACCTAAACTATCCGAGCTTCAAGACATGACTGCCTGCTAACTAGCTCTTCGTTCCCTTGGTAACGCTACCAGGGGGGAAAAGGGTCAACGCTGATTGGTTGAGGGGGGGGAGCAAATAACACGCTTATTGGATTATTGTTGCTAGGTGAAAAATCCTAGCTACAATTCCTGGAAATTAGCCGTCTGTTGGGTCCCACGAAAAGAAAGAAATCACGTGTACGCTTGCACCTGCTATCTCGTAAACAACGACTCGAAAGCAATATACTGTGCATCTTCCCAACAAGCCTTCGAAATAGTTTTATGACTCTCTTTACTGAGGGTAATAAAAAGTCGTACACAATACAACTGACAATAATGCTTCAGTTATTCCCATGACTTCTTATAAAAGCTTATTGTACTATATCTAATCTGCCTGTGTGTGTTCCGAATTTACGATCCCTTAAACTACGTGAGAATTTCAAGTAAAAGTTGTTTGCGTGGACACTATCTCATAGTGAAAAAGGAAGCACTTGGGTGGTCTTGACTTATAGAGAAATACAAATGTTTGGATTTTGAAAATAAGAGTTTTAATTAAAAATGTTTAAGAAAAATAAGAAAAAGGAGGAGGGGGTTTGATTAAATATTAAAATAGAATGAGTTTATAAAAAAGAAATGTTTTAAGATATTAATGAAAATATAAATATAAAAATTTAGATTAAATTACCTCTAACAAGAATCCCCCGTCTCTATTTAAAAAACACAATTTTTTTGAAAAAAAAAATTTTTGTTTTTTAAGTAAAAAGTGCGAGTAAAATTTCAATGGATGCGGGAGAGATCACTAAATGGGGCCTAACATTTCAAACAAACCAGACCTCGGTCCGAAGAATTATCAAGAAACACTTAGCAAGCTTACCCCTCAAGGTATACAGTCCGGAATGCATAACCTGAGTTTGCATACACAAAACTCTCCTCACCTGTCAACAAAATCCTAGACACACCTGTAGAATAACAAAAAAAATTAACAGATGAACACAAGGCTGGACATTGCTTTTGTCACCACTAACCTTATCAGTCGGGAAGGTTCCATTCAAAGTATTTACCTGAACACTGTTTGCTAAACCACAAAAAAAAATTTTGAAAATTGCCAAAATAATTTTTTTTTTTTTTTTTTTTAAGCCAAATAAAAATTTGGGAGAGAACATTGCCAACCGAAAGAATCGCCAAATCCATTACAATAATAATGCATATCAATATAGGTATAAATTGTTAGCTCGATGTACACAGATATATAAAAACATATGAACTAGTAATGTATATGCATATAAAAACACAAACAAAAAGAATAAAAAAAAATGGGTAAAAGGCAATTTGCACAATATACAGTTAATTCACAATAAAATACATTTCACTAATTAAAATTCAGTTAACACAAATTGTATCAATGTGTAAAAATTGAGAAACACTTTCTCCAGTTGATTGATATGCAAGTTGAAACTATGAAGTAAGGTATTTACATATGCACTTACAGCGACACTGTGCATATTGGAAGAGCAACCCATTTATCTGTGCTATAAACAATTGCCAAAATAAAAGCATGATGGGGCGAAGAAGACCCAAAAGCTATGGTGAAGATTATCACCATCAGAAACTTAATTTATACAGTAAAAATTTAAATTTTGACAAAAGAAATCCTTTAAAAAAAGGAAAAAAAAATAGCACAGAACCAGATAAAATTTTATAAATTTTTCAATAAAACCACACCACTATACTTTAATGAAGTAATGTACTCAAGAACAAAATTAATAACCTCAAAAGTTTTCAGGTTAAAAAAATTATACACAAAACAGTACACTAATACTACCTTACACTACGAAATACCTACATATTATATCTAGTAATGAGTAAAATTAATAGTTCCCTCAAATATAGTATTATCCTGTAAATCCACTTATACTCATCTACTGAGAACTTAACTAGAACATCAATTAAAATATAAATAATATGCAAATCGATGGATACTATCGTATTTAACAAACAGGGAGTACTACATGAAAATAAAAGGGGAGGGGAAAAAAATTTGGATTCCCATTTTCAAAATGCACTAAAAATTTTCAAAGTCTCGAAATTACCCAAAAATCGAGAAAAAACGTAACATAATTCCAAAATATACCTGCGGAGAGGTTATTTGCACTATAACTATCGAAATATACCTTATTTACACTAAAATTAGCTATATAGAACATTAAATGTGATGAAAACACAACCGCTCAGATCGTTACCGCTAACCAAAACAAACGGTACAAGTACTCTAAAAAGCTTATTTTTCACGTTAAAATACAATAAAAACTAACTCTATACTATCTATATACATTATACAAACAAAATATAAGGTTATTAAAATAAAAATACTATAATTACTACAACTTAAAGTTTATAATTGGGACGCTTGTCCCTGTTCCTGAATCCATAGGTATTTCTGGACGAAGGAATCGAATCAGTCGGTTTGCACTGAGGTTCGATTAAAGTCGGAAAACGACTGGTTGAAGGAATAACATAGGATTGAGCTTCAACAACTTCGTTAGCTACCGCGATATCTGGCATGTCCGTAACTGGATTTTCAGCCGTGGAGGGGGAGGGGGTGGTTTCAGCTCGTGAGTTCTCGAACTCGGCTGAAGGAAGAGAGGGGGAAAGGGGTTCGTTGCTGGTGGCTAGTGAAGGCAACGTGTTGGCTGTTGCTTGCATGGGCAATGCTTCATCTCTGTTTACTGCTGATGCTGTAGGTATGATAAACGCGCGCCTGCGTTTTTTCGTCCGCCGTTCTGGGTTATCGTTAATCGATTGGTGAATGGGAGTAGTTGGATTCTGAATATTCGATTGATCATCGAATTGACTCTGCGGCCGTTGGTCATTTGTTTGGAAATCAACATGCCTGTTTTTAAATTCAGTCAGCCTATCGACGTGTACCACTTGCGTTAATTTTAAATTTGATTGGAGGGCGATTTTAAAATTTACCTCATTTATTTTTTCAGTTATTGTATAGGGACCATTATTAAATTTAGATAGTTTTTTACATTGTCCTGGTTTAACAGCTGGTGTAAAGAGCCAAACTGAATCACCTATTTTAAGATTCTTAGAAACAGCAGTTTTTTCTCTGTATTTTTCTTGCTTCTCTGAAACTTCCACCAAACTACTGTGCACTTCAGCATACACTTTCTTCAAAGCAGGGAATAAAAGTTCACAATAGGTGGGGGCGTCATTATAATTTAAAGTTTGGGGGGTGGAAAAAAGTTTATAGGGGAGATTTAAATTTCTGCCAAACATTACTGCGGCTGGGGTTAATTTTGTAGAAGAATGCACGGCTGTCCTGAGAGCTAAAAGAGCAAATTTTAATTTTGTATCCCAGTCCGACTGATTTTCATTGACAACATGGCATAGGGCATTAATTAGAGTTCTATTTTGTCGTTCAATCTGAGAATTTCCTGCTGGGTGGTAAGCTGACGTGTGAATATGTTTCATTCCAAAGTTTTTATAGACTCTCTCAATGGCTTCTGATATAAGATTTCTACCCTTGTCGGAAACAATATAGCTAGGAGCACCGTACCTTGAAACGAAATCTGCTAGAGTATCCGCTACAACGTCTGAGGTGATAGAGGATACAGCATATGCTTCAGGCCACTTAGAAAAAGCATCGATATATGTCACGATAAACTTGTTACCCGAAAAGGTTGTCGGTAAAGGACCAATTATGTCGAAATTCACTTTTGCCAATGGAAATTCTGGTGTTGGCATTCTCTGCAAAGGGGCTAGATGTTTAGGTCTATAAGCTCTTGTTTGTTGGCAACTAATGCAAGATTCTACTAGATGCTTGACATCTGCAGACATACCTGGCCAGTAAAAATTTTCGCGAATGCGATCAATAGTTTTCTGGAAGGCTTGATGACAAGCTGCTAGAGAATCATGTGTTAGTGCGAACACTTGGGGGATTAGTTCTTTTGGCACCACCAGTTTGGGCAATTTATTTAAAATGGGAGAGTCTCGAGTGTCCTCGCACATCAAGAGATCATCTCGGAAGAAAAATTTCATGTACTTTGGTGCTATATCCACTCCTTGATCTAGCTTCTGAGCAATTTGGCAACACTTTTTGTCAGTCTTTTGGAGTTCTTGAAATTTTTCAAGAAGATCAGTTTGGGGCATAAAAACATTCTCCTTTGCTATTTGTACACAAAAATTACAATTTACAGTATTTACAGAGATTTCATTAGAAGTAGTGTATCTAGACAGAAAATCCGCAACACTGTTGCATTTGCCCTTGATAAATTTGATTGAAAAAGTAAAATCAGATAAGGTGCAAATCCACTTTGCCATACGAGAAGTTGGGTCCTGAATTTTAAGCATATAAGTTAGGGGAGCATGATCAGTGAAAATAAAAAAGTGGGTGTTAGCTAGGTAACACTTAAAATGGGCGGTTGCCCAGACAACAGCTAAAAGTTCCCTTTCTGTGGCTGAGTACCTTGTTTCAGGGTCCTTCAACTTTCTGCTAGCAAAAGCCACAGGGTGTAAAAAGTTGTTCTCATCCAGTTGAGATAAAACTGCGCCTAAAGCTTCACCACTCGCATCAGTATAAAGATAAAATTCCTTCGAAAAATCAGGGAGGGCAATACATGGCTTAGAAATTAAAGCAGCTTTTAAATCTTCGAATTCTGCTTGCGCTGCAGGGTTCCATGAAAAACGACCATTTTCTTTAGTTAGTTCAATTAGGTTTTTAGCTCGTTCAGAAAAATCAGGGATAAATCTCCTGTAAAATGAAATTGTACCAATAAAAGATCTAACTGCTTTGCGGGTATCAGGGGGTTGAAATTTTTCAATTACTTCTATATTTTTATTAATGGGTGAGACTTTACCTTTATGGATTTCAAAACCTAAATATTTAATTTTATCTGATAGAAAAAGGCATTTACTGGGTTTTAATTTTAAATTATGCTGGCGAAGTCTATCAAAAACAGTTGTTAATTTTTCAAGGTGGGATTCTACATCTTTGCTAGCAATCACAATATCATCTATATATACAAGAATTCCCATATTTCCCAGATCTCCAAATATTGCACTCATGAGTCGTTGAAAAGAATTTCCTGAGTTTGATAAGCCAAAACAATTTCTCGACCACTAAATCGACCTAAATTTCTAAACCACATAAAGGACTAAAATAGTCCTTTATGAGTTATGATTGCTGTTTTGTGTCTGTCCTCAGGACGCACAACTTGCTGGAAAAAGCCACTTGTTAAATCAAGTGTAGAAAAGAAATTTGAACCGGATAGTGCATCAACCGAATCTGTGATATTAGGGATGGGGTATGCATCTTTAACTAAATTTTTGTTTAATTTTCTAAAATCGACAGCCAATCTATAAGATCCGTCTGCTTTCTTAACCAAAATGACTGGAGCCGCAAATTCAGAAATGGAGGGGGATATTATATTAGCTTTTAACAGGATATCTAATTGATCTTCCATTTCTTGTTTAAGATTATGGGGAACTCTATAGGCTTTACATTTTACAGGTTTATCAGAAGTTAAATTTATTACATGGGGAATAGTGTCACAGCCGGGCAAGTCTAGGACTGATGCTGCAAACACATCTTTATTTTTATTAAGAAAATCCTGCATTTTAAGTTTAAGAGGGGGGTCTAAATGGTCAAGATTAATATCTGAACTCCAGCTGAGATCAGCATGATCAAAATCAGCTAGTGGAGTGGGCACATTAACATTAAGGGCATAATTACAATTATTAGAATTACACTCAGAATCATCGATGCACTTTTGAATTTTAGCAACCCTCATTCCCTTATTCAAAGTAACCTCATCATCCGAAAAGTTAGCAAATGAAATAAATAACCCGTGTTCCTGAGAACAGATTGTTCTAGATGATAAAACACCATTACCAAATTTTTTTACTAGGGGTTCCAAAATAACAACATCATTATTATCAATAAAATTACTTCTCGAGCAGTTTACTTGAGCTAAAATTTTAGATTGGGGGGGGGATAGTTACTAAATTTTTCAAAACAGCAAAACTAATTTTAATAATCTTAGACTTTTCACATGTATCACTTACTTTAGTTTCGACATCATTAGATTGTGACTTTTCGCTATCATGACAACTCACTTGGCATACAGGGGCATTGATTTCATTTTCATTATTTTTCACAACCCTGATATTATTTACACTAAGATCACAACCATTTGTTTCACATATATTATCCCGACCAATTGCCTTATTTTCATTTAATTTATCAGTACACATATAACTACAGGTCTCATGATTATTTGTATTATTAACATTTTCTAATTTTGAAACACCTTCAGAAGATTTTTGAACAGAAGAATTGCTATCATTACCTTCGCATTTATCTAAAATCACCTTATTTTTATCTTCGCTACTACATTTTTCACTATCTCGAATCTCTATTTGTTCACTACTCTCCCTTACATTGGCTTTTACTACCATACAATTGTTCTCACTGTTCTTATTCTTCTCAGAAATATTACTAACATTAGAAAAACATTCTACATTACCCTCAGTTTGACATGACACATTTTTAAGGCAAGAAATTTTGTTATTTACAATAATTGGCGGTTTAATATTTACATGACATTCTGAAATTTTTGGAACATATTTACAAAAAGTTTGCTCATTAATACCAAGACTAATAGATTTGTCACTACACTTTATGATAGCCTTGTACTCACTCAAAAAGGGCATACCTAAAATAGCAGTAAATTCATCAGCGAGTTTACCTGCTACTACAAAAAATTCGGCTTGGCAGCTGACATTACTGAAATTGAAAGATAACTTAACTTTCTCAGTGAGAGGGACACATTCACCTGTCACAGTTAGAATGGGTACATTGCATGCCTCAGTTTTTACACCTGGGAATAAACACAATCCCTGTCGAGAAATTAAATTGATACCTGATCCCGTATCACACAGTGCAGTAATAAAAATATCACCGACAGCAATTCTTGCGGTAGGGAGATTGCATGCTGATGGTGGGAAAACATTATACACAGAGGGGGTTTTGTCGTTCGGCTTCTCATGAGTTAGTCCGACTACTCCAGACTCAGCCATTACCCGCTTAAATTTTGTTGAACATTGTGTTCATTGGCAGTGTTGTTATTCTGCTGGGTTACATTATTGTGATTACCCCTATTCCTATAATTACCCCTCTGGCCATTGTTGGTACCTCTGTTTCTCTGGTTATTGCCATTTCCCCTATAGTTTCTTTGATTTTGATATCCCCTGTTACTATAACTGCCTCTGTAGTTATTGTTAGGTCTGGCCATACCTCTACGACCATAGGGATTTTCATTAAAATTTTGCCAGCCTTGATTTCTGGGGTTTTGGGGGCAGTCCTGAAAAAAATGGTTGGGGTCGCCACATCCAAAACAGAAAAAGGGGTTGTATTGGACAATTTCCTGGGCTGGTGGTCTCGCTGCAGCTGGTTGTTGCATAACAAGACTATCAAGTTTAGCCGTTAAGATTTCCATTTTGTTTTGGAGTTCTATAATTTCACGGTTGGGATGGCTAACCTGGGGTGTAGGGGGGTAAACAGCAGCACATGCTACACCTGAGGGGACCTGGGGGGCAATGTTTGCAGGTTCATAGCTGTAGAAGGGGTTAACACTCCTACAAGCCTTTTCTTCAAGTAAGGCAAACGTTAGTATTTCCTGAGGGGTCTTTGGATCTTTTGAAATGACACCCTTCCGAATTTCTGGAGATAGGTTACCTAGAAGCATAGAGTGCAGTATAGCATCTCTACTTTTATTTACAATGCCCTCAGCAATTCCATCAATGACAAGAGCTCTGCGTGACAGATCAGAGGCTCTGTCGAAAAAATCTTGGACAGACATTGAAGGTGTCTGTTTGAAGTTAAGAAACTTCGATAATGCCACATCTGGTGACTCCTGTTCCGTGAATCTGTCTTGTATAATTTCCACTAATTCCGTATAATTTTTGCCTTTATTAGCCTTAAATAATTTGGCTGCTTTCCCTGACAGTCTGTTAAACAGGGCGAAAATTTTTTCTTTTTCATCCCAGTTAAAGAAGGTGGAAATATCTGTGAACTTTTCAATAAAGTCGGAGAAGGATATAGTGGAGTCCCCGCTAAAAGGTGGGATGTTGGATAAATTATCCATCAAAGACGATTTCTTCTGTAGCTCAGCCATCTCCTTGGTAAGGGTTTCCGCCATATTTATGAAATGTTTTGACAACAAAAAATTCAGCGATAAAAAATTTTTTTATAATTAACCCTACCTAAACCTTAAGCAAAGAAAAAAAATTTTACACAAATGCAAAATCTAACTAAAATTACTGAGAGCTACACTCATGTATACACTAGTCGCCTTTGTCAATATATATAATCAATTGCAAATAAATATAAACAAATGGGAAAGGTATGTTAAAATTTCTAAAAATTCAGTGCGGGTGGGGTATTATGAAAAAAAAAATTTTTGAACAGCACAGATATGAGGGTTAACACTTCATAATATATACTCAAAGACATAATGCACAATACATTTTGAAAAAAAAAATAGTTGTCTTATACCCTTAACTTTAAGTATACACAAATAAACATTAAAAATTTGAATTGTGCCACACAGGTAAGTGTCACGGCATCAATTCTTTGTTGGGTTTCTTTGTTTTTGTTGCTAGGTGAGATGCTATCACCTTTTTTAAAAACAATGAATGAGTGCAAATTACCTGTGACTAACAATTGAAATGAATCCTGTCAATATGCATACCTACAAAATTATTCTTAAACTAAAATAAATTTGGAAAAAAGAAAATGGATTAAATTAAACAGAAACAATTAAAATTTAAAGAATTTAAATTTACTTGAATTCTAAGTTTTGAATTCAAAATAGTATAAGAATTAATTATTTAAAAGCACTGACAAGATCCTCAATTTGCACTACATCCAATTCCCCAACAATCAGCATTGTGAATTCAAGAATTAATATGAAGGGTAACAGCAAGGAATTTTCATAAACATAATAATTTAGACTAAGTGAAAATTTTGGAATAAAAGGGAAAAATCTTTCTTTTAAAGAAAGTATAGAAAGGGGGTTATAAAATTGATGAGATAGGTTAAACAAAATAATATTTGGCCAATGTTAAAAAAATGCAGAATTAATTTCAAGAATTCACAACACTGAAGCTGTGATCGTATAGTTTCATCATTATTTAAGAGACCATGAGTTAATAATTAAATTTTGAATAAGTAATTCATTATAATAAAATGCTTCTCAAAAGACTTTAGATCAAAATGTTAAAATTACTTTATATAAAAATTTCAGATAAGTATGTCCTGTAATTAATTAAAGAATAGTAAAAGGTCTCAGCTAATTAAATAAAATAATTTTGAATATTAAAGATTACAACATCCAGTAAATTAGCAGTTTATTTTTTTATTAGATTTAATGCTTAAAATAATATTTAGAAATTCCATGACTAGAGAATACAATAATTTATTTTAATTAATTAATTAATTTATTTATCTTTTTTACCAGAATTAATATTTAGATCAATAGAATAAATTAAGTAAAAGGATTAATATAAATCCTAGAGAGATTGACTCTCGTAAGTAAATAAAAGGTAAAATTTTGAAAGCAGACTTTTTGAAGTAATTAAGCAAATAATCAAAAAAAAAAGGAAACAGAGAAGGAATTAAATTAGAAAGAACAAACATTTATTTACTAACAACACTTTAAATGATGTAAATATCATCCTATATATATATGTATCAAAATACTAAGACACAGACAAGTTCAGTCATATCAGACAGAAAACATAATTTAAAAATCATAATAATGATAAGAAAAATTTTTTTTTTTACTTACATCTCGATATAATAGAGTGAAGGTGACAACAAACCTTCTCGCATAGAGAATATTTAATGTGTTGGCGATTCGTTTTGCGGTTATATCACTTGTATTTCTTTTTCACACTGCAATTAAGTTAGTGAACATAGCGTTATTCTATGGGAATCATAATAGGACTACCAAGTTGGTGACATACTTTGTAGTAGTGATGAGATGATCAACCATTAATTGCACGAATAAAGTTACCTATTATCGGCACAGAGTCCACAGATTCTCAGAATACACTACAAAGAGCATGTGTAGTGTCGGCAAGAGCACTCGATAAAATTCTCGCTGTCATCATCATTTCAGCAGGTATCTTCTCACAATTTATCGTTCCCGATAAATACTATGCACTTAATACAGTGTCACTATAACGAACTGTTTAGAACATCCACATCGTGACAGAATGGTAGAATACCTCCTTCGTAGGTATGCACTTAAAAAAAAAAAAAAAAAAAAGTATTTTTTTTAGGTCGTAGCAGGTTGCTTTACGAACGAACATAGTACATCAACCCACTGTGTCTACTGCCAGGAGAGAAGTCTCTCTCAAAAAAAAAAAAAAAATCACCACTGCCTAACCGGCGGGGTGAGGGAGGGAACCCTCCACCCTCACACACCTAAACTATCCGAGCTTCAAGACATGACTGCCTGCTAACTAGCTCTTCGTTCCCTTGGTAACGCTACCAGGGGGGAAAAGGGTCAACGCTGATTGGTTGAGTGGGGGGAGCAAATAACACGCTTATTGGATTATTGTTGCTAGGTGAAAAATCCTAGCTACAATTCCTGGAAATTAGCCGTCTGTTGGGTCCCACGAAAAGAAAGAAATCACGTGTACGCTTGCACCTGCTATCTCGTAAACAACGACTCGAATGCAATATACTGTGCATCTTCCCAACAAGCCTTCGAAATAGTTTTATGACTCTCTTTACTGAGGGTAATAAAAAGTCGTACACAATACAACTGACAATAATGCTTCAGTTATTCCCATGACTTCTTATAAAAGCTTATTGTACTATATCTAATCTGCCTGTGTGTGTTCCGAATTTACGATCCCTTAAACTACGTGAGAATTTCAAGTAAAAGTTGTTTGCGTGGACACTATCTCATAGTGAAAAAGGAAGCACTTGGGTGGTCTTGACTTATAGAGAAATACAAATGTTTGGATTTTGAAAATAAGAGTTTTAATTAAAAATGTTTAAGAAAAATAAGAAAAAGGAGGAGGGGGTTTGATTAAATATTAAAATAGAATGAGTTTATAAAAAAGAAATGTTTTAAGATATTAATGAAAATATAAATATAAAAATTTAGATTAAATTACCTCTAACAATTGGTATCATTTAAGATAGTAATTTGGTTTAATTATTAAACATTTATTTCCATCCAATACTTTCGATTCAGATTATATTCACTTTTACCAATAGATGGCAGCACTATTGTTCCTGTTTACTTTACAATCCATAATATTCTAACATTATTTCTGGCATCATTGTAAAGCAATTTATATTTCTAAAATTGGCAACATGTAATGATTTTTTTTTTTTTTTTTTTTTTTTTTTTTTTTGCAATTCATTCCCTAGTCATGGTTGAGTTTCATGCTGGTTCTTGAGGTGCAAGGTATCTTTTTTATTCTTTATGGATTTTATACTTACTGACTCTATTAAATGTTTTCTCTGTAAATCATAAGTGTGGCTTCTTTCCTTTTTAATATTGTATTTTATTTTTCATTTTATCACTGGTTTGCTTCATTGTTTATGAGATGTAGTCCTAAAATCATATTTTTTAGCAATGTATGGCTAATATGATGATGAAACATCTCATTTCATTTTATTTGTGGTATTTAGGCATTTGGGACTTGATAATTCTGTCTAAATTCCACAAATTTCATTTCATTTCATTCATTTAATTCCATTTATTCAATTTTTATTTAATTTCTTATTCTTTTAATATGTTTTTGTTTCCATATTAAGTGTGTTGGGGAATCTTTCATAGTCAACTAATTATTTCATACTTAATTATTATTTCATTGTTTAAGTTGGTGTTATGATAATGTTTCATTTATGGTTATATATATATAAATGTTATATAAAAATTCATTTCCTTCGTATCCTTCCATTTTATTCGCATTAATATTTTAAAATTAATCTAACTTCTGTCATAGTCAGTATTTTCTTAATTCTTAATAATATCTATTCCTATTTAAAGTCCTTTTAAAAGTAAATATCCGTATATTAATAATTATTTTATTCCAAATCTTAATCTAAAATTTAAGATCATGCGTAGCTTTTATCAGTTCCCCAATCTATAAAATTCTGAGACGCGTTCTCATTTCGAATGTTTTTTTAAAAGCCATTTTCTTTTTATTATTATTGCTCTGATTTTTTCGCGCGCTTGGGATTTTAACTTCAAAATTTCTCCGCACCCAAGTACGGGATTCTTTACTGTTTTAGCCTCGCCCTCTAGCCTCATTCTCTGAGCTGGAAGTCGCCTCTCACTCATTGGTTTGTGCGCTCGTGACGTAATTCTGTGTATATCTCCGCGGAGAGAACAAAACTCGTCCGCACCGGTCGGAGGACTAGATTTTTGACGTTTTCGGAAGCTAAACAAGTATGTGTCTGGTATTTTTAATTCCGTAGAATATTCAACTGGCTCAGTAACATCTTAATTCAATGAAGTGAAGCAACGTTAGCCCGAGGGCTATAAGTTTTAGACCTTTGGGAATTGTTTCTGTGTTGTTCGTCTTCTAATAAAATTATTTGTCTGGAGATTGGCTGGATTTATTGGAAAACTTTGGTGGACTCATTTCATTGCCTTCTACTTCGCCATACTCGGTAATATCGACTGCAACTTGCTATATCGTTGAAGGACTGCCATCTTTTCATCGAATATTATTCATCGTAATATCTCAACCTCGTCAAAATGCTACATATATATATATATATATATATATATATATATATATATATATATATATATATATATATATAATTATAATATCTTTGAATTTCAAAAAACATTAATCAAGTTTTCGTAACATTCTAACCAAATCTCCAAAGAGATAATTAGTAATAGAGTGTAGACAGAATACCACAAAGTTAATAAATTAACAAGTGCAATCATAATATTACCATAGCATTTGCTTCGATGGTAATCGGCCAAAATTACTTAAATTGTGAAAAATACTTAAAGAGAATATATATATATATATATATATATATATATATATATATATAATAAACTATAAAATGTAAAATAATTGGAAGTTGAATGTCAATTGAATTCAAATGGATTTTGAAATGAAAAATGAACTAATATGACACAAAATGTAAAATAATGGAAATTTTGCTAATAATAGATTTAAAATAGAATTGGAGAATTGGAAATGAAAAAGCACGTGTAGATATTAATCGTCAGCCTGGATGTATCCACACGTGTTTTAAAAATAATACAATCCTAATCCTAATAATATTATAAATCTGATTGTGTGCAAATGTTAGGCTGAAGCCAGCGTCAAAATGAAGCCTTTAATTTTCCTGTATCTTTGCATATAAGTTGATTATAACCTTCAAATGAATATAGGCTGGTTTTTGTTTATTTTATATCAATATTTTTCTTAAAAATTAAAAATTTCATTATTTTCATACAGAATAAATGGACATTTTTTCGTATATTTTAAAATGGTTGGTTGGTTTGGTTGGTTTGGCCCAAAGGGCCCGGTTTTGCAGCTTTTTTTAAAACGGTTAAATTTATTTTACCGTTCCTAATACTTTATCGTTGCCAATATAAAATAAAACCCCTGAGTAATAATTTTTAATCAACAATTTATTTTCAAGTGAGAAATTTCCACGTGAAAAATGAAAAGGAAATGAATTATTTAAGAATTAAACAAACAAGAAATGATGTCATATTAGAAACAAAACGTGCGTTTTCAAATATTTGATAATAATACAAATTGCATAAATACGAGTAAGTATGGAAAGCAAGCGAATATGATGTCATATATGGAACAATAAAACAGATTTGTTTTGATGTTGAAATAAAATGATCTTGGGTTATCAAATTATTTGTGATTAATTTCTCTTTTTTTTTCTTTTTCTTTTTTACATAAAAGGAATTATTTTACATGTACGTAATATATGTATTTTAAATGTATGTGTTGTAAATTAAAGTTCTGTGTTTTAAATGAAATGAGTGAAAGATATTTTTAATGAATGCAATACGAATGATGGGATAGGTTGGCGATTTATCGTCTGCACACGTCTAACATAAAGATACCATATTTTTAATTTAAATTTTAAAAAGTAAAATAAAATATATAATATATATATATATATATATATATATATATATATATATATTGGATGTGTCAATGATATGCATCGCAAAATTATCCGTATCGAAAATCAGAAAATCTTAATAAAAATAACTATATTTTTTAAAAGAAAGTTGCTTTTCTCATAAAAGCTAAAGATTTAATATGATTGTGTCGAAGTAACAGCATTTTTCCTCTATAATTTTCCCACAATCGAAACACATTTGTAAATCGTCGTTTCGAACCGGAATTTAATTTTACATTTCTTTTAGTTTTAAAATAGGAAAAACTTTGTTGTCGTTTTTAAATATAGCTTTTTTGCAGTTTCATTTGCGCGGCAAAAGTTGTTTCATAATAGATTTTTGTAAAGTCTTGTAGGATAAGAAAAATTGCATAGATTTTAAAGCAATGTTTAAGTAAAATTACAATATTTTTTAAACTTAAAAAACAACAATGTTATCGAAAAGAAAATCGATTTTACCAACAAATTCGCGTAATGCAAAAGCAAAGAAGAAATCAAAAAGTAATGAATCTTTTCTTCCAGCCGAATTGTGTAAACTTGAACAAGCCGATCGTGCCAATTCATAACATTATAAACGTGAAAGCGCGTTCTATATAGTAGAATTTTTTTTACATATAGGTAGAAAATTTCCGAAAATAACAAGGTTAGGGGTCTGTAATTAAGTCCATAGTCAATTTGCTTTTTTTTTTATCAAGTGAAATTTGGCGCAAAATTAAATACATTGTTGTAACCAGATTTGTTTTTTGCGTGGTAAACACTTAATGGTATTTTAGATGACCATTTCCCCGCTCACCTTTGATGCCAACTGTGACTGTAAAACATGTTAAAAACTATTAGCCGATAATTTTCTAATTTTCTTATTGCTTCATGATGTTTTATACTTTAAACCTGAATCGGTCATGCCATTGTCGTTCAAGTTTTATTCCTAATCCTAACCCTAATCGTATCCTATCTTAATCCTGATAATAACTTTAAAGAATATTCTTTGACACGAATATGTAAATTAAATCAATATCCATAAATGGAATGAATGGAAAATAGAATAAATAGAAATGGCAAAATAAAATAACAAGAAAATACATTTATTCGACACCTAACCCTAGAGAAAACGTAAAAAATTTCAAGCGCATGAAATAAATTAAAATAATCCTATATATACTAACAAAAATATGTAAATTTAGATATCAGATTTGTATCGTCGGTATTTATTTGCTAATAGTGTTCTTGACGCGATAGAGAAAATTTCGAGGTTAAATCGGGCAGAATTTAAAGTACTTTCTAGCAACCTTTGTTTACATTTTAGAATCGCATCAGATTGTTATATCTTTGTAAAATATCTATCAATGTATAAAATCCACAAGCAGTTTGTTCACTATTTACACCACTTAGCGTGAAACACTTAATTTAATATATACATAAACAAGATAATGTAGTAAGAAATATATAATAAACAATATAATAATGCCCATTTAGGAATGCACACATATACAAATTGTACACTAAAATACTACCTAAAATGCACTGTTGTATAGAAGAATTCTGCCAGTGTTGTTTTTCGTTTTACGAAAAGGAATTTGGTTAATTGTATATGTTGTTAATTATCAAGTGAAATGTTTTGCTAAATTAATGCATTTATTCTTTTTTTACTGTTACGTGAACGAAGTCACGGGTAACAGCTAGTATTTCATAAAAATTTACTGGCATTCATGCTAAGATCAGTATATTCCACCAGGTTATATATATATATATATATATATATATATATATATATATATATATATATATATATATATATATATAATTATAATATCTTTGAATTTCAAAAAACATATCAAGTTCTTGTAACATTCTAATTAAATCTCCTAAGAGATAATTAGTAATAAAGTGTAGACAGAATACCACACATATATATATTTGTAGATTATTTACTTATTTAAAACCCTTTATTTCTGAATCTAAGTTACCAATCCCCTAAAGTATCAATTTCAGGAAAATGCTTTGTTTCTGTTATCTATGTGTGCAAAAGCAGTGAATGGGTGTTTGTAGTAAGAATTATTTTAACTTCGGGTTTCAAGAGGTTAAAGCAGATATTTTCATTTTCAAATTTATCTATCTGATTCTAAGTTAAGTGTTTGGATGCTGTCGCTTTCGCAGGCTTGTACACTGAAAAAAAAAAAAAAAACTGATTTTACGGTATAATACACTCCAGCTGCTAGCATTATACCGTAAAATCAACAAGTTTTTTTGTATAGTGTATCCACACACACACACTCAGAAAATACAAGAAAGAAAGAAAGAAAAGAAAACCACAACAGAAAACAAATTGTGTTCATCTTAAAAACACAAATTCCTGATACATCTTCTTCCCATTTAACAGAACCAAATGAAAGTTGGGTAATTGATGGCGAACTATCCAACGGGATAATGTCGACTTTCTCACGCATCCGAATCAAGCGCTGAACTATGCGGGGTTCGAAACCTGGTGCATAAATAAATAATTGGTGTGTTTAAGCAGCAGTTCGCGAGATGGACTTCTTCGTCCTTGATATTGCCCCGTGGTCATTCATTAAATCCTGCGGCCAATCCCACCTAATTTGAGATTCAACAGGATAGAAAATTACATGTATTACTAGACAAGTTGTCACAACTATGTTCCCAACGATTAATGCCTTTCCCAGAGAACTAAGTGACAATATCTCTCCTCTATCATTAAAAGTGTGTGCTCGGGTTTTTTCTTTACATTATTATTATTATCATTTTAACAATATACGAATGTTCTAAAACTTATGGCCAAAGGCGCGTAGATATTTAGTGGGCGTAAAGGCACAATATGCAAAAAGTACCCGTGGTTGTATTGTTATACTCTAGGGATATGCAGATTTATTTTATGTAATGTACCTATTTTCAAAAAGCTTGGTTGAAGCCAAGCCCGAGTTAGATTTGGGCGGCATAGAATGTTTGCGGATCCCATGCCCGGTTGTAACTCGGGGATCCGTTTCTAAATGTTTTAGATCAGAGCTGTCCAACCCCCGGCCCGCAGACAGAATGTGGCTTGGCAAAGAATAGAATATTTACCTAGAACTTATATTTTTATGTATCTGTTTAATGTTAGATCAGTAAATTCCTACGAGAATCGAATCTTACAAAAGACAATGCTAACAAAACGCAAACCACACAAAGCCCAAATTATAACTGAAACTTTAAGCATTTAAGAACTTAAAAACTAGGTGATCTATGTTGTACAGTCTACATTCGGGCATTTTAAAGTACTTTTTTTTTTGCCTCCCATTCCAAGAAGAATTGTAAATGTTTCGATATCTAAGTTGGATCTACACAATTTTATGTGGCTAGTGCAAGACATAATGTTCTGGCTGCTTTGTAATTTTAAACAAGAACAAAAAATCAAGCGTCAAGCACAGATTATGAAACACATTCCAACACATCCAGAAAACGGTAACGAAACTTCACCGTTAAATAAGGTGAAAGAAGATATGTAAGTAACTAGTTTAGAAAACATTTAACACATTGAAAAATACAGTCTTCGAAATTACCTTCCATTGTCAAAAAAGTAGTCGAATCATTTTGCGTAGCCCTGTATATGATCTATAGATTTGGATATATACTATATAGCATGATAACATTTAGTTCAGTCAGAAAATTCACATTTAGCAATTTTCGCCAGTCGATGGTAATGTACTTGAAATCTTTCGTACAGCCCTGTATATTATCTAAAGACTTTTGTACACACCACATATTAAGCTAAAAGATAAAAAACGCATTCAGGGAAAAAAAAAAAAAAAAAAAAAAAAAAAAAAGCACCAGGCAACTTAAAACTCACTTCCAGCAATCATCAACCGTAAACGACAATGTATCTTGTTCTTTGCGTAGCCCTGTATATGAATTTATTTATATTCCACAAACTTCTATTAGTGTACTAATATAGTTCAGCAGGAAAATGCTTAACACAATTAAAAACTACCCTTAAGCAATTCACTCTCATAGTCTGTAAAACTTACGAATTCCCTTGTGTAGCCCTGTATATGATCAACCAAATTTTTTTGGAGGGGGATTTTTTTCGTTAAAAAAAGTTTGGTATTCCATTCTATAATCGGGTATTTTTATCACCAAAGAAAAAAAACAAAAAACCCTAGGGTTGTTCAACCAGCGCAGCGGCGCGCAGAGCTATAAATTTATTTCCGAAAAGCATAATTCTAATTATTTAATGACAGAAACTCTGCGATTAAATAAGGCGAAGGTTTACTATTAGGAAATAGTGTGACAAGCGACCCGCATGCAAAAAGATTGAACCCACCCCGTCACAGAAAACAGAATCCTATTTCAGTCAATTTCAGGAAGTATTTCTCCTTAGCATCCTTGTTGTTGTTGAAAAAGTAGTTTTACAGGTTGTTCTGGATAAAATATTGGGTTTTGGTGTGCTACGAATTTTTTTTTTGACCGAATCTCTTATTTAAAGATGGCGCGTAAATAAGTATATCAACAAAAATAATATAATTCATAGGATTAAGGGACCATACAAAAGTTTAAATTTCGTAAGTTTTACAAAACAAACAAACAAACAATATACAAAAAACTATTTTGATGTAAATGGCGTTTAACATAATGAAGAACAACATCTATGGAACTATGCCTTTAAACTAATGGTTTTGAATTTGATATAGAATGATAAGAGCGGACACCCTGTATAGAGTTAGAATTAGGAAATGTCATTAACTAACAACATATTTAATGAAGAAATATCAACATAAAGCCATATCACACATTATAAGAAAAGCGAGAAGAATACTTCGTTGAGAAAAGGTGTATTGTGTACTTATAAAAGTCCTAAAATATTGAAAAATTCAATCAGCTATAACTTTTCTATTTATGCATATCAGCCCAAATTTCAAAAAGGGATTTTTAATACATAAGTAGCACCTTCAAACCACCAAAGTATGAAAAAAATTGGTGTGTACCACTTAGCTAACTCTTCTCTTAAAGAAAAAAAAATAGTAATTATTGTATTTACAAATTTTTACATACTACATTGACGTTTGATGTAATCTGATAAATGAATATTATCTCATTTCATGCAATAATTTCCCCGAATCACGTCCATTGCACGAAGGTATGTACTTCGTTTATCATTACCAAATGAGCAAACGTAACGCATAGGCACCTTGACCTTGACCTTCTAAAAGTAAAAGGAAGTCAAAAGGTTAAATGTATGAATAACGAAAGTAAATGAATAAAAGAACTTTCCCTTCTCTCGTTTCCCTGAACTGATTCTCCCAAAACAAGCAACGCATTCTTTGCATGTAAGGTATGAAAACAATGAAGTCGTTTAAATACCTGCTAGAAATGTCTCTTGCACATTCGCCGCTATTCTTAAATTATGATTGTTTTTGCTTTTCTTGTATAGAGGATTAAAAGTTAAAGCGTGTTATTACATAGTGGTAAGACTTTTATGAGAATAAAAAACAATTCAGATATTCTTAATCGATAAAAACTAGAACACCGTGTACAACGTGTGTTTTAAATTATGCCATTTCTATGAACAAGCATATAAAAAGATGAAGATGTATCTTACGGACGTTCTTTCTAAGTTATTGAGGTTTACGTCACGACAGCATCTTTTCTTTAAGGAAAATAGTGTGTGTTTAACTTTTGTGGTTATTTTACATGCTAAAAAATTGCACAAAATAATTGCATTATGAATTGTCTATTGGCAGCAATAGTTTGCAGTTTGTTTTAACTATAGTGTACTGTTTCAACGTATCTGTATTTATATGACTGAAAATGACATTATACCCGTGGTTCTTCTGAGAGAAAAATTAAAAAATATGGCAGTTAAAGCGTTTTAGAATTGCTTCTAATTTAAAAGTGAAAAATATGCATAATCAGACTATGCGCTTAGACTCAAACATGGTGTACATAAACCATATTCAGAGTCTCATAAAACTGCTCAGAGAGACTATATTGTATTTGGACAATTAGTTCTTGCTGTATGTTTTCCGTTATTTCATGCATTTGCCAACTGTATTTAGTTTTGCATGCTAGATTTGTTGTTCTTATGCAGACGGTTGAAAATAATTCGAATTATTAGCTGAAATTATTTTTAGTGACGTTACACCTTTTTTTAACTGAAAGGAATTTGTTATAGGTATGAAATGTCAAAATTTACCTTTTCTTATAGATATACAACTGTTGCTGTAAAAGTAATTTTGCAAGTATTTGTGGATAATTAATGTAACGCATTGACTGGTATAGAGGCAGGGCCTGAACAACTTCATGTGGATCACAGTAATCCATTTCGAGACACCCTTTCTCAAATCAAACTTTTATTACGAAATTCATGCATATATATATATAGTAAATGGCATTTAGTTCGTTGCTGTAAAAATTAACCGTTCACAAATTACGTTATTTTTCAATTATTCAAAATATTTAAAACTATTTTATTTTATTTATTTATTGTTGAAATCACATAATAAAACTCTCTAATAACTAGACAACAAAATATTTCCTTTTGTTTATTCTATGGATAAACTCACAGAATTAAAGACATAAATTTTAAGACAACCATTATGGATCGGGTAAAAAAAATCTTCTGCACCATATATATTTTTAGGGTTTCGTTCATCTCACGAAACCCTATTACTCCCGCTTCGTTGTCTGTCCGTCGCAGAGCCGGTTCTCAGAAACTATGTAACTTACGGTCATGAAATTTTGTGTACTTATAGCTAAATACCTATTATGAAGCTCAAAATCATAAAATGTAAAAAAATCATATTATTTTAATATAGAGAGATAAAAAACCAAAAATCTAACAGCCTTTTCCTATTCAATTTAAACATTTTTCGTTATAGTAGTTGCCAACAATTAAAAATCCACAATAAAATTCTTTCTACAATAATTAATTTTCTATTGAAAGATTTCCACGTGAAAAATGAAAATGAAATAAAAAGTTTCACCAATTGAAAAAAAGATTAATATGACGTCATATTGGTAATAAAACGGAAATTTTCAAACCTTTCTCAATAATACAAGGAATAGGAGTATGTGTAAATACAGAAAGCAGCTTAATATGACGTCATTAGAGAATTAAAAAGAAAATTAATCTGACGTCTATTATTTTGAAGGTCTCTATACAACATGTTTAATTTTGAAATTGATTTTTTTTTTAAATATCGCATTTAGTCCTCATGACAGATATTATTATGACAAAGTATAATAGCGGGTTTCATCGGACTAGTTCAGATTTTCAAAAAAAAACGAGAAAAATAGACCGGTAAATTTTTACTTTATAAAAAACATGACTCTTTTTTTTTTTTCTAGGAAAATGAAATTGATTTGGATTTATTAAAGAAAGCATAATGTGTTTTGAAAGGAATATTAAACGAAACCCTTTGTGCGATCTTTGATCACACTTACCCCCTTGTTTTGTGGTGCTATTTACAGTGATTGAAACCTTAAGCCTATATGTGACATGTTTGATATTATATCCAATCTTCTCAGTATTTTGAAATTTTACTTTACAATTTCTATTAGAACTTTCTTGGGTTTTGCTCCGGCTTTCAAAGTGGTAGCGCATTTCCTGATGAAGAAAGATAAAATTCTTTTGAAAGGCTTTGCGCATTTCTTAATTTTATGGTGTTATTAAGGAGTATTTTGCCTTTATTAATGTTGTCATATACGTGACGCAGAATTTTTCTTTCTTGCTTTAGCATTAAATGAGTTAATGTATAAAGATTTGTTCTGTTAGTAGGACGCCAGACTCAAACTAGGTGTTTTTCCTTTTACGCGAATAATTTGAGTAAATTTCACATTTGAATTTCCAATGAAATCTCATCGTTACTCGATATATCCCTTAATCGATGTTTTACGTTAGTTAAGCTCTTAAATTTTATTTATAACTATAAATAAGTTTGCAGATAAACGTTTAAATTTATTTATATTTTTTAAGGAAGTTGGATGAAATACAATGCGATCAGCTGAGAGAAAATAAGATTTCTTTCTTTTCGGGAAATATTCTTAAAAAAGCATTATAGGAAAATAAAAACTTACATTAATATTCCGAAAGGAAAGTTGAAGCATGTTTAAAAATATGTGCGTGGGCAGCAAGGGTTAAGATTCGACCATGACCCCTGCAATAGACTGAGATAGTAGAAAGTAATTTCTTTAAAAAATTCTTCTTTTTCTTTTTTTTTGCTTCTCTTGGGATAATGACTTATAGACTCAGTTGACCTCGTTACTATTAATAATCGTGTAATTCTCTATTTAGATATTTATAATCAACAAAATATTTCTCGTCAGTAACTCACTCTCTCTTTCTCATTTTTTATGCGCATTGTTATAAAATAACAAAATTTCAGAAATAGTAGCTTTGCATAAGAGTGCTATTGAAGAAATAGATTTTTACAGGGGTTTGTCAATAACGAGGATAATGAAAGTTGGTATGAACATTGGCGACTTTGTTGAAATGTTTTCCCATCAAACACCTATCTGGAACATTCGAAAAATCTAGATCCTACAAATTCAATGTTTTCGAGTTTTACCACGAAGTATTTCATCATTAGATACAAACTGCAGGCGATAAATGATTGCCAGTGAAATATGAGAGTGTCATTTGAATCTCACAATCAGTGGTGCTGTATAATCTGCGTAGTGTTGACAGCGACAGCTAGTGTTTCTGTTTAAAACTGCACTGCACATTGAATCTCAGCAGCACTTGCGACCTGCTTATTGTATCGTGGAGTTTTCTTAATGCTTGTAATAAAAATGTTGAGCGATGTGTCGTGCTTCTTAAATCTTTACCAGATAAAGTGCATTCATCACATAAGAACATGCATACTTATTTACGAATCTCTTTTCATTGCACAGAAGGAAGATTTTCAGTAACGTGTCACAATTATAACTCCAAGTCAATTTGGTTGCATCTATTTACCTATTGATAGGCATAATTAATTAGCCTAATTATTTGAAATTTGTGTTTATATACGATTTTCTATTCTTCCATAAACACTGCAAACAGTTTTCTTAAATTTGATTATTTATACAATGAAAGTTTGGTTAAAAATGCAACAATATACATCATGCTGTCTGGTTTCTTCGCAGACAAAGACGATGGCTTAGCTGAATGATAAGTCGGCTCTTTTTGGTTATTGGTAGGTAGGGTAGGATACAAAAGACAATGCTATAAACAGAACTGCTGAATATAAAATAAGCATGTCTATGCTTTCTGACGTTTATTAACTTCATCTCATAGCATTTATTTTCTACATTTCGTATAGCGCATCGTCTCCACTACTCATATACATTATTTTCTACTACTATGATATTTTACTGTCCCATAAAAAAAGTTTCTACTCTTCCTACATCACATGGTCTCCATCCATCATGCACCATTATGTATTACTCCTACATTTTTTTAAAACTTTATACAACTGTATATTTGTTCACTGTTATTTTACATAAATTTTCTATACGTCTGTTCACACCACAAAAATTAATTTCAAATCTGGTTGTTCTAGTGGTGAAAGCTCAAGTTTGGAATTCACTGCTGGTCGTCATTAGGCAGCGTCCATACACATTTGTTTGATGCGATTTTGCGCACTTGAGAAAAGAAAAACCAGAATCTCCCCTTATCTTCTTCTTCGTTAATTAGTTCCAAATTCATCGGAAGAATAATAAAATGTTTTGAGGTTTGGGACAGGGCTAGCTTCTCTCCAGACCTGGGTTTGGGAACTCCCTTATATACCAGCAATCAGTTTTGAGCTTGAGTTCTGAATGACTACTTGTCTTTTAGTTTCGTCATAGGAGAAGATCCGGTGGCAGAGCTGAAATCTGAGTCCTGCGCTCGTAAAGTAGCTCGTCGGGTCGGATATCTAGTGGGTCGTAGAATATAACATCGTTAAGATGCAACAACCTCGTAACTCAAAAACTGACCATTTTTAGTTATGAGCAAATTTTCCGCAAGAAAAACTTTCTACAGAAGATGGAAGAACACCCAACTCAATACCCTATTTCTTACGCCGTTTGTAGGTATGAAATGATACCTCGTAAAAGTCTGCCTCTCTTTTTTAAGTCACATGACCTCCCATAGGTTGTAGAGACCTTTCTAAACCACTTTGATTAACAACTAAAGTACGGTAACTATTAACTGAACTAACATTTTAAGAAATATATTATTTTCTGCACGATAATTATGAACAAAACGAATTTTTTTTACTGTCATAAACATATTCATATTTTAGACATGTCAGAGACATATTTGTATTGTATTTAAAATACTATGTATCCTTATAGGGTATAAATAAATTTATTATATTCAATCCCCTGTTTGCTCATTTATTTAATTCCTAAATCCTAATCTTTGTATCACATATAAGCGAATAAATCATCAATCAATTAAATCGAAATCCTGTATGTTACTAGAAAATCTCATCTAAACCATTCTAAAGTTAAAATTATTGTTGTAGATTCAAATTCAAAAGTAAGAAACAATTGTTAGTCTTTCCTGTAAAATGCAAAATTTTGAGATACCACGTTATTCCATCTTAACGACGAAAGTGCTATAATTTGAACAGACAAAAGAAATGTTTAGGGCAAAAGAAAGTTTCATATTAAATCTAAACTAATATCTTTCGCATCTAGGAAAAAGCTTGATTCTGAACCCATCTTCAAATCATATTTTTATTTAAGGCTCTTCTCAAATCTAAACTGGCTTACTTTCTGACACATTTTTGAATTAATTTTTGTTCGCAAACGCAAGAAATTGGCAAGTGCGCTTTCTCAGAAACTATGTTACTGAACAGTTTTTTTTCTCTTTTCGCTAAAAGCAGAAGATGTTTCAGAAATGCTGTCACAGTTTACGTTTTGAACCGAATTTCCGAACACGACAGTGCGAAAAAGATAACAAAACTGCTATCACGAAGCAGCAATCGCTTTAAACTCGAGATGTAATTCATTGAACGGAGCGAGCGAAGCTCTTATGCTGCGTTTACACTATATGGTCTTTCAGGTCTGTTGGGTCTTTCTGCTCCAAGAGTAGAAAAAATTGCGTTTACACTATGGCATAAGAATTTGGCGTAAGGAGAAGAAACTTATTTTTGCGCATGCGTGAGTTTTTCAGCTTGGATGGAGGGGGAGGGGTAGTGTTTGTTTGTTTACATTCGCAATGAAATGAACATGCAAATATTTTGTGGGTTAATGCCTGTGCTAATTTATTTTTTACTTAAAAAACGGAAGGCAGATAATATAAAAGTGATTTTTTTTAACGTGCTTCTTTCGTTATTATTATTAAAGGTTTGGGAAATACACAGGGGATATAGATACAAGAGATATTGTTGTATTGGGCTAAGAAAGGCTCAGTGAGCAGCCAATTTCATATTAAATATAGCCATATACAGTGCATGCAGAAGCCCTATTCCGTATCTGTACTGGGTCTCACAATTTCTGTGCACATTTTATTTTCCCTGGTAAAAATAAAAATATATGGAGATCAGTTTGCAAAATAATACTGACAAAAGTAATTAAATAAGGTTTAATTTATTATACAAAATAAGAAAATTCCCATCAAGATTTAAATAAAAAATATGAACTAAAAGAAAAAATCATTCTAATCAGTATTAGCACTAACTTAGCATAGACATACATTTACAGAAATGTATGTCTACATGTAAATAAAATGTCTATTACATTACATGTAAATTTATAGAAATAAAGCATTTTATATGCACATGTGCCCACAATGGGAGCAAGGCAATTGCTGTTATCTGAATTTTCAAATTTTATAAACTAAAGTTTATTTTTCTCTGATAATTTTCAAAAAAAGAAATAATAATAATGTCAAATAATTAATCACTAAGACAAAAAGAAACATTTTTTTTTTTTTTTTTTTGGCTGAAGGGCTCTGATTACCCTTTTCCTAAAAACAAAATTTAGTTTTGTTTTTCTTTCTAAATTTAAGTGTTCAAAAAGGATCTTAAATGGTGGGTTCAGCTCCCCCCCCCCCCCCCGATAAAAAATTAATTGAACATAAAGACAGTTCTTCATTTATAAAATGTCAATAGCAGCTTATTTTTGGTTTCTTAATTATAATATGTTTGAACTGCTTTTTAGTTTTATAAGTGATAATGCAGATTTTCTTTGATGCTAACAGAAAAATATACCATTTTCCTAACAATATTGAAAAAAAGAAAATGAAACCAAATGACATGACATTTAGTGGAATTCCATTTCTCATGGCTTGAAAATAAAGTTTCTACTTTATAGATAATGCACGTTAATTTCAGAAGGGGAAGTTTCCTCTTCTGATGATAAAACATTATTTTTAAATGGAAACTTGCATTTTCATTCAGGAAAATTAAATCCTCAATGATTACATAAAAATGCCATTTTCTAGATGCTTTTAGTCGTGACATCAATCCAGTGCCTGATTTACAGCAGGTCATTCGAGGCACAGTTCCAGGGCCCCCCAAATGTTACTGAAGATTTTTCAATGATTGGTCAAAATCTGGAAGTTTTCACGATAAAAACACAAAATTAATATGGAAAAACCTGTTTATTTTTTTCATTTAAAAATAACTACTTCACTGGCGCAAAAACACTCGCTCGCTAATATTAATTCTATGGGAAATTTTTTTTATATATATCTTGCTTGCATTTCATTATTTAAAAAAAAAAAAAAAATCCATTGGATAGTTGAGGCAATGCAAAGGCCATTTTTTACTTTTTCGGTTTTGTTAACAGGTTTTTTTATTAAGATACTTTCACTTTCAGAACCGATTTTGAAAAATCGTTAGCGAGATAGAACACTAAAGATTGATTATGAAGCTGTTATAAAAACTTTTATTGCTAAAAAATTAAGAAGAAAATGTATAAAAAAAGGTACTTCTCTATTATCCCATCGACCACTTTTCATAACAAAAAACTATCGCCAACTCTAAGATTAAACGCCAAAAATGCAGTCCCATTTACTTGATGTCAGAAGCATTATTCGTGTTTGTTATGTCATCAAGTGGTTTTTAATTTGACATTTGCATGTATTATTCATTATGTTTTACTGACTTATTAGTTATTTCATTAATTAAAATAACAATTGTGTCCGTAAATTCTTATATTTTATTTATTTTGATATTCCAATGACAACGTTCTTCCGTTTCTTTGGCGATAGTTTTTTATTATGAAAAGTGGTCGACGGTATAATAGAGAAGTACCCAAAAAAATTATTAAATATCACTAAATCATTTAAGTCAGTAGTGGTTATCTTAATAATTACCGCTATTAGTGATACATATTTTTTTTACTCAAAACCACTGTAAGCACCGGTGCAAGCCCCCCCCCCCCCCTCTCCTTCCCAAAGCATCTGTGCCCAGGTACTCCCAAACTTGTAAATCGGTCCCTGCATCAGTCAGAAAGTTTTGTGTGAAAAGAGGGGGATTTCAGTGTTAAAATCAACTTCCAGAGCATTTGAAAAACTGACAAAATGCATAGAAAACCCCTTGTGTTAAAAAAAAAAAAATTAATGTGATGTGTAAAAGCCAAAGTAAAGGAAAGCATGAGCAGCATAAAATGTTTACCATTCAAGACTTTATAATAGGATTCTACACAAAATTAATGAAATAAAAAGTTAAGAGCAATAGCAGTAAAGTAGTACATATTTCATTGCTATTGCTTTTTTTTTCCCTCTGAAAATGCTGTGTTTTAAAACACATACATGCTAAATATATTATGATTGATTGTGATTTTCGTTACGGCAGTTTTTACGTGTCATGTATTGTTATCAACAAAATTGTTTATTTTATCAGTAACAATGGTTCAGAACCCCTCCCAGATGAGAATCCTGGTTGCGCCATTGGTATAAGGATCATACAAATAAACACTTTCCAACACTAACAGAATATTATTAATAAATTTTGTTTTTATGAAATACGATATCTAAATGAACAATTTAAAAGCACATAGCTCAGTAAAAATCTATTTTCAACAATTGTTGTCTGTCCATATAGTCTGTAATGTGTGCAAATTCTTTCATGCAGCACTGTATATAGAATTTATACACACCCAGGGCCAGTGCAACGCTGTGTGGGGCCCTGACAAAGCAGTTAATGGGGCCCAACGTATACTGCAATACTGTATTAATGAAATTTATTTTTAAATTGTATATTTCATAGTATAATATAGGAAATGTATGAAAAATAGTATAATTATTTATTAAATGTTAATTGGATTTAAGAATGAAATTAATTTAAAAAATACTAATCAAAATTAGTTAATTAAAATCATTGAACACATAAATTAAATAACAATTAATTTAAAAATAATATATTTAATAATTATGTTCTAAAATTTTCCTCTTTCATCCGAATACATATGTAGGGGCACTAGGAAACTTTATTCCTGGGCCCCAAGTTTATTCTCTGCACCTTAGCATATGTGTTTCAAAATATTGTCCCCCCCCCCCCCTTTTTTTTTTTCCTTCTGAGAACGTCCGTGTTTACAAGCTCAAAATATTCAACTTATGAATTAATTGTCATTACATTTTGTTATTACTGTTAAAGGAAATTATTATTTTTTACGATAAAATAAAACAATGTAAATCTAACAAATCACTAATTTATTAGTTTAATTCCTGAGGCTTTTAAGCATTTTAATTATTTAAGTAATTCTGCTTCCAGTGAAAAATACCACTGACAAACATCCTTATTTCTTTTTGTTTAATTCATGGAACAAAAATATTAAATCTGGCTATTAATCTCATGAAGGTGTTTATTTAAGCAAATAGTAATCTGCTGAATTTTAAATTAATGTAGTCATTATTCTAGATATGGTTAACATATCACTTCATCATACATTTTTTAGGTGTGCTGTGCTGTTACAATCTTCTTTTTCATCCAGTTTTCTTGATAAAAGAAAAATATATATCAACGTAACATATCTGACGATTTTAAGCATATTGGTATTAGTTTTAATGCTAATAATGGCAGAAAAGTTTTAGGAAAACATGGCAATTCTTTATTGATTTAACAAACTAGCAATTGTACCCAAACATGCTTCAGCATATTATGGTGAAACTCCAATTGTATGCTGAAAATAATATCACTTTCACTACAAATAATAAAATACAGTGCTTGCATTAAAAGAGGTATTTATTAAATAATCTAATAAATAGACCGAAAAGGCCAATTTAGAATTATTCAAACATAATCTCTTACGTATCGCATTTCAACATTATGCACTCTTTTGTTTCCTGAACACTCCCAACCCTAATTAAGACACATACATTTGCAGTCATTCTGCCCATGATCAACTATTTGTTTCTAATTTGTGGCTCATTGTCAACTATTTGTTTTCAAGCTATCTTTCATTTTAAGTATTTGATTTATAATTATATATATATATATATATATATAAATGAGAGAATAAACCGACTCTGGAATGAAGAAAACCCTTCATGTTTGAAGAATAAAAAAAATAATAAAGATTTTTATTCAAAGACTAATTTAAAAATAATGGCTTTATAAAACAAACTTCTACTGATAATTCAAGTTTATTTTTGACTTGAATGGATTCATAATGATATTAAATAAGTAACATATCATGAAACATTAAAAAGTGAAAATTTTTGATTTTTTAAAATTATGATATAGACTTTCTTTTAAAGAAATACTTTTAAAAATTGCATTTATTTTAATTCCAAATGTTTATTTAATTTTTTAAGAGAATTTTTAAAATATTGTTTTAATATTTTCCTTGTTTATTAAAAAGGTATGGTTATGAAGCATTATATACATATTAAAATAAAATAAAGACTTCAATAGTAAAATTTAAATAAACTCGCTTTGTAACTCTTTTTTTTAATTAAAAAATGGTTTGAGGATTTTCTTATTTAATATACATTCTGTTATTTAAACAACACAAGTAGATACATGAAAAGATCATTTATAATAAAATTATAGTCAAATGATAACAGAAATTTTTTATTAAATTTCCTTTATTTGAAAATACAAGTTACAGAAATAAAACAACAAAATATTGCTCTATATAATAAATATTATCACATAACAAATTTATTACTGAATATAATGATATACTACATATCAGAAGTAAAATACATAGATAACAGTCTGGACGTTAATGATGATGGCACGATACTTTACAGAAACAGGTATGTATTTTAATCTAATGGGAGAAACAAGTTATTAATAATTTTCAGTTATTATAATTTAAAAATGATAAATAATAACATCAAAGCCAAGCACTGGCATGCTTTTTTTTTCTAAAAAGAAAGAAAAAAAATGGAAATTTCAGTTTATTATTAAAATAAATACATAAATTAATCAGCGAGATGAAAATAAATGTTTCATTCAAACTGCTAAGAATATCCTTGGATTTGAAGATATCAGAAATACAAGTGGTTTTAACTCCAGTTCCAATAAAAAGAAAAAAAATATTACTATATTTTATTTATAGTGCAGTATAGCCCTGTATGTTATATGAAGATTTTTGTACACACCACATATTAAGCTAAAAGGCAACTTAAAACTCACTCGCAGCAATTACCAACCGTAAACGACAATGAATATTTTTCTTTGTGTAGCCCTGTATATGAACTTATTTATATTCCACAAACTTCTATTAGTCTACTAAATATAGTTCAACAGGAAAATGCGTAACAAAATTAAAAACTACCCTTAAGCAATTCACTCCCATAGTCTGTAATACTGACGGATTCCCTTGTGTAGCTCTGTATATGAACAACCGAGTTTATAAACACACAAGTACTATGAAAAAATTTAGTTAAACTTAAAAACGCAAACCAAAGTTGAAAATGCACCTATCACACAGACTGTAAATATCACATATGTACTGTAACCGATATCTTTTGTGTGTCCCTATAAGTAAACGCAATGCACACCACAATTTCAAGAGAGCAATTTATAGTGCACCTCACTAATGAATATAATTTTTATTATGTCTGAAATAATAACTTAAAAAAAAAAAAAACCACATTTCTTGTTATCAAATAAAGTTATTAAGAAGTGGGGTTACTGCACAACCTTTATTTTTTCCCCAGATTGGGGGCATAAAAAATAGAGCTATATCTGAACAAGCAATTTTATAGGAAGCTACTACAGTATTATCTTTATTTTTTACAGAAAAAATGTGAAAATGCTACTTTCAAGGTTCCATATGTCTATAAAATGACATGTTTAAAGGAAATCCAATGTTAAATATCTTCTTTAAAAAAGAAAACTATTATTATTATTCTAGTACACATGAAAGATAACAAAACATTTAAAGCAATCTTTTGAGGAATAGGTATGGCTAATATGACACACAATGCAATAAATAAATAAAAAATCAGAATATTTATCCTCAGTGTTGAATTTAGACATTTTTCTCCGGGAGGGATTTCTGTGGCTCCGAGGGGACATTATAGAGTTCTGGAGGTGAAATTGTACTTTTTGACCATTAAAAGCATAAAATCTCAAATCTTTCAGGGAGGGGGGGGGGGGGGGAGAGAAAGATTTGAAGGGCCATCCCTTGATTTCAACACTGCTTGCTCTCCCCTTCCCTGAATATTCAATTAAAAAAAATGTTAAACTTATATCGGAAAACATACAAAAACACATTTGCATTTATTATCTCAAAACATTCACTGCTGTAGTTTTGGGATGGTCAATAGCAACGCACACCTGACAATGTTTAAATTTCAGTTTTCAAAAATTGCATTTTTGTTAATCACTTGGAGTAAATAAAGTAATTTGAGTAAAATAAATTATGAAGAATAATAATTAAATTTCAGTTTTAAGAATTAATTTTGAGCTGCCTAAATTAAAGCAAAACAAATTAAATGTTTAATTGCTTTACATAATTTGTAAACTTATTTTTTCATGGATTTAGGGAGAAAGTAAATTAACAATTTAATTAATAAAGAGAATTATGAAAACAAACTAGTACATAACAATATAGTTAGTTGTTTTTTGAATTCTAGAATAAGAAAAAATAATTATTAATGCAAAATGCATAAAATTTTCAATTATTAAATTCTTCATCTACAAAACACATGTACTTCGCTAGATTTTCTATCATTGGTAACAAAATTTGATTTAAAAACTAGATACTAATGAATATTTCATAATATTTATTTTTTTAAATATAACCTAATGATGTTCCATCAAATCTGTCAAAATATATTATCTTCAATATTTAGTTAAATTAACATAAATAATTACTCTCACTTCAAAGAACTGTAAGTAAACAAACCAAATTATAACCTTGATAATATTGTTAAAATACATTTTGGATCATTTCAACATTAATAAATTATTATATATGCAGTTTAATAATTATTAAGCATAGCAAATTATAACCTTCATAATATTGTTAAAATATATTTTAGATCATTTCAACATTAAATAAATTATTATATATGCAGCTTAATAATTATTAAGCACAGCAAATTATAACATTGATAGCATCATAGATAATACATTTTAGATTATTTCAATATTAATAATATTAATTCAAATAAATTATATATTCAACTTATCTCAGGGATCATTCTAGAACATAAAAAGGGCAGGGTGCACATTACAGAATAAGGGCAATTTTGTTAAAAAGGGCCCATCATTTCACAAAAAGGGCATTTTTTAAGTACGGCATACACCAATATACCTACAGAGGGGGAAGGGGCAACTAACCGGAGTGCTAAAAAACTGCTACTAAAGTCCCCTCCTTGCTTATAACAATACAATAACATTTATAATTTACATAACTTCACTATGAAAGTATTAAAAATGGTAAAGGTACAGAATTTTGGAAAGTACAATACAGTCAAGGCAGGGTTGTACCTAGGAATATAAGGAGGGTAAGATTCTACCTGGAAAAAGGGCAAGGAGGGCAAAAATTTATCAGAAAAGGGCATGAGGGTGGGCCGCCCCTCTGAAACTCTCTAGAGTGATCCCTGCTTATCTGATAAGTTACTTTAGTTTTTGTTGAATTTGATTTTTTTTTTTTTTTAGTCTGAATGATACTTTCTGAAATATCAGATTCCTTGAAGGGAGGGGCGAGGTTTAACTGCTATCCTCTAGCATAACACTTATACATTTAGTGTTTACGTAAAACACAAGTGCTTACGCAAGTTTATATAAAACATAACTTACACACTTGCATAAAACTACACAAATTAATTAACTACAAGTTGTGTTTTTAGATTGATCATTTAACAGCATTTTATAAATTAAAAAGCTAATAGCAAATAAACCTTCAGTTAAAAAATTAAAGGAATTAAATTATGAAAATCAATTTTTGTATTGAGAATGGACATAGCTTTAACTGATTCTCTCTGATACAGATTGATTTGTTGGAAAAATAACTTTATATGAAACAACATTAATAAATACACAACAATGTAATTTTGAGAAAATAACTTACTTACAAGCATCATACTTACAAATATTACTGAAGATTCATGCCTTCAAAAATAATCATGTAAAATGCCTGTTGAAAAGATCACCATTTATAAATGCGTAAGTGAGATCAACATGTAGTAATTGACAGGTATTCGCATAGATATTGAGAAAAGCAATCTGTAATTTAAAGAAAAGATTATAATAATCATAATAAACTGATAAAAACAACAAGTATTTTTATTTTTATGTTAGCCAGATACTAGTGATATATATATATGTGTTAAAAGGGCACCAGTGATATATATACATGCATATCTATCACTGGTGCCCAGCTAACATAAAAGTACCAAACAACATAAACAATGTAAAATATATTTAAAAATCCTTCTTTATTATGTAACAAACTCAATATACATTGAAAAACTACATATAAGTCAATCATACAAGTTAATATACTTTATTGATGGACATTATATTTACCGCAGTTCCTGCTTGACAAATTTGGAAGCAAAAATAGCACAAGTCCAAGGCTCGAATTCAAATTTCTTGCAGAAGATCACAAATGATAGCGACTTACTAAACTGTAAAACTACACAAAAGTGATCTCCTGAGAGCAATAAAATATACATTTCCTGGCACCAGTAGATTCACCAGACAATCTCCCTTGCACCGTTCATAGATTTTGAAAGTTTTAAAACTTTTTCTGAAAAAAAAATTATGAAGTTTTCCAACTGAAACCATTCTTTGTTGTGAAAGGGGGGGGGGGGGGTTACAAAAATTCATGTAATGTACTACAGATTAATTATTAAAGAAAATTTCAAAAAATAAACATGTAATAAAACTTTTAAAATAATAAGGAATGGTTTAATAATTAGCAATAATAAGTAAATGTAAAAACTGTTTACTTAAAAACATGTTTGTTAATTTTAACAAAAGTTAAATTTTATATTTGTGTAGTTACCATATTAGATTGAGGGTTTTTTTTTTTTTTTTTTTTTTTTTTTTTTTGTGTGGGGGAGAGGGCTAAGAAACTAAATACAATCTAAAATTTCTGCAATATTTTAGATATATATTAGGATGGATTCATTGAAAAAATTAACACATTTAAAACGGATGAATAACAATGCAAATCAATGATCAGTCAATTATATGGCAGTAACAGAGAAAACTGAGAAGTTAATTAAAAATGAATTATATGGCTAAAAATTTATTGGTACCAGTTTTAAGATAAAGTTAAAAATTGCCAGTAACAATATTAAATAAATACCTGAAATAAATCAAAGTATTTCCTCACAAAAAAAGACATTACTGTACATTATGCATTACGATCGTACTATTCTAATTTTTATTCATATACTGTCCAATTTGTTTTTTTAAATTCATGCCTATGAAACAAGGTGAGTTTTGAAATAAGTAACGTAACTAACAATTAACAAATGAACTGGTAGCATAGTATATAAATACCGGAAGATAGTACTTAAAGAATTTATGAATACATAGCTTTATAAAGAGTTTGGTAATATAAAAAGTAACATAGCGAACAAATGAATTTTAGTAGCGTAGTACGTAAATACATGAAGATAGTAATTTACGAGTACATAAAAGAAACTTCTACAGTTATGAAGCAATGTAGAGAAACATTAAAAATATCTGAAAAATATTACATACCTTTGGTTTGTAAATCCCTTTTTTATTTTAAATCTTCATCAAAATATTCATCTGTCGTCTGCTTCATCAAACTTCGTCCATTTTTTAAAATGGCGGAATAAACAATTATGAAGCACGCTGATTGGTTAGGTCTTATATTTTCACGCCTGAAACGCCAACGCTTAGACCACGCCACGCAGACCACAGAGACCTTCTTAAACCCTCATACCTGGACCTGACAGACCACGCAGACCTGATAGGCCTGATAAGCCATAGTGTAAACTAGTGCTCCCTATTATACGTTTATACGTGTATACGTATAATACGTATTATACGGGGTGCAGATTTTTTATACGTATAATACGGCACAGTCGGTTATACGTATTATACGAAACACTATATACGGTCCAACGTATATACGGATCTTACCCCAGCGGTTAAACGTATAAACGTTTAAACGGTTTTCGTTCATGTGAAAAAAGATACTTTTCTCCTGCTAGTCCGCGCAAGGTTACTATAGTTGTAGTAACTCCTCTATACCGACCCGATAAAAGATGGTGAGTGGTAGCGAGATCGGATCGTTGGCACAGAGAATTTCTCGCATAAATTAGAAAATAGAATTTTATTGTATAACAATGTTAATTCTAATGAAAAATATATACAAGACGTCAATACAGCATTTAATTATTTTTCGTGAGTCAATCGCTTATAAATTAATGACCTCTTGACTCCAAGTGTAACTGAAACAAACAAAAGTCTCTAAACATTACAGACAGTCGTGACTACAAAACAAAGTTCATTCGGACCAAGGCTCGTCCGTTCCTTCTCTTCGGAAGATCTACTAATACTCGTTAATTCTGAGTCTAAGAACTCTCACTCTCGCACTTGGTGTGCTTTTTCACTTCGCTGGGATTTTCAGCGGATACCTGCTGTATCAATTCTAGAGGTCGGACCTCACTAGCGCTTACACCACGCTGAGTTAGAAACTGACGTTTCCTTTTCCCTTCTCCAGAGAGTCAACACTCTCCTTTTCGATCTCTCCAAAAACTGTCCTCTCTCACTTTTTCATTCTCGCAGGAGAACTTCTTCTAGGGGCGGGGATTTTGTCGAGGCGGACCCCTCGAAACTCTCCAGCCTCTTAGCAGCCTTGAGATCCCTCTGTTTCGTTTTCACTAAGTCCGTCATTGGACGTTCTAAGACAGAGGGCAAAGTTTCGGGCGCAAACCTAAAAATCGTGTGCAGAGATCGCTTCTCTCGCAGGTGAACTCTTTCCCACGAACTCGGCAAGGATCAAAGCATAAGACCCCTTTTTGGGTAACGCCTTACCACTTCATCACTGTCCGAACTTTCCGCTCACAGTACAATAGAATTCGGCGTCTGCTAGTCTTCAAGGCAAAAATAGCGAGGGAAGGTATGCAGTTAAGTGTACTCACAGGAAATGCTAGAATGACACATAGTGCAGCTGGATGTCGAAGCTCAAATTCTTTACAGCACCTCCTCCTCAAACGATTCTTAAGGGTGAAACACTAAGAATCTCTAAGAGTCGGATAAAGAATTGCAAGCTCAAATTACATCAGAGTGGCAAGAAATAAAACATACATGAATAAGATAATACTACCTTCCTTTTTTTTTTTTTCGCGCTCTGATAAGAAATCATGAACATAAAATGAAATAAAACACAGTGAAATAAAAAATAAAAAATCTTAAAATAATTATATACAAAAGTTTATCAAGAAATCTCCTTAAACTCGACTCAGACAATCAACATGCGGAATGTCTTTGCCTGCGCGATGAGAAATGGCATAATTATAAGGTTGCAGAGCTAAGGACCACCTTAATAATCTGGGATTATTTCCAGAATTTCTTTTTAGAAACACCAAAGGATTGTGATCGGTTTCGATAGAAAAGTTTTGTCCATCAATATAATGCCTTAACTTTTTTATCGCAAAAATAATCCCTGCACACTCTCTTTCAGTGGCGCAGAAACTTTTCTCACTATCAGTAAATTTTCGACTTAAATATATTATGGGGTGCTCTTCCGATCCCTCTCTTTGAGCCAAAACCACGCCAATACCTAAGTCACTAGCATCAGTTTGTACAATGAATTCTTTCTGAAAATTAGGAGCGTAAAGCACCGGTTCTTCAGTAAGCTTCATTTTCAAAGTCTCAAAGGCTTTTTCCATTTCGTCGCTCCATGCAATCTTTTCTTTTTTATTTTTCCCTTTAAGCGCCCTCGTTAATGGTTCTACAATCACTGCATAATCTTTTATGTACCGGGAATAATATCCAGCCATTCCCAAACATCTACGAATTTCAGTTTTCGATTTCGGAACCGGTAATTCCTTAATTGCCCTTACTTTTGCCTCAGCTGGCCTCCGTCTGCCCTCACCTACAATATGCCCAAGATATTTTACGGTTTTCTGAGCGAACTTGCATTTCGCCAATTTGATTTTCAGTTTCGCGTCATTAACCCTTTTTAATACTGTTTCTAGATGACGCATATGGTCCTCCCAACTATCTGAAAAAATCGCCATATCATCTAGATACGGTAAACAGAAATTCTTAAGTGCGTTTATTTCCCGCGTTAAGATATCTGCTAACTCCACCCGTTTTCTGTAAGGCTTTACTAAACTCAAGTGAGAAATCTGGGATTTCTGTCGCCTACCAGGAACATTCACAATACAATTTGTTTCCGTAATTATTGACTTCTTTCTTCCCGCCCCTATCCGACTATCTGACATTTTAATTGGCTTTCTGGTAGTTAAAACTAAAACCTCATCTTTCACATTAAGCTTCCGTTTTACCGCCTTTCTGTCAAACCAAAATTTCCTCTTTTCTCGTTTTTCTGACACATTTTCAACGGCTAAAACTCGACCTCTTTTTAACCTGTTTGTGAGATTAAACACACATCCCTTCACGAATTTATTTCCCTCCGTTTCTCTCATCCATTCTCCAAATACTAACGCTTTCAAAAGCTTTCTAACTTTTCGATGCCAACATGCAATACTATCGCTTATTGTGCGACACACTCTCGGATTTTTCAATTTAACACCGAACCTTTTTAGAAATGCGGTAGTTAAATCGCTTATCAATCTTTTCCCAAGGTCCAAGTATTTTGACACATTTCCTTTAACTTTCCCTTTCCCTAAGTGTAATGACACTTTTTCTAGGCACGCGCCAAAAATATCCACCTGACAATGCAATGGGACCAGCACTCGCGCCCTTCCACTTATGCGTTCGTCTCTGGCTTTTTCCACTATTACAGAATCTCCTGCATTACAACGCGTTTCTTCAAATTCCCCTTTTCCTCTAATCTCTTCGAATGATGGATACCTGTCATTTTCCATTTTACTAACCCCTCTTTCAATGTTTGCTAAGATCGAAGATTCCTCACATATCGGCAAAGGCGATAATCCCTTATCCACACTGACCAGTTCAATAGGGCTTTCTAGATTTTCACCCTCTAGTTTTGAATTCAACGCTTCCGCTTCACTGCACTCGCGAAAAATTCCCCCTTCTTTTTCTTTTACTGAATTCAAAGTTTCCGCTTCAACATTCCCGCTAGAAATATACTCTTCTTTTTCTTCCTCGGAAATCAAAGTTTCCGCTTCAACATTCCCGCTAGAAATTTCTTTTTCTTCCTCGGAAATCAAAGTTTCCGCTTCAACATTCCCGCTAGAAATTTCTTTTTCTTTTTCTTCCTCGGAATTCAAAGTTTCCGCTTCAACATTCCCGCTAGAAATATCCTCTTCTTTTTCTTCCTCGGAAATCACAATTTGTTTATTTACCGGATTCGGAGCTGGGCCATACTTTTCTCTCGTTTGAGCGCGTGTCAAAACTGCATTCATCAATTCGGGTTTTTTCTTCGCCTGTTCTAACAATTTCTGAGTGCGATTACCCAACAAATAGTAGTACATATCCGAATTTAGATTACATTTTTTTGCCTGTCTCTCGAATAAATTCAAAAACAACGAAATATCCGAATTATTTTCATCAACGCGATGCATAATTGTTTTTAGGGGTAAATGATTCGTTCTAACTGAGATGCTACTGGATGCGGTACTCCGGTCATCTGACTCTTGTGTCGCTTTTAACATAGCTAACTCATGTTCGCGTTCTTTCTCTTTTTGAAGTCTATCGTTCTCTTCCTTCTCTGTCAATAATTTATTTTCCCTGTCTTTTTCTAACAGTTTAATTTGCGCTAAGGCTAGCTCTTTATCAAATCCCTCTGACGACTCTATCTTTTTTATAATTTTCGGTACAGTATCATTTTCCTCTAAAATGACCTCAAATTCGTAAGCTAACGTTTGCAAATCAGCTTTCCTAAAATATTTAAGCTCCGACATTTTTAAAGTATAAAATTAGAAATTATCTTTCCCACAAATATAAAACAATACAATAAGATTAAATCAAATCCTACCAAGTGCGTCAAAATATTACCAAAATATACGCTCATAAAAAAAGTACGCTTAGCAATAATATAGGAAATATGCAACATATAAAGATAAGCAACTCTATCCTAACGTCTACATTCACCTTGGTATTTGGTTATAAAATACATATGGGATAAATTCTACACAAAACAACAATTTCAATTTCAAAAAGCACAGTAAAAATATTTTAAATTGCAAAAGTCTTATTCAATTCCTTTCTCTTTTAATCAATGGTGGTCTTAATCTCTGCATCCACTCTTAAAAGATTTAGAATAATTCACAAAAAACATATAAAATCAACTCTGTTATCTTAAAATATGACATGCGTTCGATATTTTTTTTTTTTTTTCAATGAACTCTCATTTATAGATTCAGCTAAAATTTGTAACACTGCACAACTCTCAGTTTGCATTAAATTAATTCAACAATAATTTAATTTTAACTACAAAATTTGTCTATTAAATAAGTTACAGTTATATCGGAAATATCTCATCATACTTTTTTTTTCTACCGGAAAAATTTCTCAAAATATTTACTCTCACAAAAATAAACATACAACTTTTTTTTTTTTTAAGCCTACAATACCTATACAGACACTAATAACAATTAAAGCCACTCTGAGTATAAAAAGAGCTTACCTCCATTACTAAGAGTCTTTCAGGGCGTCAGAAGCACAGACTTCAGAGATTCTCAGGAGCACAGACGGGGTTCTCTATCACACTTTTCAGATGGGGACTCTTCCGGATGGGGGAACACTCTCCAGAATTCTTGGTAGATTTCTCTTTCTGATGCTGTGTTGATCCACAGGGGCGTCTAAGGAGACTCAGGTCACAAGTCACAAGGAGACTCTTTCTTGGAGCACTTTGATGATTTAAATTTCAGAGTCCACAATTTGTCTTTAGAGAATGTCATTAATTTTTGCTAATTAATCCATCACCGCAAGCCACCAGTTGTAGTAACTCCTCTATACCGACCCGATAAAAGATGGTGAGTGGTAGCGAGATCGGATCGTTGGCACAGAGAATTTCTCGCATAAATTAGAAAATAGAATTTTATTGTATAACAATGTTAATTCTAATGAAAAATATATACAAGACGTCAATACAGCATTTAATTATTTTTCGTGAGTCAATCGCTTATAAATTAATGACCTCTTGACTCCAAGTGTAACTGAAACAAACAAAAGTCTCTAAACATTACAGACAGTCGTGACTACAAAACAAAGTTCATTCGGACCAAGGCTCGTCCGTTCCTTCTCTTCGGAAGATCTACTAATACTCGTTAATTCTGAGTCTAAGAACTCTCACTCTCGCACTTGGTGTGCTTTTTCACTTCGCTGGGATTTTCAGCGGATACCTGCTGTATCAATTCTAGAGGTCGGACCTCACTAGCGCTTACACCACGCTGAGTTAGAAACTGACGTTTCCTTTTCCCTTCTCCAGAGAGTCAACACTCTCCTTTTCGATCTCTCCAAAAACTGTCCTCTCTCACTTTTTCATTCTCGCAGGAGAACTTCTTCTAGGGGCGGGGATTTTGTCGAGGCGGACCCCTCGAAACTCTCCAGCCTCTTAGCAGCCTTGAGATCCCTCTGTTTCGTTTTCACTAAGTCCGTCATTGGACGTTCTAAGACAAAGGGCAAAGTTTCGGGCGCAAACCTAAAAATCGTGTGCAGAGATCGCTTCTCTCGCAGGTGAACTCTTTCCCACGAACTCGGCAAGGATCAAAGCATAAGACCCCTTTTTGGGTAACGCCTTACCACTTCATCACTGTCCGAACTTTCCGCTCACAGTACAATAGAATTCGGCGTCTGCTAGTCTTCAAGGCAAAAATAGCGAGGGAAGGTATGCAGTTAAGTGTACTCACAGGAAATGCTAGAATGACACATAGTGCAGCTGGATGTCGAAGCTCAAATTCTTTACAATATCATAATGTTGTGCCCCATTTCACCCTGCAATCAATAGGGAGCGATTTGCTGTTTGATGTCACTTAGCCTGCTCTCTGCTCGAGAACTCCTATTATAGGAGTCTTAGCCTGCTCGATTCAGTTTTCCAATTGATTTGGTTTATAAAATTCCTATTTTCAATTGAAAAGTATCAATACAAATTTTCGAGTGAAGAAGTTTAAATTTTTTTTAAAATATTTTTTATACATAGGACAAACATCACATCCAAAATTTAAACTATTATGTCTTTTCAATTCTACGATATATAATTTTTAAATTTGCTATTTTTATCATTACATTTTATTTGTACCTCAGTATGAAAAGTTCCTTTTCATTTTAAAAACAAGCAAATAGTAATTTTTATAAATAAAATCTTAAAGACCTACAAGAGCAGAAAATTTAATGTTTATATGAGTGCAGTTAGTATCATGTTAATAATTTCAATATAGTATATTTTTAATATTTGATCAGTATTCTATTTGAAATACATAATAATTCTAATATTATTATAATTGTGACATGTATTTCATAAAAACCTATAAAAAAGTTTTTAAAAAAATCACTTAGATTTCAACCTCATACCACATATACACAAGATTGAGTTTTGTGTAATTCGATTTAAAATACAAATAATGCAAAAACTTTAATAAGTAAATGGCTGAATATTTAGTATTTTTTAACCGAAATATACATAAGATACAATTAGATGATTTAATGGAAATAAAATTTGAAATTCAGAGTAATATACTTTATAAACAAATTCCGAAATATTTATATAAAGTATTATTTTAATGATACACGATAACCATAAATGCACATACATAATAATAATAATAATAAAAGAAAGAAAGATAAATTATTGCGTGAAAGAGAGTTCTACGTTTACGCAAAAATTTTTATTTCCTAATAATATTTAAAATTTAAAATTACATTTCTTTTCAGCGTTCTAAACTTAATTTTAAAATTTACTGTTTCTTCAGATTCCATTCAGATAATTGATGTGATTAAATATCAAATAATTGATATATATATATATATATATTATAAAATAAAAAGTAAGACAGCAGTATTCCTAAAAGAGATTTAAAATACAAATAAAAATAGAAACTTTATTTTTTAAATTGCCGCATTTTTAAAACTGGAAGATTTATGTGATATAAAAAAATTAAATTTGAAATTCAAAATAATATACTTTTAAAAATATCTTCCAAAAGGATTATATTAATTTATATTTTAATGCTGTATGATGATAAAATTATATAAAAATATTTTAATAATTAATATATTAAGGTACCTTCAAGTATACCTTCAGAATATGTTTTCATTTCGAGCATTTTATTTCATTACAAGGTGCATTTTGAAGATGTATTTTAAATGTATGTTCTATTATTTGCAATTTTTCGTACTGTTTTATCATGCAATGATAAAATACATGAGTTGATTGATCATACACATACTGATCATACACAGTTGATTGACTCCACATTTTTCATTTTTTGGCAGCATATCTCTTTTTTGAGCTTTCCAACATAGTTGAAAAGTGTTTATACATTCGGTTTTTCTGTCTGTATGCCGTCCGTCTGTCCTGTCTGTCTGTGCTCTAACTACCGTAAATATACTCGGATTGTTATGCAATTTATATATCTTATTGAGCTTTACTATGCCATGTTCGGTATTGAAAATGAAGTGTGTAGCACTTACAGCTTATTTTACAGGGAGATTCAAAAGAATTCCGTTACTTTACGGTCTACGGGGAAAATCGTTTGCGGCTTATTGTAATGATGTTAAAATATTTCAAACATATTAAAATTGACATATATAACATGTGCACTATAAGAGGTTTACTATAGAATATTGTCTGCATAGCACTTATACCTTTATTGCAGCACTGAAAAGAATTCGTTACATTACGGTCTATGGGGAAAAATCGTTTGCAGCTTATTTTAAAGATGTTTCAATATTTTATACATATTCAAATTGATCACTGAGGTGCACTACAAGGCGCTTACTGTCATATAATGTATCGTTCATTTACAGAAACACTCAAAAGTATTCGGTTAAAGAACTGTCAGTTACTAATAATTCCTTGAAGTGCGATTTTAGTTGTTTTTTTAAATGTAACGAATTTTTTGCCTATTACTTGTTATGTATAAATTCTATGGATCACCCACAAGGCAGCACAAAATACTCGAATACATGTGTGTTTATCAACGGAAATTGCTGCAGGTGAATTTTCAACTGTGCTATGCCCTCCCTAACTGAACTAAATTTTAGCAATTTATGCCACTGTATGTATAGCATTAGTAATATTATTAGTAATTTGTATGCATAGTTTATATACAAATCTATAGATCATATACAGGGGTGCACAAAAGAATTCGATATTTTTCGAATATTGTTAGTAATTCCTGAAATGGCATTTTTAAATGTGTTATGCCTTTGTACAAATTTTTCTCTTAGACATCAGACCTAATTAAACAGTAAAGATTTATAAAAGTATTTTTGAAGAGTTGAAAAGTGTTACATAATCTGTGCTTGATGCATGATTTTTCTAAAGCTATTATCTGTTCCTTTGGATGCAATGATCCATCAATTTTTTATATCAGATTTCTTCGAAAATATATGATATAGAACATTTTGCGTTTTATCCAAACGATTAGTACATGTTGCAATAGCATAAGTACTAGGCATTTTCTGCAAAATCAATGCAAAGAATGCATTATTTTAAAGAGCTAAGACCAAAAGCACTAACAAAAGCTGGAAAATATTTGCCACGTATTTAGGAAATGTGACCGGAAATCTCTCTTTCTGAGGAGGAATTAAAGCTTCGTGTGAGGGAAAACTGCCCTTGCTGTCAAAGGAAATGAAACTAATTGTTTACATTGCCCCCCCCCCCGTCCCTTTCAAAGATTGACCAAAGGTAACAAGCAATACAAAGTCCCATGTTAGCAAAGAAAAAATACACGATTATTTCATTTGAAGGAAAAAAAATCTCCTCTAAATCGCTTTATTCCTAGAAAAAATACTTTACTTTGTGCCTAATGAAAAATGTTTTATTTTGAAGAAATATGCCCTCCTATGACCAAAGAAACGATTTTTTTTTTTTTTTTTTTTTTTTAGCATAAATGTTATTTTAAATCAGAAAAAAAGGTTCTTTCCCATTGGAAGAATCCACCTTAGCACCGCCAGTGACGTCAGAAAAGCCAAAACCCTGATGCCAGAAGTAAAGGGAAATGGCACATACCGGGTCTGCGGATCACAGAAATTGAGAAACACCCACTGAGGTCCACATTCTCGTAGTTTACGTGGACTACCGTGATTACTTGTTCAAAGATCCACGAAAGTCCCTAATTTACCTGTCTAGCGGTAAAGGTATTCCAAAAAACAATTAAAAATCGAAACTTTTTTTCCTCAGTTGAGATATATAGTTTTTTTCCTCTTATATCTAAGCTATTAATTATGAAATGTTTTACTATGGGTAGCGGGTAGCTCCAAAGTAAATTTTCGCATGTCTGTAACACCTCCACACACAACTTCTTTAGATTTATGGCGTGGACATTTCGCGCGAAAAATTATTTTTTAATGCGACCGCAGAACATAGGCATGCATTAACTTTTTATCTTATAGTGACACTGACCAATCCATTTCCTGGGAAGTTTCGCACTCATACTTTTACTGTATTTAAGAATATTTTTTTTCTCTATTTAACACGGTTGCTACCAAGGACGTATACGTGGCGTCGTCACTTGGTCACTTATTTGACATTCCACTTTTAATCCAAAATTACGAATTAATACCGGAAATTTCGAAAGAAGTTTTTTTTATTTTATGTAATCACGAAATGTCTGTCATTAAATAAAGAAACATTGCTATTAGTATTTTCAGGTATGAATTCGGAATTTCTGAATAAAATAAAATTTCGTTAATTTTAACCCGGTAGTCATCGTGTTAAAATATTTTGAAAATCCGTCCTACATTAAAAAAGAAATGAGAAGGCAAGTCATTTTATGCATGTGTGATTGCGTTCTAAAATCTGCATTGACGATTATTTGTCTGGCTATTAGAAATCAAAATTTATAAGTACTTCACACAAAAAATAAAATTTGTCAAAATTAACAAAAAATCTTAAACGTAATGTCCATACACCTTGTATACCATGAGTGTCATGATTAAAAAAATGAACTCGCGTTATACACATTAACACAGAGTGGAAAACATTAGCCCCGTCGAAATAATAACATTTGAACCCGGACGCAATCTTGAGTACACGCACTCACAAATAAAGAATTTTCAAAAAATTAGAAAAGAAAAATAAACTTACTTAACAAGAAGTGACAATAAATCTGAAACGTGTCTATTCTCATTCTTTTCTCAAAAAGTGTTTTCTTCCGTTATATGCTTATAATAATCGTTCATAGGGAAAAATAACAAAATCCTATGTATGAAACATATTATGCGAATTATTTCGCTAAAACCACTGATTTCCAGCTTGTTCCCCGTTTTGTGACGTAATACTGATGAGGTCCATTGGTATTAAAAGTAAATACGTATTTAAAATATACGTATAATTGAATTTTTCGTATAATAAATTATACGTTTAACCGATATACGCTTATACGTATATGGATACGTTTAAACGTATATTTTAGGGTATACGTATTTCTTAAATACGTATTATACGTATATACGTATATCGGTTAAACGTATAACTGATATACGTATCGCATCGGGAGCACTAGTGTAAACGCAGCATTATGCGTCCGCTCCAATGGTCCATTTGTGACTCTACTCCTCCTATAAAGTGTTCCGCCGATGACCATCTAATTCAGCTCAGTGATCGATGCCATGGCCGTCATAGTTCAAGTAAAACAAAACCTGACATAAATATTTTACTTGAGGAATAATTATAGAACATAAATGCCATAGACTTAACGTTAAAAGCTACTAGCTGGTCATTGATTTTCACATTAGGTTATTTATATATATATATACTAGCAACCCGCTCCTGCTTTGCACGGATGCCATGATGTTTTAAAGATACCTCTAAATACATTTATGTATAAAGTTAAAATTCAACACCATTTTTAATTTTCACAAATAAAAAATTACAGATTACATTTTAATTATTTTTTTATTATTCTATCAAGTAAAAACACTGTCGACGTCATGCATAAAAATTCAACTGGAAATGCAAAAATCGTTTGTAAATGAGAGATAAAATTTATATATCTATGCTAATATTATAAAGGCGTAAAGATTGTTTTTTTGTTTGTTTGTTTGTAGGGGGTAATCTCTGGAACTACGGAACCGATTTCAAAAGTGATGGTGGCAAATTGATGGTGACAAACCCTGCTCCAACATAGGCTATATTTTATGTCGGTGCCACTAACCCCAGAGGGGCAGGAGCGAAAAACGTTCTAAAATTGCGATTTTTTTTTATACTGAAGGAGCTAGAAATTTGAAATTTGGCATTGTAGTTACTTATAAAATGTAAATGCTCTCTAAGAACCAAAAAAAAAAAAAAAAAAAAAAAAAAAAAAAAAAAATCGAAATTTAAAAGGGTGAAGTGAGCGAAAAGTGTTCTAAAAACATTCTAAATTACAATTTGTATAGAATCTCTGGAACTACCGAACCGATTTCAAAAGTGATGGTGACAAATTGATGGTGACAATCCCTGCTCTAACATAGGCTATATTTTATGTCGGTGCCACTAACCCCAGGGGGGTTCAAAAGCGAAAAACTTTCTGAAATTGCGATTTTTTTTATACTGAAGGAGCTAGAAATTTGAAATTTGGCATTGTAGTTACTTATAAGATGTAAATGCTCTCTAAGAATAATTTTTTAAAACAAATCGAAATTTAAAAGCGTGAAATGAGCGAAAAGCGTTCTAAAATCATTCTAAATTACAATTTCTACGGGATCTCTGGAACTACAGAACCGATTTCAAAAGTGAGGGTGGCAAATTGGTGGTGACAATCCCTGCTCTAACAACCTCTTTAATAAAAAGCTATGCGTTGCTGACGACTGGGTTTTTCGCTAATTGTTGCCACAGATTAATCTCGAAAAATGAAACATTTGAAGTTACTGAAAAAAATATTAGCTCGAAAAGTATTTGTCAGAAAATTGTTAGACAAACTGCGTTTGAAAGGTAAAAAATTGTATTTTTCTTGATATAAATTTCAAATCTAATGATTATGCCGTTTTTCAAATATTGAATTTCAAAAATTACCAAATTTCACAATGGAGTACCATAGCGAAACCTTCATGCGTAAAAAGATAATGATAAGGGCGACGTGTCCTGACGTGTATATTGGCTATAGCACGAGTCACAAATTATAGTAGCCTTATTATTCTGCTAAAATATAAAAGTGAATTATGAAATGTCAATATTTTGTTTGATTAAAAGTTCGTTAAGATAAATTGACCAGCGTAGCGGACGTAGCTTGTTAGTATATATATAAAATAAATAAATAAATATATTTGAATCGTCTGCTGCGAGTGTCACGAATTTCATATATATCACAAAGCAAGAGACCCTAAAAATACATTTTTAGGTGCGTTCGTAATTATATAAATACGTAGCACCTATAGTCGTCGTTTGGTCCGTCCGTCTGTCCGTCCGTCTGTCTGTCTGTCCGTCCGCATATAACAACGCAAAAACTACCCAACCAAATGGTTTGCAATTTGAAATATATTATCTTTGCATAAATTTGTCGAGACATTTCAAATTTTATCAAAATCGAATCAAAACTTTAGGAGATATTAATAAAAATATTTATTAAGAAATTTGATTTTTTTTTAAATCGGTGCTTTTTTGTTATATGAGCTTCCGATGGATGTTAAATCGTCAAGCGACCGAGATACTTATTTTATTACAGAAATTAATCTGCAGACGATATAATTCATTTCACAGAATTAAAAATCATCAAGATCTGAATATTTATATAACTAGCTGATACATATATATCTGAATATTTATATAACTAGTTAAGATATTTGTATGAACAGTGTCATAAAATATATACTTAACTAGCTGTTTAACCCGTTCTACGCACGGGATATCATGAATTTAATTCTAAAACGTGCGTACGAACGCACCTCGTTTGTAACGTTTGAAGTACAATTTCCAACTTGTTTTTTTCTTATCCAGGTGCCAAATATAGGCAACAAAAGTGATAAATTGCCAAATATTGTTTCAATGGCTACCTTTGACATTGAATACTTCTTTTAAGCCGTACAAACGTGTCCTTCATATTTAAATTAAATATCTACGTTTTATAATATTATCTCTCAATAAAACTGTTTTTCTTTGTAGTTTAAATAAAATCAATAATAGGTTTTTTAAGTTTTCGAGATGTTGTATTTCTTTATCTCGTAACTGATACAGCCATTTACCAAAGACCGTTAACCAAACGATACCGTCGCCAAGATGAAAAAGATATACCAATGGCAACCTTTTCGTCCAAAATAGGATAAAATACCAAATTTTATTATAAAAAAACATAGTTATATCGGTATATTATACATCATAATGGCCGCGGGAATTTTCTCTATCCGATGGGGTTAATCGCAAAAAAATCGATTCATTAGTTTCTTAAATTACCCTGGATGCATGCATGGACATACATTTTTAGGGCTTCTTGCTTTATAATATGTATGATAACATAAAAGTAAAAGTATGTGTGAATGCCCCTTCCACAAATCTACAATTTTTAAACGATTTGAACGAAAATTCCTACAAAAATTACTGGCTACTTTAAAAATTTCCCAGACTACTATTCTTTTTTCAACCACCTGCCATAGTTTATTTTCATACAAGTCATTTTTTTTTTTTTTTTTTTTTTTTTTTTTTGTCTAATACTTTTTTTTATTTCCAGTTGCCACACCTTAAAGAACAGTGTATGAATAATAATAAAAAAACGTGTACTTTGTTTTTATAAGCCAATAAAAATTCTGACCACTAGTGGGTCTGTAATTTTATACTTTCGCATTAGAAATTGACTTCATTCTGAGCAGATAATTCGCAATTTTTGTATACTATAAATTTTAAATATTTTAAAAAAAATCCTCAAAAACTCCTGTTTTTGTGTTTCCCCTTTTGGCTGTTTATAAATTTGGTATTACCACATGTGGATTTGTTTGACCCTTTCTAATGTTTAGCAGTAGCAAGTCAAGGGAATTCAGGCCTCAGATTCTGTAACAGCACTATTAAAATAGAAAATAGATAAATCAAACAGAAAACACGATTCAACAAGAATTAAAGGTTCTCAGATAAACACAAATTTCGTATCTACCATATTCTCAAAACGTCGTTTTGTTTTGTCTGGCTTGAATTTGTGTCCACATATGAAGCATTATATGTGAAAGAAGGTACAACACAGTGTCGATGATGTAGTGGAAGGTATACGGTGGTATAAGCCGTATACCTTCTGGATAACTTCGTAAACCCCCCTAGATATAGCGTATACTGTCTGGTGTATACACTCTTCCTATAGCATACTGGGTTTTTACTTTCTTCTATCTATAATAGAAGTTTTATAATCGAAATTTTTTTCGACTTCGGTTTTCGACGGATTTACACTTTTAAGGGGTTAGATATTCCGAAAAACATGTTTTTACAAAATGTCTGTCTGTCCGTCCGTCGGTCAGTTTGTTCTCATTGTATCATCGAAAAGTGTATGAAGTTATGTTTCAAATTGAACCAAAACTATTTTTGACTATAGCCTGCAGGTCCCAGTTGAATTTGAGGATAATTCGACGAAAGGGGGCGCTGCGATCGTGATTTTTGTTCTATTTTCACTATTGAATCATCGAAAAGTGTATGAAGTTATGCAGATAATGGAACCAAATTTTTTTCTATGTTTTTGGTTATGGGCAGCAGGTTCCACTTGAATTTAGGGATATTTCGACGAAAGGGGGCGCTGTGATCGCTATTTTTGTTCCATTTTCACTATTGTATCATCGAAAAGTGTTTGAAGTTATGCAGATAATTGAACCAAATTTTTTGTATGTGTTTTTGACTATAGCCTGCAGGTCCCAGTTGAATTTGGGGATATTGCGCCTGGAGGCCGCGCTGTGATAGCCATTTAAAAATTTCAATTTCAAAAAGTTGTACAAAAAATTAGAAAGCCTAAAATCTTTTTACGTTAAATGTTCGGCCTTGATCCAAGGATTCCAGAGCATTTTTTGTTTTGCCCCTATCTTAAAAAATGGCTGAGATATAGCAGTTTGAAATTCTAGGGGGGCTGACATTTTGAAACAATATTGCAGTATTCGTCCATAAACGGGTTTAATTTATGAGTGTTACTGAACATGGTTTCGCCAAATTTTCTTTCATTGTAGTAACCATCGTTTCAACACTTACATGCTTAACACGATATATTTATATTCGCCAATTTCAAATTCTCGCCAAGCTTGGCGACAATTGGTGAAATATCGCTAAATTTGGCGACAAAAATACGTTGCCATATAGGAAGCCAACTTGGCTATGTCTGTCTAATTTGGCGATATTCTCATTCAAATTCAATATGGACGAGAACTGGGAATGACTCTTCTGTAAGCGGGTTCCGCGTATTTTAGCTTCGTGTATTTTCAGTAGAATTAGCTACAATCTCAAAACCAAGCAATAGGGAGGCTATCTTTTCCAGCCGGTACAGGCCAGAAGGACATTTCGCAGTTTAGTATAATACATCGGCTGGTCGCATCCAGGTAACCCGACGATCTGCAAGCAGGTGATGTACAACAGAATGACAAATAATTTTGATTTTTTTTGGCGGTGTGATAGCGAATTTTGAAGCATTAACATGTATGAGATAGAAGGAAGTTTTGGGATTGGCATATCCGACTAGTTTTTTTTTTTTACGATTACTCCACTTGCAAGCTCACACATTGAATACGTTAGCAATTTTGAATGCCTAATTTGAAATTCTGGCCTAAAGGCACCGATAATTTGTAAATCAGATGAGTAAGACTAATGCAGATTCCATGATTGTAAACTAAATTTTATTAATAAATAATCAATGAAAATGCCTTGATTTTTTTTAAGTAAATATTTTATTAAACCAATAGCTTTTGGATACAGGCTGTATGAAGTTTTTAAATGACAAAAAATTTTTGATAAATAATTTTACAATGAAAATTTAAGATGTTTTTCAAGATCACACCTACCTGTAATTCAGAACTGTTAAACAGAATGAAAAAAAAAAGTTTAAAACTCTTTAGTGCCCTTCCTGCATAGTTTTAAAAACGCAGTCTTCTCTGTATAGCTAGACGAAAAGTAATCACATATCCTAATTATCTTGATTTCTATTTTATGACTAGCCTAGTTAATTTCATATCGTATAATATTTTGGCGAAAATGTTTCAGTAGGCATTAACTGATCTTACACTGGTGTCCAGAAATTAAGGGGCAGTGACCATTTTCAGATGTTTCGTCGAATATCTTACTAAAACTCATGAGGAAATACCCGAAATGCCGTTGAACTTTGAGGTTGTAAATAATATGTTAGACTTCATGTTTTTCGGTGAAGATTTTGTAGCCAGGACAAATAGGGAGAGGGGGACCATTAATAATTTTAATAATAAAATAATATTTTCGATAATCCCAGTAACAAAAAATGCTAAAAATGGTCTGTCACTGTAGCAAATGACTATGTAGGTCCTGTTCAACATTTGTGTGCATTTGTGTAACATAGCACGTATATTCGTGAAGATGTTAACGTTTCTGTGAAAAATTCAAAAGTTTTTTTTTTTATAGCATGCAGAATTTTTAGCTGAATTTAACACCGCTTTCCAAAAACTTGACAAAAAATCGTAGAAATAGTATACTGTAGTTAAAATATTATTATATTGAATATTTGATGAAATATAGATATTTTTATTAACTGCGCATGCGGGAACTATCAGCAAAGATTTTTTGTCATGATTTGATAGTCAATACTGTAGGGCAACTCATATAAAAAGGCCAGTGAAATATCGTGAACACTCAAAAAGTTACAGCAATATTGGAATAAATTGAGGAGGAAATCCCATATAATCCTATGGGATTTCCTCCTCAATTTATACACTGCAAAAAATAATTGTTGATTTTACAGTATAAAACTGGCATCTCAGCTGCCAGTATTATACCGTAAAATTAACAGTATTAAGCAGTAAAAAAATGCGCGGTAGCGTATTACTGCTTGCACGGCAGCGTATTACTGCTTTTTTTACTGTTTAATACTGTTAATTTTACGGTATAATACTGGCAGCTGGGATGCCAGTTTTATACTGTAAAATCAACAATTCTTTTTTGCAGTGTATATGGGATTTCCGCCTCTAGTATCTTTGCTCTGAGGACAAAATCTTCACTAAAATACATGAAGTCAAACATGTTCTTTACATCCAAGGGCATTTCGGGTATTTCCTCACAGTTTCTGTAGATATTCGACGAAACGTCTGAAATTGGTCATTGCCCCTTAATTTATGGATACCAGTGTATATTGGAATATCTCTAAAGCTTACCACAATTTTAGTTGGACAAAGTTTAAAGTTAGATTTGTAAAAATAAATGTGGCTCACATTTCATGTGTATTAAGAGTATGCTATACTTTTATCGTTTCAGATTGCTTCTATTAATCAGCAATTATCTGCGGTTACTATTTTTTAAATTATTTCCTTGTCAATTGTGATAATAAAAAGATGTATATATTCTTTTGTAAATCTTTATCCATACTTAAGAAAAGAAAAGAAAAAAAAAACATCCTAATCAAAATAATTGTTGTTTTTGTCATACAGAAATAAATAATTGTATAGATAATTTTCTAATTATCATACTACAAAGATATGATTAGGGTAAAGTACTTAATATCCTCCCTGTAACCAAAATTCGTAATTTTGAAAATTAAGGCAGAGTTAAAAAATCTCAAAAAAAAAAATCAATTTAAACAGCTCTGCTCCAATACCAACAGAAGATAGTATCGTAACTAGGAGGATTATTTTTCCTTACTTACTGAGTCAGCAAAACCAAAATAAAGCAAAATTTGAAAATTAAGTTATTCGAATTTTGAAAAAATGTTCCTAATCCCTTCTTAAATTTATAATTCATAAATTACTTGAAGTTACATCTGGAAAGTAGGCAAGTAACTACTACAATGATATTTATTTTCTTCGAAATTTAGTTGCTTCTTTTGGCTCTCTTCAAGTTGCTAGTTTTCTGTAGTGACTCTTTAGTTTGTTATAGGCAAGATCTTATACACAAAAAATGTGTCAGCTCTAGCAAAAGTGGAAGATTGGGTACGAGTTGTAGAAACTTCCCTGATTTCTCTTGGACTGATCTAGTGATGGGCATAACTTTTATTCTGATTATTCGAATGAATCATTCGGGCATGCGCAGAAGCATATCTGTCAAACTTCAAATTTGTTTTTATTCAATTACTACCAGAAAGTTTGAAAAAAAAAAAAGTTTCTGCAGAAACTTTTTTTTTTGTTTTTTTTTTTTCAAACTTTCTGGTAGTAATTGAATAAAAACAAATTTGAAGTTTGACAGATATGCTTCTGCGCATGCCCGAATGATTCATTCAAATAATCAAAATAATCGTTATGCCCATCACTAGACTGATCCCTTTTAGTGGACTATTTGACTGTGGTGTTTGAGATGCGTAATCTGAGAATCTTGAAAGGGGGGAGGAGTTTAGGACTAGAAGACCAGACGTATTAAAAAATGCAGGCTGCTTTTGGTCTAACGATGAAACTGACAAGTCATGTAGAGTTTGAACGTGACAAAGATGCTCTAATCTGCAAATATCAATCATAAAGGCCAAAAACACTTATTTTTACAACTTTGTTGACCAGCGGTTTTGTATGAAATCGTGATTTTAAAACAGTAAGAGGCTCCGCCCTCTTCTGGAAGTCTTTCATTAAATGGTTTTCCAGATAGGTTTTTCAAGTTTATGCGTCAGTAAATATCGTACAATGTACGGATTTAATGTAAACTTTCTTGCAATCTAAAAACAAAATATGGACAAAATGATATAAATGCATATTTCCCTATTAAATAAGGTTGGTTGGTTGGTTGATTTTTGACGGCCGATTATCTACTCTTGGGATATAGGCCCTAGAGGGAGGGCCCTCCGTGGAGGTCTTTCTAAGGGATCCTAACCCATATTTACGGCAAGGTTTGAAGAAAACCACAGAAAACTCCGAACGGTTATGTCGACGAGCGCGACAGGTGTTTGAACCCAGCACCTCCCGTCTACCAGCTTTGAGAGCAGAACCTCTCAGCCACTGGTGGGGCTATTAAATAAAGTAAAAGCAACGCCGTTAGTCAATGATGCTTGATGAAACAAACACGAGTTAACTTGTGACCGATCAACAAAGTGTTAAGACATCCGAATAACGTTCTGAAGATGAATAAACACTATAACAAGCTTCTCCTTGAACCTCCCTGTTATTGAAAAATACCACTCTAAAAGACAACACTTCCTTTCCATCTAATTCTTAACACTCGATTGGGAAGTATGCGTTACACGCTCACCAAGAGGTAGCAGCAATATCCAATAAAGATTGCAGCTTGGGCGAATTTAGGCGATGTGATGGATTTTGGGTACTTTACCGTACTATGTAAGATGATTTTTGTTTAGAATTTAATTATTATTATTATACATTGATATTAAAACTGAACTCATTTCTAATGACTGTTGAAAAATGTTTAAAATTGCATAATCAATTTCCTAAATTTCTTCATTGACCTTTTGTTTTCACAAATCGACATTTTTACCACGACATTACACATTTCATAAGTGACAGGATATCCTTAAGAAATATATTCTTACTGAATAATAATTGACCTTACTCACCTTAATAGCTCACCTTATTTGACTGGTGAGGAAAAACATTTACGTATGCTAGATAACTTGAAAAATAATAAATGTAACATGTCATCTTCTTATTCGTTAGCGATTAATCGCCAAATGCGTAATCCTATTTCGAGCAACCACTAATGTCTTGCATAGTAGTAAATGGACATTCCTGTAATAGTGGTCGTAAGATGAAGGAGAGGGATAATCCTCAAGGCCTGTTCTGTGCTCAGTTATTAAATAGGCGGGTAATGGGTATGTGGAAGAGTGCTTAATGGAGGACTGGGAGAACTAAAAGTAGTCCCAATGACGCATGGAAAGACCAGGTTGAGGGGCAGCCGACCTCTCAGTTGACAGTTGACCACGATGAATCACAGGTTCTTCTCTCGATGAAGCAGAAACTCTCTGTTTCGCGATATGAATCTCTTGATCCGTAGGATATTTAAGAGCAATTTTCACTTGCAGAAGCTGACAGGACAGTTGGATCTGTCTAAAATGTCTTTTTCAAAGGGAAAAAAAAAAAAAAAAAAAAAAAAAAAAAGACAGACTTCTCGTCAGACATTCATAGCTTAATATTTACAAGAATGATATCTACCTTAAAACAGATCATTATTACAGGATTTTCTTTTCTGACAATATCAAAATTTATTTATTTGTTTTAACTGAAGTTGTTTTCTTTCTTTCTTTTCTTTTCGGTTTATTTTATTTTATTTTATTTTAAGTAAAGAATAAGAAAATAGAGTTATGTAAACTGAAACTGAAATAAATAAAGTCCTACTTCTACTGCACTAGTTTAAAAGAAAAAATGATTGAATCTACCTAAAATGTATTTATTATTATTATTATTATTATTATTATTATTATTTTTACAGAAAGACCACTTTTTTATTATAATTATTATTTTTGTGATACATTCACAATTGAATATTTATAAAAATGCGATCTACTGTAAAACAATTATTGTTATTATTATTATTCACAATGACAGTATTCTTTCTTTTTTTTCTTATTATTATTGTTATTTTATTTTATTTTTATTTATTTATTTATTTATTTATTTATTTTTTTTTTTTTTTGTATTTTATAAACTGTTACAACTCTTCAAACTTTCCACTTTCTGGATCAGAGAGAACAATTAAACTGTCCAAAATGTATCATATTAATTAATGTTCTAATTTTTATTTTAATAAGTATAGAATCCTTATAGGCTATAGTTTATTCCAAAAAAATATTGCATACGCTCAGAAGATTCGTAACATTTTATTCAGAGTTTCAGAATAAACTACTTTATCCATTGACATTAAATTCTTCTTTCTTTCTTTTACATTTCAAGTATGTATTTATACCCTTAATTAATTTTAAGTTCTTTTTTAATCAGGAAAGTGTTTGAAGTGATAAGTACAGAATAGCAGAACGTTCCTATACTTTCAGTATCGACAATCTTTTAAATTCAATGAGAATATATTATGAATATTTCTGATAAAAAGCCGAATCTATAACAACTATTTTACTCCTGATTTTTCTGTGTCCAGAATCGGATTAACATAAATAATATGTAATTTACTCCGAATATTTAAGAATTTGGACAGATGTTTTGGATTTTCCGGAAAATTCGTGCTGGTTTGAAAAATTAATTCGTACTGGAAAATTCTATCATTTAATTATTAGACCTTAATTCCGATAGCTAATGTCTAATAATTAACGGACAGAATTTCCCGGTATACAAACTGATTTTCCCAATCGGCACAAATTTTTCCGGCAACCCAATAGCTCCTGTTGAAATAAAAGCTTTTTTTGGTGACTACTCACCTTCAGAAACCGGAAAAAACACAATTTTGGTAATTTACCCATCAAACAGTTAGAATTAAACGGTAAACAGGAGGGATGTTTAGTTTTAGCCTGGGTCTTAAGAAGATCCCAGCTTGGTAAAGTACGTTGACAAGGTAGGCTTGGTATATTAAAGGTTAATATTTACAATTTCAATTATTAAAATTTAACACAGGAAAGATTATTATTTTTATCAAAAAAAAAAAAAAAAAAAAAAAAAAATCTAATAATGTAAGGGAAAGAGAATTTTTTTCTTTCTTTTACTTTTTTTTCTTAAATATCAACTAGTACAAATTCTAATCATAAGAATAAGAATTAATATTAAATATCAATAAAAGGTCATTACAATTCATAGTTTGTAAAGTATTTCTAGTAAGTGATTTTTTTCATCATTTTAAAACTGACTTTTTACTAGAAACAAAATTATATAAATTAAATCTACTTTAGAAATGAAAATACAGGGTGATTTTTTTTAAAGTTGTGAAAGTAAAACACTATAACAAAAGAACCACTGATCCAAATGACCTCAAATTTCGTCAGTATGCTCCCAAAGCAATGGGAATTTTTTAGGTATGGTTAAAAAAACTTAAAATCGCACCGACAGATGGCACTGTAAGGTAGCAGAAACAAAGAATATCGTCTGTGGAAGAAAAACAATGGACGGTACTTTGAGAAACCATCTTCCGTAGGCCCTCTGTCGTCATTGGACCTTTTCTTAAATTCTTAAGTGTCCTAAATCTCCTAAGAGCAGTTGCTGCGCTGTCATTATTCTGATAATACAGTTTCACTAACAACGCACGGTCCGTCAATGGCGCAGTCATTGCGAGGATTTCCGTAGAATAATGAACACGAGGTGTGCATACTTCACGTTTTTACCCCCCATGTGCGTGTGCCGGGCGCAAGTTCGTCTCCCGACTTTACTGCATGTACAGCGCCATCTGTCGGTGCGATTTTAAGTTTTTTTTTTAACCAAGCCTAAAGAAATTCCCATTGCTTTGGGAGCATACTGGTGAAATTTTAGGTAATTTGGATCAGTGGTTCTACTGTTATCGGGTTTTACTTTCACAACTTTAAAAAAAAATCACCCTATATAACGTTATACAGTAATACCTCGGTTTTCGTTGACTTCGGTTATCGTCGGTTTCGGTTTTCGTCGATTTTTTCCGCGAAAAATTTGTTTCGGTTTTAGTCTGTTGCCTCGAATTTCGTTTATTTCCAAAGTATTTTTTTTTTTTACTGATTGCGAGTGTTTCATCATGGGATCAAAGACAGTTTCTTGTAAGCAACTTGTTTCATGATAATGTGTCGCACCTTTTTTGGCAGAAACAGACCACGTTAGACAGCTTTTTTGAGCGACATAGGCAGGGGTGTAAAACTGGGCGCCAATGGGTGGATTGTCACCACTAAATTTTATTAGTATTCTTCGATTAAATTTTATTAGTTCACCTAAATTGTATTGTTTTCTTATTAGGCGAAGAATACAAAAAATTTAATGGTGGCAATCGGCACAGTGGCGCCCACTTTTTATACCCCTGGACACCTTCCTCTGATTCTGAAGCTAGTCCTACTGCCAAAAGACCAAAAAGGGAAGTGGTCCGGATATAGTGCCATAATACCATGTGCCAAGAACATTTCTTATGGTTTTTAGTATTAAACGTTATACTTATTCTCTATAAAATGTGTTTCTGGTACGTATTTTGGAGTGCTTAGAACGATTAATTCGATTTACTTACATTCATATGGAAATAATTGCCTCGGTTTTCGTCGATTGTTTTCGGACGGATTATCGACGAAAACCGAGGTATCACTGTATATGGCAAGTCTGAATAAACTTTGAGCATTGACTGGCCAATAAACAAATTTAGATATTCTAAAACATAGTTTTAAATGGTACAGTATGATACCAGATTAAATTAATAAAATTTTATGTTAAAATTTAGATAAGCAAAATGTTCATTTTAACTTTTTCAACATAAATACATTGAAACCTTTTTAAACCGTCACTCCTTTTGTTCTGATGATTAAGACGCTTTAATCCTTTGAAGGGAGATGGTATACTATTTATACCGCTTAATTTTAATTCCAAACTGCCAAATGGCCCCAGAAATTTTTAATAAAATTTTGCTTTTATAATGGTACTACGTGAAGAATATAATTTATTTATTTTCAAATCTATTTTTTCATAAAGTCTGGTGACATTCAACCATTTCAACATTTTAGCCTAATATAACAAATATAAATGTTTTGCTTTTATAATGTACTACGTGAAGAATATAATTTATTTATTTTCAAATCTATTTTTTTTTTTTTTCATAAAGCCTGGTGACATTCAATCATTTCAACATTTTAGCCTAATATAACAAATATAAATGTTTTGCTTTTATAATGTACTACGTGAAGAATATAATTTATTTATTTTCAAATCTATTCTTTTCATAATTCCTGGTGACATTCAATCATTTCAACATTTTAGCCGAATATAACAAATATACATGTTTTGCTTTTATAATGTACTAGCAAGCTACGCCCGCTACGCTGGTCAATTTCTTATAACGAACTTTTAATCCAACAAAATATTGACATTTCATAATTCACTTTTATATTTTAACAGAATAATAAGGCTACTATAATTTGTGACTCGTGCTATAGCCAATATACACGCCAGGACACGTCGCCCTTATCATTATCTTTTTACGCATGAAGGTTTCGCTATGGTACTCCACTGTGAAATTTGGTAATTTTTCAAATTCAATATTTGAAAAATGGCATAATCATTAGATTTGAAATTTATATCAAGAAAAATACAATTTTTTACCTTTCAAACGCAGTTTGCCTAACAATTTTCTGACAAATACTTTTCGAGCTACTATTTTTTTTTCAGTAACTTCAAATGTTTCATTTTCCGAGATTAATCTGTGGCAACAATTAGCGAAAAACACAGTCGTCAGAAACGCATAGTTTTTTATTAAAGAGGCTGTTGGAGCAGGTATTGTCACCACCAATTTGCCACCATCACTTTTGAAATCGGTTCGGTAGTTCTAGAGATTCCATAGAAATTGTAATTTAGAATGTTTTTAGAACGCTTTCCGCTCATTTCACCCTTTTAAATTTCGATTTTTTTAAAATTTTGTTTTTAGAGAGCATTTACATCTTATAAGTAACTACAATGCCAAATTTCATATTTCTAACTCCTTCAGTATAAAAAAAACCGCAATTTTAGAACGTTTTTCGCTCCTGAACCCCCCCTCCCCTGGGGTTAGTGACACCGACATAAAATATAGCCTATGTTGAACCAGGGGTTGTCACCATCAATTTGCCACCATCACTTTTGCAATCGGTTCGGTAGTTCTAGAGAGTCCATAGAAATTGTAATTTAGAATGGTTTTAGAACGCTTTTCACTCATTTCACCCTTTTAAATTTCGATTTTTTTTTTTTTTTTTTTTTTTTTTTTAGAGAGCATTTACATCTTATAAGTAACTACAATGCCAAATTTCATATTTCTAACTCCTTCAGTATAAAAAAAACCGCAATTTTAGAACGTTTTTCGCTCCTGAACCCCCCCTCCCCTGGGGTTAGTGACACCGACATAAAATATAGCCTATGTTGGAGCAGGGGTTGTCACCATCAATTTGCCACCATCACTTCTGAAATCGGTTCGGTAGTTCCAGAGATTCCATAGAAATTGTAATTTAGAATTTTTTTAGAACGCTTTTCGCTCATTTCACCCATTTAAATTTCGAATTTTTTTTTATTTTGTTCTTAGAGAGCATTTACATCTTATAAGTATTTACAACGCCAAATTTCAAATCGTTTCGGTAGCTCTAGAGTTTCCGCAGAAATTGTAATTTAGAATGTTTTTAGAACGCTTTTCGCTCATTTCACCCTTTTAAATTTCGAATTTTATTTTATTTTGTTCTTAGAGAGCATTTACATCTTATAAGTAACTACAATGCCAAATTTCATATTTCTAACTCCTTCAGTATAAAAAAAACCGCAATTTTAGAACGTTTTTCGCTCCTGAACCCCCCCTCCCCTGGGGTTAGTGACACCGACATAAAATATAGCCTATGTTGAACCAGGGGTTGTCACCATCAATTTGCCACCATCACTTTTGCAATCGGTTCGGTAGTTCTAGAGAGTCCATAGAAATTGTAATTTAGAATGGTTTTAGAACGCTTTTCACTCATTTCACCCTTTTAAATTTCGATTTTTTTTTTTTTTTTTTTTTTTTTTTTTTTTTTTTTTTTTTTTAGAGAGCATTTACATCTTATAAGTAACTACAATGCCAAATTTCAAATTTCTAGCTCATTCAGTATAAAAAAAATCGCAATTTTAGAACGTTTTTCGCTCCTGCACCACCCCCCCCCCTGGAGTTAGTGACACCGACATAAAATATAGTCTATGTTGGAGCAGGGGTTGTCACCATCAATTTGCCACCATCACTTCTGAAATCGGTTCGGTAGTTCCAGAGATTCCATAGAAATTGTAATTTAGAATTTTTTTAGAACGCTTTTCGCTTATTTCACCCATTTAAATTTCGAATTTTTTTTTATTTTGTTCTTAGAGAGCATTTACATCTTATAAGTATTTACAACGCCAAATTTCAAATCGTTTCGGTAGCTCTAGAGTTTCCGCAGAAATTGTAATTTAGAATGTTTTTAGAACGCTTTTCGCTCATTTCACCCTTTTAAATTTCGAATTTTATTTTATTTTGTTCTTAGAGAGCATTTACATCTTAAAGTAACTACAACGCCAAATTTCAAATCGGTTCGGTAGTTCTAGAGATTCCATAGAAATTGTAATTTAGAATGTTTTTAGAACGCTTTTCGCTCATTTCACCCTTTTAAATTTCGAATTTTGTTTTATTTTGTTCTTAGAGAGCATTTACATCTTATAAGTAACTACAACGCCAAATTTCAAATCGGTTCGGTAGTTCTAGAGATTCCATAGAAATTGTAATTTAGAATGTTTTTAGAACGCTTTTTGCTCATTTCACCCTTTTAAATTTCGAATTTTTTTTTTATTTTGTTCTTAGAGAGCATTTACATCTTATAAATAACTACAACGCCAAATTTCAAATCGGTTCGGTAGTTCTAGAGTCCATAGAAATTGTAATTTAGAATGTTTTTAGAACGCTTTTCGCTGATTTCACCCTTTTAAATTTCGAATTTTTTTTTATTTTGTTCTTAGAGAGCATTTACATCTTATAAGTAACTACAACGCCAAATTTCAAATCGGTTCGGTAGTTCTAGAGATTCCATAGAAATTGTAATTTAGAATGTTTTTAGAACGCTTTTCGCTCATTTCACCCTTTTAAATTTCGAATTTTTTTTTATTTTGTTCTTAGAGAGCATTTACATCTTATAAGTAACTACAACGCCAAATTTCAAATCGATTCGGTAGTTCTAGAGATTCCATAGAAATTGTTATTTAGAATATTTTTAGAACGCTTTTCGCTCATTTCACCCTTGTAAATTTCGATTTTTTTTTATTTTGTTCTTAGAGAGCATTTACATCTTATAAGTAACTACAACGCCAAAATTCAAATCGGTTCGGTAGTTCTAGAGGTTCCATAGAAATTGTACTTTAGAATGTTTTTAGAACGCTTTTCGCTCATTTCACCCTTTTAAATTTCGCATTTTTTTTTTTTTCTTAGAGAGCATTTACATCTTATAAGTAACTACAACGCCAAATTTCAAATTGGTTCGGTAGTTCTAGAGATTCCATAGAAATTGTAATTTCGAATTTTTTTAGAACGCTTTTTGCTCATTTTACCCTTTTAAATTTCGAATTTTTTTTTTATTTTGTTCTTAGAGAGCATTTACATCTTATAAGTAATTACAACGCCAAATTTCAAATTTCTAGCTGCTTCAGTATAGAAAAGATCGCAATTTTAGAACGTTTTTCGCTCCTGCAACCCCCTGGGTAGTGGCACCGACATAAAATATAGCCTATGTTGGAGCAGGGGTTGTCACCATCAATTTGCCACCATCACTTTTGAAATCGATTCGGTAGTTCCAGAGATTACCCCCTACAAACAAACAAACAAACAAACAAACAATCTTTACTCCTTTATAATATTAGTATAGACTACGTGAAGAATATAATTTATTTATTTTCAAATCTATTTTTTCATAAAACCTGGTGATATTCAACCATTTCAACATTTTAGCCTATGATGTCGCATCATATATTATTCAATTTTAGTAATTATTCCCCTCTCATTTAATTCCCTTTTCCAAATTTGTTCCCCTTTTGCATTATTTTAACGCTCACTGTTCTACAAAAATACTTTTTCATTTTCCTTTCCTATCCTTTTTGTTAAATTCAATGTAACAAATTTCATTCCGTTTATTCTAATTTCATTTTAATTCAGTTACACTAAAAATATTTCTATACTGTGCTGATAAGTAAATGAAAACCGCTACATCTACCCTTTCAAATAGCTAGCATAAGATTTACCATCTGCCATCTCCTTATTTGGTCACACAGTTCTGTTGCTAACTGATTTCTTCATACACACCCTTTTTAATTACAATGATTCCCAAGCGCATCTGAATAACTCTTGTCCAAAAATATCCAACGTACCTGTCGAAGTCATAACAAATTCTAAGGTTCGCGGGTTCAAGAATGTGAAAACTTTTCCGAGCCCCGTTTGTGTGGTTTTGCATTCCCATACATGTTGGCTACCGCCGGAATAGTCGTTAGGAAGATTTATGCCAAAAATGGCTCTGTTCTCTAAATTTTTAATTGTCTTTATGCTCTGTTTGGAGAAACGATCGCCATATTGTAACCTTTTGGCGAAATGTAATTTCATTCGACTTCATGTCATGATACAAGAAACAATCACTTCTCTCGTTAATCATCTTGCTTTCAACATGTAGCTTTTTCACGAATTGTGTTCCGGGCCCGGGTGCCCTGCGCTGCCGTGGGCAGCCAACGTTTGCCTGTACATGTGCATTATCTATAGAACCTGGGATGTATTAAAATACCTTCATCTACTCATGTCTGCCTATTCTTCCAAATGTGCCTATCCTTATTTCTTCTGAATTTCTAGATTTCTTAGAAGGTAATGTTGATTTTAGTCATCGAAACACTCATCGTATCAAATCCACTTTACCACGACCAAGAACTTCATACTACATAGCCTAATATAACAAATATAAATGTTTTGCTTTTATAATATGTACTACGTGAAGAATATAATTTATATATTTTGAAATCTATTTTTTTCACAAAACCTGGTGATATTCAATCATTTCAACATTTTAGCCGAATGTAACAAATATAAATGGAAATAACTGGAATGTATTCAAATTGGAATGATAAAATAAGAATATGAACCATGCATGTTATATAATGGATCTTAAATTAAAATAAAATAAGAAAATTAATGTGATAATAATAAGAGGTGCAATATATATATATATATATATATATATATATATATATATATATATTGATTTTACAGTATAATACTGGCATCCCAGCTGCCAGTATTATACCGTAAAATTAACAGTAATAAACAGTAAAATAAGCAGTAATACACTACCGCGCAAACATTTTTTTTTTCAGTGTAGGAGTAAATATTAAATATATTATAAATTAATATAATTTAAAAAAAATTACTTAAAAAAATGCAGTAATATAAATATAAATAAAATAATAATTTTTTAAAAAAGGAGGTGGGGGAGTGGGAGGATTATAAAGATAGGAGTTAAACAGTTAAATAACACAAAATATTTTTATTTATATAAACGCAAGATGATTGGCGCAATGAAGTGAAGTAGTTATGACATTGTGCCACACTAAGCTAAGAAGGTAATTAATAATTGAAATTGAAACAACAATAGATGAAACCAATTATGTTAAACTGAATCAAAGTATGCTGAATCAACTAAAGAAATAATTAATTGATAGATAATGAAACAATAATCCTCTCTTTTTTCTTTTCTAATAAATAAATTTATCATTGCGCATTAAATAACAAACCATACAACAACACCATCCTCCGTAATCTATCATCTACCCTCTTAAAAAACAGTCATTTTAATTTTCTATGACTGAGTTACTCTGATTTAACACTCTAAGCGTGTGGAACGTAATATTCCGTTCACTAAGCTCCAGGTTTCACTGCAATATATGCATTGTTTATGATAATATAATTCTATAGATTCAATGAATTTTCAAAACATTGAAGAATTATTAATACTCTCAAGGGTTACATTCATATTTGTAATTAAGTTTTATATATAATGCTGAAAGAATCATATTTTTTTAGCATTTAAAACAAAAGTCAGAGAAAACAACATTACAATTTTACCCTTTTTCAAAACGCTCAGAGGGTTTTAAGATGCATGCAATAAAAATAAGAATTTCAAACAATGTATATTTAGTGCAAATTAATAATATAAAAATCTTTTTTATTTATTAAGAAAATTCGTGATTCTATACGAATACATATCATATCATTTCATGAATATGTCGCCATGTTGGATTTCAAAACAGGCATGAATAAAGCGCGCAAAATTCCCTTTTTTCTGTTTTTTTCCCCTTTATTATGTATATATATATATATATATATATATATATATATATATATATATATATATAATTATAATATCTATGAATTTCAAAAAACATATCAAGTTCTTGTATCATTCTACTTAAATCTCCAAAGAGATAATTAATGATAATATGTAGACAGAATACCACATAGCTAATAGATTAACAAGTGCAATCATAATATTACCATAGCTTGTGCTTCAATGGTAATTGCCCAAAAGTACTGTAAACATGAAGAAAATTTAAAAAGAGAGAGAGAAAAAAAAAATAATAATTTGGAGTTGCTATCAAGTGAATACAAATGGATTAAGAAATGAAATATGAACCATATACAATGGAAAATTGGACAACAAGAGAATTAAATCAGAATTATATAATGTTTTCTTTAAATTATATTGTTTTTTCGTGTAGCAACATTTTGCCTTTTCACGATTAGGACTTCTCAGTATCAGCGAGAGAAAAAAATTATTATAAATTATAACATTTTTCACAATTGTATCAAAATGTGAAAGTTGAAATTTATAATGAAGTTTTTTTAATGAGTTTTTTTTTTTAACATGACGTCATTTTTACCGGCAGAAAGCGTTCCGCTTCTCCGCGTTTAGAACTCCATATTTGTAAAATATGTGAAACTGTTGTGCATGGGGAAAAAAAGACATATCCTCCTTTTGGAGCAAAAATGAATATATCTGGTCTTATCTTCGGAGAAACACTGTATTGGAAAATAATGGTAATCAAAATCCGTAACACAATCACACTCCTGCTATGCTCTATCCAACCATATCTTGATAGATATCGGTATATAAGAAAAAGCTTTTATAAATTCTGTTAAAATATTTCAAACATCAAGTTTACGTAACAACCAGCACTTATTAATGGTAGTTCTCAATTATCCATTTTTATCATCCTTCTGAAAATACCTGAATCTTTATGATGAGGCAAGAAGAATATGGGTCAATTGGATAGGCCTCCTGGCGTCGGACCAAGTTCCTTCAAGTCATTTCAGAAAAAAAAAAAAAAAAAAAAAAAAATGAAGAAAGAAATCGATTAGAATTGGTACTTAGGGCAGATTCTACGTATCTTATCTGTCTTCTAAAGCTTTTGAAATCCCTCCGGGGTCAACCGTGTAACAACACGCCTGTTTTAGAACAACACAGAAGCTTGTTCGTTAGGCTGAAAAATTGAAGAAATTTACGTGGTTTATTAATTTATTCAAGATTAAACAAGATGTATGTATAGAAAAAAAATTCTAATTTAAGAATTTTGTCTTAAAAATTTCTGTAATGTTTGTAATTAAATAATGTTCATAATTTAATTTATTATACAGGTCATGATTAAAGTATGGGCCAACTGTGCCGTGGCCATGAGGCGTATATGAAATTTTCATAAACCTTACATTTTAAATCTCTTTTGACTTTGTACTGATTATAATCATTATTCTGTACTTTTAGAGTGTCATAAGATTAAATATAAAATATATATTTGTCTAAATATGTATTTATGTATTCACATATGTATTCTAAGGTATCGCAAACGTTTAATTTTTTGTGACAATATAGAGGAAGTAAGGGGAGGCTCCGAATGAATAATGCTCCCTGGGCCTCTCTGGATGACCAACAGTTAAACAACGCGCTGTTTTAGAACAACACAGAAGCCTGCTTAATGGCTAAAAAGTTAAAATTTATGTAGTTTATTAATTTATTTGCAATAAGAAATATATGACTCCCTGTAAGATCTAATTTTATTCTTTTTATTCCCCTAGCACATTTTCTTTTATATATCCTATACTTGTGAATATAGTTGCAGAATCTATACCCTTTTCCGGGCTTATATGATCCAGGGAACTCAAATATGGTGTCAAAAGTGGGTGGTGCCATTTAAAAAGAGCAATTGGTACAATTTTTAATACGTAGACGGCTCTCAAATTCTAATCCATGCTCAACATTTAATAGTAAATATCATTTTTATGAGATAATTTGCAGCAAAATTAGTGGGAAGGAGCATCTTTTTTTTTTTTTTTTTTTTTTTTTTTTTTTAAGTGAAAACTTCTATAGGCGCACCACATACTTTTTTCTTGTGCAGTGAATTAAGTTAATTTGCGACGCTTGGAAGTGAAAAGTTTATTTATGAAGTAAATCACAGATGCAACTGTATGTTTTTTCTGGGCAGTGAATAAAGCTCATACGCTACGCTTGGAAGTGAAACGCTTATTTATGCAATAGAACAATCAGGTCAACTAAAACTGGTTTATTTTCTCAGATTTTATTTATGTACAGTAATACTTATGTATTGATATACAGGGTGCTTCACAAAGGACCCCTAACTTTAAAAATCAATAACCCGGAAACGGTGATAGATAGAAATATGAAACCAGTGGTATGTTTATTAAAAAAATCGTAAGAATCTTATACGTAAATCTCAAAATTTAATTAAAAATAGCACCGATAGATGGCGCTGAGAGCGTTAAGAATCCTCCTAAAGAGAGTTCAGAAGCATAGAAAGACTAGTCGTCGAAGATTTCGTCATTGAAATCTAGCCGCTATTAGCGTATAGTGAAAATAATTCCGAAAGTGGTGTATACCGTGGAAGAACGTGTGTTTATTGTGTTGGAATACCACCAAATAAATCAGAGTCCTACTGCCAAAAGGAGAAGTTTTCAAACGCGATTTCAAGTCGCAAAAGGCCCAGATAAAAAAACAATTCGTGAGCTTTTCAAAACAAACAGACAACGTGGCCAATGCGAATTATTTTCACTATACGAAAATAGCGGTCAGATTTCAATAGCGAAATATTCGACGGCTTTAGTCTTTCTATGCTTCTGAACTCTCTTTAGAAGGATTCTTAACGCTCTCAGCGCCATCTATCGGTGCTATTTTTAACTAATTTTTGAGATTTACGTATAAGATTCTTACGATTTTTTTAATAAACATATCACTGGTTTCATGTTTCTATCTATCACCGTTTCCGAGTTTTTGATTTTTAAAGTTAGGGGTCCTTTGTGAAACACCCTGTATATTCACAAGCATACAAACACGAGTGCCCTCCTGCGCCAAGTTATCACTGAATTTGGCGACAAAAATAAGTTGCCATAAACATATCCAAATTGCCGATAACTGGCTAATTTGATGATATTTCGATTCAAATACGATTTTAACCATAAGTAAGAATCTTTTACAATTGGGGTATAAAACTGTCAGGCCGAATGCCGATCGCCCCGCAGAGGGACTTTTTATTTATTTATGTACAGTAAATCTTATGTAATGACATATATTCACATACACGCACACACAAGTGCCGTCTTATTCCAAATTGTTGTCAAGCGATACTTTCGAAATGTCGCCAAATTTGGCGACAAAAATAAGCTGCCACCAACATGAAAAAAACTTGTCATAACTGGCTAATCTTGCGATAAAACCCCATTTTGACCATAACTAAAAATCTTTCATAACTGGCAAGGCTACTATATATATAGTAGCTCTAACAGTTGGGGTCCTGTCAAAGTGACGCTGTTTGACTGCCGTTTTGGCGTAAAATTAAATGCATTCTTGTTACTAGGGGTGGATTTTTGTGGAAATAATTCATTTTTTCAGGAATTACAAGTTTGATTACAAGTTTTTAAATAATTATACTGTTCATGCAATAATAATTAATTAATATGTTTTCCTGTATAATTTAATATTATGAGTGTGTGTACTGTTACTGCCGCACATAATATATGCATACATATGAAAGAATGTATAAATATTTGGATATTGCCTTTTTCAGATTAGAAAAATTAAGCTGTATAACGCGTAAGCCACGGATTACGATCGCCATTGAAGTTTTTACGTTGGCCGTTCGGTATAACACATACATTTTTTTTTTTTTTCGAATTCAGAAGTTTGTTTAAAAAATTTTATAAATTAATTTGGAATTTTTTTTTTTTTAAATCTTATTTTATAGAATTCATTTCTATATTTGTAAAACTGTTTCTGCGAACAAGATAAAGTAGTCTGAAATTTTTAATTGTTAAAATAAATAAATAAATAAAAATAAAATAAATAAATAAATAATAAAAAAAGATGTCAGGAAGCAACACGTATATTTTAGAACAGAGAAATATGTTCAGAAAGATGAAAAATTAAAGAAATATATATGTATATTATTAATTCATTCACACTTAGAAAATATTGGCGTAAATACTTTTTTTTTTTTTTTTTTAAGTTTTCTTAAATAATTATGGGATTTTTTTTTCTTTAAATGTTATTTTGCAAAACTCGTTTCTATGTATGAATCAGTTTCTAGGAACGAGATAAATTTTGTCACTTTAATAATTAATTATATTTTTTCATACCATGAAATAAAATAACTGTCTTAGAAAATACAGAAGTTTCTTTAACAGGCTGAACATTTCAAAATTTACGTAATTTATTAATTTATTGGTATTAAAAATATTTATGTAAATGAGCACTTTTCTAATTTAAGAAGTTTATTTTAAAATCTTCCTAAATGAGTACGAGATTTTTTAAGGTTATTTTGTAAAATGTAACACTATGTTTGTATCGCTGTTTCTATAAACGTGATGCATTCATACATTTTTAATCGTTAATAACATTTCTTTTGATACCATGAAACCACACGTCAGTTTTAGAACAACTGAAATTTTTGTAGTTAATTAATTTATTTGCAATTACGACGTACATGCATTATTCGATTTCATAGCTTCTGAAAACAGCTCTTGCCAATTTCATATGTCTAGAATAAAAAAACTTCGAAAAATTGTTAGAAAGTAGTATTTTGTATTTTTAGAACAGCCTTTGCATTTTCTTTTTCTACAGCAAGCGAAATGCTTGTTATTAAAAAAATGAGAAATCTGCTTGTTTTCATCATCTTACAGAAGAAAATTATGTACAAAAAGAAAAAAAAACTTTGTTTTTTAATTTTTGTCACCAATTTTTTCAGTTGATGCATCGTATCTCTACCATTTGGCAATCACACATGGTTTTGTACAGTTACAATATCATTTTCATCCTTTCATCCGAAAAAAATTCAATTATTCTAACTCAGATTACAAACAATCATGCAACGCCTTTTGCCTATGAATGTGATATACAATTGATTTTTAATTTTTGGAAAATGCCAGGCAATATATAACTGACTGGACTCACAAAATAAAGATTTACAGTTTCTAAATTTACTATAACTACAACGCTTAATTTTACTTTTGTGTAGATTATACCACTTTTATAATAAATCTGAGGAATGTTAAGTTTTTTTAGTAATGTTAATTTCTCAAATTAAGTTCATAGTTTACTTTTTAGTTTTCTGTCCAATTAGACTGAAAGAAAAATATTGCTTTATTAAACAAAAGAAAAAAAAACAGGTCAGGTGTAAATAGCATTTGACAGCAGCCTACCATCCTACCATTTTATTCATTAAATGATTGTTGAACAGTTCAACTGTAAACAGTTTTTCATTTGTTCAAGAACATTTATGTACACAACATGAGCAATTCCTGTAAGTTTTTCGATTCATGCTTTTACCTATCACAGCAGTTCCCAACCCTTTTTCTCTCACGTACCCCTTGCTTAGACTTTTCATTTATGCGTACCCCTTCTCACATAAACCCATTCCAAATATTTTTCTTTCGTTTATTAGTAAAGTCCTTATGCTAGTTATCAATGTTAGATGCAATTCTCTTCAGAATTACAATTTTCAACCACTTATCCATTTTGAACCACAGCATATCAACATAAAGTCACCCAAAACACCAAATATTAGTTAAAATTTTCAAATTAAGCCCTCACAAAACAGGGATGAAGCTTTACACCCGTAATGAGTTTATGCTAATGCTGACCAGTAGTACACTAAAATGAGAGTCTGCTTTCAAATGGGTTTTAACTTTTTAATGAAATCGCAGAAACCAGAAGCCTTGAAAGATGTATATTTTTTCTGTGTATCTCTAGAATTACTAGAAAGAAAACAACAAAAGAAGAGGGGACTGGGTGAAGGACTGGGTGAAGATAGTGGCGACATATGATCGACCAATTACTAAGTTTAGGCATTTTCCTTTATTTTGTGCGAATAACCTCTTTTAATTTTACACAAGTCTCTCTTTACAGACGGAAAATTTTTCTGTTTTCAGTTTAAGCTTTAATTTTTGCGTTATCCGCCATTACCAATATAATTTTCACGTACCCCCGACTGTTTTACCACGTACCCCTGGGGGTACGCGTACCCCAGGTTGGGAACCGCTGACTTATCAAAAGAAAAAAAAATTAATGAGCATTTGAAACATATGGCGCAACTGAAAACCTACATCATCATATCATATATAACATCAATATAATGTCGATATTTAACTATCTAAATAGAAGATAATTTTTGAAGCACCAAAACTTTATCTGTACTCTAAATCTGTTCAGTAAAAATTTTAGAATATTAATTGCAAGTTTTGAATATGGAAACCAAATTAAATAAAAGTGTTTCAAATCGTACTTTTCGAATGAAAGCTGAATTCTGATTACAGTTATGGATTAAAATGCATTATTAATTAGGCAAGTATTTAGGATGAATTTATATAGCTTTTTTTTTTTTTTTTTTTTTTTTTGGTAATCTTTTCAGTACTACTTATTGTAAGCCATGAAGATGCTTCACCGCATATACTTCCAATGAAGGTCACTTAGGAGTGACTCCAAAATCAAGTGACATTCAGTTCAGGTTGACCCAGTCTAATACAAAAAGGAGAAGCTAGGTTAATTGAGAAACAGGACATAGCAGCTTCTTAATTCAATCTCTTCCAGAAGCTAAAAGACGCCCATAATTTTTAGCGCCAGAAGGTTGTTGCTTTTATTCAGAAAATAAATAGGAAAACGTTTTTTCTTTTTTAAGGTGAATGTGTACTAATGACAACAATGAAATTTTATGCAAAAAAACTGATGGGATTTTTATTTATTTACAGATTATTTATGTACTTGTAAATAATGCATGTACAGTAACCCCCGTTATGCCACTCCTCATTTTATCTCTCAGTCGGATATATCGCTCTTTTTCCTGAAAAAAAAAAATCCATCATAGCAGCATTTTTAAGTATCTTCAATGAATTCCAAAAAGGTTGAGACGAGGTTTATTATTAGGTTGCTTTCAATACAAAAAAGTATAAAGCTACCTATTGCAGCCGTTCGGAGGAAAGCAATTTCGGAAAATTTCGGTATATTTTTACCGATTATTACCCCCAGACTCCAAAACCACCCTCAGTTCAAATGTTGATATATATATATATATATATATATATATATATATATAATTATAATATCTATGAATTTCAAAAAACATATCAAGTTCTATTCTACTTAAATCTCCAAAGAGATAATCAATGATACTGTGTATACAGAATACCACATAGCTAATAATTAACATGTGCAAACATAATATTACCATAGCTGATGCTTCAATGGTAATTGGCCAAATTTTACTCATACCAAAAGAATATTGAAAAAAGAAATAGAGAGAAAGGGGAAAAAAAAAAATTATAAATTGGAGTTGCAATTAAGTAAACACAAATGGATTAACAAATTAAATATGAACCATACACAATGGAAAATTGGACCACATGAGAATTAAATATGAATTGGACATGGAAAAACACATGCACATGTACTCATCAGCCTGGATGCACCCACATGTGTTTTAAATAATAATTCAGTGTTTTATAATTCTACTGGCATAATGCTAAGATCAGTAGAATCATCCAGGTACACTGAATTATTACCAGACAAAAATTGGAAATATTAAAATTTGGAAATATTTAAATAGGAAATAAAAAACCATTAAGAAAATACAATATATTTCACTCACATCGATTATCCAAAAAACTGTAATATATATATATATATATATATATATATATATGTCTGATCTATGTCATACGATAACACTCGTATTTATAAATCAATTTGGATGAAACTAATTGTGTGTATTAAGCTTACCAATGTCTCAACCGAGTTCGTTGGCCAGCTTGGTCCGCCATCTTGTTTCAAAATGGCGGCCACTGAAAGATCTAAAACTAAATTAATTATACATAAAAGTTAAAAATTCAAATTTATTTTTTGTTTAAGTGTTAGGCCTTTATACAAGGATTCCGAAACTTCTTTTGTTTTACCTCTATCTTAAAAAATGGCTGAGATAGAGCAGTTTGAAATTCTAGGGTGACTGACATTTTGAAACAAGACAACACATTACAAAAAACCAATGCTTAATTTATGAGTTTTAGTGAACGCGATTTCTCGCAAATCATTATCTTTCATTGTTGTACTCATTTTCCCAATCATACGTATAAAACTATATATTTATATCCGTTAGCGCCAAATTCTCGCCAAACTTGGCAAAATACCGCCAAATTTGGCGTCCAAAAATAAGTCTTACAAGTACAAAAATAAGCCTTACAAGTTACCAAAAATAAGTCTTAACAAAAATAAGTCTTAACAAAAATAAGTCTTAAACAAAGTTTCTTATTCGAAATCAGTATTAACGAATCTTCTTTGCGTTTTAGCTTACTGTTTCGAGTAACATTAGCTAAAATTTTAAAACGAAGATATAGGAAAGCTACCTTTTCCTCCCGGTACAGGCCGGAAGGACTTTTTTTTCCCTGTTGGTGATAAGCACTAAGCAGGCAATGTGTAAAAGTGTCCAAAATAAAGTAAGAAATTGTGTCAATGAAACAGTCAAAAAGTTACTTTCAAATAATTAATATATATGTAATAGACTCCCGATTATCCGACGTTTAATTATACGATATTCTAGGTTAACTGACATCCATCACATATTTTATCATCCGATTTGCGCATACTAAGGATTTTTATCTAAAAGCATTTGTAGCTGTATACCAAAATTCTGGAAGAAAATGTATTATTTTTAACATATAATAAATTATGAAAAGCTTTAAACAAGATAAAAGTACTACTAAGTGATAAAAGTACTGCTAAATTATTTCAATGCGTTGTAAATTGTATTAAATAATGCAGAATTCTGTCTCAATAATCATTAAAATCAATCGACAATTTTCAGAAATCCGGAGGAATTTTGATCATCAAAAACATCCTTGCCTTGCATATCATAATTTCCCTTGCCGCAAGAATATTTCTTTTTTTCTTCTCCTTGCTTGTAAAATATGTCGTGCCCCCCACTCCCCCTACAAGAATCTCACAGGAACATAATATATTTATAATTTTTTCCTGTTACTAAACCAACAAAATGAACAGAAAATTAAAAAGTTGAAACCACGCAAAAATTCCAACGAACGTCTTTTTTGTCATGAATTTCACAAAAATATAATTGCCAAGTTTTATTTCATAATCAAAATTAGTATTATATACTGTGAAATAATTTCTTCATTACTGTATTTTGTATCACTATAAACATACATATTCTCAGAGTCACTTGAACTTTCTGATACGTAATTTAGCTTTTTTTCTTTTTGCCTTGAAACACGTCGCGGGCCTTCATTTTTCAATTTTTCTCTGTAACAGAAACCAAATTTTTTTTCTGAATTCTTTTTAGCTGTAACTAAAGTGGCATTTTTTGTTTCAATTTTTTCCCTTCTTCCTTTTTTGATTCTTATTTAATAATCTTTTCCACTGGTGTATCAGTTAGAATATTTTCTGCGCCTTTCTTCCATTTAATTGTTGCCTTGTGCAAATTTGCTTTTGGTAGTGGACGCAATTCTAAAGACGATATGATTTTTAGCTGATGATTTTCAACTAGTGATTGTGATATGCTTGGTTATTGATCAACTGTGCCTGGTAGGTTCAACTCTGTATTGATCAACTGTGCTCGATGATGGTTGATCAGTCACATATGCTTATTGAAATTCGGTATCGTCAAAGGCATTTCGATTGAATGGCCAAGTCTTTAGAATGGCCTGTTACACTGCAAAAAATAATTGTTGATTTTACAGTATAAAACTGGCATCCCAGCTGCCAGTATTATGCCGTAAAATTAACAGTATTAAACAGTAAAATAAGCAGTAATACGCTGCCGTGCATGCGTGGTAGCGTATTACTGCTTGCGCGGCAGCGTATTACTGCTTATTTTACTGTTTAATACTGTTAATTTTACGGTATAATACTGGCAGCTGGTGTGCCAGTTTTATACTGTAAAATCAACAATTATTTTTTGCAGTGTATTCTAGGCTTTCCTAGGCTTGTTTTTAAACATAGCTAAAAAAATACACGAAAAATAAAGTTAAATATATCCTTTTTATATAATGATCCAAAATAAAATTAAATATATTTTTTGTAATAACAGAATTATACCAAATTAGCATATTACTGATAAAATAATAATTTGAATTGGAATTTTTCATGTCTACATCATGTGTAAAAATGTTCATATGTGACAATACCACCCATTTTTAATTAATTTTATCTCACTAAACACTTAATTTATCTATAGTAGCTATAGATACAACCTAATAGAAGTTTTAATTAAAAAAATAATTTTTCATTTAATTCTAGTTTAATATAGTTGTGTTTTTCTAAAAGTATAAGAACAACATTAACTGAATATTTATAAAAAGTAAATAAGAAGAAATCACAAATGGATAAATGAATAAGTAAAATCTTTCTTTACTTTTCTTTGGTGTCTAGTTTGTATTAATGTCGAAAATGCATGTCGTTCAAAAATGTAGACTATATGAATCATTGGTTAATTTACTCACTAAAAATAAAATAATTTCTTAATTCTTAATTCCACATATAATGTCCAACTTATAAAAACATATAGGATACAGAACTGTGGTACAATGGACAATGAATGGAAGACTTCCATTGTACCCTACATGAAAATCTGACAGAAAAAAAAATAATATATTTTTTTTTATTAAATTATTTTAGTTACATTAAATATAATAGCTCGAAATATTTACTTCTACGCGCCACCAATCACCTATCAAGAATAAAAATGGCTAAATTGTCAGTTGAGCACGTAGTTTTCATTTTTTTTTTTCCGCCACTGGAATGCTGTTATCTGAGTGCCAAAATATGAAGCATTAAAAATAGAAATAAAATAAATAGTAGGGGTGCCTCATTGTGTTCCTAGATCCATTGTATCCCGGTATATCCTACTCTTTTTATTATTATTTAACCCATATATAATTTGATCCCCTTTTCCACACAGAGAAAAAAAGAAACGTTGATTTTACGGTATAATACTAGCATACCCGCTACCAGTATTATATCGTAAATTAACAGTAATAAATAGTAAAATAAACAGTAATACACTGCCGAGCATGCGCGGTAGTTGCTTATTTTACTGTTTATTGCTGTTAATTTTACGGTATAATACTGGTAGCTGAGATGCCAGTATTATACCGTAAAATCAAAAAAATCTTTTGCACACAGTGCAACTTTCAAAATTTTTCTAAAATTCTTCGACTTATACATGAGTACATACGGCATTATTATTATTAATCCGCAATTGTATATGTAAAAGAAAAACACTGCATTTTTTCAAAATAGTCATAAATGGCAACAATTCTTTTATCCTTTTTGTTGACACTCATTGGAAACTGACCCAGCGATGATGCTGAGGCCTAAGGATGCAATCGGCTTGCTAGCCTGCAAGGGACATTTAAAATGTCATATGTCAAACTGGTAGCCTGCAAATGGTTACAAAGTCCTCCACATGTCTTTGCTTAAAGGATTCTTCTGATTTGCTTATTTATTTGCTCCCTCTGTCTTGAGGCCTGCAAAACACGTTTGAGGCTTGGACAGTGTTGATAGGGATAGCAGAAGAGAAAAATTGTCCAGTTATTTTTTTCTCTTTTTTTAAACTATAGAACAGAATAATTTTCTTTTACTTTTGAGGTTAACTCCTCTCTTCTTTGATTAATTGAGTGATTGATAATGTCTGTTATTTCTTATTGATTTCTTGTCAACAGATTCTGAAAGTGTTTACACTAATTTATTTTGCTTCGTCATAGAAATTTTGCTAAAATCGCTTTTCCGCAAATCACGATGGGAAAAGAGTTCGAGAAATTTCGGAAATAGAACAACATTATATACGCTTGAAGCACGTTCGAATCAGAAATTTTACTTTACGTTTTGTAAAGAGAAATTACAATAAAAATGTGTCTCTAAAAATACAGGGTGCTTCAAAAACAATGGCCCAGTTACCAATTACTATATAACTTCATTGTAAAAAATTATCAAACGAAACTCTTCAAACAAGATACAGAAGGAAGCTCCGAGTCAGGGCTTGATTACTCAAAAGGTACATGAAGCATGACTTCTCCTCTAAAATTTAAGAGGGTCCCCAAAATTAATGTAAATGGGGCCTCTAATTCTCATTTTAATTTTTTTATATTGCATTTTTTATTTTTTTGGAGGGGAAAAGTTTGCCTGATGCAAGATAAAATCCACACTCCTTCAAGAAACTTATCTAACCGGGAAATCTGAATGTGATCAATAAGGCTTTTATCCAATCATATGCCATTCTGATTTACTGGTTACAGAAACCACCGGCGTAATTGAACATACAAGAACTACATACACTATAAAGGTACGCTATTTAAAGTATATACAGGGAACATAAAAAAAGCTGTTTAATAAAATATATGTGAACTCAACTACGCCATACCTGAGAATAACATTTGTAGAATCGATGAGTTTCTAATATGGAGAATCTAGTAAACTTTGCACGGACAAAAATTATGTTGCGCTTCTCGTAGATTCAGAGATTAATCGGGCCTTGCTCAAACTTCTGCTTGCGTACTTCATAACTGTTCTAAGAGACTCCTATTAGTCACACAGAAAATATCCAAGTGATAGTCCATTTCACTCTAGATATTGTAAATGTGTTGTACTCCTTGTGAACTGCTTTCTGTGGGAGCATGCTTTCTTTTCCTACAATAGTGAACAAACTGAAGGTACGCATGGAGAATACCCTAACATCAGTGTTTATACGAACATGCTTCTCAATATCTGGCGCGAAATGGACTGATTGATTGATTAATTGATTTCATGAATATTTTCTTTGCGTGTAAAAGTGCCACTTAGAATAACAGTTATGGAGTACGCAAACAAAACTTTGAGCTTGCTGCGTTTCTTCCTATCATTGTTTACGGCGAAATTATTATCATTTGTAATTGGGTCATCATTTTTGAAATACCCTGTATGTATTCTGCAGTTCTAATTAACACTAATACATCGGGTGTGTGAAGACAGGTCGACTTTTAGAAACTAGGATCGGTCCAACCCCATTTTATGGAAGATAAAAGTTTGATACCATTGAAAAAATCCATTGAAAAAATACCGTACGCTAGTGATTATATATATATATATATATATATATATAGTGGTGGTTATTTTGACATTGTTTGGCGTTTTTTGGCAAAGAGTGTCTTGTTAAATGATATGAAATACTGTTGACAATATATATTAATATCTGATATTCATTGTAAAAGTCATCCAACTTATACTGATATTCGTGATCAAAAATTGTTTTCGTTGACTATTTGGTTGTAACTTTGTGATTGTAACGAAGGAACACGTTCATTCTAGTAATTATTTGCAGTGATAAGTTTTCGTATGTGGCTGTTTTCATAACAATGCGATATTGTGCGTTCAAATAAATTCATTACTTGTGAGGGTCTGCCAAAAAAAAAATAAAAAACAGTGGCACTCCGGGAGTGCCGACAGAAGTGAAAACTTGAACAATTACGTGTGTATTTTTTTAATCGTCAGGAAATGTTTTATTGTGCACGAAATGCTTTTAATTGAAGTGTTTTTTATTCATTATTATAAACTACTACTACAAAAATTATATTACAATTTTCATTTAATGCGCTATAGTACATGAAAAATAATGCATATTATTTTACATAGAAAAAATTTAGGGAACCAGACTTCAGTCGCACTATACCGCTTACATTTTACTGCGTTATTATACCGCTTACATTTTTCTGCGTTACTATACCGCTTACATTTTTTTGCGTTTACTATACCCCTTACTATAACGCTTAGATTTTCTGTGTTACTATGCCATTTACATTTTTCTGCGCTTACTAGACCGCTTACTATACCGCTTACATTTTTCTGGGCTTACTATACCGCTTACATTTTTCTGCGTTACTATACCGCTTACATTTTTCTGCGTTACTATGCCGCTTACTATACCGCTTACATTTTTCTGCACTTACTATACCGCTTACATTTTTCTGCGTTACTGTACCGCTTACTATGCTGCGTACTATACCGCTTACATTTTTCTGCCTTTACTATACCGCTTACATTTTTCTGCGTTACTATACCGCTTACATTTTTCTGCGTTACTATACCGCTTACTAAACCACGTACTATACCACTTACAATACCACGTACTATACCGCTTACATTTTTCTGCTCTTACTATAAAGTTTACATTTTTCTGCATTTACTATACCGCTTACATTTTTTCTGTGTTACTATACCACTTACATTTTTCTGCGCTTACTATACCGCTTACTTTACCGCTTACATTTTTCTGCGTTTACTATACCGCTTACTATACCACTTACATTTTTCTGTGTTTACTATACCGCTTACATTTTTTCTGTGTTACTATACCGCTTACATTTTTCTGCGCTTACTATGCCACGTACTATACCGCTTAAATTTTTCTGCTCTTACTATACCGCTTACATTTTTCTGCGCTTACTATAACGCTTACTATACCGCGGTGCAATAGTGCACAGGCAAGCATGCGGCGCGCGGCGCGCCCGCCCCGCACTACCTAACTATACAAAATACATGTACATACTTATATACAGAGGTGTCGGTTACAGTAACAGTGTCGCGAGTTCAAAGGTTTTTTTTCCATCTCAAAAAATGCCCAACGCGCCTAAAGAAGTTTTCACTTCAAATATACAGAGATGTCAGTAACAGTGTCACGAGTTCAATGTTTTTTTCCTATCTCAAAAACGCCCAACGCGCCTGAAGAAGTTTTCACTTCAAAAATCGAAATTTTAGAACGTTTTTCGCTCCTGCACCCCCTTGGAGGTAGTGGCACCGACATAAAATATAGCCTATGTTGGAGCAGGGACTGTCACCATCAATTTGCCACCATCACTTTTGAAAACGGTTCTGTAGTTCCAGAGATTCCATAGAAATTGTAATTTAGAATGTTTTTAGAACACTTTTCGCTCATTTCACCCTTTTAAATTTCAAATTTTTTTAAGAAATTGTTCTTAGAGAGCATTTACATCTTATAAGTAGCTACAATGCCAAATTTCAAATTTCTAGCTCCTTCAATATAAAAAAAATCGAAATTTTAGAAGGTTTTTCGCTACTGCACACTCCTGGGTTAGTGGCACTGACATAAAATATAGCCTATGTTGGAGCAGGGATTGTCACCATCAATTTGCCACCATCACTTTTGAAATCGCTTCAGTAGTTCCAGAGATTGCCCCCTACAAACAAACAAACAAAACAATCACTTCAAATATACAGTGGTGTCGGTAACAGTAACGGTGACTGTGTCGCGAATTCAATGTTTTTTTCCCATCTCAAAAAATGCCCAACGCGCCTAAAGAAGTTTTCACTTCAAAAATTGTGCTCCCGTAAATTCAATTTTTCTTTCGCATAATGAAATAAAACTCTGCATTTCTTGGCTAAAAAGAAGCGACCTAGCCTAACCCCCAAAAATTGTAGTGGGCCCGACAACAGCTCAGTTCTATAAATAGTAATAGCACGACACAACTGAAATAATAAATTTTCAATCACAAATAAAAAGAACAAGATCCGAGTTAAACCGGGGCCTCCGAGATGACGCTGTGTGTTTTCTGAACCGAGCCTGCTACGGGGCTAACGAGAAAGACGGGCTACCGCGCTTCTCCAATTTAGAGTAGTCACGTGACGCCCATGGTCTCAGCTGAGCTGAGAAAACTAGTTGACATAATAAAGAATTGCTTCCACTTTAGATTACTATCATATACGAGTCATTCTTTAATTTCATAAAATTCGTTACTTTCCCAAGCAGCGGAATCATGATTATCAAATCTTACATCTATTTCAAAACACTGGGATAATTTTAAGAACTAATTAAAATAATTTGGAACCAGGTATAAAGTTGAATCAATTGAGCTGAAAAACAAATAATTGAGCCCTTTACATCCTACAAATCATTGTGAATATACCAAAACATGACACAAACTACATAAATATAATTTATTTAACCTTTAAAAATTTCAAAGTTGAAACACAATTTTTCAGATTTTTGGGGGAAAAAAATAATATATTGTCAATTTTACCAAAATTATATATGGTCATAGTATATATATTTTATATAATTATATAAAAATTTTTAAAGCTTTAGTAGAAAAATAAATATTTAAAAAAATTAAATGTTCTCAATCTTTATCTCTGAGCACAAAATAAATAAAACATTTGTAACACACAAAATATCTAAAAATTAATATTTTTTCACCAGATTTTTCCCAGCAGCGGAATTATGATTAAAACTTATAAAAAGTTCAAAATACTATCATAATTTTAAGTATATTAAATAAAATAATTTATAAACAGTTATAATGTCAACAGTGAAAAATATAGAGACGTATATTCAACTGAGCTCTCTGTACCCTAGAAATCACTGTAAATGCAATAAATGAATAAATAAATAAATAATAATAATAATAATAATAATAGTAATACATACTACTTAAAAATGATTTATTTAACATATAAAATTTTCAAAGCTGTAGAACAATTTAAATTATTGAGGGAAAAAAATACGATTGTCGAAAAAATAAATAAATAATTTTAAAAAAAAGAGAGGGGGGGGGGGACTCTTATACCCTAATATCAATATTTCTGCATCAAAATTATACACGGTCATGGGACACACACTCTATATAATATATAAAATTTTCTAAGTTTTAGCAAAAAAATAAGTATTTAAAAAATATATATATATGCTCAATATTTATCTCTGGGTATATAATATATTAAAGCGAGAAGCAAAAGTCTTAATTTTTCAGTGCAAATTCGACCTTACTGTGCATGCCTCAACTTTTTTTGAAGTGTGGATAAAGCAGGAAATAGAATTAAGAAGAATCAAGAGGGTTGGGGAAAGAATAGCTCGCCCCTTCACTGCTCACAACCCTACCCTAGGAAATACTCCTTCTAAATTCTTCTTCATTCTATTTTTATTCCCACTTCTTGGAAGAAGCATCCATTCTTCCATCTGCTTTGTTTGAGAGAGGGACGAACAAAAGGGAGAGGGTGGGATGCGCTTTAACTTTTTTGAAGGCTGAAAATGGGAAATGGAAGGGCTGGAGTTCTCCCCTTCTATAGAAATTGAAAAAAGGTCGTTTTCTGGGAAAGAAAACATATTTATTTTACAACCGATAACAATATTTCTGATGTAATTTTTACACGGGCTGTAAAACCTTTATATTTATAACCATTAAAAATTTCAAAGGGTTTGGACAGCAAAAGCTTTCTTTTTAATGTTTTCTTACGAGCACTTTTATCAATAATTATTAGTATTTTTTCTTTTAATCTGGGGTTCATTTAAGGTTTTATACCGGGCCCGGGCGACGCCAAGCGAGTCAACTAAGTAGGTGTTAATAACCGAAATAAAACAGTTATAAGACACAAAATATCTAAAAATTATTTTTTTTTCACCGAAATTTCTCCCAAGCAGCGGAATTATAATTGTTAAATCGTATAAAAAGTTCAAAGCACAGACATAATTTTAAGTACATTAAATTAAAACTTTTTTTGCAACCTGGTGTAATGTTATCAAAAGTGAAAAAAAAAAAAAAAAAAAAAAAAAAAAGAAATATCCAACCGAGTTCTTTGTACCCTAGAATACATTGTAAATACACCAAAATTTAACACCAGACAACTTCAGAATGATTTAATATATAAAATTTTGAAAGCTGTTGCCCAATTTTAAATTATTGGAACAATACAAATTGTCGAAAGAAAGCGAAAAATTGAGATTTTTTTTTCAAGCAGAACTTTTATATTTTAAACATCAACATTTCTGCATCAAAATTATACGTGGTCATTGGATACATATTTTATGTAAGATATTATAACATATTCAAAGCTGTATTACGAAAATAAGTACTTTAAAAAAAGTGCTCAATAGTTACCTCTGAGCATGTGAGAGTTAATAACAAACTAAAACAATTTTAACACACAATACCTAAAAAATAATATTTTTTCGCAGATATTTTTTCCAGGCAGTGAAATTATAATTGCCAAATAAAAAGTTCAAAGCACTGGCATAATTTTATGCATATTAAATAAAATAATTTGTACCGAGATGTCGTCAAAAAAGAAAAAAAAAAGGAAAATATTTAATTGGGCTGTTTATATCCTAGAAGTCATTGTAAATACTCCAAAATTGAACACAGACTAATTCGTAATGATTATTGTAACATATAAAAATTTCAAAGCTGTAACACAATTTTAAGTTATTGGAAAATAATATAACAGGATGTATTAATATATATTTAAACGTCAGACCAATTTTTCTTACGATTTGACCGATCTACTTTCTTTCATAGAAATAAAATTATAGGCATTCTGGTCAAAAGACTAAATTGTTATAATTCATCAAAGATTCAAAATATATAACATTACACACTTACAAATCCTAGATACAACATTTAAACGAAGAAAGGGTTAATACTTACATTCGACATATTACATATTTTTATATTATTATCCCCGGACTCGACATCATCTAAAGAGATGACATTTTTTTATAAACTCAACAAATGAAAGTGAATTTTAAGTAGAATAACATACTCGCAATGAAAATTGCGGTGGTTATTGTTTATTATTATTTAAGAATAATCTAATTTTCAAATCGAAACACACAGCAATAGAAAACAAACATGTTCAATTCCTTTGTGTACAGCTGCGCGTCAAATTCCGTTTTGAGTAAGACCGCGACTGTCACCTGACTTTCAACCACGGTAGCCCTGTGCGTTAGCCCCGGCCTGCTACAAGTGACGTCACAACCTGCTGACGTCAAAACAGTGATCCATACTAACTTAAAATTTTTCATGTACTTTGTTCGTTTGTACGGATTGTTTACGATAGTATTTTGATTTTATTTATTGTTACTTTCTTCTATCTATAATAGAAGAAAGTATTGTAATCGAAATTTTGTTCGACTTCGGTTTTCGACGAATTTACACGTTTTAGGGGTCAGAGATTCCGAAAAACATGTTTTTACAAAATGTCTGTCTGTCCGTCCGTCCGTCTGTCCGTCTGTGTGTCTTTTCATTGTACCATCGAAAAGTGTATGAAGTTATGCTTCAAATTGAACCTAATTTTTTTTCTATGTTTTTGGCTATGACAAGCAGATTCTATCAGAATTTGGGGATATTTCGATGAAAGGGGGCGCTGAGATCGATATTTTTGTTCCATTTTCACTATTGTACCATCGAAAAGTGTATGAAGTTATGCTTCAAATTGGACCTAATTTTATTTCTATGCTTTTGGCTATGGCAAGCAGGTTCTATCAGAATTTGGGGATATTTCGACGAAAGGGGGCGCTGTGATCGATATTTTTGTTCCATTTTCACTATTGTACCATCGAAAAGTGTATGAAGTTATGCTTCAAATTTAACCTAATTTTTTTTCTATGCTTTTGGCTATGGCAAGCAGGTTCTATTAGAATTTGGGGATATTTCGACGAAAGGGGGCGCTGTGATCGATATTTTTGTTCCATTTTCACTATTGTATCATCGAAAAGTGTATGAAGTTATGCAGATAATTGAACCAGTTTTTACTTTCTTCTATCTATAATGGAAGAAAGTATTGTAATCGAAATTTTTTTCGACTTCCAGTTTTCGACGGATTTACACGTTTTAGGGGTCAGAGATTCCGAAAAACATGTTTTTACAAAATGTCCGTCTGTCCGTCTGTGTGTCTTCATTGTATCATCGAAAAGTGTATGAAGTTATGCTTCAAATTGAACCTCATTTTTTTACTATGGTTTTGACTATGGCAAGCAGGTTCTATTAGAATTTGGGGATATTTCGACGAAAGGGGGCGCTGTGATCGATATTTTTGTTTCATTTTCACTATTGTATCATCGAAAAGTGTATGAAGTTATGCTTCAAATTGAACCACATTTTTTTTCTATGTTTTTGGCTATGGCAAGCAGGATCTATTAGAATTTGGGGATATTTCGACGAAAGGGGGCGCTGTGATAGCCATTTAAAAATTTCAAATTCAAAAAGATGTGCAAAAAAATTAGAAATCCTAAAAGTTTTTTTCGTTAAATGTTCGGCCTTGATCCGGAGAATCCGGAACAATTTTATTTTTGCCTCTATCTTAAAAAATGGCTGAAATATAGCGGTTTGAAATTTTAGGGTGGCTGACATTTTCAAGCAAGACAGCAGATTTCATCCATAAACGGGTTTAATTTATGAGTTTTACTTAATGTGGTTTCGGCAAATTTTCTTTCATTGTAGTAACCATTAATCCTATTATATACTTATCACTATATATTTATATTCGTCAACGTCAAATTCTCGCCAAACTTGGCGACAGTTGGCGAAATATCGCCAAGTTTGGCGACAAAAACAGTTTGCCATAAATGAAGACAACCTGGCTGTAGAGGACAAATTTGGCGATATTCTTATTCAAATTCAATGTTGACGAGAACTGGGATTGAATCTTCTTTTATTAGGTTCCACGCATTTTACCTGCGTGTTTTCCAGTAAAATTAGCTAAAATCGTAAAATCAAGAAATAGAGAGGCTATCTGTTCCTGTCGGTTCAGACCAGAAGGACTTTTCATAGTTTAGTATACATCAGTTGATCGCATCCCGGTAACCCGACGATTCGCAAGAAGCTGACGTACAACAGAATGACGAAAAATGTTGATTTTATTGGCGATGTGATAGCGAATTTTGAAGTATTAACATGACTGAGATAGAAGAAAGTTTTGGGATTGGCACATCCGACTAGTTTTATATAGTAATTAATAATATTTTTTAGTGTATTTAGATTAGAACGCTATCAATAATTATTGATTATAATTATTAAAGAAAGTGTAGATTATATCTATAAAATAATGAGAAGAACATGTTGTGCTCCTAGTTTCTAATCTAAGTCTTCAAATTCGCTACTGATAATGAAAAGAAGAAATTTTAGCTACGAAAATTACCTTGTGATAATTATTTTTACATTTCAACAGAAATGGTCTGCAGTGTGCATTAAATGTTTCGATATACTTTTCGTAATTCGTGAAGCTAGAATTAATATGATGGTATTGAACTTGTGCAGAGAAAAAACCCTAACAACCAAATGTCTAGCCTACTGTAATGGAAATATTCTAGCATATTTGATTGAATTTGTACTTCCAAATCGAAAAGAGTCAAATGATCTTTAGAAAAAAAAAATAAATAAATAAAAGAAGCAGACGATAAACAGTTTAAAAAATTATTTTGAAAGAAATACTGTAATAAATTGACTAATATCTGGATACATTTAGTTAGAAGTGAGTGATGTGCTTTGTTTATAAAATTAAAAGTAACTGATTTACACAACTTAGTAGTTCTACGTAGTTCCATTTACATTTTAGCTAACTTAAGTGTACAAATATATTATGAAAATAAATCTTTTGATAAGTTAATTTGAGTGGTTATTAGGTCCTAGACCCAAGTACAATAAATAGACAATTTTTAAAATATTACAAATCAGTTACAAAGTTAAGATAGAAAATTGGGTACTTTTCGGTTAACCGGGCACCAGTGATATATATAAATACACACACACACACACACACACACACACACACATATATATATATATATACACACATATATCTGTATGAATTAATATATATATATATATATTTATATATGTACATGTATCACTGGCGCCCGGCTAACTGAAAAGTACCGAAAAGGGCTTATGGAGAGAGAAGGAAAGTTGGCAACATATTTTCTGGCAACCTATTCGTAGTTTCATATAAATAAGCATTTTTTTTTTCAATATTTATATAATTTATTTAATATAAAGAAGCCATTTATCTCTTTTTATATACAGGTAGAACAGAATTGTATATATAAATAATTTTATATATAAATAAACATATAAGTTTATTAGGTTTGCTTTCATAATTGTGTATATAATTTTAAAACATATCTAACTTTCTGAAGCCCGGATTACGCCAAAGCGAAAAAAAAAAGTGCCAAGGTCTCTTTAGTTAAAAAATGTCGATTTCGCTATTTAAATTGACATTTATTGTGTTTTGGTGGTTTTATTATGGTATGTAGTTGTAAAAGGGAGGAATGAGATTGATTTTGTAAAGTTTTTGGTAGATTTATTATATTTTTTGTACGTATATTTATTGTAAAATAATGTTTTTAGGAAAAGGTAAGTCAGTGGGTTAAATCTGATCTATTAATCTTAGCAATTTTTTTAATTTAAAACTTTTAATTTCCTTTTATAAAATAAGTGTATTAATTCCCTTTTATTTCACGATTATGAAAATTAATATTATTTATGTAATCGCAAATTATAAGAGCGGAAATGCTCTTTTTATTACATCTTTCTGCTGCGATACATTGACCAAAGTGGATCACTATTGTGACGTCACTAATACTTGTAGCAGGCCCGGTTCAGAAAACACACAGCGTCATCTCGGAGGCCCCGGTTTAACACACTTCTCTGATCGGCATCTCGAACAACTCTGACGGTTTTTAAACAATTTCACAGACGGCGCTTCTAGCGGCAACATACCGCCGGCATTAGAATATCGCAAACATTCAATAAATACAATACAAACTAAAATACAGAAAACAATCTCAATAATACAAAGTTATCTCAGTAATATACATACACTAAATTATAATGTTAAATTTACAAATATAAACTTAAAAATGAGAATACACTATAACACTATTCAAATATTTGCGTAATAAAACACAAATGCACAAGAATTTAAGAAGTTACTTTTTCATCAACATAAGACAACACTACAATTTTTGTTACTGGCCTTTTATATGTCCCATTTTTGTCTTTAAGAATTACAACTCTAATGATATTATCTTGGCCTGGATGAATTTTAATAATCCGTGCCAAATGCCATTTTAAAGGGCAATAATTATCATAATGTTTTACCAACACTAAATCTCCCTTTTTTATCACCACCCTTCCTTTATACCATTTAGGTCTATTTAAGAGTTTATTCAAATATTATGATGAGCATTTTTTGCAACGTTGCTTTGTTAATCTCTGGACTAATTACCATCTGCTCCAGCGATTCATAAGAATTTCTGTATAGTTAGATTCAGGTAATGCTATTAAAGATGAACCAATTAAAAAGTGAGCAGTTGTCAAAGCTTCAACATCGTTTGGGTCATTAGAAAGAGGGCAGAGTGGACGAGAATTACGAACCGCTTCAGTTTGAATAATAAGAGTCGAAAGTTCCTCATAACTTAAAATGGTTTTACCTACCTCATTTTAAATGATATTTAAGGGATTTTACACTTGCCTCATATAAACCTCCAAAGTGAGCAGTTAAGTGGGAATTAAAATACCAATTTATTCCTTCATTAGCTAAATATATATATTTTTATTATTTCTGCCTCACTTTTATCTTTAAATAAAGATTTGAGAATTGCTCTTAATTCCTTATTGACACCAACAAAATTTCGGCTATTATCACTAAATATATCAGAAGGTTTGCCTCGCCACGCAATAAAACGTTTAAATGCTGCTAGGAATGTTGCACTTGTTAAATCATTTACTACCTCAAAGTGCAAAGCTTTAGTAGTAAAACAAACAAAAACACAAACAAACATTTTTTTTTACCTGTATACTCCTAACTACGAGTTTTTTACTTGAAAAGGTCCACAATAGTCGAGTCTTGTTCGACTAAATACCCTAGACACAATTACTCTGGCAGCAGGTAAATCTGCCATCTGTTCCTGAGAAACTCTAGAATTTACTTTTTTGCAAATTATACATTTAAAAATAATTTTATGTACAATATTTCTTGCAGATAAAATCCAACATTTACTTCTTTTAAGAGACAGTATTGTTTTCAGCACCTGCATAGAAATATAAAATATGGAAATAATTAATAACAATAAAAGTAAAATTATGTTTACAAGGAATAATCATAGGATGTTTTGGGGGTTCAGATAAATTGCTGTTTCTCAGTCTACCACCAACTCTAAGTGTTTACTACTATATCCAAAAAGAACTCAAGTTTATCAGATTGCTAGTACTTCTATAGTACCCTTTTCTAATCACTGGATTTATTATGAAGTCCTTTGGATGTTCTTTACTATACACAATAAGGACTGAGAGAGTTCACTGCTTGCTAAATTTTCAGTTGTAGGATACAATGAATTTGTATTGTTATGTATTAATCTGTTGCACCATGCCACTACTCTTTGCAATTTTGTAAATGAAGAAACATTATTAATGATGTCTAAAGGCTCAAAAGTGTTAACTAAAACACATACTTGACTTACTGGTGGCATTTTCAGTTCTCGAAGAAACAAGTCACTGGTTTCACCAGGAATATTATCGAAAAAATGACACTCATGTACAGGGCACAGGTTAGCTGTCGCGTAAATTTCTCCTCAAAAGAATCGATACTCTATTTCTATACAGAAAACTTTCTATGCACCTTCAAATATTTATTCCTCGCCCTTCTTCATCTCTTCGCGGGTGGAGGAATCGTGGGTGTGCCCCCCACCCTCTATTCAAGGACGTCCGCGCAGGAATGCGGGGATCACACCACCTTCCAATGTTTTCATTGTATTTTCATGATGCCGCTATGGACGTTTGGCTTACATTTTTCTATTTTATTTTTATTATTCTCTAATGCTTTCGCAGATTCTTCCATTCTCCAGCGAGTTCAAGTCGCGAATCGCAATAAATTGTTAAAGAAAAAAAGAAAGGGTCGCATTTCTATAGGATATGCATTTAAATTTTGCACTTGGTTTAGAGAATCCATAAGCTAAGCTGTTTAGATTTTAATATTTCTTTATACTAGGGGGCTCGCCAACTCCCGTTCTGATACCGCAGGCTCTAAAAACACGTTAATTTGCTCTGTTTTAAAAATATTACCGAAATATCCGAAGTATACTTAAACGACCAGTGGCGATCTTCTGTGATCGGGATTACATCCGCATCCCTTTGACCCGGTGATTTTAAAGCCAAATCAACTGCTGTCGCGACAGCTAACAAATGTTTTCGTGATTGATTAAGTAAGAGCAATTAAACATTTGAAAATCTGCTCATGCATAAAATGGCTAAGTAAATAATGTCACTGCCTCACGGAATTTTATAACGACGGTATAAGAAAACTGTTTTAAATAAGACGTTTTAAATGTATCGTTTTCCATATGACGTAATTTTCACCAAAGTGTTCTTCCTCTTTTTAATATTAACGTGAAAATACAGTTTTTAATTGAAAGGAAATATTATTTACGCTGTTTTAAAATTAGCAACAACAGGTAAAAAGATCTTTTCGAAAAAAAAAATTATATATATATATATGTCGTGTAAATATATTTTAAAATTGAAACTGTTTGGAAATATTAATATTTGAGCATTTAAAATATGACGCAATTTTTCCCATTTACTATCATTAACACTCGATCATTTAATTATTATGGTTAAAGTTTTATTTCTGCTTTTGTAAATACATTTTTAAATTGAAAGGCAATATTATTATTTGCGCTGTTTTACAAATTGGCAACAATATAAACAAGTTGGAAATTGTACGTCAAACGTTACAAACGAGGTGCGTTCGTACGCACGTTTTAGAATTAAATTCATGATATCCCGTGCGTAGAACGGGCTAAACAGCTAGTTAAGTATATATTTTATGACACTGTTCATACAAATATCTTAACTAGTTATATAAATATTCAGATATATATGTATCAGCTAGTTATATAAATATTCAGATCTTGATGATTTTTAATTCTGTGAAATGAATTATATCGTCTGCAGATTAATTTCTGTAATAAAATAAGTATCTCGGTCGCTTGACGATTTAACATCCATCGGAAGCTCCTCTAACAAAAAAGCACCGATTTAAAAAAAAATCAAATTTCTTAATAAATATTTTTATTAATATCTCCTAAAGTTTTGATTCGATTTTAATAAAATTTGAAATGTCTCGACAAAATTCTGCAAAGATAATATATTTTAAATTGCAAACCATTTGGTTGGGTAGTTTTTGCGTTGTTATATGCGGACAGACAGACAGACGGACGGACAGACAGACAGACGGACGGACAGACGGACGGACCAAACGACGACTATAGGTGCTACGTATTTATATAATTACGAACGCACCTAAAAATGGTCATTTCGAAATATGAAATAAATCTCAATTAAAATCAAATGAAGTCGACTCGAAAATCCGAGAGAAATAACATGGTCTTCCATTTGAATACCCAGGGCCTGTTTACGGAACAGGCTCGAGAAGCCCGTGCTTTCCCAAAGAAATACAAAAGGGCCCCCAAATTTACTCTTCAAAATTAATTTTTAGAAATAAAATTTCACCCAGGGTAAAATATGCATTTTTTTCCCTTACGAAACTTTTATCTAAATTACGAAGCTTGCTCTTTCTAAACTGTTGTTTACTCGCAATTTTGATGGTAAATTTTCAAATTGTTGCAGCATACGAAAAATGGATTTAGTAAATAACCAAGCAATTGGTATAGAGGGGCCCCCTGAGCAACGTCGGGCTTCCCCTACTTCTATGTCTTAAGGGGGCCCTGTGAATACCAATATTTCCGTCTTATTTAATCATATAAATGTATCACAAATTCTGCGATAAAATGCTAAGAAAGCTATTCGAAAATACTGGTATTTAAACTCAAGGACATGTTTCTTTCGAATTTTTTGGTCAACTTAATACACCGGAAAATACGGTATTAATAATGCGGCCATTTAACAATCAGGTCCTTTTCAAAGTTTTATGTATTCAAACACAGCTCTGAAATTCATTAAAAGCGATATTTTCGTATTGACCTCGTGCCAGGAGTTATTAATAGCCGAAGGAATCGCCAAAGATTTGCTACCTAACAGCAAGCAGCCTTTTTGATTCTGATAATTCAGTGGTTTAAGGGGCTACTTCACTCACGCGAAAACAACCGCTCGCTAATGTTAATTCTATGAGAGAAACTTTTTAAATGATTTTGTTTGCATTGATTGGACAGCTGAGGTCGATCTCTACGAAGGCCGTTTTTTACTTTTTTCAAATTTTGTTTGCGTTTTTTTTTTTTTTTTTTTTTTTTAAATGAGGATACTTTTACTTTCGAAACCGGTTCCGAAAGTGAAATGATCCTAATAATAATAATAATAATAATAATATACCCGTAAACAAAATCGAAAAAGAACAAAACGGCCTTCGTAGAGATCGACTTCAGCTATCCAATGCAAAAAAATTGTTTAAAAATATTGAAATTCAACATTCAAGGGAGATACTTTAAAAATGTTCTCCCATAGATTAACATTAGAGAGCCGGTGTTTTCGCGTTGAGTGAAGTAGCCTCTTACGTGCGTAGTTCGATTATATGTCTTAAATTTGTGTTTCATGTTTACTTTATTATTTTATATATTTATTTATGCTGTTTAAATTTCTTTATGGAATATCAGCCGGAAACAAATGCTGAACTATTTATAGTGTTTTAACCCTTTAACGGGCGGTGTCTACAACAAAGGACACCTAATTTTAATTCCAAAACTGACAAACGGCACCAAGAATATTTAATTAAAATTTTCCTTTTGTTGAGTACCGGAAAATAAGCAAGTTTTTATTTTGTAATGAATTCGTCTGGTGTCAGTCCATTATTTCATCATTTTACAAACAGACTTACTCCGCGCCGGAAAGGGTTAAGTGCAAACAGATTAATCTTTCTCGTAATCATGTGCTCGTGATAGAGATAGATTTAGAAAAAAAATCATGCTTGAAAATTATGTTAAAAACCATAAAAAATTAATAAATTTCGATAATTTTTTCAAAGAAAATGCATTTGAAAGTATATTTTTCTCCTTTTACGATGTTGTAAAAATTAAAAATGTGCAATGTTTAGAAGTTAAAATAATTGAAGTAAAAACGAAATTTAATCATCAGGTGTTCCAACATCAAAATGACATCAGCCTTACTTACGGACACGTTTGCCATTTATAATATTTATTTCCAAGTTATTTTCTACAGTTTCTAGACACAGTTATTTTCCACTGCTCAGTCAAAGAAATAGAACATCTATTCTATATTCTTTGGCTCAGTTTATAAAATTTTTTCATCATATTTGTCAATAATAAATATTGTTTGGTTCTGTTATCTTGGAATCAGCTACCTTTCTTGCTATGAAGGTTTTGATTGCAAAGTCTTTAGAATTGGACAAAGCAGGGCGAGGGCCTGTTTACCGAATAGGCCCCTGAAGACCGTACTTACCTACTGAAATACAAAGGGCCTCCAAATTTATTTTTTAAATATTTGTTGTCTCTGCACTGCTCTTAGCATTGGCAAATCTTGCAATTTGTAAGGCATAAACGATATTTTGAAGTTCAATTATTCACAACTGTAGTTTTACAATAGTTACATATTTGTGAATTCATTTACAAAAATAATTTGTTATGTATAACTAACTATGCATGTAGTAAAATAATGTGTCATATGTATATAGGTAGTAAGTTTCTGTTTAATATTAAAAGTATCATTTACTCGAAATTTTGATGGCAAAATTTCAAGTTGTTGAAGTATATAAAAAATGGATTTAGTAAATGACAAAGCAATTGGTAAGGGATAGGGAGGCCCCTGTATGACGTCGGGCTTACCCTACTTCTAAGTCTTAAGGGGGCAATGGGACAAAGTGACGTTATTTTCTAAGAACCGGAAAAGTTATATTGTCAATCTCTTATCATGCTTGAAAATTATTTAAAAAACCATGAAAAAGGAGTAAATTGCGATACATTTTTTTCAAAGAAAATACATTTGAAAGTTCATTTTTTCCCTTATACTACGATGTAAAAATTGATAGTGTGTTGATGATGACTTGTTAATGATATGCGCAATTGAACCAGTGTATAAAATACCTAAGTTGGAAAAGATGAAATGAATAATAAACAATTAAAGTCGAGCTGAGTTTTAACAGTCTATGGAAATACTACGAAATTTGGTTCATAAATATTAATGTATGGCAGAATTTAAAGATATAAAACTCTCTAAATCTGCTTCATTTTTTATGCATAAAATTCTGGAAAGGCGATTAAAAATCATTAATGTGGCTTTTTGACTAAAATATATGAGATAATTGTAAAAATAATTGTGTTTCGTTCTATGTGATTCAATGTTGATTATACTAACTTGCGTTACCGTTCGTACAGTTGCGTATTTTGCACCCATTTTACCACAATTTTCGAACAGAATTTTTCTCCTTATTTAATCGCAGAAAACTGTTACAAATTCTGCGATTAATCGGAGAAAGATTACTAATCTGAAAAAAAAAATATTTCGAAAGATTGCTAATTTTAAATAGTGGTGTCACACTCCTTACCTGGAATAAGTGACTAAAATAACATTATATCATCTCTTATAATGAAAAGACATCTAACCAATTGTCTGAATAATCCTAACTAATGTTATAATTAACAAACTCGTACTTTTCCATAATTGTTGTATTCGTCTTATACCTATTCTTACCCTGTTAACTAATAGTTAATTAACATTTTAACTTATAGGTCTGATTAATTGTTTAATTACATTTAAAGTGCTTAAATTTCCGAATTTAAAAAAATCGAATCTTTTATTATGATTTGAATCAATTTTTAACATAGTATAGCTTGAACAATAATTTATTAGTCATAAAACTTTTGGTATTGTGGCGCCACTAGTGTCTAGACGTCTGCATTTTTTTATTTTTGAATTTAGAGTGAGCTTTCTTGTTTTACGAGAATTTTACTATGTAAGCACTGAATTAACTTAAAGTAAGTTCCAAATATTCGAAGTAATAAAGTATTCAAGACTTTCAATCTCGAAAACTATTCAACTATTCCTGTTTTATGTTTATCGTTGTAAATATTTTTTCCCTTTAAATTAACGCATATACAAATTAAGATTAAGGATGCACCGAATATTCGGTTTGTATTCGGTATTCGGCCATACTACCGATTATTCGGTTAAGCCGAATATCAAGCTATTCAGTTTGTCGAATATAAAACTATTCGGTCTGCCAAACATTAGGTATGGCCGACTTAAAGAAAACGCTTTTAAAAATATTTAAAAAAAAACCTTAGGTAAGTTTTATTTTTAACTGTCAATAAAGAAAGATATTCAGAAAATTAGGAAATAGAATCATATTTAAATAACAAAGTAACTTTTACATTATTTATTTGCTGTTTGAAAAGTAACAATTAAGAAAATTAATTGTTAATGACGACATTCATAGGAACTAATGATACATAAATGCAAGTTGCTGAATATTGTTGTTTTTTTTCACAACTGGCTGTTTCTAAACATAATGGAAGATAATACGCAGCTTTCGGGCCTTATAATAACAAAACAAATTGTTTTTTTTATTTTATTTATTTATTTTTTTTAAATGGGAAACTAGGATCACAATCCACTATTTCAAAAATACAGTGTATCTCACTCCAAAGTCGAAGTTGCGTTTTCGTTTAACTTTAACAATAATGAAGCTATTGCAACGATATATTCAAACATCAGACTTACTTCAGAGACGTATTGACGATCTCCTGGGCCCCTAGGCTTGGCTATTTTACGCTGCCTTTGCTCAAAATTATATAGAAAAAACAGCAATTTTGAATAGATATCTCTGTAACACCCCTACAAAAAAAAAAGTTTTCTTTCTTTAGATACTAGGCCAGTGTTTCCCAACCCTTTTCTGGCCATGCCCCCCCCCAAATCATCTTTAAAATCAGCATGCCCCCCTCCCCCCATCCATCTGTCTGTGACAAATAATTCTTTTATATAAACTAGTCGGATGTGCCAATCCCAAAACTTTCTTCTATCTCAATCATGTTAATACTTCTAATTTCGTCCTCACATCGCCAATAAAATCAATATTTTTCGTCATTCTGTTGTACGTCAGTTGCTTGCGAATCATCGGGTTACCGGGATGCAATCAACTGATGTATACTAAACTACGAAAAGTTCTTTTGGCCTGTACCGATCGGAACAGATAGCCTCCCTATTCCTTGGTTTTACGAATTTAGCTAATTTTACTGGAAAACACGAAACTAAAATGCGTGGAACCCAATTAAAGAAGATTTATTCCCAGTTCTCTTCAACATTGAATTTGAATGAGAATATCGCCAAATTAGTCTTCTACAGCCAAGTTGGCTTCATTTGTGGCAACCTATTTTTGTCGCCCAATTTGGCGATACTTCGTCAATTGCCGCCAAGCTTGGCGAGAATTTGACGTTGGCGAATATAAATATATAGTGTTAAGCATTTAAGAATAGGAACAATGGTTACAGCAATGAAAGAAAATTTGCTGAAACCCTGTTAACTAAAACTCATAAACTAAACCCGTTTATGGATGAATTCTGCTGTCTTGTTTGAAAAACCTAAAATTTAAACACCCTAAAATTTCAAACCGCTATATCTCCGCCATTTTTTAATACAGAGGCAAAACAAAAACTGCTTCGGATTCTCCGGATCAAGGCCGAACATTTAACGGAAAAAACTTTCAGGATTTCTAATTTTTTTATACATCTTTTTGAATTTGAAATCTTTAAATGGCTATCATAGCGCCCCCTTCCGGCGGAATATCTCCACATTCTAGTAGGACCTGCTGGCTACAGCCAAAAACATGTTAAAAATTTTTGGTTTAATTATCTGCATAACATCATACACTTTTCGATGATACAATAGTGAAAATCGAACAAAAATCGCGATGGCAGCGCCCCCTTTCGTTGAAATATCCCCGAATTCAACCTGAACCTGCAGGCTATGGTCAAAAACATAGAAAAAAAATTGTTTCAATTACCTGCATAACTTCATACTTTTCGATGATACAATAGTGAAAATGGAACAAAAATATCGATCTCAGCGCCCCCTTTCGTCGAAATATCCCCAAATTCTGATAGAATCTGCTTACCATAGCCAAAAACATAGAAACAAAATTTGGTTCAATTTGAAGCATAACTTCATACACTTTTAGATGGTACAATAGTGAAAATGGAACAAAAATATCGATCACAGCGCCCCCTTTCGTCGAAATATCCCCAAATTCTAATAAAACCTACTTGTCATAGCCAAAAACATAGAAAAAAAATTAGGTTCAATTTGAAGCATAACTTCATACACTTTTCGATGATACAATGAAGACACACAGACGGACAGACGGAAAGACAGACATTTTGTAAAAACGTGTTTTTCGGAATCTCTGACCCCTAAAACGTGTAAATCCGTCGAAAACCGGAAGTCGAAAAAAATTTCGATTACAATACTTTCTTCTATTATAGATAGAAGAAAGTAAAAAGAGAACTCATACTCCCACTAAAAGTGTCCTAAACGCCTTTCATTGGCTCTAAATAAAAAACAGTACATTCACGAAAGGAAAAAAAATCATAAACGGAAAAGAAAAGTATTTATGAGGAAATCGTTAATAATAATAATAGTAATAATATGCAGCGATGAAAAATATATATATATATATATTTTTTAAATATTTAATAGAAAATTTAGATACATAAATAAACGCTTTTTTTAAGATGCTTCTATAATTTTAATTACTGGCAGTAAAAAAAGTATTTAATTAATTCAAGGTAGACTCGAGATGAAGAGAATAAAATTAATGAGATCCTTGTGCTTCATGATGACTGCAAAGAGCTTTTATATCAGGCTCTAATTTAGTCAACTTTAATCTCAACTCTCCTCCTTTAGTAATGCCCAATCGATTTCCTTTCCTCAGCAGTAAATCATTTACTGCACTAAAACCATATTCAATTAGGTATGAGGATGGGAATGGTAACAACAGAGTTGCCAAGTTTCCGGCTTTTTGGACACCAGCATTTTAGTACAGAAAATGTTGTTTTATGTAATCGGAACATTCTGCGATTTAAAAGAACAACATTTTCTCTAAGATAATACTGGTGTGCAAAAGCCAGAGACTTGGCAAGTCTGTAACAATATTTTTCTTGCAAATTTTCATGCATTTGGATATTTAGAATCTGTCTCAGCACAGATCTATGCCATCACTCCTTTTACACTGAATAAGGTTTTAACTGACTCGTCGTTTAGAATTTCAAAAAGTTCTTCTGGGCATCATATTGAAACATCAGATGATAAGTCCACTAACATTGGCTGCATGACTCATGATAGGAAATCCATTTGATTTAACTCAGAAAATCTATCGTTCAAATCAGAGGCCAATATTTTCAAAAGATTCACATTGACAGTTATAGCGTCGTTGGTCTTATCGGTCATATCGCATTTTTTTTTAACCGGCAAAATAGGTCAAACTTTCTCTTAGAAATATGTTTCTTCCATACCTCACTGAACGTAATAAAGCCAAATATTTTTGCTTTTGCATTAACAAATGTTTTATTTTTTCCTTGAAATTGTTTATTCTAGGTATTCAGTTTTTCAAAGATATCTGCTAAATAACTAACAAATGCTTTTCCATCAATGGTTTGTAGGTGTTTCATGTCACACTTCTCACTTAAAAATTCTCCACGAACATTAAACAACTCCATGTATCTTTTAGATATTTCCCCTTTGAGAGCCATCTTACATCAGTGTGAAGTAAAAGACGAACATGGTCTGCGTTTTTGCCTTCACAAAACTGCTTCAATAAACGATACCATTTGGCGTTGAATATTAAAGAGTTG